>OZ024743.1:200133161-200168161 GCA_964016885.1 Eledone cirrhosa
ACGTCCTCCTTCTTTCCTAGGGAGATATATTCAATCTGTATCTGCCTTAGGGTGATGCATTCTGTGCATGGTTAAGAATTTTCTAATTTTTGTATCGAGCCTACGGATCTCTGTGCTTGACCAGTTGATGACATTGTAACTGTAGGTTACTACTGGTATGGCAAGCGTGTTTATGGCATCGATCCTATTCCTTGAATTCAATTCCGTTCTTAAGATTGCTCTTACTCTGCGGTAACATTCCTTCCTTATCCTTTTCCTCATTGTCGAGTGCTTGATTCCGTCTCCTTCACAAACACCTAGATATTTGTAAGTTTTTTCTTGATCAAGTTCTCTTATCACATTCCCCCGATCAAGATTAATGTCTGAACTTTTCAGCAGCTTTCCTCTGGTGAACGTTGCTTTGGCGCATTTATCTAGTCCAAACTCCATTTTAATGTCATCACTGAACTGCTCCACAGTGGATAATAGCCCTTGCAATTGTTCATCATTTTTTGCAAATAGTTTCAGGTCATCCATGTAGAACAAGTGATTAATGGTTTTGTCATAGACTTTATATCCATGTTTTGTTTCATTGAGCATTTTACTTAATGGTATATGTGCGATGCAGAATAAAAGCGGTGATAAAGAGACACCCTAAAAAATTCCACAATTAATATTAACTTCTCCAGCTTCCAGTGATTTTGTTTCACTATTCAAAAGGAGTGTCGTTCTCCATGTCTTCATACTGAATGACAAAAACCTTCTGACAACGGGAGATATTTTGAAAATCTCTAAACATTTTTCAATCCAACTGTATGGCAAACTATCGAATGCTTTTTTATAATCTATCCAAGCAATTGATAGATTTTTGTGTCTATTATGACAATCTTCCAGTATCATTTTGTTAACCAAAAGCTGGTCCTTACAGCCATATGAGCCTCGTTTACACCCTTTCTGCTCAATGGGAAATAGGTCATTTGTTATCAGGTGGTCATATGTATATTCAGTTAGGACTGATGTTAAAATGTTATACATTGTGGTCAAGCAAGTTATCGGTCTGTAATTTTGGGGGTTGTTTGTTTCATCATTCTTCGGAAGCAGGAATGTAATGCCGTTAACTAGCCATGATGGTATCTTTTCTGCTCCTTAACTATTTCATTGTAAAGTTGGGCTAACAGCTCATGAGACTCTGGGAAGGCATTTATTCAAACATTTTGTATTTTGTCTTTTCCTGGGGATTTCCATTTGCTGGTTTTTCTAAGAGCCAAACGCAACTGTTCAACTGTTATATTTTCCCATATTTGTTCCTCAAGGTGAGCTGTATATTTCATTTGTCTGTCTATCCATGTGGCATGTATATTATGAACTTTTTCTTCGGCCCAGATTTTTTCCCAGAATTCTTGCACTTCCTCCTTGGGTGGTATTGATTTAGCAGTTATTGTTGACTTACCAATTTTTCTGTAGAAGTTTCTTTGGTTGTTTTTGAACATATTATTGTCCTTATAGAATCTAGATCGTTTTTCAAAGCGCCTTATACGAGCAGCTATGGCCGACACGTTTTGCTTGATTATTTCTATCAGCATGTCTATGTCACTTATTATTATTATTATTATTATTATTATTATTATTCTTATTATTGGCGACCTACGTAGTAAATCGTATCATCGTGAGCTCCGCAAAGGTTTGTTGTTTTCGTTTGTTAAAAATTGCCATTTATAGAAAATTTTTATTGTTAACTGTATATAAGTGCACATACATTGTTTTCCGAAAAGGACACTCAAAAAGATTGGGGCCTTGAGCCCAAAATTTAAACTTTTATAATTATCAAAAAATAACTTTCTTTGAAAAAAACATGGACGACTCACAGCCACACGAAGCTGCAGCCTTCCTCACAAACTAACACCTCAGACCCACACCACCATTGTAAATATTACTACGTTTGCCAACACTAAAAATATAAGCAGTAGCAATATTTTAAATTTGTCTCCGGCAGATATTCATTTCCTGCCATTACCAATGACTGCAGGTGTTAAAGCCGCAACCCCCAACACCACCACAGCGTCAACAGAAACAAAAGAAAAAAATAAATTAACTCGTGATATCGAAAGGAATTCAACCAAAATGAACTCTTCCACACCGAAAACCACTGACGCCACCACCATCACAACTGAAACTAAAATTAATAATAACAAAAATAACGATAACAACAACAGCAACAATGCTTTCTTTATTAACGACAAGGGTTTACATAAAGTAGACATTAAGGACAGTACAGGACAATACAGGACGGTACAAATGGGCATTTCTGCGTGTAAAAAAACAGAGGATGTAATAAAATTAACTATGAAAAATTCCCCAATAGGAGGGGAGACTTCCGAGGGACATTCGTGGAGAAAGCCCATTAAAAGACCACAGTGACCCTGACCACCAGCGCAAATGCTCTCTCTCAGTTTTCCACCTTTAATTTACAGACACATACTCAGAGTAGGCCCATTCACTCGGGCCATACTTGTTTCTCTCACCCATCTTTCAACAAAATGCTCTGAAACACGAGGGGACAAAAGCCGTCCAATTAGCCCAGGTGGCAGAGGCGCGACGTGGCAACAAAGCCACAATTCGGTCTTTGTCTGACCAAAACGGGTGCGTGATGCTCGAATCCGAGCGGATGTGTGAAGCTTTTCAGCAGCACTTTGCTGAACTGTTCGGGAGCAGCGGCGGCCCGGATCGGGGCATGGACTTCAGTGCATACCTCGACGGACTGCCTCGGCTCTCGACGACCGCAGCACAGTGTTGCGAAAAGCCAATAACAGCCGGTGAAATACGGGAAGCGATGGCTAACTGCACAAGGGCTAAATCGCCAGGTTTGGATGGTCTGCCCTACGAGCTTTATGCATTTATGCCAGACTTGTTCGGTGACCTCTTGGCAGACGTCTACTGCAACTGGCAGCAGAACGGGAGCATTCCCAGTTGTGTGAGCCGGGGAGCGGTGGCGATGCTGAGAAAAGACCCGAACAAGGGGGATGTTATCGATAATTTCAGGCCCATAACCCTGCTAAACGCTGAGTTCAAGATTTTGGCCATGGTGTTAGCAACGAGGTTGGCGCTTGTCGTCAATGGTCTGGTGGGAGAGGCGCAGACATGCGCCATTCCGGACAGATCCATACACGACAACCTCCACCTCATGCGATACATCATAGAGAGGGTGGTTAAGGAACCTGGCACGGGTGGGGCCCTGATCAACTTGGATCAATCCAAAGCATTCGATAGGGTCGACCATCGGTACCTGGCGGCAATACTCGAGGCAGCCGGTTTCAGGCCCTTTTTCAGGGGTTGGAACGCTGCGATGTACAGCGATATCTGCTCAGTTGTGAGGGTGAACGGTCACATGTCGCAGCCGTTCAGCATCATGCGCTCAGTCCGCCAGGGTTGTCCCCTTTCGTCCCTCTTGTACGTATTGGCTCTCGAGCCGTTACTGCACAAACTGGGGGAGATGAGGGGCATCCCACGCGAACTAGGATGCGGGAAATCCGAGTTGGCTTACGCCGACGACGTCACCGTGATGGTGTCGAGCACTAGACACGTCCAGATGCTCGGCACCACTCTCAAGGAATACGAAGCGGTGACAGGAGCAAAGATAAACCAGGAAAAGTCGGTGAGCTGGCAGCTTGGCACCTGGAGAGGCAAGTCCATGCCGTCCGGCAGCGTTGTGGGACGTTGGACGGACGGACTGGTTAAATTGCTCGGGTTCTGATTCGGACCGGACCTCCAGATGGAGAAAACCTGGAATGAGGTGACGAGCAGGGTGGCCTCCCTCACCCAGAAATGGGCCGAGCGTAAGCTGTCCCAGAAAGGCCGGGCGGAGGTGGCGAATGCGTACATCGCATCCGTCATCTGCTACCGCCTCACCGTCGTCCCTTGCTCCGGCCCAACTCTCACTAAAATGGAGCGCCTCCTCTTCCGCTTTTTGTGGAAGGGACGCGCTCCCATGGTCAGACGATCCATCTGCTGTCAACACCCGTAGCATGGAGGACTGGGCATGCCATGGCTGATGATGCGCAAACATGCGCTGAGGCTGCGACATCTCTGGTGCTTCCTTGATGATAAACAGGTGTGGTCGCCGTTCGCCAGGCACGTTTTCGCACAGCTCGTCTCCTTGACGGAGCTGCAGTCCTGGGTCAGAAAAAGACGGAGGGATAGCGCTAGGAAACTGGAATGTCTCCAGGCGCTCACTGCCCTCTACAGCTGGGCACCAGTATTGCTGGAACATCCATCTCGACGTTCTATAGAGGACTAGCGGAGGGGAAGAACGACGACATTCTCGGAGAGATCCTGGGCGTCGAAGAAGATCAGCTGTTCGCTCTCTTCCGGAGAACTTTCAGCCGGGGCCTATGGATAACTTCCAAAAATCCCTGGCCTGGCAGTGCTACCGGGGAGCGCTGCCGGTTCGAGATAAGCTCTACAGGCACGGAAGTGCCGTCAGCCGAGCCTGTCCGAGATGCGCGCAGAGCGACGAAACCGTCGTGCACGCACTCGTTCAGTGCCCGAACATTGCTGACTTGTGGAGCTATATCGAACAGTTGCTGTCGCGTGTAGGACTGATCCGGTTGTCGACTGAGTCCATTGTGCAGATGGTCTCGCCGTCTTCCTTCGAGGAGGAAGGGCAGGCGGTTTTCATCTGGCTGGTGGCCATGGCGAAAGAGATTGTGTGGTGGACAAGGTTAAAAGGGTTAAAGACAGACACTTTCCTCTTCGGCAATACCTAATTAACTTTTTCAAGTTTCACTTGAAGAGGGTGGAGAGGCAAGTGCTGCCTTCTAGCAAGTTTGTTGAAAGGTGGGTGAATGTAGCGAGAATGGTCCGAGTGAACGGGACCACTCTGAATATACGTCTGTAGTTTGAGAGATGGAAAAATTGAGAGAGAGCGCTTGCCCTGGTGGTCAGGGTGGCCGTGGTCTTTTATGTGGTTTTCGCCACGAGTAACCCTCAGAGGTTTCCCTCCTATTAGGGAATTTTTCATTGTTTCAATTTTCATTTTTATTGTTTATATATATATGTTTCTATGTCCTTTTTTTTCTTTTCTTATATAAATAATAAAAATATTTACACGCACAAAACCCACATCGTACCGTCCTGTACCGTCCTGTGCCGTCTGTAATGTTTTTCTTGATGTCAGCCCTTGTGGCCATTAAAGAAATCATTATTATTATTATTATTATTATTATTATTGTTATTGTTATTCCTTGAATCTCAGTCATTGATGTTGGTTAACTGGAAAGTCCGTTGGATTGAATATCAAGCCACTACCTGCAGCCTCAGATATTCAGGACGTATCGGAGGGTTCTTGCCGTTCCAAGCAAGCATGCCTTTTGAAGCGTTCCAAAAAGCGTGAAGGGGCCGATTTTCTTTAACCATCCCTGGAAACCTTTGGAGATAGTCCCCAGTGCGCCTATGACAATCGGGATCACTTTGACTTCATGGCAGTTCCAAATCCTTTTCACCTCCCACTTTAGGTCCTGGTATCGGTTAATTTTCTCTCCTTCTCTTGCACTCTCGTGTCGAACGGGCAGGCCACATCCACAATCAGGCACGATCTTTTTTCTTTGTCCACAACCACCAGGTCAGGTCTATTGTGTTCCAGTTTTTTGTCCGTCTGTATCCTAAAATCCCACAGCACCTTCACCTGACTGTTCTCCATCACCGCCTCTGGCCTATGCTCATACCATTTCTCAGAATGTGGTAGATTGTTTACTTTGCACAGGTGCCAGTGGATCACCCTGCCCATCACATCGTGTCTCCAGCCCTTATAGTGGGTCTGGGCTAGGTGTTTACACTCGGACACAATGTGAGCCACAGTCTCCTCTCTCTCTCCACAGATCCTGCACAGTGGGCTAGCCTCCTCCTTGTAGATATGGTGCTTCAACCACTTCGTTTTGAGGGCCTGCTCCTGCGCAGCCATTAGCATTCCTTCTGTAGCCTTTTTGAGGTCTCCTCTTCTCAACCAGTTCCATGTCTGTGGATCTCTAAATTCAGTTTTCTCAAAGAAGGTACTATGAAGGGATTTTCCCTTAAGGCTGCTCTTCCTCCTTGATGTTATTTCCTCCTTGGGTATCCCCTGGCCTACTGTCCCCTCCTTCAGTACAGCTCTGAGCATTGGCTCCTTACTATAGGTCACGTATTTGTATAGGTTGTTTTTCTCCATCTGAACACAGTCCTCTATGCTGATAAGACCTCTTCCACCCTCAGATCTCCTTAGGTAGAGTCTATCGACATCACTCCTCTTGTGGAACATGTTGTAGATAGTCAATAGCTTCCTAGTCTTCCTATCCATTTCTTTTTGTTCAGCAACATTCCATCTCAGAATTCCCGCACTGTACCTAATAATAGACACAGCTCGGGAATTTACTGCGCTTATGGCATTTCTGCTGTTCAGATGTGACTTCAATACGCTCCTTACTCTCCGAATGTATTCAGTTCTTAACAATTCCTTCATTTTTTTGTTCTTTATGCCATCAGCCTCCAGAACGCCCAAATACTTGTATCCTTCCTCAGAGTCAATTTCCTTTATCATCTCACCTGTTGGTATCTGGATCCCGTTACTTCTGCTCAACCTACCCCTCCTCATCACAATGACTCCACATTTACCAATACCAAACTGCATACATATATCACTGCTGAAAATACGGACAGTGTCAACAAGCACACCCAACTCCTTCTCACTTTTCCCGAAGAGCTTAAGATCGTCCATGAAGAGGAGGTGATTGATGGTAAGCTCTCCCCTTCCCAACTTGTATCCTGCTCTCACTTTTCGCAGCATAATGGTCAAGGGCATCAGGGCAAGGACAAACAACAGAGGGGACAGGCTATCTCCCTGGAAGATACCTCTCTTGATCTTCACGCTTCCCAAGGATACTCCAGTTGATGTCAACTCTGTCTCCCAGGACCCCATACTCCTGCCCAGCAACTGTCTGATGTTATCTGCCACCCTGAAGATCTCCAGGCTTTTGGTGATCCAGGAATGAGGCACCATGTCAAATGCCTTTCTGTAGTCTATCCATCCCATGGCAAGATCAGTGTGTCTCCTCCTGCAATTCCCCATTACCATCTTATCAATAAGCAACTGGTCCTTTGTACCACGTGACTTCTTTCGGCAACCTTTCTGTTCGTCCGGCAACAAGTTGTTTGTGTGGAGGTGATGGTAGATTTCCTCAGACACAATGCTCGTCAACAGTTTCCACATTACGGGCAGACATGTGATAGGTCTATAGTTGGTAACATCATTACCCTTGATTCGGTCTTTCATTATCAGAACTGTGGTACCTTTTGTCAACCACTCTGGCACCTCACCCGACACCAAGCAGTCATTGAACATGGCCGTCAGCTTCGGGTGGAGGGATGTTAAATGTTTAATCCAATACCCCTGCACACCATCTGGGCCTGGTGATTTCCAGTTGGTTAGTTTTTTGGCTTGCCCCTTAAGAGTTTCAACTGTGATACTCAAATCAGTCTGTTGCTGTGCCTGCTCACCGATCTCCCTCTGTACTGTTTCAATCCACCCTGCCTGGGCATTGTGTCTAACATCCTGCTCCCATATTCCTCTCCAGAATGTTTTAGCTTGTTCCGCCCCAGGGATCAAGTCGTTGCCTCTTTCTTTCCCCTCAAGCTGTCCAAACAGCATCTTCTGGTTGTTGTCGAACATGCGGTTCTGTTTATACTGACTGACTCTGTTCTCGTATCGCCTGATTTTGGCACTCTTTGCTACAATGCGTTGCTTCAATTCCTCTATGATAATATTTAGCTTTTTACTCCTAGTTTTGTATTTTATTTCCAGTCTATTTTTAGTGCCTATGTTTTTTAGTGTCCCATTCAGTAGTGACTCAAGCTTTCCTATGTCATTTCTCATTTCCCCGATTTGCCCACTCAGTCGCTTCTTCCACCATGGCTCTGCTCTTTCTTGTCTGTTGTTTCCTCTCGCTTTTATACCAAGTAGTTTCCTCACCGTATTTGCTGTTGCTTTGAGGATATTGTTGCACTGGTGAAGACTCCTCGCCTCAAGGTATGGGATGACTTTGTTTACCTTAGCTGTTGTTTCTTTTAACTTTTTCCTGTCTACAAATCTTAGGTTCATAGGTCTCCCACTATCATTGTTCAACTCATCTACCACTAAATTTAGGATGTCAACCGAATCTTGTCCTAGCCCGTCAGCATTCATCTCCTCAGTGGCCGTATCTCTGTTCCAGGTATTATTTATCTCAGTATTCAGATCATTGTCTGCTTCGGGTGGTTCCTCCGCTCTCAGGACCTCCTCACCTTCATTTCCCGCCGGCTCGCTTGTCTGGCATACTACACCCGCCATCTCCAAGCCATTTTCTCTGCTCAGTTCCTCCAGTTCCAGCTCGCTTATCCACCCATTAGTTCTTATTACCCGAGCCTGCCCGGCCAATTTTTGTTCATCTAATTTAAATAAACCAATCTCGTTCCAGATGTTATGCATCCGTCTCCTGTAGCCCCTCTCCTTGGGGTTACTTTTCAGGTAGCATTGCATAACAGTTCTATTCAATTCTTTCGTCCAGTTGGTTCTGGCCCCTTTCCTTCTTCTTCTTCCTCCAACATCAGCAGTATTTCGTTGACAGTCAGGTTCCTGCTGCTGAGCCAGGGGGCACCTGTTGGGTGAGAGTCTGTCACATGACGTTCTAGTCTCCATTTCACCGTTATTCGAACTGTTTATGTTCGATATTTAAACACTCTTATCGAGGATTGGCGAATGTATGTTTACATAGCCATCTGTGGATCCGCCATCCCACTTGGCCCTTGTGTGGCATTATCACCACGCTGTATACGGACACACATAAACAAATAAACACACGGGCAGAAAGGGCCCCAAAAATGAATAAGCATAAGTTTCATTGTAATGTAGTATTCGAATGTCTGACTTAGTTTTTGTTTTTTAAGTTTTACTTTTTCCCCCCTCTTCTCTGTCCGTCCGCCTGCTTCTCTCTTCATTCTTATTTTCTTTACGTTTTTGGGGTTTCTTTTTTTGTTTTTGTTTTTCTCTGTTTTTCTCGTTTTTTACTGTTGTTGCTGTGCTGCTTTTGTTGTTTGTTTTTTCTTTTTTCTTTTGAGTCTATCTATATATTTTGATGCCTTCCTCTTTGTTAGTAGTAGGAATTCTATAATGTGGAAGTGGTAGCCAGCAGAGACTAGCGGCGTTGGCGATACTGAGACAGTGGTGGCGGTGATGTCGATACCGAGGCAGTGGTGGCGGTGATGCGACCGTATTACTGTAGTGATGGTGCTGTAGCGGTGGCAGCAGCAGTGAAGGAGTCAGGGGGTGGTGGCGGCGGTGATGGGATAGTGGTGGTAATGATGGCCGTAGTGAGCGGTGGCGGTGAAGGTGAAAATGCTGTTGTGTTTAGTGTACACAGATGATGGGGTGGGTGGTGTATCTAGTTTCTGGTGTTGGTGAGTTTCGCTGTCCTATATAGTGTAGCCAGAGGAGAGGAGGGGGGGGGGTTCTTCTTCTTCCATTTATAGCCATTTTATTTATTTTTTTTTTGGATATACAGTGTACAATACAAAGTTGAATATTTGAATATTTGAGCCGTATTACTGTAGTGATGGTGCTGTAGCGGTGGCAGCAGCAGTGAAGGAGTCAAGGGGTGGTGGCGGCGGTGATGGGATGGTGGTGGTAATGATGGCCGTAGTGAGCGGTGGCGGTGAAGGTGAAAATGCTGTTGTGTTTAGTGTACACAGATGATGGGGTGGGCGGTGTATCTAGTTTCTGGTGTTGGTGAGTTTAGCTGTCCTATATAGTGTAGCCAGAGGAGAGGAGGGGGGGCTTCTTCTTCTTCCATTTATAGCCATTTTTTTTTGGATATACAGTGTACAATACAAAGTTGAATATTTGAATATTTGAGCCTTATAACAATATATTTTGGGTCCGAATTTTTTGGGGCTCAAGCCGGGTGCTTTACGTAGCATTTGTACTAAGAGTTGTTATTTCACAAATGATTTAAATATGTTAAAAATTCAAAACTTACGGGAGCGATTTCATGACCTCCGTCACCTCGTGCGTCTTCTTCCCTTATTATTATTATTATTATTATTATTATTATTATTATTATTATTATTATTATTATTATTATTATTATTATTATTATATATATATACAGGGAGTATATATATACAGTTTTAATATAGAAGAGCTTCTACAGGACTAGAACTGTTTCATTTGTGAGAAATCATCAGGAAGCTGGCTGTCCAAGTAAATGGTAGTATTTATATCTTTCCTTATCCGGTGGTAGGAGACGGTTGGGATTGGGATGGGTGTAGGTCATGGGTTGAAGGATTTAAAGAAAAGGGAGTTCATTAAAGCTAATTCTTAAAAGCTATAATATTAACAAAGGCAGAAAGAATACTTTAAAATAATTCAAAATTTGAATACCAATCCTTGTTTATCACTTAGACCAGTGCTTCTCAAACTATCTGATGTGGCGGACCGGCATATTTTTCAATGTGCCACGTACCGCTAATATTTCGTAGTAATATTAATTTATACCGGAAACGATATATATAATGAATATAATAATAGTTGACCATTTTTGTAAACAAATAATACAATATCAAAACATATAAAAATGTAATTAAAACATTCCTCAAATGATTCCTTAGCATGGTATGGACACTGGCCGCATTACCGGTAGCTGTGGCTCGTGTACCTGCACCTGTCCTCGGACCACTACTTTGAGTAGCACCGACTTAGACTATATATATATATATATATATATATATATACAGGGAGTATATAGTATATTCATTCTATCAATACCACCAAAACGGGTCTGACAAGCCGTTGATTACAGAGTCGGGCTGGATCGATACAGATAGAACCTTGAGCTGATCGGTGGCGAAACTCGCGTCACCAGGCAATAAACGTAATGAAGGAGTAAGCAGTGAAATACCGGATGGACCATAACCCACCAGAGTACTCGATACTTGGGGTAGTAGAGTGGGTTATATGAAAAGATTCCGGACCCCGACGGCTGAACTCCAGCCGTTTCGACAGCATTCGGATCTAGCTGTCGAAACGGCCGGAGCTCAACCGTCGAGATCCTGAGTCTTTTCACACACACACACACACACACACACACACACACACACACACACACACACACACACACACACACACACACACACACACACACACACGTATATATATATATATATATATATATATAATAGAAGTTAATATGCTTATCTTAATATATATATATATATATATATATATATATATATATATATATATATATATATATATATATATATATATATATATTTAGAAACACACAGATACATGCGGACACACACATATATACATGAATGCATCCGCACCCAACTGTGAGTTAAGGGTGCCAACTTCACCGATGTTGCTCAATGAATGACTGGGACAGACCAATTCAGTTTGAACCAGACTGAACCAGTATCAGAGTTAAAAATACATTATGAAGAGAGAAGAAACATTTAGATATAATTAGTAATAAAATGTATCATACCTAAACTGTTCCTAAATTCCTCGACTACGTAGTTTCGTGGCATAAACAAAAACAATATATCAAAGATATAGAGTCCTTGCGAGGTCTGCCAACTTATCAAGAGGATACTTCATTTTACTAGTCTCAAGAACGCGTCTACACGACGTGAGAAAGAATCCCAAAAGGCGGAGGGGGAGATAGTCACGCGATATAACGGTCGAGAAACAGAGCTAAGCCTCTTATAACCACGAAGAAAATACCACGGAGGCGGAGGGGGTATTCATATCGAGGCCGTAGAAGAGGTAGTGAAGAAGGCGAGAAGTATGAGTAATGGAAGCTTTCCAGTTGTCCCCACACTTCAAAGATTGCTCGACCAGAGGGAGTTATTAATATATTTAGAAACACACAGATACATGCGGACACACACATATATACATGAATGCATCCGCACCCAACTGTGAGTTAAGGGTGCCAACTTCACCGATGTTGCTCAATGAATGACTGGGACAGACCAATTCAGTTTGAACCAGACTGAACCGTACTCGAGGAATTTAGGAACAGTTTAGGTATGATACATTTTATTACTAATTATATCTAAATGTTTCTTCTCTCTTCATAATATATATATATATATATATATATATATATATATATATATAGTGGAGGCGTCTGGCTGAGTGGTTAGAGAATTGGATTCGCAATCGTCAGGTTGTGAGTTCGTTTCCCAGACCGGGAGATGCGTTATGACCTTGAGTAAGACACTTTATTTCACGTTGTTCCTTCTACCTGGAGTTGCGACCGATAGATAGTATTTGCAATTGGAAAGACCAATGGATACATTGTTTCCTCGGTCCGATTTGACGAAAGTCGATCGTTCCTAAAAATATAGGAACATGTTTAAACCCGACGGCAGAGCTCAAGCCGTTTCGACGGCTATTTCTGAACGTCGAAACAGCTTGAGCTCTGCCGTCGGGGTTAAACATTTTCCTTCTACCCCAAATATTGAGTACTCTGGTTTGTTATGGTCCATCTGGTACCATACTACACTTTCTTCGTTTTATATATATATATATATATATATATATGTATGTATATATATATATATATATATATATATATATAACTTTGAAATGTTTTGGCCAGTATTGGCCCAGTCCATGTCTAACTTAATAGCACCACCTGGCGAAGTCTTTCAATTCAGGATTTGGGCACCATGGCCCATTCGAGAAGAGAATTACTGTTTGCGGAGACATATCCGCGTGTGGGTGGTTTGTCCGGGATTACTTGGAGGAATTTGTCCAAAGACTTCTTGAATTTTGTGTGGTCAGTTTCTGTTTTGTCCTGGTGTGATGTTGAAGAGAGCAGGGCCAATTGAGGTGAAATAATTGTGCCGTATTGTTGTTATGAGTTGCGATTTAGATTTGTGTTTGGGACGGATAGCACGGGGCCCAAGCCTTGGGTGTATTTTGAAGGTGATGCCAACATCAATTGGGCAGTGATGATGAAACATTTTCCACATCATGCAGATAATATAACGATCACGGCGACTTTGGAGTGAGTAAAGTTTCAGCTTTTCTAGTCGACCCCAGTAGTCAGGTCTGACATGCCATCTATCTTTTTCGTGATTGCCCTTTGAGGAGCTTCAAGTTTCATGATACTTTGTTTCGTGTGGACAGACCACAGTGGACAACAGTATTCAAGGTGTGGTCGGGCAAATGTAGAGAAGAGAAGGATAATGGTGTGGGAATCTATCGACTGGAAGGTTCTGAGGATCCAGGAACACATTCTGCGGGCCATGTCAACTTTGCTGCTTATATGCATGGCCCAGCCATATATATATATATATATGTATGTATGTATGTATATATACATATGTATGTATGTATATATAGATATGTATATATATATATATATATATATTAGAAAGTGAGGTTTTTTTTACAAAATGAAAAATAACCGAGGTGTCCTACGCGAGTGAAAGTATAAAGAAAAAGAGATGAAATCGAAAATGCAACTGGAGTCTTACTTTTTTTTTAAATATATATTTATTTGGTTCCTTTACCGGTTTCGCAGTTCTTCTGCTTTTCAAAAGGTGAGTTGAGATGGAGCGTCTGTGGTTTTCTCACATCTGGTTGGTCTCTGAATGTTACTTGTTTTATATGGAAAAAGTGGCTCGAAATGCCAGGTTTTTCGAGAAGTAATTTGATTGGTTTGTCAATAATTATAATAAATTTCGCACCAGTTCGCGTTACAATAGTTCTTCAAATAAGAGGGGGGGGGGGTTTGTCACAGGTTGTTTTTTTCATATATGAGTGTTTGAATTTCTTTTTACTTGAAAAAAGGAGGCTCACGAAGGCTATTTTGGGGTTGGTTATAAATGAACAAATTTTCATTAAATTTTTGTGCCCTTATTTGGAAATCCATTCTCTAGCCTTTTTAGAGAATTTTTTGATAAAAAGATAATGGTCAAGAGAAAGGGATGGGAGAATTGTTCTGGTTCAGTGAATATGGTTAGTTCGCTGGGGTGTCAGAATTCAGATTTTCTATTGAATAAAGAAAGTAAAGATATGTGTGTTTATTTGTGTGCTTGTGTGTGTGTGTGCGTGTGTGTGTGTGTGTGTGTGTGTGTGTGTGTGTGTGTGTGTGTGTGTGTGTGTGTGTTTGAATTTCTTTACTTTAGAAAAAGGTGGGTCACGAAGGCTTTTTTTTAATAAACGTGATTTGATTGGTTATAAATGAAATTTGGCTGTCACGTGAACAAGTTTTCATTACATTTTTGCGCCCTTATTTGGAAAACTATTCCGTAGTCTTTATAGCGAATGTTTTGACAATGGAAAGATAGTGGTCAAGAGAAAAGGGATTGTTCTGGTTCAGTGAATATGGTTAGTTCGCTGGGGTGTCAGAGTTCAGATTTTCTATTGAAGTGAAGATATGTATGTTTATTTGTGTGCTTGTGTGTGTGTATGTGTGTGTGTGTGTGTGTGTGTGTGTATGTGTGTATTGGAAGATGATTCTATTAGTAGAAATGGGGGAGGGAGTTGTGTGTGTGTGTATATGGGTGTTATGTGTGTGTGTGTGCGAGTATGTTAAGATGGAGAGAATATATATTTTGTGTGTGTGTATATATATGTGTGTAGGAAAGTGGTTCTATTAGTAGAAATGGGGAGGGGTTGTGGGTGTGGGGGTTGTTATGTGTGTGTGTATGGGTGTTATGTGTGTGGGAGTATGGTTAGCATGTTGAGATGAAGAGAATATATATATATATATATATATTGTGTGTGTGTGTATGTGTGTGTGTAGGAAAGTGATTCCTTTAGTAGGAATATTTTTGAATGAACATATTTTCCTTACTTATTCGTGTTCGCTGTTGTATTGTTAGTGCAAACGTATGTTAAGGTTTATTTAGTTCGGGTTTTTATTTTCTAAAGTAGAAGGTGTTATGTGTGTGTGTGTATGTCATATTATGGTGTTGACATAATGTATATTAAACCTTATTTAATGTTGGTCTATATTTTTGAATAAACATATTTCCTTATTTATTCGCATTTGTTCTGTTGTATTGTTATCGCAAGGGTAAAATGGGAAGACTTGGAATTTGGGTGTCTTATTACTTGCGCAAATGTCTAGATATGCACTTAGTGGTATCTGTCTCGTGGTTGGATCTCGTAATTGTTGGCGATGAACTGTCATTCTGTTTCTGAGTGTGAGTTTAGTTTGTCCTATATAATCTTCATTGCATCCTTTACATTTAATGGCATAAAGTAGATTTTTTGATGAGCAAGTGAAGTGATTTTTTACAGTAAAATTTTGTCCTGATTTAAATGTATACGTGTTGCCTTCAATGAGGTGAGTGCAGGTTCCACAATTAGAGCGACCACATTTTTTGATACTTGGTTGTGGGTTTGTGGTAGGTAATTTGGCATTGGTGAGTAATGTTTTCAGTGATTTTGGTTGTCTTTTGCTTTTGATTATTTTGTGTGTTTCAAGGGCTTTTTTCATTCTTGGGTTTTGTTTTAGTATTGGGATGTTATTGTGAATAGTGTTGTAAGCTTCCGCATTTCTTGGGTTGTGTGTTGAGATATATGATAGAATATTGGACGTACCTTGAATTTGTTTCTGTTTCCGTAATTCATCAATGCCTATTGCTTTAGCCCTTTCTATTCCATTATTTATTAGTAATAGTGGGTACTCTCTCTCGAGTAGAATTTCCTTTAATTCTTGAAGTCTTTTATTTCACGTTTCATAATTGGAGACAATTGTGCAAATTCTTCTTGCTAGGTTAAAAGGAATGTTCGTCTTCGTGTGCTTTGGATGGTTGGAGGTGAATAGCAGATATTGTTTGGAATCTGTTGGTTTGTAGTGTATGTCGGTTTCGATATTTGTGTCTTTTTTTAAGATTAAGATGTCCAGAAATGGGAGTTGATCTTGGTTGTATTCCATTGTGAATTGGATGTGGTTATTGATGCCGTTTATTAAGTTTTTGAAATCCTTCAGTTGGTCGAGTGTGTGGGACCAAAGAATGAGGCAATCATCCAAATAGCGTTTCCAATTCTCTGATAAATATTTGTGGAAGTTCAATCCGTATTTTGATTTGGACTGTTCATATATCTGGACTTATAAGTATGCCATGACTAAGTTGGCATAAGTTGGAGCGGCTTTTGTACCCATCGCAGTCCCCGATATTTGCTTGTAAGTATTGTCATCGAAATCAAAAAAGTTGTTCTGTAGGATGAATTTTAATCCCTCGGTGATAAAGCTTTTTTTCTATTCTGTCAGGTATCTCATTGGGATATTTCTCTAGCCAGAATCCTATTGCTTCTAGTCCGTATTGGTGTGGGATCGTTGTGTAGAGATTCACTACATCGAAAGACACAATAATAGTGTCGTTGTTGATATGTTTGGCGAGGTGGTTTAAGAGGTCCAGATCGTCTCTTACAAGGCTTGGTATGTGTTTCAGTAATGGTTTAAGTAGTATGTCTATAAAGTTGCTCAATCTGTGTGTTTCACATTGCGGGCCCGCTACAATTGGTCTCAATTTAAGGTCTGTGGGGTATTGTGTGTTCACGCAGGCTGAGGTGGATTGTTTACAGGCATCGTTGATTATTTTACACTTGTGGATCTTCGGAAGTCCGTAAAGGTTGCTGGTTTTGTATTCAAAATTTGTTAAATAATCGCGTTCCTTTTTAGTTAGGTCTTCCTGGTATCGATAAATCAGTGTGTTTAATTTGGTCATTATTTTTGATTGCTGGTAGTTTTTTACTCTTTCATAGTAATTAGTATTTTGTAAGAGAGAGAACATAGAATTTTTATATTTTTCAGCCTCCATAATGACAACAGTACTTCCCTTGTCCGCTTCCTTAATTATAATGTCCGTATTGTTTTTTAGTTCATGGATAATCTCCCATTCCCTTCGACTCGTGTTGGGTTTGGGTTTAGGTTGCGGTAGTTCATGGTATGGGAAGGTAGCTATGTGGTCACAAAATTTGTCCAGAACTCTGTTTCTACCTTTTGTTGGGTTGTAGCTGCTTTTATTCCGTACAATTGATTCCGTACAAAGAATTCCTCTGTGAGACGTAATTTTCTACAGAAGTGTGAGATATCGTCATTTATCTCGTTGGGGTTAGGGTATTGTGGTGTTGGTGTGAATTTCAGACCTTTGGAGAGAATTTTTACTTGTTGGGCTGAGAGGTTTGTATTTGAAATGTTAATTATTTTCGGTTTTTCAAAATCGGTTTGTGCCACCGGGTGTCGTGAGTCCTGTAGCCTTGGTCTAAAAAATGATTTTTCGGGAATGTTTTTCATTGGTATTATTATATCTAATGGTATTTCCCCTGTTGTTGTGTGGTCTTGTATAGAAGTTTCGGACGTATCGAGGTTCGGTTTGTTGATAGTCCGGGTTGTAGATTTGGTTCCTTTGTGTGGGTTGGGATCTACGGTTTTGGAACAGGCTCTGTGTGGGCAGGGGTCTACGGTTTTGGAATAGGTTTTGTGTGGGTTGTGATCTGCGGATCAGGTCCTGCCTTGTGTTCGGGGATCTTTGGTTTTTGTTAGTAGGGTTATAGTTTTGTCTATGGTTTCTGGGATTATCGTTATAGTTTTGCTGGGGGTATGTTGGACGTTTTGTTACTTTTTTTGTTATTTGTTGTGCATGTGGTGTGTGAGTTTTAGTTTGTTTTAAAAAGGGGTTACCTGTATGTTGTTCATTTTTGAAGTCCATTTCGTAGTTGTTGAACCAGGTGGCGTTTTTTTCCCATCGCTGGAGGGATGTTAGTTCTTCATCCTCACAGTTCTCTTTCCAAAGTTTTAGGGTTTTTTTGTAGAGTAGGCCTTCAGAGTGCTTTGAGATTTCTGTGTCCATCTGTTGGTCGAGTGACTTGAATTTTTCTTCGTTGGAGTTGGCTCTTAATCGCAACAGTTCTATTTCTGTTTTAAATTTTTCCAATGCCATCTTTTCCCTAAGTGTTTGTTGGTTTTCTGGTTCATTCGGGATGGGTTTTATTTGGAGTTTTTTTAGGGGGATGATTGGGGTAGAGTTTAGCCACTTTTCATATATGTCTGCTAACCATACTCCCACACACATAACACCCATACACACACATAACAACCCCCACACCCACAACTCCCTCCCCATTTCTACTAATAGAACCACTTTCCTACACACATATATATACACACACACAAAATATATATTCTCTCCATCTTAACATACTCGCACACACACACATAACACCCATATACACACACAACTCACTCCCCCATTTCTACTAATAGAATCATCTTCCAATACACACATACACACACATACACACACACACACACATACACACACACAAACACACAAATAAACATACATATCTTCACTTCAATAGAAAATCTGAACTCTGACACCCCAGCGAACTAACCATATTCACTGAACCAGAACAATCCCTTTTCTCTTGACCACTATCTTTCCATTGTCATAACATTCGCTATAAAGACTACAGAATAGTTTTCCAAATAAGGGCGCAAAAATGTAATGAAAACTTGTTCACGTGACAGCCAAATTTCATTTATAACCAATCAAATCACGTTTATTAAAAAAAAGCCTTCGTGAGCCACCTTTTTCTAAAGTAAAGGAATTCAAACACACACACACACACACACACACACACACACACACACACACACACACACACACACACACACACACACACACATAAACACACATATCTTTACTTTATTTATTCAATAGAAAATCTGAATTCTGACACCCCAGCGAACTAACCATATTCACTGAACCAGAACAATTCTCCCATCCCTTTCTCTTGACCATTATCTTTTTATCAAAAAATTCTCTAAAAAGGCTAGAGAATGGATTTCCAAATAAGGGCACAAAAATTTAATGAAAATTTGTTCACGTGACAGCCATAATTTCATTTATAACCAACCAAAGAAAAGCCTTCGTGAGCCTCCTTTTTTCAAGTAAAAAGAAATTCAAACACTCATATATGAAAAAACAACCTGTGACAACCCCGCCCCTCTTATTTGAAGAACTATTGTAACGCGAACTGGCGCGAAATATATTATAATTATTGACAAACCAATCAAATTACTTCTCGAAAAACCTGGCATTTCGAGCCACTTTTTCCATATAAAACAAGTAACATTCATAGACCAACCAGATGTGAGAAAAACCACAGACCCTCCATCTCAACTCACCTTTTGAAAAGCAGAAGAACTGCGAAACCGGTAAAGGAACCAAATAAATATATATTTAAAAAAAAAATAAGACTCCAGTTGCATTTTCTATTTCATCTCATTTTCTTTATATATATATATATATATATATATATATATATATATATATATATATATATATATATATATATATATATATATATATATATATATATATATATATATATATGTATGTATGTATATATACATATGTATGTATGTATATATACATATGTATGTATGTATATATACATATGTATTAAGGGTACTATTTATGGTTATGTATTCAATAAAACCTTTAATGGTAATATATTATATACACACAAACCCTAAATAGTGAGAGATAGTCATTAATTACTATCCTATTACCAGTAAGATAAATAGCTCAATGTAATAACATCAGTTGTTTTACAGAGCAGTTATATAGAGATTACAGATCAATATGCGCATATGTTTTATGTGTCTCTTGGGTTGAAAAGGAGGTCAAGTATGTTATAAATAGTTGCTCCGAAGAATCCAAACCTCGGTTTGGAGGAAACAATTGTAAGCAAATAAATGACTTAAACTGAACTTTGATTACTGTAATCTCTATATATACATATGTATGTATGTATATATACATATGTATGTATATGCATATATATATATATGTCTGTATGTATGTATATATGTTTATGTCAAGGAAACACGATACGAACGAACAAGAGGATGCAATATGATAAAGTGTATTAGTTTCACGGTTGGAGAAATTTAACTCATTCTTCTTTCTCCAAGCGTGAAACTAATACACTTTATGTTATTGCATCCTCTTGTTCGTTCGTTTCGCGTTTCCTTGACTTATACCACCACGCTTACGCGGACTCCTACCCTCGCATCGGATTAACCTCGGATTGTCCTTTGACTGCACCAGGACACACACGCACGCGCGCGCGAGAGCACACACACACACACAGAAGCACACATATACACAGCATAATGAGTAGGTGGTTTCTAATAACTGAAACAGATAATATGTAAATTGTGCATATATATATATATATATATATATATATATATATATATATATATATATATATATATACACACATACAACAGATACATTTCCTTCAAATATAAATATATATATATATATATTTATATTTGAAGGAAATGTATCTGTTGTATGTGTGTATATATATATATATATATATATATATTCACAATTTACATATTATCTGTTTCAGTTATTAGAAACCACCTACTCATTATGCTGTGTATATGTGTGCTTCTGTGTGTGTGTGTGTGCTCGCGCGCGCGTGTGTGTGTGTGTGTGTTTGTTTGTGTGGTTGCGTGTGTGTGTGAGACAATGTGGAGATAAAAAGTTATGAGATAATCACATTACAAAATTATCAAATTGTCGAAAACCTTGTAAAAGGATGAGGCTAGTATTGTATTACCACCTGGGATGCAAATATAAGGTGAAAGAAAGATCTATAGATGAGCATTAGAGTCAGATACTGCAAAGGTGTGAAGGGTCAAATGCTGAGGCTATGACCGATTAGAAAATTGTTGTTGAAGACTTTGACAGAGTGAGTATAGATAATTGGAATACTAAATGATGGAGCAGAATTATTTCGACACGATACAACATTTAGAAATTTGCAGCCCACAAACAATTTGACATGGTTTCGGCCATGATCTTACCAATATCGGGCTGAGATTTAACATGGCCCTTATAACATTAGTGAGATGTGCAGGTTCTCCAAGGCGGACCAGACCTCTTTGGGGCCCAAAGCAGGCAAAGATCTTTCTTAAAATGGACGTTGGATGGTTTCTATGGGGACTTCTTAGCTCTTCGGCCCCGGAACAAAGTACCGGCTGGACCCCTCTCATAGGCCTTGAAGATGTGTGTATATGGGGTTACTAAATCATGGTGTACATATATACGGAGATTACAGGTGAAGGGTTCATTGGATGATTGAATAAAATAAAATGGTATAACATAGATGGTATGTGATGCCTAGTCATAAATGCAGCTAACTGCTGCCAAACTGATTTTAGGCATTTGAAGAAGTTTCAGGTTTGCACATATAGCAAGAAGCTAGTGCAGATTTTAATATCAGCATTAGCCTAGGTTGAAGCAATCTCACCAATTTCTCAGCCGTACATTGGTTGTAAGTGCCGTTTATTATTTTTTAAAGCATTTCTACGATCTATGATTTTCCTTTAATACAGTATTCGTTGTTTGGTTGCTCTCTTAATGACCAAATGTTACTAGACAAAATGACGTTTGATCATTTGTTTATGTTTCTGTACGAATATATGTCAGTAGAATTTGATTTAAATCTGTTCCTCATTAGGCTTATATAGGACTTGATTGTGTTATTGCTTTTTGGCTAGTAACATCTGCCAAGAACACAGCAGATAGTTGAATACGTATTCAGTCGATGAGGCAGTTAGAGGAATTATTGTACTTGTTAATTTGGGGAGGTGTCTGTGTTGTCATATAGAGTTTTGTTATTGTTCGTTCTATATGTAAGGCAACATTGGGTGTCAATAAATAACTTTTAATTGAATATATATGTATATACACACACACACACATATGTGTGTGTGTGTGTGTGTGTGTGTGTGTGTGTGTGTGTGTGTGTGTGTGTGTGTGTGTGTGTGTGCATAGAGAGAGAGTGTGTGTGTATTTGTATATATATATATATATACAAATACACACACATGTTCAAGAAAATGTTCAAGACGCAGAGCTCAAGCCGTTTCGACGGCTATTTCTGGACAGCTTGAGCTCTGCTGTCGGGGTCTTGAACATTTTCCTATTACCCACTCTACTACACTAAGTATTGAGTACTCTGGTGCGTTATGGTCCACCTGGTTCCTTACCACACTTCCTTCGTTATATATATATATATATATATATATATATATACACACAGAGGTATCCACAGTAAGTTGTGGGGTTATTCTGCATGAAGAACTCGATGTAATCCATGTTGAAAATGTTGTAGGTTAAGATAAATCTCGGAAAACAATAAAACATTAAAAGGAAAACAGAGTCATGATATAAGTTAAAACAATGAAATAAAAAATCAAGTCATTAGAGATATACTTCACTGTTTTACAATCGTTTCTAGATGATGATAATACATTGTAGCTATACTCCGTTATTGATCTATGTAAGGTTAGTTACAGAATATGAGATCAAGAGAATATTTACTTACATGCATATCACCAGCTATTTTCAAAAGCTTTTGAAAACAGCTGGTGATATGCATGTAAGTAAATATTCTCTTATTTTGTAACTAACCTTACATAGATCAATAACTGAGTATAGCTACAATGTATTATCATCATCTAGAAACGATGGTAAAGCAGTGAAGTATATCTCTAATGACTTGATTTTTTATTTCATTGTTTTAACTTATATATATATATATAGTATGTATATATATATATATATATATATATATATATATATATATATATATATATATATATATATATATATATATATATTACACCACCACCTCACTCTCAAGAGCGTGAAACTAATAAACCTTTGTTCGTACTGCCTCTCTGTTTTGTTCCCGTTCCATTTTTCACTATATATAATATATATATATATATGGGTGAGGGGTATAGATATATACGTGCATATATATTTACATGCATGTGTGTGTGTTTGGGTGCTTGTGTGTAAAAAGCAGTCTTATTCAGGCTTGTTTTTCATAATATCTCTCCCCGACTCAGTAGATGTGTCGTTCTATCAAAATCCCAGGTCCCTCTCTATGATTGAAGCTTAAGATTATTGAAGAAGTGTAACGTTCACATGTCTCTATTTCCCCCACTACACTAGACTCATCCTCTCTTTTTCTCTACAGCACGGCCTATATCATGTCTATCATAGGGTACCTACAGTTGACTGAATAGTCGACTGTCTTGGGAGAGGAAGGGGAAATAACTACTACTACTACTACTACTACTACTACTACTACTACTACTATTGCTACTGCTGCTGCTGCCACTACTACTTCTACTGCTACTGCTACTACTGCTGCTGCTGCAGTTACTGTCACTACTACTACTGCTGCTGCTGCTGCTGCTACTGTTATAACTACTGCTGTTGCTGCTGCTGCTTAGCTGCTGCTACTACTACTACTACTACTACTGCGACTAACACAGCCGCCACTACTGCTACTACTACTACTGCTACTACTACTACTACTACTACTACTACTACTACTAACACGTTTATTGATTTCCTCGAGGATATTTTGTCTGTGTGATACGTCCTTTAAAGAAAATCTTGAAGTTAGCGTGCCTTGCTGTTCCCTATTTAGTCTGCCTATACCTGTGTCTTCCTTACTGAACGTTGTGTGGAAAGGGAACACCTTCTGAGCAGGTGTAATATTATATAGCAACAAAAGATATGTGCACAGCAGGTCATCAAACGATCTTTGATGACTCTATCAGCAGGACAGCTTATGCAACGTATACCTTTCCAGATGTAATTGTTTTACTTATACACCTATATATATATATATATATATATATATATATATATATATATATATATATATATATAACTATATATACATATATATTTATGTATATGTGTATACACATACATATATATATATACTTATATATATATACATATATATATATATATATATATATACATATATATATGAGTGTGTGTGTGTGTGTGTACTTGTGTGTGTGTGTGTGTGCCTGTTTGTGTTTGTGTGTGTATGCTAAACTGATGATGTTGATGTTTTTGTTGTGTTTGTCATTGATGCCACTGTTGTTGTCTTCGTCGTAGATATTGTTGGCATTATTGCCGCTGCCACAGCTGCTCTTCTTCTTCTTCTTCTTCTTCTTCTTCTTCTTCTTCTTCTTCTTCTTCTTCTTCTTCTTCTTCTTCTTCTTCTTCTTCTTCTTCTTCTTCTTCTTCTTCTTCTTCTTCTTCTTCTTCTTCTTCTTCTTCTTCTTTATCGTCCTTGAGTGATGAAAATGAAATGTAACCAGAGAGTTTTTAATTGACACTATATATATATATATATATATATATATATATATATACGTACATACACTCTCTCTCTCACACACACACACATACGCATACACACACACACACACACACACATATATATATATATATATATATATATATACAGTCACACACACACACACACACACACACACACAGATATATATATATATATATATATATACGTATTGTTTTTCTCTCGACACTTACAGTATTAACGAAATGTCATTCCCCTAACTCTGTTATGAAATCAATACAATTATGAAAATAGAGAACTTAGAAGATAGTATATATATTATATGAAAATAAAAATGAACATAAATGAAAGTGAAAAATACAAGTAAAAAGAAAGGAAATATATATGGTATTTGAATGTCATACTATTCCGATTGGGATATAAATATCTGTAAATAGGAATATATACATATGTCAGCATGAAGATATTAATATCTGTGTCTATTTAAAATCTTTGAATCTGTAGAGCCTTAGTCAACATGCTTAGCGACATATATTAACCGCTCTTTACGTTCTTAGTTCAAACTCGCCGAGGTTAGCTTTGCCTTTCATCCTCACGGGGGTCGATAAAATAAAGTACCAGCCACGCACTGGGGTTGATTTAATCGATTTTGCCCACCCCAAAATTGCTGGCCTTGTGCCTATATAAGAAACCATTATATGGGCAGTGGATTGGCAGTATCGGTAGAGGGTCGAACGCCATGCTTTGACGCATAGAGTTACGGCCCTTGCCATTCTGAGTTCAAATTCCGCCGACCTTAACTTTGCCTTTCATCCTTACGTCGTCGATAAAATAAAGTACCAGTAATGCCCTGGGTAATTGCTGGCCTTGTTCCAAAAGTGAAAATAATTATTATAAGGGTAGTGGATTGGCAGTATCGATAGTGCGCCAGATCCCCTGCTTTGCAGCATAGAGTTACGGCTCTTTACGTTCTGAGTTCAAATCCTGCTGAGGTTAGCTTTGCCTTTCATCCTTACGGAGTCGATAAAACAAAGTACCAGTAATGCACTGGGGTCAATTTAATACACTTTCCCTTTACCCCGAAATTGTTGGCCTTGTGCGAAAATCAGAAACCATTATCTTTCAAGAAATACAGAAATACAGAAAATATTTGATTGTTATTAAGTTGTCGCTTTATCCAATTAATCGCAATTCAATGATATATATTGTATTAATATTTCCCAATAACCTTCCATGTTCTGCTCGAATTATATTCATTGCTCTTTACAATGTTCAGGTAAATATATAGTTACATATATATCTCAATATATACTGTGTATATATACTGTATGGAGATAACGTAGACTGCATAAATCCATGCATGCAATATATAGATACATAACTATGCCAAATATACCTAATTCCTTGTATATTTAAAAGAATGCTAAATATCTTTAATCGATTTTCGAAACTAGTTGATTGCATATAATCTAAACAACCAACTGGAAATATGTAATCGAAGTGTTTCTATACCCGATCACATATACGGAAATAGACATGCTAATTTGGATATTATTAGCGCTTATGTAGGTTGTTAATTGTATAAACGTATCGTAAATTTCGGTTGCTCAGTGCGCAACTTTATGTATAAACATATCGTTATACTGATGGATGTAACTCTTGAATAGATTCAAAATTATGGTTATATGATAAATGTAATTTTCCATCAATATTGACGAGGAAGTGCCTTCATGTATAACAGATTTTTCCAGGTAGTTTCAATAGACTGAGCAAACACTTTGAGAATGACAGCTTTACGTGTTTCGGTTTAAAGAATATTTTGCTATTGTGGTTTCATTTGGTACAGAGTGATAAAAGTTAACCACGATGTATGTAATCAAACTTAAGTTAACGAGTCATTGCTCAAAGTTGCGAATCTAGGGGTTTCGTAGCACTATTATAGAGTTTATCTCTGAAGTTTTTGCTGATTTTTTCTTGTCCTGGTTTTGTTCGGTTGATGAGTCTTGTATGATATTTCGTTTTGAGGATCATCGATATTTACATAACATTTTTAGTTCAGCAATTTCTACGCTATGACCTATATTAGTTCTCAAGTATAACTTTGACTTACATAGTTAAAAAATCTTAACATTTTAATGGCGTTTGTTTCTATAATTTAAGATATTGGAATAGCTATTAGTCAGAAGGTTGTTTTTGTGAATGGACATTTATTTCACATAAATTTCTTGTTTCATTTATCTCCACAACTATTTTCCTTTGAAATTCCTCCTCCTTCTCCTCCTCCTCATCCCCTCCTCCTCCTCCTCCCCCTCCTTATCATCATCATCATCATCATCATCAACCTCATCCATATTCTTCTTCTTCTTCTTCTTCTTCTTCTTCTTCTTCTTCTTCTTCTTCTTCTTCTTCGTCTCCCCCCTCCTCTTCCACCTCCTCTTGTAGTTTTTGTGTTTGCTATTGTTGTTGTTGTGGTTAGTGTTACTGTGTGACGACCATGAAAGTGAAATTCACATATATGGAGGTATTTCTCAATAGACACTCTTATAATATCAATACATTTTCTCTCTCGATACTTATTACCATATTACGTAATTAACAAAATAAGTTGCTTTTTTTTCTGAGTAAGCGGATCCCAATTATCAATGACTCTTTCATATCGCTTTGATAGGCTACACATATATTCTATATATTTCTAGGGTAGAATTGACGCTATATATTATGATGATAATCCATTTTTTATCTGAAGGTATTTGCAACCTAAAGGATGCGTACTTGCATCAACAGAGAATTGTAATAAGATTGCACGTTGTACTGAGCTGGCGCTTGCCATACAACCCAATTATAATACCATTGAAATGTTTTACTTCACATAATGTTTCAATTTGCTTTCTTTGACATTTCACGTCTATTTACGTTCGTCATACTTATATTTTTTGTTTCATATTTTTCTTCTTTTTATCTCATCTTTCTTTCTTCCTCTCTCTCTCTCTCTCTCTCTCTCTCTCTCTCTCTCTCTCTCTCTCTCTCTCTCCCTCCCCCCTCTCTCTTTCTCTCATTGTGTCCTATCCTCGTGTACTAATATACAAAATATCATCCCCTTCCTGTTAGAGGAAAATAATCCTTCTTTCCAGATGGACGCTTTGTTATTCACAGTCCTACCCCTTTATTTCAGTTGAAACTTTCGGGTACCTCACACACACAAAAACATAGACACATGCCCTCCCCTATAACACACACCCATGCATGTATACATACATACATACGTTTATGTATATATATATATATACACACACACACACATATATATATATTTGTATGTATATATATAGATACATATATATATATATACACACACACACATATATATATATATATATATATATATATATATATATATATATATATATATGTGTGTGTGTGTGTATATATATATACATACATACATACATACATACATACATAAACGTATATATATATACATAATGAGTGATAACAGGTTGGTATTAGTTGGCGTGCGTCGTTTCCGGTGTTGACACTCTCCAACGACGGCACCAACTGGAGGTAATAACGGAAGAAGCTAAATTGTTTTATCAGACGACTGCACACAGTAAAGAACAGAACGAAGAACGATTGAAGAGAAAGGGAAAGAGAGAAAGTGTGTGAATGAAAGAGACAGAAGGGGGGGGGGGTGAGAAAAGAAGAAATAGAAACACAACAATTGAAAGAAAGAGAAAAGAGTAAAAAAAAACAGAGAACAAGGGGAATAAAAAAAAGAAATTGATAAATAAATAAAAAATAGTACACATACATATATGCATGCAGAAACAGACGTGCGCGCATAATTATACACGCATAGACAAATGGGCAAACACACACACACACACACACACACACACACACACACACACACACACACACACACACACACACACACACACACACACACAAGAAAATATCACAGCTCAGCTACTTCTGACAGTATTTGTTAAGGGATAATAATCAGAAAAAGGTTTGGGTTCAGTAAAGTTGAAGTTAGTATAGTGAAGAAGTTAATAAAGAAACCATTATTTATTATCAATATTATTATTATTATGGCGGTGGATTGGCAGTTTCGGTAGAACCTTGGACAATATGCTTGGCGGCTTGTAGGTACGTCCCTTTACGTTCTGAGTTCAAATTGCGCCGATATTAGTTTTGCATTTCATCCTTGCAGGGTCGTTAAAATAAAGTACCAGTCATTCACTAGAGTCGATTTAATCGACTTTTCTCTCCTCCCAAACTGCTGGCCTTGTGCCTATATAAGAAACCATTATTATGACGGTGGTGGATTTGCACTATAGGTAGAGCGTCGGACGATATGCTTTGTGACATAGAGTTACGTCTCTTTACGTTCTGAGTTTAAATCCCACCGAGGTTAGCTTCGCCTTTCCTCCTGACGAGGTCGATAAAATAAAGTACCAGTAATGCACTGGTGTCGATTTAATTGCCCCCCCCCCTCCCAACTGTGGGTCTTGTACCTAAAGTAGAAACAATTATTATGGCGATGGACTGGCATAAACCTTTAGGCTACCAGACAAAATAACTTCCGGTAAATTTACTTTCTGTGTTCAAATCTCAGCAAGGTCAACGTCGCAAATCTTCCTTCCGGGTTCATTAAAATACAATAAAGCCGTTGATATAATCTAATAATGCTCACCTCTCAAATATGTGTTGCCTTTTTGCCTGTGTTAATATGTATCATGTTTGTTTATTTAGCATTTCTTGTGTTGTCGTTTTTATTGCGCTGCTTGTTGTTATAAAAGGTAGATGGATTGGCAGTATCGGTAGAGGGTCGGACGCCATGCTTTGCAGCAAAGAGTTACGGCCCTTTATGGTCTGAGTTCAAATCCCGCCGAGGTTAACTTTGCCTTTCACCCTTACGGGGTCGATAAATTAAAGTACCAGTAATGCACTGGGATAATTGCTGGCCTTGTGCCAAAAGTAGAAATAGTTATTATAAAAGGTAGAATAAGGGTAATGTCAGTAGAGCATCAGTTTACATGCCCTATGATATAAAACGAGTTCTAGGTTAAAATACCACGTGGTAAACTTTGACTGTTTTGCTTCTATGAATATATGCAGTAACTCTTTTGATACTAGACAGCCTATAACTGTCACTGGTTCTACGTTACAAAACTATTATTTATCTAAAAAAAAAGCTTCCACCATATTTGTCGGTAAAACACTTTAAGGTATGTTCCAAACACTAGGTTAATATAATTGCTTCTACTTTTGGCACAAGGCCAGCAATTACTCCGGTGCATTACAGGTACTTTATTTTATCGACCCCGTAAGGATGAAAGGCAAAGTTAACCTCGGCGGGATTTGAACTCAGAACGTAAAAGACCATAACTCTATGCTATAGAGCATGGTGTCTGACGCTCCACCGATACTGCCAATTCACCGCCCTCTGATTTAGGTAAAATGCCAATAATTTTAGGAGAGAGGAAAGTCAATTAAATTGACCCCAGTGCGTGACTGGTGCTTTTATCGGACCCATATGGATGAAAGGCAAAGCTAACCTCGGTGGGATTAGAACTCAGAACGTAAATGATCGTAAAAAAACTAGGTTAATAATGTTATATAATCTAGACACATGACCTGTAATTTGTGTGGAGAGGAAAGTTGATAATATCAATCCTTGTGTTTGTCTAGTATTTTATTCTATCGACCCCTAGAAAGATAAAAAGTAAACTTGGCCTCGGCGGGATTTGAACTCAGAATGGAAGAACAAATTCTAGTCTAACGATTCAGCCAATCCACCACTCCACGTAAGTTTAAAATGAGAATGCTATTTATACAATTAAATTTCTCCAAGAACTGGATTATTTTCAAAATCATTCCTAAAACATAGTGTCTTTCATCAGAAATATAACGAAAAGGTTAATAATGAAAAAATTAGTTACATTTTTACATTACTCAAAATTCTTGATTATTTAAAAATATTTTGAAACTTAGAGACAACGTCTTTCGTTAGAAATATAATAAGGGCTTTTAGCTATTGCAAGTCAAGGGCCTTCAGAGATTTATTGACAAATAATTTCATTTGTGAAAGTTGTTGTAGATCAAATACTCTAAAGTATTTGTTTGTTTTACTTTTTTTTATTGTTCACTTCTCAGTACGGGACCAATATTCCACTAGTATGATCACTCTGATTCTGAAGATGGAACGGTGAAGACTTCAAAACATTAATGCGCACATGTTCAAAACTCAGCTAAATAAACGAATAGGGAAAGACAAAAAAAAATCACAACTAAAAATGATTACACTTGACCCTAGTCGTGTTTTCAATATAAGTTTGAAAGAAAAGCTGTTTTCTACTTACATTACTCCCATACTGACATAAGCGCACACGCTAGCACACACACACACACACACACACACACACAGAGATACACACACACACGTACATATACAGTGCCCTGCAAAAGTTTACAACACATTAGGAAAAATGCGGTTTTAGGTATTTTTAATAAAGTTAGGGTAATGAAAATTTAACTACCGATAGAACATATAATGAGGCATTTAATGATACAATCATAGTTTAAAAAAAATATGATTGTATCATTAAATGCCTCATTATATGTTCTATCGGTAGTTAAATTTTCATTACCCTAACTTTATTAAAAATAACAAGGAAATAACTCATGAAGAAAAATCAATATTTTTATAACGCAAAAGTTTACAACACATTTATTAAATCATCTCTTAATATTTCGTAGCGTAACCTTTGTTGCTAATTACAGCCTGTAGGGCGTTTGGAGTAGCCTCCTACAAACTTCTTGCATGTTTCTTGGCTAATATTTATCCATTCTTCACAACAAATTTTCTTTAGTTCAGGGATATTTTGGGGTTTCCTTTTTTGAATTCTCTCCACAAATTTTCGATCGGGTTAAGATCTGGAGACTGACATGGTCATTTTAGAACATTTATTCCATTCGTACTTAACCAAGATTGTGTTAGCTTTGCAGTATGCTTTGGATTGTTATCTTGTTGAAAAAACCAACCTGGCTTTAAGCTGAAAGAATGTGCACTTTGATGTAAATTCCTTTGGAAAATACCTCTATAATAAGTGCCACCCATTCTTCCTTCTATTATTTCAATATGTCCTACTCCTGTGGCACTAAAGAAACCCCAGACCATGATTGATCCACCTCCAAATTTTACAGTTGGAATAGTATTCTTCGGCGAATATTCAGTACCTTTCTTTCTCCAGACTTTTGCCACAGCATTTCGACCAAAATGTTCAATTTTTGTTTCGTCCGACTAAAGTACATCTTCCCAAAATGACGCAGGTTTGATGAGATGCTCATTTGCAAAGTTTAATCGACAAAGAACGTGTTTCCTCGTAAGAAGTGGTGTTTTCCTTGGAGACCTCGAGAAGATATTATATCGACGAAGTGAACGACTAATTGTATCTGCGCTCACTTTTACTCCACTTTCTTCTAAGTCATCCTGAAGATTTTTAAGAGTACACCGGGGTTCCTTGCCAACCTTTCTCGTCAATAACCGAGCTGCACGTTCCGTTATCTTTCTAGGACAACCAGAACTAATTAGAGGACAGATGGAATGATGAGATTTCCAGTGACGAATTATTGTACCAACTGAACTCAATGGCACATTTAACTGACAAGATATCTTTCTATAACCAACACCATTTGTATGAAGGTCTACAATGCGTTTACAGAGGTCTTGATCAATCAGTTTATTTTTCCCTATATTGTCCATGTTTACAGGACGGTTGTCAATGTTTACAGGATGGTTGTCAGACAAATAATGATGTAATGTTTTTAATAGTCCTTAGAAGTTACCGTCAACCTAATCTAGAACATTCTACTGAATTTTAAATCTGAAAATTTAAGAATTTTCTTGAAAAAAGCGATAAATATAAAATGTGTTGTAAACTTTTGCGTTATAAAAATATTGATTTTTCTTCATGTGTTATTTCCTTGTTATTTTTTTTTAAATATGATTGTATCATTAAATGCCTCATTATATGTTCTATCAGTAGTTACATTTTCATTACCCTAACTTTATTAAAAATACCTAAAACTGCATTTTTCCTAATGTGTTGTAAACTTTTGCGGGGCACTGTATATGTCTGGGTATGTATTTATGTATATATGTTTGTATATTTGTATAGATGCATGTATGTATGCATGTATGTATGCATGTATGTATATATATTTATTTATGTATACATGTATGTGTATACAAATATATGCGCGCAAGTGGGTATTAATAAAAAATATATCCAAGGATCAAGCAATTTTGTCCTAAACATGTAATTTCTTTTATAGACCCCGAAGGAGTGATCACGGGTGATTTTGGCGAGGCAACGTTGGATGGGGTGATTCTCGAGAATCTAATGCATTGTGGCCGATCAGAAATGTGGGAACCCTGACTTAACCTAAATAACGGGTTCTCACCCACACACTGGTGCATGAGTAGCCGTAAATGGCTCTAGGTCTTATATATATCATGTGTTTATTAAGTGTTTTTATTGTAGTGTATTTATGCTAGTGGTAAAGGTGTAGGAATTATGACCATAACATCGTGAGTTCGATTCCTGGACTATGTTGTATTGTTGAGTAAAACACTTCATTTCACGTTTCCCCAGTATATCTTCTTTTTCTATGTGGACTGTTGTTCATATTTTTTTTTTAATTTCAATTTATCTCCTCTCTATTTTTTCTCGTTTGTCTACCGTCCACCGTTTCTCCCCCTCGCTCTCTCTTACTCCTACTATTTAAAGTGCATCAACTGAAGCAGTTTGTAACATTTTTTTCGTCTTTAAATGTGTAATTCGTGTCTACTTGTTTTGTTGCATCACAATGTCGACTGGAATGAATAGTACCAACCTTAACCTACTGAAAGTCTAGTGATTTCCAGAGGTTGTTTTTCCGTTGTTATTCTTCCTTGCTTTTGTCCTATGCGACCCTGTTTTTGTTTTGTTATAAATATATATATATATAGTCATGTAATAAACCAAATAAGATAATTATTTCATTTACCAGTCGTTTCTTGAAAGCAGATATTTATATCTGTTTTCAGTCGTCAGAATGAATAAAAACATGGTGTTTTTATTAAATATGGATTTGAATATATATATATATATATATATATATAACAAAGAATATATATATATATATATAACAAAGAAGGTGTGGTAAGATACCAAGTGGACCATAACTCACCAGAGTACTCGATACTTAGGGTAGTAGAGTGAGTAATAGGAAATGAGTCAGAACTCCGACGGCTGAGCTCCGGCCGTTTCGACAGCTAGCAGTCGAAACGGCCGGAGCTCAGCCGTCGGAGTCCTGATTCTTTTCCTATATATATATATATATGTATATATATATGTGTGTGTGTGTGTGTCTGTGTGTGTGTGTGTGTGTGTGTGTGTGTGTGTGTGTGTGTGTGTGTGTGTGTGTGTGTGTGTCTGTGTGTGTGTGTGTCTGTGTGTGTGTGTGTGGGTGTGTGTGTGTGTGTCTGTGTGTGTGTATGTGTGTGTGTGTAGTTGAATTTCTAGTTGTAAGGAAGCTATTAAAAGTACAAATAAATTAATAGCGTTATGCAGTTTTGTTAAGCTATCGGCCAGACCTAACTACAAGAACAACTACTATTACTACCACGGCCCCTACTACTACTACTACTACTACTACTACTACTACTACTACTACTACTACTACTACTACCATTATATAAATAAGGAAAAACAACAACAACGAGAATAACAATTACGACCATTATATAGAATTATAAAGTGAATAAATGAAAGAAAGTGAAGGAGAGGGTGGGGTGGGTGGTGAAGTAGGTAATGTGTGGGTAAAGAGAGATAAAGCAGAAAGAACTTCATATGGTAATTGGTTCTCTAGTACTTCCTGGTACATCTTAATCTACAACAATTCTCTCTGTCTTCCACCTCACTTCCTCCACCACCCCTTTCTCCTCTCTCTCTCTCTCTCTCTCTCTCTCTCTCTCTCTCTCTCTCTCTCTCTCTCTCTCTCTCTCTCTCCCCTCTCTCTCTCTCTCTCTCTCTCAGTATCTCTATCTGTCTCTCTCAGTCTTTCTCTCTCAGTCTTTCTCTCTCTCTCTCTCTCTCAGTCTCTCTCGGTCTCCCCCCTCTCTCTCTCTGATTTTTGTCTCTGTTAGTTCTTCAAGTGCAATTCAAAGAGAGTTCTGTGTTTACCATTAATTCTCTTATTACTGATTCCATTCTGTCTTTTTATTATTAATAATATTTTAATATATCTATTTTCTTTTATTCTTTTGCTGATTTCTGTCATTAGATAGCGACCAAGCTGGAGCAGAATCTTGAAACCATTTAGTCGACTATATCAACCTCCACATTGCTTCTTTTTTTTTAAGCATTATTCTTACTCTATCGATTACTTTTTATTGAACAGATAATTTACGGAACACACAGAGTGGCACATACACAGACGTAAACATTCATAATACATACATACATACATACATACATACATACATACATACATACATACATACATACATTAATATATAATACATAATACATTAATACATACATACATACATACATACGTACGTACATATATACATACATACATATAGTGGCACAGACACAGACGTAAACATTCATACATACATACATTCATTAATACCTAAATACGTACGTACATATATACATACACATTCATTAATACATACATACATACGTACGTACATATATACATA
>OZ024743.1:200173161-200178161 GCA_964016885.1 Eledone cirrhosa
GGGGAAGATTTTTTGTTGTAGTTCTCTTATTTTCTGTAACAATATTTTGCTTTGTTTACCATTCTGCTAAATCTCTTTCCCCATTATCCCCACTATAAGAACCTAGTTAACAGCGTGAATAAGGGATCGCCTACTTTTATTAGTTATCATATATATGCTGAAATTTAAACTTTAGAAACTTCAGTCAAAATGAATCAGTACGATAATACTTCTGCAAATAAAACGTACTATGCTAGCTTCGAACTGGAACTACCTTTGAAATACATTATATCAAGAACAGATCGTAGAGATTTATATCGATGTTCTTGTGCTGGCGTTCTAGAAAATCTTTGGTACTATTTGTTCCAATGTAGAAGTTATCAGTCTGAGAGAGAGGCCATGCTGAAACAAATCTATAAAAAACTGCCAAGATTAGTAATTCAATATATGGTTAAAGGTCTACCAAATATAAACAAAGTCTTTGAGTACATGGAAACTACGAAACGATTCAACAACAGAAACTTCTAGCTGTTTTACAGCTTCCCTTGTTTCCTATTTTCTTTTTCTTTTTCCTTTTCTTAGGCATAATCTGCCTCCCATTGGCCTTCAATATTTGACATTTTTATTTTTATTATTTTATTTTTATTTTTCTGGGTTTTTTCCCTTATTTTTTTTTTTTATTACTTGTTTGTCTCACTAGATATTTTTGATTATCAACTGTAAGGATTACTCGATACTTGGCTTATCAGATCTATGAGGACGTTTAAATTGATTAAATAAATAAATAAATAATATAAGTAACCATGGCAAATTCAAATTCTATGGATTATATATATATATTTGTGTCAGTATATAATCAAAGTTTGTATATTAATCAAAGTTTTGCATACCCCCATATGTGAATAGTTCTACTTAACCCTCAAAATATGGGATCGTCACCGCAAGAATGTTTTTGATAATAAGTTTGCTGGTTCAACGCTGATCTGATATTAAAAAAAAACAACTGAAATTACTTAAAAGACTTCAATTATTCGTACGTTAGCTCCAACTTATGCTAGTCAAGCAAATTATTCTTCTGATCTAATCAATCTCAGATTATAGAAACCCGTAATGTTTGGTACTCAAATCTAGTTACTGTAATGGTAAGTGGAATATTAAAAAAATATCATATTTCTCCACTCTGCCTATGATGTACGGTTTATCCTCACAAAGAACATTTCCTGTATGAGGTCTCGAACTCACTACAAAGATATGAACTACACACCTATATTTTGTTGATGTTTAATTCTGGACTACATTATAGTTCATTGGTTAAGAAGTTTGCTTCCCACGCATGCGGCCTTGAATTGGTTTCACTGTGTGGCAACTTGGAAAAGTGTGTTTTACCATAACAATATACCACTCCAAACTTTCTATATACTTATCTATCTATCTATCTATCTATCTATCTATCTATCTATCTATCTATCTATCTATCTATCTATCTATCTATCTATGTATCTATCTATCTATCTATCAATCTATCCATATATTTATGTATCTATCTATTTATTTATCTATATATGTATTCCCTTCTTTAAGTATCACTTTAGAAGGAGAATCAGGGTGGAGAGAGAGGCACTGCACCCCAGTAAATTTACTGAAAGGTGGGTGAATGAAGCGAAAATGGCCCGAGTGATTGGGCCTTCTCTGTTTATAAGCCTGTAGGTTGAGGAAGAGAGCAAAAGGAAGAAAGGAGCACTTGCACAACACGCTCCTGGAGTTGAGGGTTGTTCTATCGACGGGGTATTAAACAACCCATTTGTGGCGCCTCCCCCCTATTGGTGATTTCGATTGTTGTAATTGTTTGTTTTTATATTTTTTACACGACTGCATGTAAAATCCCCGGCATGTCTTTGTATTGTCTTCTTTTCTTGTGCGCCCTTGTGGCTAATAAAGAAATATATCTATGTGTTCGTATGTGTACGTTGCAAATATGATTAAATTGCTGCGTCTTTTGTTTTTTTATATAAAACACGAAATTGTTCAATCCACAATCACAGCCAATTTCGTCGAACGTTGTTAATTCTGCTCTATGGATTCACACAAGTATCCAAAACTTTAGACACACCGATTTTCAACGAACTGGTCAATTTGTGTTACGCTAATTATGTATAAGAATTCTGTTATTGGAACACGTATAAGTAAAATACTCAACCCTTCTAACGGATAGAATGTTCCGTTGATTGAACAACTGAATACTTCATTTTGAAACCGACGGAGGTCCATTTATGGCCTCCCTTACACTTGGTACTTACATACTCACATACATAGAACTAGGAGGACTGTACTGGTCATAGACATAATACAGTAATAGCAGCAACAGCAGCAACATCAGCAGCAGCAACATCAGCTTATATGAATAAACAGTTTTATTTAATAGAAAGAGAAGATATATGTAAAATGAATTTAACAGTTTTTTTAGAGTATTTTTCAATGTCTAAAATGACTCTTCCACTCTGTAATTGCTTACCCAACATTTATATCACGTTTGTTCAGCTAGTTAGTCAGTAATACTACATAGCCTGAGTAATAGAACGTTTATCACGTGCCTAGATCTAGTAAATCAAAGTGCACATCACTTGAATCGAGTGTAATGGGTTTGAAGTGCTTTTAAGGAGACTGGAAGTTCCTGATCATTTACTCTCATTAACAGATCCCATTCTTCTGTTAACTCTTAACTCTAAATATCCTTCAAAACACATCTAAACATGTTTACAGACAATATTAGGTTACGTCATATGATGTAATATGCAATGTAAATAAACACATTTAAACATATTTATATGGAAACTTTAGATTACATGATATATTGTGTGATGTAATGTTTAATTGCTTCAATAGTAGAAGCGATTTTTTCGAATTGAGAGATAGTACAGCTCCAATACTACGGACATTTCGTTAAATGCTTACGGAAAAAAACGATGGATTTATTTTACGGGCAGAATCAATCGACAGCAGTCTCAGAGATAGACCAGTAGTAAGATCGTTAGATAACATCCACGTATATATATATATATATATATATATATATATATATATATATATATATATACATTTAGGTGTGTTGGTTCACCACTGGATAGAACTGGTCATTCCGTTTGGTCAACCTCGATGTAATATTAGGGAGAGCACTCGACGTAATGCAACTCACCTGTCTTCGTTTGTGTTGTTGGTGTGCGAGTACGGAGTTAATTATTATAAAATATATATATATATGTGTGTATATGTATGTGTGTATATATGCATATGTTACGTGAATGTGTATGGATGTATTGTATATTTATTTTATTGTTTTTATATGTGTGTATATGTGTAAGCGTATGTGTGTATGTATATATATATATATATATTAGAAAATATATAGCTTTCACCGTATTTTTTTAACTAAAGGAATTTTAGCTTGATAACGGGGTTTAGAACCCTCAGATATATATATATATATGTATATATATATATATATATATATATATATATATATATATATATATATATATATATGGGTGTGTGTATGCATGTAGATATAGATATATATATATATGTATATGTATGTGTGTGTGTATATATATATATATATATATATATATATATATATATATACGTGTATGGATGCATGTATATGGTTATAATGTTTATATCCGTGCATGTGTAATACAAGATACATCTTTTAAGGTCCGACGTTAGATACATATTTTAGTATAGTGGAGGTTTTTTGTTTTTTTTTTGTTTTTTTATTGATGTATATGTATGTGTGTGTATGTACGTTTATATGTGGGTGTGTCTGTGTGGGTGTCTACAGATGTGTATATATATATATATTTATATGTGTGTGTATATATGTATGTGTATGTATGTGTGTATGTGTATGTGTGTGTGTATGTGTGTATACATGTATATGTATATGTGTATATATATGTGTGAATATATATATATATATATACATTTATTTATTTTTCTATTTACTTATTTATTTATATGTGTGTATGTATGCATGCATGTATCTGTATGGATGGATGTATATGGTTACATGGTTTATATTTGTGCATGTATAACAGGATGCATCCTTCTATGGATGACCCTGTATGACCTTTTGTGGATATTTATATGACTCTGAGTATATCACATTGGGGTACGGACAGAGATATATACATGTGTGCGTGTATCTATCTTTGTGGATGTACGTGGACACGGAAATAATTGGGCGCGTATTTGTTGGAATGTATATGAGCCAGTGTGTGGGTGTGTATGTATGTGTGTGTATGTGCACCTACATAGGTTAGGGATTGTTTGTGAGTATGTTTATGAGCGTGTACATATACATATATGTAGATATATATATATATGTATATGTGTGTATGTGTGTATGTGTCTTTGGGAGCGTGTCTGTCTTTGTGCCTCTCTATAAGGACAGGCGTGTATATGTGCGTGTGTGTGTGTCTGCGTATATGTCTGTACGTGTTTGTGTATATGAGCAGGTACGTATCCTTGTATGCGTGTACGTGTGTGTGTGTGTGTGCGCGCGCGTGCGTGTGCGTGCGTGTGAGATTGGATATACGAGGTCATATAGGCAGGCGCCTGTGGATGTGTATGTTGGTATGTATATGGCCGTGGGCGTGTGTGTGTATGTGTGGGTATATATGTGTGTGTGAGCGGACTTGTGAAATACCAAACCCAGCATGAGTCCATTGAAGTGTGTCGTACGGAGAGTATCTGATGGACAGTATGGCAGCAAATATTGACCAGAATTTATGATGACGTAGAAAAACAACAGCCAATAGCAAGACAAGAGAGGAAGATGTTTTTTGAAGCTAACAGACCAGTGAGAAAATTTGTTCCTAAAGTATTGCATGTGTCCGAAGAACTTGCAGATCTAGAATCAGACAGATCCATACAATGATCGTGTCTCGAGCTATCTGCCGGTGAAACAATTGTAACAGACAATAAACTGAGTCCAGATGCATCATTGATTTTTCGTTTTATAT
>OZ024743.1:200180661-200205661 GCA_964016885.1 Eledone cirrhosa
TCAGCATGTAGACAGTCGTAACTAAATACACTAATTCTGAGATTTATGTATAATGGTTTATGTATAAAGGCCAGCAATTTTTGAGGACGGGAAAGTCGATTAGATCGACCCCAGTGCGTGACTGGTACTTTATTTTTTCGACCCCGTAAGGATGGAAGGCAAAGTTAACCTCGGCGGCATTTGAACTCAGATCATAAAGAGCCGTAACTCTATGCTACAAAGCATGGCATGTGACCCTCTACCGATACTGGAAAACGCCCTTGAGGTTTATATATAATAAACTTACATTTAGTTCAGCTGACGGTATTTTTAGATATGATCATGCCACAGCATAATTAATATGGAGATAATGGTGATGAATAAATGTGTTTCATGGTTATTACTCTTCGCCAGTTGTTGCTTACCTATGCTCAACAAAATCTCTAGGATATTGTGTATCATACGTCGGCATCTATGTGTAAGAAGTGAGTGTTTACGAACAACGAATACTGTGAACTTACTTCAATGATAGTTCAATGTCTCAAAGTAACTTGTGCTGTCAACTCTAGAAGGAATCCTTAGATTACGGCTAGTTTAAAAATAGAAGATATGTTTATTTGCTTTAGAAGGTGTGGGGTATTGTTTTTATGTTGTGTAGTTGATTTGTTTTTATATTTATGTTTATTTATGTGTGAGGGGGGAAGGGGCTGGTTGATAGGGTATCGGTTTTATATGCGCAGTGGGGTGATTAGTTGAGATGGTATTTAAAAATATGAGCCTGTTTGTGTAATCATAAAAACAGAAAAAATATAAAGGTGGATAAGTTACATTTGTCATTCGGAGGGTGATGTGTAATGGGGAGTTGAGGTATTGCAATTTAAGGTGCATGATTGTTTGTTCGTGAAAATTAGATTCATTGATGCATAAAAGTTCTTTTTATAGAGATCATGGTAGCGGGACCCTTAGCAATATAATGGCCCCTTAACAAAAATTCCTGCAGAAAAATATTATGTACTCATAGCGAGTAACTCTAGACTCTTTAGCTAAATATTGCATAGGCATAACTTTAAACGTGTTCAAACTTCAACTCGCTCATTACATACAAACCTTTTTAGAAATATTAAACGAGGATCCGCGACCATGGTTTCTAACTGCATATGTCCCAAAATATCACCCTGCTTTTTATATGATCAAGGGTCAGTGCTGCAATCGCTTTTGAATTAAACAACAAATATCTCTGCAAATATAAACGAAGTGGCAATCACTTCTACATCAACAATAGCAACTCTTTTCTAAGGTAACAATGTATAACAGTAGTACATACTGGTACTTTATATAAAATAACACACGTCAGGAAGAAAATCAAGTGACGACTCTTAACCATGCATGTGTAGTGGCATTTAAAATATACTACATATTTCAACAAATAATACCATGTCGATAATAAAATAAATTTATTTTCATGTTTCCTTATGTTTTAAAAATTTACTAAAATATCACAACGAGAATTACGATATAAAATGATAATAAAAAAAAATATGATGTACAAACTTAATAACCTTTATCTGACATTCGTTGTTTAAACCTATTTATTTATTTATTTTACATGCCTGCCCTGCATCATATAAGCCGTCAAATACGGTATATATATTAGTATAGTTAATACGAAACATTATGAGATATGTAACGAAAGACTGATAAGTTTCAAAAAGTTGGTACAATGCGGTAGAAATATATAAAAGGCCAAGAATAACAAATAAAATAAAACAAAGTAATGTTTTACCCAGTATATTTCAACATGATATTTCAGGGCTATACGCTCTTTTCCATTGTGAAACAGACACAACAAAAACAAACGATCGATATAGTCTTCCTTAAATGTGTTACGTGTCTGAAACACGCATGCGTGTACTCGTTATAGTAGACAATCTGCTTCGTGCCTTTCCAATCTATTTTATCTTAGGCTATTTCTAGTTGATGATAATTGTTTCTGCTTTTGGCACAAGGTCTGCAATTATCCAACTGGTACTTTGGTTGAAGATAATGTCCTCTTTGATTCTTAAATTGTCCACATCCCCTTCCGTTGCTTCTAAAGGGGATCTCAAAATAAACGGGAGAAACAAACCTCAATATATGAGTATAGTTATAAACACATAATAGTAATCGTAAAACGACATCAGTGACTTAACGGCATTGAGTTCCGTGCTTAAAACTGCTTGATAATTGCCCTTAAGCAAGAAACCCCAAGCATGTGAGTCACTGATGTAGCTTTGAGGTTATAATATAAGTACACAATTAAAGAAGAAATAACAATTATTCGACCAACAAAATGTAAAAGACAAGCATTTTACAATATAATCTTTTTTCCGAGACTAGCTTAGCCATTCACCCTTTCAGGATTGATAAAAAATGTACATGTCCAGGAGCGATACACACACACAAACACACAAACACACACACACACATATATATATATATATGTATAGAGAGAGAGAGAGAGAGAGCGAGAGCAAGGGAGATAGATATGTGTATATATGCATATATATATATATATATATATATATATATATATATATATATATATATGTATGTATATATATATATATATATATATATATATATATATATATATATATATATATATATATATATATATATATATATATATATATATATATATATATATATGTATGTATATATATATATATATATATATATATGTATGTATATATATGTATATATATATGTATGTATATGTATATATATATATATGTATGTATATGTATATATATATGTATGTATATGTATGTATATATATATGTATGTTTATGTATATATATATATGTATGTATATGTATATATATATATGTATGTATATGTATATATATATATATATATGTATGTATATGTATATATATATATATATGTATATATATATATATATGTATATATATATATATACAAACACACACACACACACACACACACACACACACACACACACACACACACACACATATATATATATATATATATATATATATATATATATATATATATATATATAAATTGTATATATAAAGTATATACATTAATATATATACATATATATCAATGTAACTCTTACACACATTATTTATCTCCCCCTGCCAATTATCATTCACACACGCTCTATCTCTATTTCTTTCGTTTTCTTTTCTTTCTCCCCTCTCCTCTCTCTCTCTCTCTCTGCCCCATTTTTTTTCTGTCACTTCCCCTTCACTCCCTCACACTCTCTCACTCTCTCCCACTCTCCCACTCTCACACACACACACACACTCTCTCTCTCTCTTATACACATCTGTGTATCTGTCATACCCCAGAACACTAAACCATATCGGCCTTCTGTTATTTCTGGCTTTATGATCCAGTGACAATGTAACATTCACTTGAAATTGGATAAGATGCCACGAATAAATAAACAGAATATATAGCAACAACAACAACAACAACAACAACAACAGCAACAGTAAAGGCAAGCAAGAACAACAACAACAACATCAACAGCAGCAGTAAAAGCAAGCAAGAACAACAACAAAAACAACAACAACTAAAGCAGTAAAGGCAGGCAAGAGCAACAACAACAACAACAACAGCAGCAACAACAACAACAGCAACAACAACACAACCTATAAAGGCTAGCAAGAGGAACTACAACAACAACAACAACAACAACAAAACCTATAAAGGCTAGCAAGAGGAACTACAACAACAACAACAACAACAAAACCTATAAAGGCTAGCAAGAGGAACTATAACAACAACAACAACAAAACCTATAAAGGCTAGCAAGAGGAACTACAACAACAACAACAACAACAACAAAACCTATAAAGGCTAGCAAGAGGAACTACAACAACAACAACAACAACAAAACCTATAAAGGCTAGCAAGAGGAACTACAACAACAACAACAAAACCTATAAAGGCTAGCAAGAGGAACTACAACAACAACAACAACAACAACTATAAAGGCTAACAAGAGGAACTACAACAACAACAACAACAACAACAACTATAAAGGCAGGCAAGAGGAACTACAACAATAATAACAACAACAACAACAACAGCAAACCTATAAGGCAGACAAGAGGAACTACAATAACAACAACAACTATAAAGGCTAGCAACTACAACAACAACAACTATAAAGGCAGGCAAGAGGAACTACAACAACAACAACAACAACAGTAACAACAGTAACAACAACAGCAGTAACAACAACAACAACAACAACAACAACAACAACAACAGTAACAACAGTAACAACAACAGCAGTAACAACAACAACAACAGCAGTAACAACAAGATTAAGAGAGACAAGAACAATGGTAACAAGAGTACAAAACATCAATAACAACATTGATAACAAAAGTAATCAACACTAACAAAACACAACAGTATATACAAGTATGTATGTATGTATGTATGTATGTATGTATGTATGTATGTATGTATGTATGTATGTATGTATGTATGTATGTATGTAGGTAGGTATGTATGTATGTATGTATGTATGTATGTATGTATGTATGTAGGTAGGTATGTATGTATGTATGTAGGTAGGTATGTATGTATGTATGTATGTATGTATGTAGGTATGTAGCTATAGCCATGTAAGTATGTATATATGTTTGTGTGTGTTTTTGTATGATGTATGTATATTTGTATAGGTATGGAGGTATATATTTATGTATATATGTATACGTATGCATGTATACATAGGTATATATGTATATATGTATATATATATATATATATATATATATACACGTATGCATGTATATATATATATATATATATATATATATATATATATATATATATATATATACATGTATATACAAACACATACCTATACCCTATATGTATATATATATATATATATATATATATGTGTGTGTGTGTGTGTGTGTGTGTGTTTATTTACACACACATACACAACACACTTACATGTGTGTATATAGACATACATATAATTAATTACTTTCCGTTGTTAGACCATCATGTTCTCTTTAGGGGTTATAACCACAAAATTGTTTTTAAGCAGGGCTAAAAATACTTTCTTATATAGAATTAATTAATTCATATGCTGTATGGCGTGTTCTATAATTTTTAGCAACGACTAATTACAAAATCTCCACTAGTTGCATGCATGGCTGTATAGGTTACATGTTTGCTTAGAAACAGCATGCTTCTGAGTTCAGGCCCACTTAACAATTCCTTGGATATGATTCAAATAAACTTGTTTTGAGAAAACTATTGTAACTGTTTACAACACTTTCTGTGTACTGAAAACTCTTGCTATGTTACTAAGGTTCTCTCATATCTACGGTTTCATCAATGTCTTGTATGTAGAATGTGATAGGTTCCTTCGTTAATACGTGGGCTCGAACAGTGCATATTCTTTCTCTGGGTTGTATCCACCTTATTGAAGAAGAAGAAGAAGAAGAAGAAGAAGAAGAAGAAGAAGAGCAGCAATGGAAGTAATAAGCAGCATCAGCAGCATTAGCGGCAGCAGTGACAGCAACAGGAACAACATTGAGGGAGAAAATCTTCGATTGAATCGATGGCATTAGATTTTATTGACCTCAGAAGGATAAAAGCAATGTCGGCCTCACGGGGATGTGAACTTAAAAAATTAAGGACCTTAAACAAATATTGTATGGTATTCTAGTACGGCACTCTACTATTTCTCTACCCCACCACCACCACCATCATCATCATCAATACAGCCCCACCGCCATGATAGCAGCTGTAATAATAATAGTAACAACAATAGTAACAGCTATAATAACAGTATCAACAACAGTAACTACAACAATAACAACAAAATGTCAGGCATGTGAAAACTAGAAGAGTTATGACAAAAACCTAGGGAAATATACAGGCGTCATTATATATTATTTGAGCTGTCAAGTGACAGAATCGGTAGAGCGAAGTAGCAAGTGCTTTGTGACATTAAGTTACGTCCATTTAGGTTATGAGTTCAATCCCGTTCCAGTTGATTTTGCCTTTTCGTCTTACGGAGATTATGAAATAAGTAGCAGGCAAGTACTGGTTCAATATAATTGGCTATAATCTCCATCAAAATATTTGACATTTAGATTATCATTGATTGTTAATTATTGAAATGAGGTTTAGGGCGGTGGATTGGCAGTATAGGAAAAGCGTCGGACAACATGCTTTGCAGCATAGAGTTACGGCCCTGTACGTTCTGAGTTCAAATCCCGCCGAGGTTAGCTTTGCCTTTCATCCTTATGGGGTCGATAAAATAAAGTACCAGTCACGCACTGGGGTCGATTTAATCAGCCCCCTCCTCTCAAAAAAGAAGTTTCTGGCCTTCTGCCTAAATCAGAAATCATTATTGAAATGGGTGGCATATTGGCGGCACCCTTAGAGCGTCTGACAAAATGCCTTGCAGTATTCAGTCATAACTTATTACGTTCTGAGTTCAGATCCTGCTGAGATCAACTTGGCCTTTCATCAGGTCGATGAAATATAGTATCAATCAAGTATTGGGTTCGATTTAATAACATTCTTCTTCTCTTTGATAATTCTATGTTTGTGCCTAAATTAGGCCATTATTCAATGATGGTTTCTGATATAGGCACAAAGCCAACAATTTTGGGGGAGGAGAAAGTCGATATATTGACTCCAGTGCGTGACTGGTACTTTATTTTATCGACCACGTAAGGATGAAAGACAAACCTCGGCGGAATTTGAACACAGGATGTAAAGGGCCATAAACTCTATGCTGCAAGGCATGTTGTCCGACGCTATACCATCATTATTTATTAATGAAAAAGGGCGGTGGATTGGCAGAATCGGTAGAGCGTCGGACACTATGCATTGCAGCATAGAGTTACAGACCTTTACGTTCTGAGTTCAAATCCCGCCGAGGTTAGCTTTGCCTTTCATTCTTACGGGGGTCGATAAAATAAAGCCATAGTAATGCACTGGGGTCGATTTAATCGACTTCTCCTCTCCCCAAATTACTGGCCTTGTGCCTATAGAAGAAACCTTTATTTATTAATGAAAAGAAAACATGGCGGAGTTGATAGAAAATAGGAGAAACGAATGAAATAACTGGTGGGGTTTACTTATTTATTTTAATGTCTGAGTTTAAATTTCACCGGGTTCAACGCTTAACTTCCTTCTCTCCGGGTGTTAAACATAAGCACCAATCATCCACAGTCGACTATACGTCTACTCTATAAAATCTATATAAGCTCTACAAGATTGTTTTAAACCCATATCTTCAGATTTCCCTATCTACCATTTCTGTTGCTTGTTGTTCATTACTTGAAAGCTACGAGTGTCGTAGAACAAGATGGAAACTTCCGGTCACCTGTGTTCTCTTGCACGTGATCTGATTTCTATATCTGACACGATTTCTATTGTACATGATCTGAGTTCTATAATACGTGATATGAGTTGTATCGTGCGTGAGTTGACTTACTATTGTGCAAAACCTGCGATCTATTTTACGTTATCTGAGTTCTATACGTGATCTCACTTGTATTTAGTTGTGATCATTTATATTATATACGAGCAGAATGGCCCGGCGTTGCTCGGGATTTGCTCTAGGGTTCTTATATATTTGATATATATTTATCCTTATCGAGCCTCGTGAAATAAATACGTTGTTATTGTGTATGCAAACATATCTGTACACGAATATATATATATATATATATATATTAAAATAACAGATTAAAGTTTAAGCAAAGAATCGCTGCTTTCACCCTTAACGGGATCTTCTGAAACTAAAAAAATCAATCTGTGAACGCAGAAGTAAATATTTCCAAAAACGTTACACACTATATATATACACTATATATATATCATAATGTCGTAATGCAGACAGACATACAGACAGATATTATTTTTGCTCAAAACACTCACAGGACCATAAGTATTACATGTGTAAAGTTTCAAAACAATCAGTTGGGTGGTTCTCAAGTTTTAGGGAGTCAGACAGACAGACATGCATTATTTATTTTAGATATATAGATGACGTGGGTCTATTTTGGCAGTATTGGTAAAGAGCCGGACAAAATGCTTCGCAGCATAGAGTTATGGACCTTTACGTTATGAGTTCAAATCGCGTGGTTGATATAATAAAGTACCAGAATGCAATGGGGTCGATTTAATCGTCGTTCCCTTCCCCTTCAACTTGCTGGCCTTGCACCTGAATCAGAAACCATTACATGTGACAGCCGTTCTATTGCATATGACACAATTCTATTGCACGTGACCCTGTTCTATTGTATAGTAGATCTATTTTACGTGAGACCAATTCTATTGTTTGCCGTGACATCGGTTCTATTGTACGTGACACCGGTTCTATGATGTCTGACATCAATTCTATATGATGTCAGTTCGACCGTACGGGACTTCAGAACAACTGTATGCGACACCGGCTCTATTGTATGAAACACAAGTGCTATTTTATGTGAGAAGAGATCTTTTTGTAGTTGGGTTCTTTATGTCTATAACTTTATGTCTATAACTTTATGTCTATAACTTTATGTCTATAACTTTATGTCTATAACTTTATGTTTATTTGTAAACATCTGGCAGGAAGGTATACGGTGCTGACGATAGCTAATAAGCTTGAAACTAGTACATCGTTCCTTTGTCAGTGTTGAACAAAAAGGGCAACGATGGTTGCTAAACACTGTACGGCTTAATTCGGGATGTTTCTTTACAAACAAACCGAGCATTATAATAAATGTTCGGTAAATCCATACGTACATATATATATGTGTGTGCATGTATGTATATATATACATACTACTGTACGTCTGTATACATATATGTATGTACGTATACATACTTATATATATATATATTCACGCACACACAAACACACACACATATATATGTATATATATGTGTGTGTATGTGTGTATATATACATATATGTATGTATATATATGTGTGTGTGTGTGTGTGTGTGTGTGTGTGTGTGTGTGTGTGTGTGTGTGTGTGTGTGTGTGTGTGTGTGTGTGTGTGTGTGTGTGTGTGTGTGTGTGTGTGTGTATTCATATATCAAATGTGTCTGTGTCCTGTGTGGTTGCATTTCGGTGTAGGTGTATAGGTACATGTCTGAGTGTGTGTTTGTGTGTGTCTCTTTCTCTCAATCTCTCTCCCCCCTCTCTTTCTCTCCCCCTCTCTCTCTCATCTCTATCTATCTATCTATCTATCTATCTCTATCACTATATTTCTCTCTTTCTGTGTGTATATATATATATATATATACATGTAGTGATGTTAGTCTATATATGTATGTAACTATTGCCATTGTTCTTCAGTTGTTCTTTAGCCTCCAACCCCCCGTCAATCTATAACAACATCCACCCGACCATCCTTTCTGCCAGCCACCCCTTGTTTAAACATCTTCAGTAATTTAAGGGCCCTCACCCTTTATTATTTTATTTATTCACTGGTACGTTGTTACTTCTCATTTGTTTACATTACTCACCTCCCTGGCACTCTTATCTCACCTCCTCATACCCCCCTCCAATGTTTTCTCTCTCTCTACCCCTCCCTCTCTCACACACATCCTTGCTCTCTCTCTACCCCCCCCCATCTCTCTACCCCCCTCTCTCTCTACCCCCTCTCCCACACAATCCTTTCTCTCTCTCTACCTCTCTCAGTCTCTCACACTCACAAACTCTCTTTCTCTTTTACTATCTGGCTCTTAGCTCGTTTTCTTTAATTATTTCTCTCTCTTTATCTCTATCTCTCTCCTTTTCTCTTTCAAGCACACACACACCCTCTCTCTCCCCCTCTCTCTCCTCTCTCTCTTCTCTCTCCCTCTCTCTTTTACAATCTGTCTCTAGCTCCTCTTCTTTAATTATTTCTCCACTCTCTCAGCCTCCCTCGCTCTCTCTCTCTCTCTCTCTCTCTCTCTCTCTCTCTCTCTCTCTCTCTCTCTCTCTCTCTCTCTCTCTCTCCCTCTCTGTCTCTGTTGCCTGTTGTTATCTTGGTGTACTGATCTACATTGTCTTCAACCATAACTAAATCTGCTACTGTTTCCTTTTTTTTCTGAATCTGTTTCTCCTATAATACCTTCTTATTAACCCATCTAAGATCCCTCATTTCTCTTCCTCTCTTCCTCTCTCTCTCTCTCTCTCTCTCTCTCTCTCTCTCTCTCTCTCTCTCTCTCTCTCTCTCTCTCTCTCTCTCTCTCTCTCTCTCTCTCTCTCTCTTTCTCTCTCTCTAATATATATATATATATATTTATATATATATATATATATATATATATAACCGGATGGTTGTTTATATATATATATATATCTTTCCTTTCCACTCTCCCTGTCTCATCTTTTATTCTCTTTTTTTTTTTTGTCTGACGTCAATCACTGTTTTATTTACTTCCTAAACAAAGCACTTCATCCAATCCTTCATCTCTAAACCTGATGCCCTTATGAAACTGCTTTATCAACTAACATACACCAAAGAATCAAAACAATACTCGTTCTAGATTTTCTACGCCATTTTGTTCCGTTTTGGTCATTAAGGGATCCAACAAAACGCTTTCTTGGGGCTCCTGCCCTTCCTTCCATATTAAGTCTATAAATACTTTTTTTTTAATATTTCCTTCTATCTACTTCCTAGATAGTATCATAGTGGTACCGTTTTTATCTTAGTATGTTTTGTTTTGTTGTTATGACTGAAAGAGAGGTTGCGTTGGCTTGATATGAGATTTATTGTGTTTATAGAAGTCCCAGTCCAATTATGTTTACGGTGATTTGAGGTGAAATTTGAACTCAAAACATACATAACCGGAACAGCGCAAGGTATTCCGTTCCATATTCTAACAGTTTTGCCAATCCGAACCCCTGGATTGGTATTTTACTTGGTGACTCATGATAAAAGGTACAGGTTTATGATAAGGAATGTAAAGGTTTGTTTATGATAAGGAAAGCTATATACATTTATGATAAGGGACGTTACAGGTATATTATAGGCGAAGTACTGTTTTATTATAAAGGACAATTAGACATGCATGGAAAAAGAGTCTAAAGTCTGTCTTAAGCCAGAAGGCTCATTTGGTCGGTGCTTATCCCGGTTTCATGGCGTGAAGCTACTGAGAGTACAAGACTCCCCTCTGGACATGACGCCAGCAGGTTTAAATCCCCAGCTATTGCTGGTACTACTTTTCAGCTGAGTATACTGGAGCAACATGAAATAAAGTGTTTTGCTCAAGAACACAACACGCAACCCAGGAATCGAACCCACTACATTATGATCACATGTCCAACACCCTTATCAGTAGGTCACGTGCCTCCACATGGCGAAAGAGTGGTTTCTCATAATAGTAGTGGAAAATCTAGTTCTATGGAATAAACATGATCCACCCGGATCGAGAGTAAGAAAATGATCCCGGTTTATGGGAAACAAAATGTAGTTTTGTAATTTGCAAAGGAAAATAAAATGTGTATGGTAAACATATATTAAAGGTGTATAGTAAAATTAATTAGTGTTTAAGCAAAGGAAAATATAAACAGACACACCAAGTAAAGGTATGGACAAGTGGTTAAAGAGTTCGCTACACAGCCGCGTCGTTCTAGGTTCGCTTCTGCTGCACGGCATCTTAAGTAGATGTTTTCTACTATAGTCTCGGGTTGATCAATGCTTTGTGAGTGGAATTTAGTCGACGGAAACTGTAGAAGCCTGTCGTACACCAACAATCTCACACATCAACATACACACACACACGCACACACACACACACAGAGACACATATATATATATACATTGAGAGAGAGAAATATAGATGTGTGTGTGTATGTCGTGGGATAAAAAGAACTGGGGTCGATATACTCGACTAAAACAAACTGGTGCCGCAGCATGATCGCAGTCAAATAACTGAAACAAGTAAAAGAGTAGAATTTTTTTTAAATGTCTCTAATGGTGTTATAGTGAAGCTGGATGAGAATTTGGGTGTTAGTTATTTCCCATAACTTGAGTTTAAGAGCCAGCATGTGGTCAGTAAGAGGTTATATGTCTTATATCACTACTAAAATATAAAGATTCTACAAAGGGGTGATTTAAACATGACAGAGATTACGGTTTCACGGACAGCAAGATAAAATATTTCATGTTATATATGGCTTTATCGGTGCTCTAATTTATAAGGAATATTCTGTTATTTTTTTAATATTTTGAAATTATTTTAGGTGGTTTTGGACTAAGCAGTTGTGTGTGTGTGTGTGTGTGTGTGAGAGAGTATATGCGCCCATATATATGTACACACTCATACACACACACATACGCGCACACACGCGCGTACATACAAACATATATATATATATAGAGAGAGAGAGAGAGAGGGAGAGAGGGAGAACGAATGAGAGAAGGAAATAGATAAATAGATAGAGAAAGTCAGAGACCAGTATCTAACTAACTCTCTTTACATATGTATGTATGTATGTATATATATATATTTATATATATATATATATATATACATATATACAGATATATATATATATGTATATATATATGTATGTATATATATATATATATGTATATATATATATATGTATGTATATATATATATGTATGTATATATATCTATGTATACATATATATATATATATATATATATATACTATAATTATATATATATATGTGTGTGTGTGTAGGTGTGTGTTTGTCTCTGTGTGTGTGTGCGTGTGTACAGTGGCATCAGGATTGTAATTGAGACAATCTAAGAGGTCATACTTCTTTCTCTCTCTCTCTCCCTCTCTCTCCCCCTCTCTCTCTCTCCCTCTCTCTCCCTCTCCTTTTCCCCCCTCTCTCTATTTTTCTTTTTTTCTTTTAAATTGTCTCCATGTAAGTCGTTTTATGCTTATCAATACTGTCTACGTCTATGTGTGTCCCTTTACAAACATGAAGTCCCGGGTTCGATCAGACCACGTGGTATCTTGGATAAGGGCCTTTAGCAAAATTTCAGCTCAACCCAGGTCGTATGAGTGAAATTGGTGCGACAGAAACTGTGTAGAAGCCTGTCACATTGATTGCGCCTGTAAATATAAAAGGTGTGACCTTACAAATATTTCTAACAATTGAGATTGTGTATATAACACACACACATTTTATTTGATTATTGTATTTTGTTCCTTTACCATCTTATTCCTTTTACCACTTTATCATTTTTTTGAACTGACTCCAACACCAACACCACTACCAACATAAGAGTGGAGGACAGATGTACTTAACAATAACAAGAACAACCACTACAGATTGCCTCGCCTCAGAACGAATTTCTATAGACTTTTGACTGAGAATTTTCCCACAACTGACCAATGAGAGGAGAAGATGTCCTTTGACACTGAAATTCGTTTGTTTAAATTCATATGATTCCAGTTCCTCAGTGAAATAGCAACCCAACCAGGAACTGGGCATATCAGAGTATTGACAAAGTTATACACCTCAACAACATGTGTACTCGTCTCTACCACACGGATTCGGACTGCCTGAAGAGGTCACCGAAATATATATAGCAGTAATAAACGAAGCCAAATTTTAAAAGATTGTAAACATTTAACTTATTTATTTTATTTTATATATATATATATATATTTATATATATATATTTATATATATATATATATATATATATATATATATATATATATATATATATATATATATATATATATATATAAAGAGAGAGAGAGAGAGAGAGAGAGAGAGAGAGAGAGAGAGAGAGTTAACTCTAAGTATGCATTCCTATTGCTGTGTAAATTTGTGGGCGTAATGCTCCTGTGGATAGACGCTGTGAGATTTGCAGACAGATTATAGAAAGACAGTGAAGATTTTCACATGCATAGATGCTAGGCTGCACATATCCACACACAGTCTGTTGCAGCCTGTGTCTAGCCTAAACAGACTATCCCCGCTCTTCCCTCTGCAGGTGTTTGCGTACAGCATAACAAATACGAGAGATAAAATAAAGGAATGAATATATGAAGAAATAAGAAGCAAAGAGGAAATATTTTAGATAGGATCAACTAGTTAAGGAAAAGGCAAAGAAGTATTTTATTATTCATCTAGATTTCACTTGGATTTCGTCTCTTCTTTGCCATCTCATCTACTTGATGGATGTAATAATGCTACTGTTGTTGCTGTTGTTGTTGCTGGTGTTGCTGCTGTTGTTGATGATGATTATGAAGACTGATGATGATGAACATGATGATGTTTCTGCTGGTGTTGCTTCTGTTGATGGTGATGATGGTAATGTAGGTGGTGGCGATGGGCGTGATAGAGGCGGCGGCGGCGGTGATGGCGATGGCGGTGGTTGGTTGTGGTGGCGGGGGCGGCTGCAGTGGTGGTTCGTGGTGGAGGTGGTGATGGTGGCGGTTGTGTTGGTGGCGACGGTGTTGGTTGTGTTGGTGGGGGTTGTGTGTGGTTATGTTGGTGGCAGTGTTGGTGGTGGAGGTGGAGTTTATGTTGGTAGTGGTAGTGGTGTTGGTGGTGGTGGTGGTGGTTGTGGAGTTTGTGGTGGTGGGGGAAGGGGAGGAAGGGGTGGAGATGATGATGTGCAAACTGTAATGAGAAACTATCCAGATAACAAGAAATGCTTTGAGAACGATTAAAAAAAATAATAACACGCAGACATATAACATCACCAAAACACCATGACTTAAAAATATGTACAACATCTAGAAAATAACACTGAGAAGGACAACACATATATTACATAAGTATTGTTGGAATACTATGCTCTCCATCGACATGTAACCCCCGATGGAGCCGTGGGGACACTATCTTGGACAATGAAAACTGGTGGAGCCCTACACTTTTTCGATCTAAAGAAAACCGATTTCTTCCATGTAACATAAATTAAGAAAAAGATATCGAGGAAGAATGGACCCCAGTTTTGGACTGGGATTTTTTCTAATTTCCTCGGAAATATGAAGGTAAGGTTCACCTTGGTGGGATTTTAAATTAGTCGGAATGAATACGGCAAACCATTCTATCTACATCAAAGGTTCTCAACGGGGGCATATGCACCACCAGGAGGCGTTTCGGAAATCCAGGGAGGCGTTTGGGAGCATGGGGGCATTAGGGGGCGTTTGGAGCTTTGGAGTGCACTAGAAGGCTCTTTACTTTGGTAAGTTTTATAAGCCATATTTGTATGTCTTTGAGACAGCCAGTGTGAATGCATTTGAATGAGCATGCAGACAGCATAACTATGGTCTGACCGAAGCTGTGAGCAGGTGTGCAGGCGTGTTTAAACATTAACCGGCAATTGAGATCCTAATAATGGAAAAACCCACAGTCAACTGGGTCAAGGACACTTCAATCGCAGCCAGTTAGAATCTTGTCTTTCCTTCACCGATAACAATGTATTTCATGTCTGAAATGATTGGCTCAACCGTAACGAGTTAACACTATGTAGATCTATTTTATTTCCTATTGTATAAATAATATTTCAAAGAAAAAAAAGAAAGAAAAACACAGAAGCGGGTAGCACACACATCTAAGACCACATACAACACATAATCAGATAATACACACATCTAGGACCACATACAACACATAAGCAGGTAATACACACATCTAGGACCACATGCAACACATAAGGAGGCAGCACACACATCTAGGACCACATACAACACACAGGCAAGTAATACATACATTTAGGACCACATACAACACATAAGCAGGTGATACAAACATCTAGGACCACATAAAACACATAATCAGGTAATACAAACATCTAGGACCACATACAACACATATTCAGGTAATACATACATCTAGGACCACATGAAATACATAAGCAGGTAATACATCCATCTATGACTACCTACAACACACAGGCAGGTAATACATACATCTAGGATCAAATACAACACACACATTGTATCATGTGCTACGGACGACGCTAGAGCAATGGTCGGCCAACATAAGGGTTTCGTCACTCTTCTGAAGAGAGAAAATCTATCTGTATTTGTTGTTCATTGTGTCATTCATCGACAACACTTGGCTGTGAAGAAACTCACCAAGCCACTGAGCAAGTCCTTGCAGGTGGCCCTTGATGTCATCAATTTTATCAAACGGCATTCCCTCAATGAACGAATTTTCCGGCAACTGTGCCAAGATAATGACGAAGAATTCGTCAAGTTGCTCCTTCATAATGAAGTGAGGTAGCTTTCAAAGGGCAAGTGCCTTACTCACTTCTTTGAATTGTTTGACTCTATCATTGAGTTTCTGCGAGGACGCAACACAGAACTGTACAAGAAATAAAGGAATGCTGTGAAAACATTCCTGCCCAAATTGAATGTCATCGAAAGGAATCTTTGTTGACGGGAATTCTATAATTTTCCTAGTGTCGCCAATGTTCAAAACATTGTAAGCGATGACCAACTCCAAATGTATACCGCTCACCTCCGTGCGCTACAAGACAACATGAGAGAACGGTTTGTCGACCTTTTGCCGATGGACATCCCAATGTGGGTAGCAGATCCCTTCACAGCTAACGTCGATGATTTGGACGTTATATTTCAGGAAGAATTCATTGAACTTCAAGCAGATGACATGATCAAAATTAGATTTCCCAAAATAGATAAACCCCTTTTTTGGATGCAAGAGGAAATTCAGCGTCGATTTCCACACCTATATGCAGAGGCTAAGAGATTTGCTCTGCCTTTTCCGAGCTCATACTTAGTCAAGAGGAGGTTTGGTGCTGTTTCCAGACTGCACAGTAAGCCTCGCAACCGCTACAATGTGATTGCACGTGGAGATCTCCGACTACATCTTACGAAAATCCAGCCTGACTTCAAAGAGTTAGCTAGACTCCATAAAGTTCAAGGGTCCCATTGAAATGAGGTCAAAGTTAAAGTAAGTTGATTTATCCGAAAACTTAGATATGCTATTGTTACAAATCAAACTAACAATTTTTTTTATTTGTAGTTGCAGTCTGACTGGACTGGAAACTATCTACCACAATTCACTTACTCATTTGTTGTATATATTTTACCATTTACTAATAAATATACCCTCCCGCGTGGTCATGAAAACCCTCTTCTGTGGTCTCTCAGCTCACAAAGCAGAGGGGACATCAAGTTAGATATCAACATTTATTCTGTCTGTTTCATTAAAGGGAAAATTGGAAAGCTTTGAAATGATATAATTGCCACTTTCTTCCAGATAAGAGCACTCTTTGGATAGACAGAGTTGCTCTTGTATAAATGTTCAAAATAGTTGGTATCGCCTGGTGGGAATATAACAAATTCAACTGGTCCTTATTCATAAAAAAGAACATTTATGTTCCTTTTTTTGAAATTTATATATTTCCTTTCAAGGAATGTATTTATACTCTCAGCTGCCTGCAATGGTATCTTTGGAATATTGTTAATCAATTTTTTAGTAATCTACAGATATCAATATCAGTAGTATATTGAAAAATGGAAAAATAGGGTAGGGGGGCGTTTCGTGATTTCGAGGGACAAAAGGGGGCGTTTGGCCTAAATGGGTTGAGAACCTGTGATCTACATCTTTCAAATCTCAGCTCTTTCGCTATCTTACGAAAAAGCGTATTTTATGAAAATGACTACATATTTATGATATAAGAGCCTTTCAATTTTCAAGTTAAGCTGCAGAGAACTATTAAATGGCTTTGAAATGTAAGAGTTGATCAGTGGGTGGTTGCTGCTGTGATGCAAGTTGAGCCGGATCAATTATATTTGGGACGCCTTAGCAATGGTGTCTGTTTATAATGAAAGACACCGATGCCCCCCCCCCCCCCCCCGCCCCCTCAGGTTGCGTGTCAGCCCAACCATGATATGTAGTATAGCCAGGGCGGAATATCTACAGATTCCTCATTGGTTCTGCATAGATATTCTCCTTTTCGCTAATCTTCAATATTATATTGGCATCTGATGGGCAGTTGATTTCCATTACTGTGCATGCCTTCTTTTCCCTGTCCCATTACTGTGCATGCCTTCTTTTCCCTGTCCCATTACTGTGCATGCCTTCTTTTCCCTGTCCCATTACTGTGCATGCCTTCTTTTCCCTGTCCCACTATATCTGGTCTGTTATGCCTGCATTTTATTGGAGTTTTGACTGAAACATTCCTCCAGTACTCTTTCATATTATGTATGCATGTCTTCCATATTACTGTAACTGTTAATATGTTTATTGTCGGGGCTACGCATGCATGTATATATGTATGCATGTATGTATTTATGGATGTATGCATGTGTTCATGCATATGTGTGTGTATGTACGTATGTATACATGTATCTATGTACGTATTTGCATACAGGCGTGAGGCATAGTGCTTAAAGGATTCGATTAACGATCGCAAGGTCAGGGGTTTGAGTGCTGCCTGTGCGTTGTGTCTTTTAGCAAGACACATTATTTCATGTTCATCCAGACCACTCAGCTAACAAAAGGTAAGCCTCGTCACACATTGTGTTATGCTAAATTTGGTTGAGGTTTACATTAGCGTAACACATATCTGTGGAAAGATTAGGCACTTGAACGATAAGTTACCGAATAGATTGTTCCGTTGATCAAACAACTTAAACACTCGACATAAGAATTGCCGAAGATCTAACACACATATATACACGAACACACACGTATATATATATATATATATATATATATATATATATATATATATATATATATATGAATGCATATATATATATATAATATTATATATATATATATATATATATATATATATATATATATATATATATATATATATATATATATATATAATATTATATATATATATATATATATATATATACATATATTGTTTTTTGATATCACTGGTGTCTGTTAACAATCAATGACCAACAACCAGAACATGCGTATTTTAGGATATAATACGATTCTGCATCGTATATCAATGATATCTATGATAGCTTGTAGACATTCTGCTGCAATGTTGGCAGAAAATGTTACATAACACTTATACAACTTATATCGTAGATAATATTGTTACAGCTCTATGATTTTCATAAAATATATCTGTTTACTAATGACCAGATAATATCGTACAAGAATAAGGCTGATGTACGCAAATACATACACAAGTACATACACTATACACAACATGCACACATGCATTTATATCTACAAACATTTGCATATATATGCATATAATAAAATATGAATATATAAATATATATATATATATATATATATATATATATATATATATATATATATATAACGAAGGAAATGTAGTAAGGAACCAGGTGGACCATAACGCACCAAAGTACTCAATACTTGAGGTAGTAGAGTGGGTAATAGGAACCAGTAAGACCCCGACAGAATTAGCCGTCGAAACGGCTTGAGCTCAGCTGTCGGGGTCTTACTGGTTCCTATATATATATATATATATATATATAAAATAAGTGTATCCCGGGTTCAAGCGAGGGTAACCACAGTTAGTAAGGTACTCCATACATAGCGTGTGCACGCGCACGTGTGTGTGTGTGGATGAATGTATTTATGTGTATAAATGCAAGTAGTTATAACGGATTTCACTTCTTCCTAACGGTTTTTCGCAATCCTTACCGCTCCCACCAATATTTTACCCCATTTCTAGACTATTAAATATAGCGAGCGACTCTCTTTTTACAGTTATTTTCTGCGTTTGAGCTTCACACATTTATAAATATAGATATTGCCTTTTGGCTAAGATGAAAGTGTAGTATATATATACAGCCCCCCCCCCCCCCAAAAAAAAAATACATACTTTGGTTACCTGTAGAGGCAATATTTATTAGAATGTTGTGTTTATATTTTTTGGGACACTGTATATATCTATATATATAAAACTTAGGATGTCTGTATGTGAGTGTGTGTATCTGTGAGTTTGAATCCCTAAAACTCGAGAAGTACCCAACCGATTTTTTCAAACTTCACATGTGTATTACTTATGTTTCAGGGAGTGTTATGCAACTTTTTGATCCCTAGGGCGCGCATTAGGTGAAAAACTTCATTTTTTCAGTTTTTTAGGGTTTTTTTTTTAGGCTTTACGTCTAGTCCATTTTCCCGAAATTTCAAGGCATATTATGCAGAAAAAGAAAATTCATTTTCTTGATCCCCTAGGGCCCGCATTAGGTGAAAATCTGCATTTTTCCTTCTTCATCGAGGAAAATCTTAAATATTATCCAGCCATCAGAGTATTCGGTTTATTTTCTCTACATATCGTCCGGGCATGCAGTTCTGCCACGATTAGGTCTGTTGGCGGCCTGCGTTCCAAAATACCTTAACCCGTGCAACGCCGGGTACTGCTGCTAGTATGCATATATATATATATATATATATATATATATATATATATATATATATATATATATATATATATATATATATATATATTTATATATGTGTCTGTATATATGTATATATATATATATGTATCTGTTTCGTTTCTGAATTTGTTTAGCAAGATTCTTTATCTGAAAACGTGTGTTGAAACCGATATTGTTATGTTTTGGGAGGGTCATGTTGCCAATAAGAAACACACGCACCAGTTGTTTCACTCCAATTTATTATAAATTAAATTTATAAATTTAAGAATTTATAAATTTCCGGTTGGTTGGTTGGTTCCATAACCGGACGGTTGTTCATATATTGTCAAAGTTCTTTCGTCACACATTCTGTTTTTGTGTGTGTTGTGTGCTTAGTTTGTGCATGTGTTACATCCGGGTGTCTGTGTGTGTTTTTAATTGTTTATTTATTTGTTTATTTACATGTCACTGGTTGGTTGTTTGTTCTATGTGTGTGTGTGTTTTCGTTTTGTCCTTAATTGTAAATTGTGATGTTGCTATTCCATTCATGTTTTCTATTTAATTTTGGTTGGAGTTCATTTATGTTTATTGCCTCTGTGATTCGTCTAAACATTGCGTCTTTTCTGTGTGTAGATTCTATTTTTATTTCTATGTTCTCTAATTTGCCCTTATGTTCTATTTTAGCATGTTGGTGGAGTATTGATGATTCGTTTTTATTTTGAAGTTCTCGCCAGTGTTCATTTAACCGTTCTACTATACTACTAGCTGTCTCACCTATGTACACTATATTCTTATCTTTATATTGTCCTTCAGTACATCTTATGCTATATACTACAGTTCTAGTTTTACAGTTAATATGGGGGCTTAGTTTACAGATTATGCATTTCTTATCTATACAGGGGGGGTCTTTGAAAAAAGTATGTATTGCTAATAAGTGTTTTTATGGAGGTACCTGGTCTTTCTACTATCTTAATATTAAGGTTATGTTTATCTAGGGCCCTTCTAAATTTGTAAGCTAATTCACCTCTAGGGGTTGTATTAGTGAAGATTACACTCTGGTATTTATTGCTATCATACCATGAGTTTATTCTATTAACCTTATTCCTAGTTCTTTCTATTCTATTCCAAAATGTGCTCCTATACAAGGGGCAGGTCCCATTTGGATCATTATTTACCATTTTTTCCCATTTGGTTCTGGCTCCTCTATATACTCTGATTTTATCTCTCTGATTGTAACCAGAGAACTGCATACGCTGGAAGAAGTGTTGTATTTGTCTCTCTAGTTCTTTGGGGTTGCACATGCGGGACACGTTTCTCATCACCCGTACCAAATCCGCAATCAGTATGTTGATTTTGGTGTGATCCGAAACAGCTGAGTTTCGGTGGATCAGATATTTGGAAGTCATGGGTTTGGCATAATGGGAATGGAGGATTTGTTTTTTGTTATTAATGGTTTCTAACCAGAGCTCTGTGTCTAGTACAGGTAATCGATGGTTGGGGTATTTGCTTGGGTAGTCTATAGTAACTCTAATACTCTGGTGGATGGAGTTAGCTATTTGCTGGATGCTTTCCATGGTGTTTTTCTCTAATTCCTGACTGTTCTCTAGTGGGGGTGTTTTTACTACGATGTTTATATCATCAACGTAGCGGAAGTACAATATCAGAGTTAAGAGGTTGCTGTCTTCTAATTGTTCTTTAAGTTTAAGTATATTGTCCCACCATACCATGAATAGGTTAGCTATGTCACCTGCAATGCTAACACCAATGGATGTTCTCTCTTCCTGGGCATATGTTTGTCCATTAAATTTGAACATATGTTCCTTAAGGGTTAAAATTAAACTACCCCCCCCCCCCCCACATGTGCAATCATTATCTTTAGTACATCGTGGTTTTCGGGTGTCCGTATGGCTCTGGTCCACCCGTTCCATCTTTCGGTGTGGGTTTTCTTGGTCATTGAGGTAATTGTAGGTGGTCTGCCTCTTGCTGGTCTTGTAGGGCACAGTTTTCTCAGGTCATATGTATCTAGATAATCTAGGTAAATAGAAATAGAAACAACACAACTAACAATAACTATAGCAATAGTATACATAAAGCAGCAGCCCGGAATTTTACTTTTTATAATTCTTCCGATATGTCCTTCGACCTACGACGAGTCCACGCCACGACTTTAGCTTTTAACAAACGCACGCAATTGCCGTCACAGGTCGATGAATAAACAGACGCACAATTTAGTATAGATATATTTAAACTTAGAAATAGTATAGAACAGTATAGCAAGAAGCAAAATAGAATGGAGGCTCAGCAATTGGGAGAAAAATCTGCAAATAGCTTGCGTAAGCTCGTGCAGCGCTCGCGTAATGGAGAGATTGCATGCTTTCCAACAGACAAGTCTGGCAGAATGTCGGTTGACAGTCTGTCAAACTACATCCAGGCAATGCAACCCCACATCACTAACACAGGAGAAGTAACACCACAAGAGCATGAGGATAGGGAGAAAACCCTCAATGCCCATATGATGATGTGGACAAACATAATGCAGCCCAATAAAAGGACTGCCAACAACTTCCAGGCCTGGAACAATGACGTGCCAGCGTTGTATAGGCTTCGAAAAAACCATAAAATGAACAGTGACTCTGTCACAGGACCACCAACACGGCCAGTCTGTGGAGCTATCATTGCTAGTAACTACAGACTTTCCTACTTCCTCTCCCTGATCATACGCCCCATCATTGAAATGTTCCCAGATATATGTGACAGCCCGGAGGACCTCCTCAGCAGAATCAGCGAAAATAACCGATCTAGGGACCTAACAAACTGTATAATAGGTAGTATGGATGTTGTGGCCCTATATCCATCCATTGACGTGGATTTTGCTGTGGAGAAATGATCAGTGAGAGCAATGTTGAATTCCGTGGGATTGATACCAGTGAGCTGGGACTCCTACTTAAACTTACCTATAGTAACGATTATCTAGATACATATAACCTTAGCAACCTGTGCCCTACAAGACTAGCAAGAGGCAGACCACCTACCATTACCTCAATGGCCAAGAAAACCCACACAGAAAGATGTAACGGGTAGACCAGAGCCATACGGACCCCCGAAAACTACGATGAACTAAAGAAAATGATTGAACATGCGGTGGGGGCCAGTATAAAATTAAACCTTAAGGAACATATGTTCAAATTTAATTGTTTCTACTTTTGGCAGGTGACATAGCTAACCTATTCATGGTATGGTGGGACAATAAACTTAAACTTAAAGAACAATTAGAAGACAGCAACCTCTTAACCCTGATAATGTACTTCCGCTACGTTGATGATATAAACATCGTAGTAAAAACACCCCCACTAGAGAACAGTCAGGAATTAGAGAAAAACACCATGGAAAGCATCCAGCAAATAGCTAACTCCATCCACCAGAGTATTAGAGTTACTATAGACTACCCAAGCAAATACCCCAACTATCGATTACCTGTACTAGATACAGAGCACTGGTTAGAAACCATTAATAACAAAAAACAAATCCTCCATTCCCATTATACCAAACCCATGACTTCCAAATATCTGATCAACCGAAACTCAGCTGTTTCGGATCACACCAAAATCAATATACTGATTGCGGATTTGGTACGGGTGATGAAAAACGTGTCCCGCATGTGCAACCCCAAAGATCTAGAGAGACACATACAACACTTCATCCACCGTATGCAGTTCTCTGGTTACAATCAGAGAGATAAAATCAGAGTATATAGAGGAGTCAGAACCAAATGGGAAAAAATGGTAAATAATGATACAAATGGGACTTTCCCCTTGCATAGGAGCACATTTTGGAATAGAATAGAAAGAACTAGGAATAAGCTTAATAGAATAAACTCATGGTATGATAGCAATAAATACCAGAGTGTAATGTTCATCAATACAACCCCTAGAGGTGAATTAGCTTACAAATTTAGAAGGGCCCTAGATAAACATAACCTTAATATTAAGATAGTAGAAAGACCAGGTACCTCCATAAAAACACTTATTAGCAATACATACTTTTTTCAAAGACCTCCCTGTATAGATAAGAAATGCATAATCTGTAAACTAAGCCCCCATATTAACTGTAAAACTAGAACTGTAGTATATAGCATAAGATGTACTGAAGGACAATATAAAGATAAGAATATAGTGTACATAGGTGAGACAGCTCGTAGTATAGGAGAACGGTTAAATGAACACTGGCGAGAACTTCAAGATAAAAAAGAATCATCAATACTCCACCAACATGCTAAAATAGAACATAAGGGCAAATTAGAGAACAGAAATAAAAATAGAATCTACACACAGAAAAGACGCAATGTTTAGACAAATCACAGAGGCAATAAACATAAATGAACTCCAACCAAAATTAAATAGAAAACATGAATGGAATAGCAACATCAAAACTTACAATTAAGGACAAAATGAAAAGACACACACACATAGAACAAACAACCAACCAGTGACATGTAAATAAACAAATAAATAAACAAATAAAAACACACACAGACACCCGGATGTAACACATGCGCAAACTAAGCACACAACACTCACAAAAAGAAGATGGCGTAGTTCAGATCAAAGGAGAGGAACAAAACAAAGAAAAGAATCCCTAGTCACTGAAGAGGTCAAAGAATGTGTGACGAAAGAACTTTGACAATATAT
>OZ024743.1:200225661-200233161 GCA_964016885.1 Eledone cirrhosa
GGCCCATCGAACAGCTTTGGTTGCCTCGTTTCTCAGAGCACGCGCCTTAGCTCTGACAATGCAACCTTCGTGTTTCGCATTGAAGAAATGGTCTAATGCCATTCTCGCCGCTAGCACATCAGTTGCAATGTCACTACCAATAGCCTCGTCTAACTTATCTACCAACTCCCCTCCTTTCTAATTTTCTCTAATGCTACTTCTTTGCTAAACTCTATCGACATTACTCTAATTTCTCTTTTGAGAGCCCCCACCATCTATTGTTGACGATTGCCCCTGTCAACTTTTTCTTAGCTAAATTGTTGACCTGGTCCCTGTAAGCCTTACGTGCCGTAAATGACATGTAAATGACCTACGCGTCTTATCTAGGTCGACCATACAGATCACAAACTTGTGATCTGAATAGGCGACCGTTTCAAACGTTGACAGCTTACACTATTTCTGTCTATTTTCCTAATGAATATCCGGTCTATATACGATCTAGATGACGCTATGCGGTTAGCCCTGTACCACACTGGCACATTAGGGAAATCTAGTCGGTACCTGTCAGACAGTTGGAAGTGGCTGATCTGGTACTTGAGGCGTTTGCACCCCACCCCCCGCTCCTAACGGATACTCCCACACAGTCCCAGCGTGCGTCTAAGGTGCCGTTCCAGTCCCCCGCTAACAGTAAAGGGCGAGACGTACCCAGAAAGGCTTCCAAGCGTCTAAAGAAGTCCGGCCGTCCTGCCCCAGTAGGAGCATAGACGTCCACCAGACTAAAGGAACCACCTTCGTTATTGTTCACGTCCAAGACCACCAACTTTCCGTCCGGGTCCCGGAAGATCGACCTCACCTTGAGATCCAGGCCTTTCCCAAACAACATGCCACCACGCCTCCCATTCCCGGCCGGCTAACAGATGGTAAGATCTGATAGTCGTCGAAAATAGTGGCTAGGGCGCGCGTGTCGGAAATCCTGGTCTCGCTGACGGCAATTACATCCATTTTTAAAGACCTGAGGTCGTTAAGCAGGTGACCCTGCTTCCAGGACGATCCCAGGCCTCGAACATTTAAACATCCTACTCTTAATACGGCCATGTTGACAGGTTAAAAAGAGAGAGAGGAAGGTTTACTTACCTTCCGGGCTCTTGTGAAGGTCGGGTTGTTCGACCTCCATAGTTGGTGGGGTTTCTTTTGGGAACCCTTTTAAAAGTCTTTAAGTGGGTTTTACGTTCGGGGTGCCCACGTCCCGAGGAAAGCTGTCTCGTATTTCTTTGAATATATCGAGCGACATTCTCACCAGAACCAAATCTTCCGGCACGCGAAATGTGCTCGATTTAAAAATTTCCCCCTCTTTTTGTATATTTTCACTTCGTGGTACGAGGGCCATCAGTTCCTTGTTGGCCCTCCTGACGAGCACGAAGTTTTGTATGTTTTGTTGGTATGATTCTATTTGTTTGCGTGGCTGTGGTGGTGATGGTTTTGGTTGTATCTCTGTTTGTTGTGAGTGCGGTGTCTGTGGTTTCAGATGTTTGTGTGTATATTTGTTCTTTCGTCTGTTTAGGTTGTTTGCGTTTGGGGGATTCTGGTGATGGTGATGGTGGTGTTGATGTTGGTGTTATTGGAGAGATGTTTACGTGGGTGGTGTCTGCGTTTTTTATTGTGGGTAATTTTGTGCTTTGTTGAGTTTTTTTTTCTTTTTGTGTTTCCTTTTTTGTATTTTGGGGGATTTTGGTTTTCCCTCATCTTCACTACTGGTAGATGAGGGGCCCGTGTCTGTAAGTGTGTCTGTATGTATGTTTATGGTTTTATTGGTGTGTGTATTTTTTGGGGGGGAGGAGGAAATAGACAGATTTCCTTGTTTCCCCCCTGGGTGGTCAATGTTGGTGGTGGTCTTTCTATTGGTGTTGTTGTTGGTGGTTTTGCTGGGGCTGGTGTTGGTTGTGGTCCTCGCCCCGGCGTCAGCAGCAGTGGAGCCTTTCGACTCCTTGCCTCTTTCAGCAGTTGAGGGTAGAATGCTCGCAAATGGGTTTTTTACCCACAAACAAAACACTGCGGCCTTTTGCCTTCGGTCATAATGTGAATGACCGTCCCATTCTGAAGGCGAATGTGGTCCGGGATTGTCTTCACATTCTCGGGCCTGATCTGAAGAAGGATCTCCAGGTCAACCCCGGACCAGTCCTCTCTGGCCGTTCTGCTCCCTTCTATAGGGACGGTATCCGTCCCCTCCACAATCACACAACCCAGAAGCCACCACATGTCAAGTTCTGGTGGGATTCTGGGAATGCGGAGACGGGCCGTTCTTTTTCCCATGTGGGAGGGGTACATTATGACCTTGCTGGTTTTGCAAGGAGTCATAGTGTGTTTCATAGCGAGGGCTTCTGACTTGAACAACACCGAAATGGTGCCGTACTGTCTGCCCCTCTCTATGTACTGAGTGTCTTCTCTGATGCACCACAGCGCGACTTCAACATCTTCTTGTGGGATTAAAGCTGCCCTTTTGGTTTGTGCTGAGATGCATCTATAATGTACCGTTCTGCGCTCCACTGCTTCAATAGCTTCTACCGGGGCAGTTAAGTTGGCCCAGGTTTGCACTTGCTTGATGAGCTTCCATGCCTGGGCCAACTTTTCATCTTTGTTTGAGAGGTCCACGTTGAAGCATGGCCTCTTTTTTGCTGCTGCCGCAGCGAAAGTGTTCTTCTTGTTTTCGTTGGGGGTGTTGTTGTCGTTGTTCTTGTTGGTGTTGTTGTTAGCACTGTCGCTGTTATCATTGTTGTCTTTGTTGCCACCGATGTTCTCGGTGCAGTTGGTATTGTCGCTGTTGGTGTTGTCGTTATTTGTTTTCATCTTAGTGGTGTTGATATTGTTGTTGTATTTGTTATTTTTTTTTAAATCTGTATTTTCGTTTTCGCGGTTACCGTCATTTTTTTCAAAATTAGAGTTCTCATTGGTATCATTGGTGTCTTTGTTTACCTTGTTTGTGATGGTGTTTGTGTTATCAATTTGTGTTAATTTCGCTGTAGCGCTCCTCTCAACTTCTACGTCGTTGTTGCACGGGGCGTGGATCAGCCATGTTTTTTTTTTCTTCGTAAATTTTTTAACATGTAAAAAAAGTTCAAATATTTGGGCCAAATATTCACGGGGCAAAGTCTAAGGGTTTATATCCCTTACACAACAAGAAATATTTAACAACAAATGATTTTAACAGGCAAATAAAGCGACTTACTGTGAGCGAGCAAAATACCTCCGCTTAGACCAATAATAATAATAATAATATATATATATATATATATATGTATATATATAAATTGACTATATCTGCATATATCATGAAATAAGTATAAAGCTATTATAAATCACAGAATTTAACAGAAGATATAACATGAAAGACATTTACAATTACTCAGACTCTCAAGGAAGGGATTATGTTGGGACAGAGAACTCCACATTTTTATTCGCCCTCCATGCGTTACATATTTTCCGAGAAACACCCAAATCTCCCGTAAATATCTTATTGGTGAGTGTATCGATAAAAGGATCCTCATCTTCTGGACAAAAGTCCTCTGTTTTTTCATACGCTTTATTTTTGTTTAATTAAATTCTACTATCTGAGTATTCACGCTAACAATCTCGTATGTTCCTATGTCCGTATCCATTCATGTATTGTGTGTGGCGCTTCTTGACACCTATAACTTTCAAACCACAAGCTCGAAAATCAAGATATATAGAAGTGATGACAAAGTTTGATGGATCAAGCGTTCAGATCGATCAGAGGTACTCAAAGTGGGCCCTACCCCACCCCCACCGGGGGGGGGGGTCGAGTAGTTCCAGGTAGCACTGGGGCTAAAGGGGCGTTAGAGATGATATAATAGTATGTTAAATATTAAATATATATGAATATAGTAAAATAAAAAATATATAATATCTATTTATGAATAGTAAATATTGTATTATTTATTATATATAAATTAACGATTTTATTTATAATATATTATTTACAAATTGCGGGTAGACCGGTCTCTCTGGAAATAGGGTTGGAGGCGGCCCCAAAAGTTTGAGAACCTTTGAGAATAGAACACCGACTACTTAATACTTTCAGGGGGTTGTCTTGTACTGATACCGATACAGTACTAACTCGTCTAACTGCTACACCCAATTGTTGCTCTTTAAATACAATATAATTAATAAACGCGTACAATATATTTAATACACGAGTAACAATATATTTAATACATGCTAGGGAGACATTTAAGGGACCACTAAACCCGCTGAAAATAGCCCCAAATTTTCCTCAAATCACACAATAACTCTAAAAATGATAGGAATTTCATAGACGAAACTCCTATGATCCAAAGCATAGTGGACCTAGGGCTAAACAGAATAACATATAACACAACAAAATAATTTTTAAAACATTTCATTTTATTTGTTTTCATTCATTAATCACTGCTTCTTAATTTTTACTCAGTAATGGCAATTATATTTTTCTCCTAATGAGCTAAAAGTGCAACTTTTCATTCAAACAATATCACGTGACATAATCTGATAACGAACGAAGTCATTTGATTGTGTAGTAGTAATAGTAGTAGTAGTAGTAGTAGTAGTAGTAGTAGTAGTAGTAGTAGTAGTAGTAGTGGTGGTGGTGGTGGTGGTGGTGGTAGTAGTAGCAGCAGCAGCAGCAGCAGCAGCAGCAACCGTAGTAGTAGTAGTAGTAGTAGTAGTAGTAGTAGTAGTAGTAGTAGTAGTAGTAGTAGTAGTAGTAGTGGTGGTGGTGGCGGTGGTGGTAGTAGCAGCTGCAGTAGTAGTAGTAGTAGTAGTAGTAGTTGTAGTAGTATTAGATATTGTCGTTGTTAGCGTTGTTTTATTTCCGTTGGCTTTGTTCAAAATCCGATTGTAGTTTCGGTTATTTAATATACTTTTAATCTTATATAATCGTTTTTGCTTTTAATTATCAAAGGGAATTTCCTAAGAGCGACTTTACTGGTGCAAAATTGTGACCTAAACCACGTGAATTAAATAAAATATTTCAAGAAAAAGAAACTGCACTGAACTACATATTTCTTTTCTTTGCCTTTTAATATATAAATATATTACAAAGGATGAGTGTACGAGTAATATATATCTATATATATACAGATAGATAGAGAGAGAAAGAAGTGCACGCATGCAAACCCACACACAAACGTATATATATATATATATATATATATATATATATAGTAGGAAATAGCGATGTATACATGAATGTATGTATAGTATATTTGGCAATATACAGTATGTTTAATTAAAAACATTTAGAAGACTATTCGCTATCAATTTTAAAGTAGTGACAGCAAAGGCTGGGAGAATGGCTGACAGCTGTTTCTCGCTGCTTGGCGTTTATCAAAGCCACGCATTCACCTGCGATATATATATATATATATATATATATATATATATATATATATATATATATATATATATATATATATATATGTCGTTTCTGAATTTGTTTACCAAGATTCTTTATCTGAAAACGTGTGTAGAAACCGATATTGTTATACTTTGGGAGGGTCATGTTGCCAATAAGAAACACACGTGCCAGTTGCTTTCACTCCAATTTATTATAAATTAAATTTATAAATTTAAGAAATTTGTAAATTTCCGGTTGGTTGGTTTCACAACCGGACGGTTGTTCATATATTGTCAAAGTTCTTTCGTCACACATTCTGTGACCTTTTCAGTTACCGGGGATTTTTTTCTTTGTTTTGTGCCTCTCCTTTGTTTTGTCCTACGCCATCTTGTTTTTGTGTGTGACGAAATAACTTTGACAATATATGAACAACCGTCCGGTTGTGGAACCAGCCAACCAACCGGAAATTTACAAATTTCTTAAATTTATAAATTTAATTTATAATAAATTGGAGTGAAAGCAACTGGTGCGTGTGTTTCTTATTGGCAACATGACCCTCCCAAAGTATAACAATATATATATATATGAATATTCGTAAAATTTGAGTATTCTCAGCGCGAAATGTAGCCGTTACCAGCTGTATACTATTTGCGTAAAGTTTTTGGCTTAATATATAACCACAAATCGAACGGGGGGTGTGAGAGAGAGAGAGAGAGATAGAATGAGAATTGAGGGGGTTATATATATATAGAGAGAGAGATGGAGAGAAAGAGAGATGAGAAATGAGGGAGTTATAGAGAGAGAGGAGGGGAGTAGAGAAAAATGGATCAGAATGATGGGGAGATGGATATATAAATGGAGTGAAAGATTAACAAGAATAAGGTACCTAACGTTATTTGGATCATCAGCCCCCTATCAATAATGGAATCCGACTTTAGATCACCAAACAAAGTGATGTGGCAGACAATCCGCCGACATCATAATAAGAAGACTACGTGGTGTACTCTACATGTGAGTGGTGTTTCACTGAAACAAGGGAAGAATTTCAAGTCTTTCGGAGCCGTGTTCACGAGTGGTGGATGATAGGAGGTCGAATCAAGTACAAGAATCGCAAGAGCTGGTGCAGTAATATGCCAGCTTCAGCAGTCGGTCATCAAGAGAAGGAAACTAGGTGTAAAAGCCAAATTGACTATCTTCAATTTGGTATTGTTGCTAACTATTACCTATGGTCATAAATCTTGGATAATGATCGAAAGAATAGGATCTTGAACACAAGCGCCAGAAATTTGGTTCTACAGAAATGCCTTTGGAGTAACGTTACTCGATAGAGTGCGTAGCTCAGAAATGAGAGTGCCGCTTCGGGTAGAGCTCCTATTTCTCCGAATTGAAAGATCATAACTCCAATATTACGGACATGTGGTTAGAATATCTCAGGAAAAAATCGCTGAACAAAGTTTACGAGCAAAACCAACTGGCAGAATACCCAGGTGTAATCCTTCAAAGAAGCAAATTATCCAGAATATGGTGGATTCAGGTAATTGTCTATATTCTAAATATTTAAAATCCCGGTCATGGTCGGGTACGCTTGCTAGTATGCACGAATGCATGTATATATATGGCTATCTTTATGTTTAAATATATATATATATATATATATATATATATATATATATATATAATTGTTTCTCCTTTTGGCACAAGGCCAGCAATTATCCAGTGCATTACTGGTACTTTATTTTATCGACCCCGTAAGGATGAAAGGCAAAGTTAACCTCGGCGGGATTTGAACTCAAACCATAAAGGGGCGTAACTCTTTGCTGCAAAGCATAGCGTCAGACCCTCTACCGATACTGCCAATCCACCGCCCTTATTATATATATATATATAATAGGAACCAGTAAGACCCCGACAGCTGAGCTCAAGCCGTTTCGACGGCTAATTCTGGACGGCTAATTCGACGGCTAATTCCGTCGAAACGGCTTGAGCTCAGCTGTCGGGGTCTTACTGGTTCCTATTACCCACTCTACTACCTCAAGTATTGAGTACTTTGGTGCGTTATGGTCCACCTGGTTCCTTACCACATTTCCTTCGTTATATATATATATATATATATATATATATATATATATATA
>OZ024743.1:200238161-200245661 GCA_964016885.1 Eledone cirrhosa
GGCTCTTTATGCCCTCAGTTCAAATCCTGTCGGGGTTAGTTTTGTTTTTCCTCATTAGGTGATCAATATATGAATTACCATTCCAGTACTGTGGTCGAGTATACTTCCACCTCTCTCTGTTACTCATTCCGAGTGTTTCTCTTGGAGGAGCAGGGGGCAGGAAAGAGAGAGAGAGAGAGAAAGATATATATATATATATATATAAATTAATATTTGATGAACATTTACATGTTTTAGTTGCAATTGACTAATAAAATCGTTAGAATGATTGTAAATGACCCCATTGAGTGTAAACTCTAAGTTATATTATATATATATATATATATATATATATATATATATATATATATATGTCATTTCCCCAGATTGTTAAAAATAATGCTAACAAGAAATGGAAAAATAATATACATAATACCAAAAATAGGACAAAAAACATCACGAAACCAAATATAATATCACGACCAAAAGTTCATTAAGCAAACACCAACAGGAATATAAATCCTGAACAGAGAAAAATCCATTTTTTAATGTCAGGACAACAAAAACCGGAAAATGAAAAACTCCAGGAAGAAACATACCCAAAACAACTGTATACGTAGATCCTAAAATAATTAATTTATCCAAAAGAGATCTTGACAATGATGAAATGCAAATACTGTCAAAAGGACTTAAATTCACACCGACTCCAACAGTCAACGACCAAGAACTGAAGGAGGATACCCAAGAATTCTGTCGTAAATTACGACTTGTAGAATTCTTCGCTGATAAAAGTAATGAGAGTGATGAATCACTAGTAAAGAATAAATCAAATTTCACTCCGCCAAAAGGAAGGAGTATCTATCTCGACCAATACATTGACATCCTGTCTAAATTTCCTCTTAGACGTAATACTAATGTTAGGCCAAACATTAACAAATCAGAAATGTCTGCACTTAAACGTATACAAAATGATAAAACAATAATAATTAAACAAGCAGATAAAGGGGGTGCAGTTGTTATAATGGATGCTGAATACTACAAAGATTTGGTTGAGGAACAACTGAAAGACACAACATTCTATCATGAAATACCGTCAAATATAGACCACAACATCATGAAGAAGATCAACAACCTGGCTTCAAAATACCACAACTCACTTACTGATAAGGAAAGAGACTACATCACCAATTTTGAGCCGAAACCCAGCAACCTGTATGGCCTACCGAAAGTTCACAAGTCAAAAGAAATCCAACTGGCAGTAAAAGAACAAAACAGTGAGTACATTAAATTACTACACCCAAAAGACTTAAAACTTAGACCTATTTTAGCTGGTCCAACATGCCCTACCCACCGTCTAAGCAATTTTGTTGACATTATTTTGAAACCACTATGTATTCACATACCCAGTTTCATCCGGGATGATATCGACTTCCTGTCCCATCTTCCCAAAACCACGGAAACGAATTTACTTCTACTTAGTTTTGATGTGGTAAGCCCTTACACCAACATTACACATGATTTAGGAATAAAGGCGGTTAAATACTGGGTGGAAAAACATAGAGAAGTGATTCCCACAAGATTCACAGCGCCATTTATATTAGATGCAGTCAAACTTCTTCAATGGAAAGAATTACATCCAAATTAGAGGCACAGCGATGGGAACGAAGTTTTCTCCCGTTTACGCGAACTCTGTAATGGGATACTTAGAACAACAACTCTACCAAGAAATAGAAGGAAATATAGCACTGACTTTAGAAAGTACATTGAAAAATCTTGGAAGAGATACCTTGACGACTGTTTCATCATCAAGACAGAATCGCTAGATACTCTGGATGAGTTCAATATCCTCCTGAATAACCTACACCCATGTCTCCAATTCACAAAAGAGATGAGTAGTACCAAATTACCATTCCTAGATATAATGGTAATGAAAAACGACACCACCATTACCTCGGATATATATTATAAACACACAGACACCCATCAATATCTGAATTTTAAGTCGTGCCATCCACCTCATACAAAACGCAACATCCCATACTGCCTAGCCAGAAGAATTTGTACCATTGTAGAAGATACGAATATCAGGAACAAACGCCTAACAGAACTGAGAGAATGTTTGCTCAAACAAAAATACCCATCTCTACTTATAGAAAATGGCATACAGCGGGCTATAAAAATACCTATACAACAACTTAGGACAACCCAAGGAAGAAGAAACCAAGAACTGGTCATACCATTTATAATGACACACAACCCATGTCACCAGAATATCTTCAACACTGCCAAAGCAAACCTACCGATCATTGCTCAAAGTAATGAATTAAAAGACTTAATCACAGACCGATCTTTGACTCTTAGTAAAAGACAGTCGAAAAATTTGAAGCAATTACTAACAAAAGCAAAGTTTGACCTTAACAACAAAGACCAATCATTCACTGTATCTAAATGCAATGATAGTCGATGTGGCACGTGTCAATCCATACACACCGGTCAATATATGAACACAAAAACTGGAAAAATATTCCCAAATGCAAATATGAACTGCAAAAGCAGAAATCTAATTCACTGCATTAAATGCCCGAATTGTGAAGAACTATATGTCGGTCAAACTAGAAATGCACTATCGGAACGTGCACGGGTACACCGACAGCAAATCAGAGACCCAAATGTCCGTCAGATACCCCCGAGTAACCATTTAGCAACATGTGGTCAGATAATATTTATTATATTTCCATTCTACAAATTACACAGCCCAAGTGAAATCAAGAGAAAAATCAAAGAAAAGAATTTTATTGATCAATTCCAACCCAAGCTAAATGAACAATAATAATGGGGTATTAATCCTACTATGACTATGACTACGACCATGTCATGTCGACTACCACCACTAACAACAACAATAATAATAATAAAAGTGATGTTGATGGTGATGATTACTAGAAAATGCTATTTTCGTCATTTCTAAAACTAGCAAAACAATTGATGGTTTGGATAGGGTCAAACAGTAGTCGTTAGACATGCTCAACCAACCGTGACGCCTAAACCAATCAGATTTAGTAATCCAGTGAAACTACACACCGATTGGTCGAAATACAGTTTGCAAAATTTAGCATCCTGCAGCCGCTTTTCACTGTATATAAGGCACAAAATTTACCCATCTCATTACAGTTGAAAATTGCAAACTTGACTGTCACCACAGAATATGAACCTGAAGATTGCGAAAGCATGAAAGTACTTGTTCAATTAACATTTAACATTTAATATTCTACCATACTATTTCATTCTAACACCATTATACATTTTAAAGGATTGTAAATAAAACGAGTAAATCAGACAAAGTTGGAATTCCTTTTATTAATATATATATATATATATATATATATTAGTTATGCAATAAACAACATAAGATAATTATTTCATTTACCAGTGGTTTCTTGAAGGCAGATGTTGTGTCTGTCTTCAGTCGTCAGAATGAATAAATAACATGGGTGTTTTTATTAAATATGGATTTGAAATGATTTTCCTGTATAATTTTCCTGTACCTTTCCGACGGAAATACTTCATTTATATATATATATATATACATACATACATACATACATACATACATACATACATATATATATATATATATATATATATATATATATATATATATATATATATATATATATAGAGAGAGAGAGAGAGAGAGAGAGAGAGAGAGAGATCAGAAAACGAGATAATAAGAGACACCAATGAGAAGACGGAGAAGATGAGAAGGGGTCAGAGGAAAACGACAGACATAATTAAGAGAAAGTAAGAAAATACACACAGAGACGGATAGAAACAAAGATGGAGCAGGAGGAGAGAAAGTGGGGAAACGGAGGAGAGAAAGAGGGGGGAAGGAGGAGAGAAAGTTGGATGTTCAAAAGGAATTATGGTGGTGGGGAACTTGAGGAAATATAATTTAAAAGGTAGTATTATAAAAATGCTACAAAATGAAAAGAAAAAAAAATAGATTAGCGAATAATTATATAAATGAACAAACAGAAAAATATGTAAAAAAATAACAACAGCAACAAGAAAATTGTCATTTTTTATTTCTTCAATTCTCTTCAAACGAGAAAAATACATTTTAAAAGTTATATTAAAATAAGATAAAGATAAAAATAAATAAAAATAGTTAAAATATGAGAAAATACACACAAACATTACCATACACATACATGTCCACTCTCTCTCTCTCTCTCTCTCTCTCTCTCTCTCTCTCTCTCTCTCTCTCTCTCTCTCTCTCTCTCTCTCGCTCTCTCTATCTATTTATCTATCTATCTATCTAAACGTCCTCAAACACACACACACACACACACACATAGACAGACACATTCATATATATATATATATATATATATATATATATATATATATATATATATATATATATATATATATATATATATATATATATATATACATATATATATATATATATATACGTTATTCCGGGTTGAATCGGAGGTAACCACAGTAAGTAAGGTACTCAATACATAGCAGAGTATAATAGTTTTAATATATATATATATATACATATATATATGTGTGTGTGTGTGTGTGTGTGTGTGTGTACGTGTAGGTACATATGTATACACACACAAACACACACACACACACACACACACACACACACACACACACACACACACACACACACACACACACACACACACACACACACACACTATATTTAAATTTATGAATAATTTATTTATGAATTTTTTTGGGGGGTGGTTATAATTATGGTGATGGTGCTGAGCTGGTTGTGTAGGTTATATAGATGGCGGTAGTGGTCTTGTTCATAATGTTGGGAGGAGTTAGGGAGGCGGTAGTTGTTATGTTACGGCGGGAGTGTATAGATAGTAATGAAGGAGATGATAACAATGATGATATTTGATCATTGATAATGATGCTTTTCATATTTAACTTGTCCTTATCAATATTCATCATCATCATCACCACAATCCCCACCACTAACCCCAATATCCTTATAACCACTACCATCATCATCATCATCATCATCATCATCATCATCATCATCATCACAATCCCCACCACTAACCCCAATATCCTTATAACCACTACCATCATCATCATCATCATCATCATCATCATCATCATCATCATCATCATCACCACAATCCCCACCACTAACCCCAATATCCTTATAACCACTACCATCATCATCATCATCATCATCATCATCATCATCATCATCATCATCATCATCACCACAATCCCCACCACTAACCCCAATATCCTTATAACCACTACCATCATCATCATCATCATCATCATCATCATCATCATCATCATCATCATCATCACCACAATCCCCACCACTAACCCCAATATCCTTATAACCACTACCATCATCATCATCATCATCATCATCATCATCATCATCATCATCATCATCACCACAATCCCCACCACTAACCCCAATATCCTTATAACCACTACCATCATCATCATCATCATCATCATCTATACGACAACCACCAAGGCAAACATCAGTACGACCGCTAACATCATCATCAACACCACTACCATCACTGTCATCTTCTTCACCACTTCCATCATTACTATCATGATCTTCACTGCCACCACCACCACCACCACCACTACTACCTACCATCACTATCATCATCTTCACCACCACCACCACCACCATCACTATCATCATCTTCACCACCACCACCACCACCACCATCACTATCGCCATCTTGATCACCACCACTACCATCACTATCACCATCTTCACCACCACCACCACCAACACTATCAACATCTTCACCACCACCACCACCAACACTATCAACATCTTCACCACCACCACCAACACTATCGCCATCTTCACTACCACCACGACCACCATCACTATCGCCATCTTCACCACCACCACCACCAACACTATCAACATCTTCACCACCAACACTATCACCATCTTCACCACCACCACCACCAACACTATCAACATCTTCACCACCACCACCACCAACACTATCAACATCTTCACCACCACCACCAACACTATCGCCATCTTCACTACCACCACGACCACCATCACTATCGCCATCTTCACCACCACCACCACCAACACTATCAACATCTTCACCACCAACACTATCACCATCTTCACCACCACCACCACCAACACTATCAACATCTTCACCACCACCACCACCACCAACACTATCAACATCTTCACCCCCACCACCACCACCATCACTATCGCCATCTTCACCACCACCACCACCAACACTATCAACATCTTCACCACCACCACCACCATCACTATCACCATCTTCACCACCACCACCAACACTATCGCCATCTTCACTACCACCACCACCACCATCACTATCGCCATCTTCACCACCACCACCACCACCATCACTATCGCCATCTTCACCACCACCACCACCAACACTATCACCATCTTCACCACCACCACCACCAACACTATCACCATCTTCACCACCACCAACACTATCAACATCTTCACCACCAACACTATCAACATCTTCACCCCCACCACCACCACCATCACTATCGCCATCTTCACCACCACCACCACCAACACTATCAACATCTTCACCACCACCACCACCATCACTATCACCATCTTCACCACCACCACCACCACCAACACTATCAACATCTTCACCACCACCACCAACACTATCACCATCTTCACCACCACCACCACCACCAACACTATCAACATCTTCACCACCTCTATCATTACTATCATTATCTTCACTGCCACCACCTCCACCAACACTACCACCACCACCACCACCACCATCACCACCACCACCACCACCACCACCAACACCACCACCACCACCATTATTATCATCACTATCACCATCATCACCTCCATCATAATCATCATCGTCAACAACACAACAACCATTATCATCACGATGACCCTATCGCACCATCAACATTATCAGCATAAACACCACCTCCACCAACCCATCAACACCTCCAATTCCATCACCACCATCCCCGCAACCACTACCACCACCACCAACAACAACATGAACAAAAACACTACCATCATCGGTATCATCACTACCGTTCTCCTCGTTATCTTCAGCATTATCAGTCGCAGTACTTGTAGCACCAAAAGTCTTTCATAGTAGTAGTAGTAGTAGTAGTAGTAGTAGTAGTAGTAGTAGTAGTAGTAGTAGTAGTAGTAGTAGTAGTAGTAGTAGTAGTAGTAGTAGTAGTAGCAGCAGAGGCAGCAGCAGCAGCAGCAGTAGTAGTAGTAGTAGTAGTAGTAGTAGTAGTAGTAGTAGTAGTAGTAGTAGTAGTAGTAGTAGTAGTAGCAGCAGAGGCAGCAGCAGCAGCAGCAGCAGTAGTAGTAGTAGTAGTAGTAGTAGTAGTAGTAGTAGTAGTAGTAGTAGTAGTAGTAGTAGCAGCAGCAGCAGCAGCAGCAGTAGTAGTAGTAGTAGCAACAGCAGCAGCAGCAGC
>OZ024743.1:200260661-200268161 GCA_964016885.1 Eledone cirrhosa
AGCTGTCGAAACGGTTTGAGCTCTGCCGTCCGGGTCTTGAACATTTTCCTATATATATATATATATATATATATATATATATATATATATATATATATATATATGTATGTGTGTGTGTGTGTGTGTGTGTGTGTGTGTGTGTGTGTGTGTGTGTGTGTGCGTGCACATATATTTGCGTGTGTGTGTGTGGAAGCAACAAAACAACATATGAAAATGACAAAGTATATTAGTTTAAAGCTTGATATAGTACAAAAAGAGTCTTAACGTTTCGGACTCTAGACTTTCATCAGAAGATAGAATGAGAAATAAAAGAGGATATAGAAAAATAGAAAGTGAGAAAAAGTTGAAAAGTAAAAATTATTTTTGAAAAAAAGCACGTGTATATTCAGTTAATCAAGCGTGTATATATATATATATATATATATATATATATATATATATATATATACATAAACACAGAGCTGGCATATCTAAGTACTGACTAACTGCCTGATGAAGTCATAGCCATTCAATGGCTATCATCAAAATATATATAGCAGTAAATAAAAGATTATAAGTTCATGCAATTGACTTATGTTTCGTCACTATATATATATATATATATATATATATATATATATATATATATATATATATATATATATATATATATATATATATATATATATATATATATATATATATATATATATATATATATGCAGTTACACACTCACAGACACGACGCTTACACGCACAAACTCACATACACACACACATATTTGTATATATATATTTATTTATCTATCTATATCTATATATATCTATGTATGTATGTATGTATGTATGTATGTATGTATGTATGTATGTATGTATGTATGTGTATGTCTGTGTGTGTGTGTGCACGTGTCTATGTGTCTGTGTGTGCATGTGTGTGTTTATACCGTATACATTTCAATGTGGAAAACGTTGCTATTAAAGTAAAATTAGTGAATAAGCTTGCAAAATAACATTGTTTCCGCAGTGATTGATTATCGATGCTAAACATAGGTGTGAAAATCCAGTTCAAGCGAAACAAAAGTGTTGTTTTTTTTATAAACACACGCTCACATACACAGTGCATGTGTGCATGTGATGGTGGGTGGGTTTCTGAGTGATTTGTCTACACATAATTTACGTATGTTCTATCCAGTCCAACTAATTGGCTTCATAATTGTTTGGCTTATACTCATTGATAGTCTTCAATATTTCCGTGTTAGCCAGATTCATGATGCGTGTTGGAACGTTAAAGATTTAGAGCATGACTGCTTATTCCGTAGACATCTGTAATCTTAAGGTAGTTCTCAACGATATTCAGCCTCACTCAATGTGTGGCAAGGATGGTCATTTAAATTACATGTACCTCTCATTTCTTTCCAGCTGACTAGAATAGAACAACGTAAAATAGAGCGTCCCGCTCACGCCCACCACCAAGAATCAAGCTAAGGAACGTACGACTGTGAGTCGAACAAACTTCCCATTATGTCATACAACTTCACATCACGACAATGAATTTCTCACACTTTAAATTGCTCAATGAAAACAGTTGAATAAAGTGATTTGAGAAGTATTACCGCCTGAAAACCTGGACTGTATCACAGTACTGTTCAGTGTTTCCGTCTCTAACAGCTTATATGCCTAACTTGTTCCCCTATTTTAGAAATATTATCTTCGAAAAAGATTTATATAGTAATGAAAACTTTACTGCATGATTAAAATATAATATAATTAAACTGAGTTCAAATTCTGCCGAGGCTAACTTTGCCTTTCATCCTCACGGGGTCTATAAAATAAAATACCAGTCACGCACTGGATTAATTTAATCGACTTTCCCCTCTCCTCAAAAATTGCTGGCCTTGTGCCTATATAAGAAACCAATATAATTACACTGGTATATGCACTTCTATCACCTTTACTTCGATGAAATAGAATGTTCTTCACACAATCTGTTCCCTATTGTCACAGATCAAGTCTCAGTCTGTGTCCTCGTAGCATACTACTGACGTCACCGATCACTTCAGTCTAGCCATGGTCGTCTGGATGTACTCTCAGTTGCTTTCACATTGATGTCGATGACTCTTCTGCTGCTCACTCTTGTGATATCCTTGTTTCGTTAGGCTTTACTAGAGAAATAACTTGCCAATCCCCTCTGGCATACAGATGATACTCTACCAGGTGTTGGAGTTGCCTTCTGAGAATAGCTTAAATACATTTAACTCATTGACAGCGAATGTTTCTAAACATGAAATACGGACGGTTGTATGGTCATTTTAACTCAACATGAAAAGAGAAGCTTCTAGAACTACTTTATTCATATCAAATCAATGTTCATTTTTATGCTATATTTATTCTTTTATTGGTTGTAGTCAATAGGCTGCAGCCAAGCTGGATCATTCAACAAATATTTTTAACCATAAACTGAAAAAAGAACATGCAATTAACCAAACCTCACTTTCTGTGTATATGCATTTAACTGGTGAATGTTACGTCTTCATATTATAGTCAATGTAAAAATACATTTGATAATGTATTTTTGAAACTTACTCTTGATGTGAGTAATATTTGACTACTATTTCTACCAGATCGATCGACAAAGTTGAGGCTCTCTTATTGGTATTGCTGTTGTGCGTGTTATTTAGCCTGGTGTGAGCAATAATTTAATAAGGCATATAACCCTCGACACTCACGGTTTATTTTTTAAATTTAAACAATGTGTCTAATACAATATTGCTTATGTGTCATTTATTTAGGAAAATAGAATAAGGCATGCTCATGAAGAAAATTTAGCTGATATTTCTAGCAGATCGGACTGCCTTGTAATGGCTTCTGCATTAGATCGTATTCTCACTGTGATTCACAACGGTAGTGCAACTCATATATAGATTGAATCTATGTAAGAGTTATGAATTAAATTCGGACGCAAGGCAATTGAAAAGGTGTTGTCGGAGCCGGTGTTTGCTATCTCAGCTGGCTTTTCCGCTGTATTATTAACACACTTACACAGATGCTCACTTTTTCTACAGTATATGTAATTGGAACACCAACCAGTCTTCTTCCTGAACACAAACAACCACCAATTATTGACGATTCATTATAATTTAATTGCAAATATTTCAGTTTTCAAATTTTCTGCAATATTCTCATTGACTCGTTGCTTTTGTTTCTCCCTATGATTCCCTAAGAGTTTTTTTCCTTTTGTTTCTTTCTATGCATTTAGAAAAGTATATATATAATACATACCCACCCCCACCCCCATATATATATATATATATATATATATATATATATACGTGCACGAGTGGGCTGTATGCATCTATATACATGGGAGGGCTTTTGTGTTTATAAATTATAAACTAAATTCGTGTTTGTTTGTGTGTATATATATATATATATATATGTATATATATATATATATATATATATATATATATATATATGAGTATGTAAACAATATATGAATTAACAATAAAAATGCATATGAACAACAAATATATCCACACACTCACACACACAGAAACCACAGCTATTATCATCATAAATAATAGCTAAAGTTTTGTCCTTGTTTGTTATTTTATTTAGTTCTTATATGTATATGTATATACACATAGATATATAAATATGTATATATATATATATATATATATATATATATACATATGTGTGTGTGTTTTTATATGTATATATATGTATATATATATTTATATATATATTTATATATATATGTGTGTGTGTGTATGTATGTGTGTGTGTGTGTGTGTGTGTGTGTGTGTGTGTCTGTGTGTGTGTGTGTGCGTGTGTGTATGTGTGTATGTATATATATATATATATATAGTTGACCCGTTATACGATATCTGCATGTTCTTGATCTTATAAACTTTCTTATTGTTTGAGTGAAAGAAAACTAACTTCAATGAAACAACCGGAAGTGATCTCATATACAAGACATTTTCACATTCTTGTCAAATGTTCAAATTTGCCATTTGGAAGCCATATTCTCAGCTGGAATGCACAAAGACTGGAATAATTCAGAATTATACAATGGTTGGAAATTTCAAACAAATATATCAGAAAGCAGTTCATGAATGCTACGGGGAAATATCATAGGATTTCTTATATTAGACAGAGAAATCATTTGGTCTCAAAAGAAAACTTGATTCCAACATGGCGTCACATCCCTTTGAATACAGGAAGTCAAATAATATTCGATGACAATCGAAAGAACTCTATAGTTCGTCAATCGATGACTTTAAACATCTGTCATGCAGAGAGGAATATACAGGTGACGATTGCTGAAAAGGCTTCAGTTACAAGAACTCATGTAGTTAAACTCGCTTGGCGGTTAAATTCCGTTAGGTTCGTGCCGGAAACTAAATTTCTGGTATTGTCTACTATGCATCTACAGAAGAAACGCCTTCTCTGTCGGAACAAAGACATATAAATGTTTATTGTTATTGTTCTGTTCATTCAAACCGAAGGACACAATAGCTTTAGATTTATCAAGGCTTTTGTATAAATCTGTCTCTATTTTCCTTTCTATTTCTTTCTGACTTTGTCTATAGCTTCTCTTATTCTCTCATTCCAACTCTGTCTCACCCTTCCATTTACTTATTTCACCTCTCCCTGTCTCTCCCTTTCATTCTCGTACGCTATCTCTCTCCTTTATTCACCTTTCTCTCCATCACTCTTTCACCTGACTTTGTCTATATCTTCTCCTATTCTTTCATTCTATCTCACCTTCTCTCTCTCTCTCTCTCTCTCTCTCTCTCTCTCTCTCTCTCTCTCTCTCTCTCTCTCTCTCTCTCTCGCTTCTCTTTCTCCCTTTCATTTTCTCATTCCACCTCTCTCCCTCTTTACCATACATTCATTCCCTCTCTCTGTCGCTATATATAGTATTCTATGTTTTTCTCTATCACTGTGTTCCAACTCACCATTCAGATAGATATTCATGCCAAAGCTTTAACAACACGACAAAAGAATTTTCTACACGTTTGCCAGATAATCTCTTCTGCTGTTTTTCCTACTACTGCCTCATACCCTGTGTCATCCTGTTTTATTTCTAACTCAGTCTGTCATACACCTCCCTCTTCATCACCACCACCACCTCTACCACTAACAACAAAAACTACATCACTATCAGCAACAACATCACCAGCACAACCATCACCACCACCACTAACAACAAAAACTACATCACCATCAGCAACACCATCACCATCACCATCACCATCACCACAATCACCACGATCAACACCTCCACCACTAACAACAAAAACTGCATCACTATCAGCAACAACATCACCAGCACAACCATCACCACCACCACTAACAACAAAAACATCACCACCAGCAACACCACAGCAACACCACCATCAGCAGCATCTCCATCACCACCACAACTAACAACAAAAACTACATCACCATCAGCAACACCATCACCATCACCATCACCACAATCACCACGATCAACACCTCCACCACTAACAACAAAAACTGCATCACTATCAGCAACAACATCACCAGCACAACCATCACCACCACCTACAGCAGCATCTCCATCACCACCACAACTAACAACAACAAACAGTACATCACCATCAACATCAGCACCATGACCATCATCAGCAGCACTTCCATCACCACCACCACTAACAACAAACAATACATCACCGTCAGCAACAAACATCAGCAACACAATCAGCAGCACCACCAGCAACAGCAGCAACACCACCACCACTAACAACAACAAACAGTACATCACTTTCAGCAACACCAGCAACACCATCAACAGCAGCAACACCACCACCACTAACAACAACAAACAGTACATCACTTTCAGCAACACCAGCAACACCATCAACAGCAGCAACACCACCACCACTAACAACAACAAACAGTACATCACTTTCAGCAACATCAGCAACGCCATCAACAGCAGCACCACCACCACCACTAACAACAACAAACAGTACATCACTTTCAGCAACAACAGCAACACCATCAACAGCAGCAACACCACCACCACTAACAACAACAAACAGTACATCACTTTCAGCAACAACAGCAACACCATCAACAGCAGCAACACCACCACCACTAACAACAACAAACAGTACATCACTTTCAGCAACACCAGCAACACCATCAACAGCAGCAACACCACCACCACTAACAACAACAAACAGTACATCACTTTCAGCAACAACAGCAACACCATCAACAGCAGCACCACCACCACCACTAACAACAACAAACAGTACATCACCTCAGCAACAACAGCAACACCATCAACAGCAGCAACACCACCACCACTAACAACAACAAACAGTACATCACTTTCAGCAACAACAGCAACACCATCAACAGCAGCAACACCACCACCACTAACAACAACAAACAGTACATCACTTTCAGCAACACCAGCAACACCATCAACAGCAGCAACACCACCACCACTAACAACAACAAACAGTACATCACTTTCAGCAACACCAGCAACACCATCAACAGCAGCAACACCACCACCACTAACAACAACAAACAGTACATCACCTCAGCAACAACAGCAACACCATCAACAGCAGCAACACCACCACCACTAACAACAACAAACAGTACATCACCTCAGCAACAACAGCAACACCATCAACAGCAGCACCACCACCACCACTAACAACAACAAACAGTACATCACCTTTCAGCAACAACAGCAACACCATCAACAGCAGCACCACCACCACCACTAACAACAACAAACAGTACATTTACTTCAGCAACATCAGCAACACCATCAACAGCAGCACCACCACCACCACTAACAACAACAAACAGTACATCACCTTTCAGCAACAACAGCAACACCATCAACAGCAGCACCACCACCACCACTAACAACAACAAACAGTACATTTACTTCAGCAACACCAGCAACACCATCAACAGCAGCACCACCACCACCACTAACAACAACAAACAGTACATTTACTTCAGCAACATCAGCAACACCATCAACAGCAGCACCACCACCACCACTAACAACAACAAACAGTACATCACCTTTCAGCAACAACAGCAACACCATCAACAGCAGCACCACCACCACCACTAACAACAACAAACAGTACATCACCTTTCAGCAACAACAGCAACACCATCAACAGCAGCACCACCACCACCACTAACAACAACAAACAGTACATCACCTTTCAGCAACAACAGCAACACCATCAACAGCAGCACCACCACCACCACTAACAACAACAAACAGTACATTTACTTCAGCAACACCAGCAACACCATCAACAGCAGCACCACCACCACCACTAACAACAACAAACAGTACATTTACTTCAGCAACACCAGCAACACCATCAACAGCAGCACCACCACCACCACTAACAACAAAATTGACATCACCATCAACAACACCATCAACATCAACACCAGCACCAGCACCACCACCACCACCATCAGCAGCTCATCCAT
>OZ024743.1:200278161-200280661 GCA_964016885.1 Eledone cirrhosa
ACAACCATCAACATCACAACCATCAACATCACAACTATCAACATCACAACTATCACCATCACAACCACCAACATCACAACTATCAACATCACAACTATCACCATCACAACCATCAACATCACAACCATCAACATCACAACTATCAACATCACAACCATCAACATCACAACCATCAACATCACAACTATCAACATCACAACCATCAACATCACAACCATCAACATCACAACTATCAACATCACAACTATCACCATCACAACCATCAACATCACAACCATCAACATCACAACCATCAACATCACAACTATCAACATCACAACCATCAACATCACAACCATCAACATCACAACCATCAACATCACAACCATCAACATCACAACTATCAACATCACAACTATCACGATCACAACCATCAACATCACAACCATCAACATCACAACCATCAACATCACAACTATCAACATCACAACCATCAACATCACAACCACCAACATCACAACTATCAACATCACAACCATCAACATCACAACTATCACCATCACAACCATCAACATCACAACCATCAACATCACAACCATCAACATCACAACCATCAACATCACAACCATCAACATCACAACCATCAACATCACAACTATCAACATCACAACTATCACCATCACAACCATCATCATCACAACTATCAACATCACAACTATCACCATCACAACCATCAACATCACAACCATCAACATCACAACTATCAACATCACAACCATCAACATCACAACCATCAACATCACAACTATCAACATCACAACCATCAACATCACAACCATCAATATCACAACTATCAACATCACAACTATCACCATCACAACCATCAACATCACAACCATCAACATCACAACCATCAACATCACAACTATCAACATCACAACCATCAACATCACAACCATCAACATCACAACCATCAACATCACAACCATCAACATCACAACCATCAACATCACAACCATCAACATCACAACTATCAACATCACAACCATCAACATCACAACCATCAACATCACAACCATCAACATCACAACCATCAACATCACAACCATCAACATCACAACTATCAACATCACAACCATCAACATCACAACCATCAACATCACAACCATCAACATCACAACCATCAACATCACAGCTATCAACATCACAACTATCACCATCACAACCATCAACATCACAACCATCAACATCACAACCATCAACATCACAACTATCAACATCACAACCATCAACATCACAACTATCACCATCACAACCATCAACATCACAACTATCAACATCACAACCATCAACATCACAACCATCAACATCACAACTATCAACATCACAACCATCAACATCACAACCATCAACATCACAACTATCAACATCACAACTATCACCATCACAACCATCAACATCACAACCATCAACATCACAACCATCAACATCACAACTATCAACATCACAACCATCAACATCACAACCATCAACATCACAACCATCAACATCACAACCATCAACATCACAACCATCAACATCACAACTATCATCATCACAGCCATCAACATCACAACCATCAACATCACAACCATCAACATCACAACCATCAACATCACAACCATCAACATCACAACCATCAACATTACAACCATCAACATCACAACCATCAACATCACAACCACCAACATCACAACCATCAACATCACAACCATCAACATCACAACCATCAACATCACAACCATCAACATCACAACTATCAACATCACAACTATCACCATCACAACCATCAACATCACAACTATCAACATCACAACTATCACCATCACAACCATCAACATCACAACCATCAACATCACAACTATCAACATCACAACTATCACCATCACAACCATCAACATCACAACTATCAACATCACAACTATCACCATCACAACCATCAACATCACAACCATCAACATCACAACTATCAACATCACAACCATCAACATCACAACCATCAACATCACAACTATCAACATCACAACCATCAACATCACAACCATCAACATCACAACTATCAGCATCACAACTATCACCATCACAACCATCAACATCACAACCATCAACATCACAACCATCAACATCACAATTATCAACATCACAACCATCAACGTCACAACCATCAACATCACAACCATCAACATCACAACCATCAACATCACAACCATCAACATCACAACTATCAGCATCACAACTATCACCATCACAACCATCAACATCACAACTATCAACATCACAACTATCACCATCACAACCATCAACATCACAACCATCAACATCACAACCATCAACATCACAACCATCAACATCACAACCATCAACATCATAACTATCAACATCACAACCATCAACATCACAACCATCAACATCACAACTATCAACATCACAACTATCACCATCACAACCATCAACATCACAACCATCAACATCACAACCATCA
>OZ024743.1:200285661-200303161 GCA_964016885.1 Eledone cirrhosa
GAGAGAAAGATAGGGAGAAATAGATAAAGAGATAGGGAGAGATAGATAGATACATAGTTAGAGGGATAGATAGATAAAGAGAGAGAGAGAGAGAGAGAGAGAGAGAGAGAGAGAGAGAGAGAGACAGAGAGAGATCTAAACAGTGAAATTGAAAGAATTGTATAACAAAAGATCCATTGATTTTTCGTGGCATTCTAATACTCAACCAACAACCAACCCTCCACCACACCACTCCACCACAGCTAACCCTCCACCACAGCTAACCCTCCACCACAGCCAACCCTCCACCACACCACTCCACCACAGCTAACCCTCCACCAGAGCTAACACTCCACCACAGCCTACCCTCCACCACATCACTCCACCACAGCTAACCCTCCACCACAGCCAACCCTCCACCACAGCCAACCCTTCACCACAGCCAACACTCCACCACAGCCAACCCTCCACCACAGCCAACCGTCCTCCACAGCCAACCCTCCACCACAGCCAACCCTTCACCCAAAAGATCCATTGATTTTTCGTGGCATTCTAATACTCAACCAACAACCAACCCTCCACCACACCACTCCACCACAGCTAACCCTCCACCACAGCTAACCCTCCACCACAGCCAACCCTCCACCACACCACTCCACCACAGCTAACCCTCCACCAGAGCTAACACTCCACCACAGCCTACCCTCCACCACATCACTCCACCACAGCTAACCCTCCACCACAGCCAACCCTCCACCACAGCCAACCCTTCACCACAGCCAACACTCCACCACAGCCAACCCTCCACCACAGCCAACCGTCCTCCACAGCCAACCCTCCACCACAGCCAACCCTTCACCACAGCCAACACTCCACCACAGCCAACCCTCCACCACAACCAACCGTCTTCCACAGCCAACCCTCCACCACAGCCAACCCTCCACCACAGCCAACCCTTCACCACAGCCAACACTCCACCACAGCCAACCGTCCTCCACAGACAAACCTCCTCCACAGCCAACCCTCCACCACAGCCAACCCTTCACCACAGCCAACACTCCACCACAGCCAACACTCCACCACAGCCAACCCTCCACCACAGCCAACCCTCCACCACAGCCAAACCTCCTCCACAGCCAACCCTCCACCACAGCCAACCCTTCACCACAGCCAACACTCCACCACAGCCAACCCTCCACCACAGCCAACCCTTCACCACAGCCAACACTCCACCACAACCAACCCTCCACCACAGCCAACCCTCCACCACAGCTAACCCTCCACCACAGCCAACCCTCCTCCACAGCCAACCCTCCACCACAGCCAACCCTCCACCACAGCCAACACTCCACCACAGCCAACCCTCCACCACAGCCAACCCTTCACCACAGCCAACCCTCCTCCACAGCCAACCCTCCTCCACAGCCAACCCTCCACCACAGCCAACCCTTCACCACAGCCAACACTCCACCACAACCAACCCTCCACCACAGCCAACCCTAACTCACGTTCTTCAAACTCACAGACACAAACAATCATATACATATACGTACACAGACATATCATGCCACCTGAACTTCTAACTACCTGTCCATACACATACACTTACCAGCATCAGCACCACCACCGCCATCACTATTACCACCTCTACCACCACCACCATCACTAACACCACCGCCATCACTATTACCTCCTCTACCACCACCACCATCACTAACACCACCGCCATCACTATTACCTCCTCTACCACCACCACCATCACTAACACCACCGCCATCACTATTACCACCTCTACTACCACCATCATCACTAACACCACCGCCATCACTATTACCACCTCTACTACCACCACCATCACTAACACCACCGCCATCACTCTTACCACCTCTACCACCACCACCATCACCATCACTAACACCACCGCCATCACTATTACCACCTCTACCACCACCACCATCACCATCACTAACACCACCACCATCACTCTTACCACCTCTACCACCACCACCATCACCATCACTAACACCACCGCCATCACTATTACCACCTCTACCACCACCACCATCACCATCACTAACTCCACCGCCATCACTATTACCACCTCTACCATCACCACCATCACCATCACTAACACCACCGCCATCACTATTACCACCTCTACCACCACCACCATCACCATCACTAACACCACCGCCATCACTCTTACCACCTCTACCATCACCACCATCACCATCACTAACACCACCCCCATCACTCTTACCACCTCTACCATCACCACCATCACCATCACTAACACCACCGCCATCACTATTACCACCTCTACCATCACCACCATCACCATCAGTAACACCACCGCCATCACTATTACCACCTCTACCATCACCACCATCACCATCATTAACACCACCCCCATCACTATTACCACCTCTACCATCACCACCATCACCTTCACTAACACCACCCCCATCACTCTTACCACCTCTACCATCACCACCATCACCATCACTAACACCACCGCCATCACTCTTACCACCTCTACCATCACCACCATCACTAACACCACCGCCATCACTATTACCACCTCTACCACCACCACCATCACCATCACTAACACCACCGCCATCACTATTACCACCTCTACCACCACCACCATCACCATCACTAACACCACCGCCATCACTATTACCACCTCTACCATCACCACCATCACCATCACTAACACCACCGCCATCACTCTTACCACCACTACCATCACTACCATCACCATCACTAACACCACCGCCATCACTATTACCACCTCTACCATCACCACCATCACCATCACTAACACCACCGCCATCACTCTTACCACCTCTACCATCACCACCATCACCATCACTAACACCACCGCCATCACTATTACCACCTCTACCATCACCACCATCACCATCACTAACACCACCGCCATCACTATTACCACCTCTACCACCACCACCATCACCATCACTAACACCACCGCCATCACTATTACCACCTCTACCATCACCACCATCACCATCACTAACACCACCGCCATCACTCTTACCACCTCTACCATCACCACCATCACCATCACTAACACCACCGCCATCACTATTACCACCTCTACCATCACCACCATCACCATCACTAACACCACCGCCATCACTATTACCACCTCTACCATCATCTCCATCTCGTCTTTTTAAAAGCTCAGCTTCGTGGTATCGAAAAACAGTCCTGCGAGGAATATATCAACACTGCGAAACAATCAATCATATAAGAGTCTTTAAAAGAATGGCAACTTCCGTATGGGAATGGGACCAAAAGGTTTGGCAAATGTAGCGTTTCCTTTGTTAGTTGTGTTTAGCACAGCAGTGAGTTGGCATGGTGGCTGCCGGTTGAATGCTTTAGATTGTGGCACAAATAACTGACTGACTGGCTAGCTAGCTGGCTGGTTGGTTAGTTCGTTTGTTTGTTTGTTTGTTCAATGGTTCATTGGTCATCTAACTGGCTCATTGGTTCCTTTATCGACTGCAGCTGATGGTGCTGTTGATGTTACTAATGGTAAAGTGTGGTGCCAGTAGGGTGGGAGGTTTAGATCTGCAATATAATCATTAATTTTTAACAGTGGCGCATGTGGTATATAAACTTTTAGAGAAGGGAGACTCCTAAACACAAACACACACATACACACACACACACTTACACACACTGACACACACACACACTGACACACACACACACATATATATATATATATATACAATATATTAACAATTTATATATATATATATATATATATATATATATATATATATATATATATATATATATATATAGAGAGAGAGAGAGAGAGAGAGAGAGAGAGAGAAAGAGATAGATAGATATGTTTCTTTATTAGCCACAGGGGCACAAAAGAAGGGGACAAATACAAAGGGGGGAAGTTTACATACAATAAAAACGTGTAAAATGTTATCTCAAATGTAATTTAAAAAGTTAGTCGATTTTCCCCAATAGGGGGAGACAGTTTATATGGGTAACACATACCCCCGAAAAAATGTGCAACCCTCATCTCCAGGAGTACGAAGAGTTTGTACTCCTTTGCTCTCCTCCTCCTCTTCCTCAACCTACAGGCTGATATAGAGAGAAGGCCCATTCACTCGGGCCATTCTCGCCACTTTCACCCACCTTTCATAAAACTTGCTGGGGTACAGCACCTCTCTCTCCATCCTGATTCTTCTTCCAAAGTGGTATTTGAGAAAAAGAATCAGTTGTTGGCCGGAGAGAAAGGTGTCTGACCTCAGCCCTTTCAACCTTGTCCACCATACAACCTCTTTCGCCATAGCTATCACACAAAGGAAAACCACCTCTCCTTCGTTTTTGAAGGAGGGTGGCGGTTTTATCATGACAATGGACTCGGTGGTCAACCGGATTGGTCCCACCCACGACAATAGTCGTTCTACATATCCCCACAGGTCAGTGACGCCCGGGCACTGTATGAATGCGTGCGCGACGGTTTCTTCGTCTCGCACGCACCTCGGACAGATCTTTTTTGCAGGGTCCCTTCCCGGGCGCCCATGTCTGTAGAGCTTGTCTCGAACTGGTAGAGCTCCTCGGTAGCACTGCCAGGCCAGGTACTTTTGGAAGTTGTCCATCGGTCCCGGGCGGAAGGTCCTACCGAACAGACTGGCCAGTTCATCTTCCTCTACGCCTAGAGTTTCACCGAGCGCGTCGTCGCACTTGCTGCGGATCAACCCTCTATAGAATGACGAAGTGGAGCCTCCACTGATCGCCGGGTCCGCCTGCCAGAGAGCTGTGAGCGCCTGAGCACATTCGATGTGCCAGTCGCCCATTTTCCTCGGTCCTTGCTTGACCCAGGACTGCAGCTCGGTCAGCGAGACTAGTCGTGGGAAGGCTCGCCTCACGAACGGGGCCCACACCGGTTGTCCGGTGAGGAATACGTAGAGATACCGCAGCCTGAGCGCGTATGTGCGCATCGTTAACCACGGCATCCCCAGCCCTCCGTTAGAAGGGTGTTGGCAGCAGATGGATCTTCTCACCAAAGGAGCCCGCCTCTTCCAAAGGAATCGGAAGAGCGCGCGCTCCATTTTGGCGAGCGTTTTGGCTGTACAAGGCACAACGGTCAAGCGGTAGTAGATGGCGGACGCTATAAAAGTGTTCGCCACCTCCGCTCGACCTTTCAAGGATAGTTTGCACTCGGCCCACTTCTGGGTGAGTGCAACCACCTTGGCCGTCACTTCGTTCCAGTTCTTCTCCACCTGGAAGTCCGGACCAAACCAGCGTCCGACGATGCCATCGGAAGGCATCGGTTTGCCTTTCCACGATCCGAGTTGCAAACCGATGGACTTGTCCCGGTTCAGCTTCGCTCCTGTGAAACTTTCGTATTCCTTCAGTAAGGTGCCGACTTCCTCGATTTGTGAGGCGCTCGACACCTTTACTACGACGTCGTCGGCGTAAGCCGACGCCGCTTTCCGCAGTCCAGGTTCCAGAGGGATGCCCTGCAATAGCTGCAACTTCCGCAGTAGTGGCTCGAGAGTCAGTACGTACGGAAGGGAGGAGAGAGGGCATCCCTGTCGAATGGATCGCGTAATATGGAACGGCTCCGAGAGGTAGCCGTTCACCTTGACCCCTGAGCAGATGTTGCTTTTGTGCATTACAGCAATCCAGCCCCTGAACACGGGTCCGAAGCCTGCCGCCTCGAGCACCACATCCAGGTAACGATGGTCAACCCTATCGAAAGCCTTAGACTGATCCAAGTTGATCAGAGCCCCACCGAAGCCTGGTTTACATCCTACCCTCTCTATGATGTATCGCATGAGGTGGAGGTTGTCGTGTATGGACCTGGTCGGGATTGCGCATGTCTGCGCTTCCCCCACCAGGTTCTCGACGACAAGCGCCAGCCTCTTTGCCAACACCTTGGCCAAAATCTGTAACTCTGTGTTTATCAGAGTTATGGGCCGGAAGTAGCCTATGTCATCCCCCTTATTCTCGTCCTTCCTGATTAGTGTGACCACGCCCCCGGTTACAGAACTGGGATTTCTCCCGTTCTGTTGCCAGTTGCAGTAGACGGCTTCCAGGAGACCGGAGAATAAGTCCGGCATTGCTACGTAAAATTCGTAGGGTAGACCGTCGAGACCTGGAGATTTGCGTTTGCCGCATTGGCTCAGCGCGTCCCCTATCTCAGCGGCTGAAATCAGCTTTTCGCAGAAATTTGCCTCCCTGTCCGAGAGTCGCGGTAGGCCGTCGAGGTATGGACTGAAATCCATAGCCCCTCCCGGCGCGCTGCCCCTCCCGAACAGTTGAGCAAAGTGCCGCTGAAAGGCCGCACACATCTGCTTCGGCTCCCGTATCACACGTCCGTTTTGGTCCTTCAAAGACCGAATCATGGACTTTTTGCTACTTTTTGCCTCCGTCACTCGAGCCCAGCTAACAGCTTTGGTTCCCTCGTTTCCCAGAGCACGTATTTTGCTTCTGACAACGCAGCCCTCGTGCTTTGCGTCAAAGAACTGGTCCAAGGACGTTCTTGTTGCTAGCATGCTGGCTACGTTGCCACTTCTAATTGCCTCTTCTACTTTATCTACCAGTTCCTTCTCGGTTTTATTTCTATCTAACGCTAATTCTTTACTAAAAACTATCGAGTCTAATCTAACTGCCCTCTTGAGAGAGTACCACCATCTGTTGTTGACAATGGCCCCTGTCAAGTGCTGTTTAACTAAAGTGCTAATCCGTCTACTGTAGGCTTTGCTTGTCGGTAACGACAAGTTCAGCTTCCAGTAGCCGGGTCCTTGTCTATGGGTTCTATCAAGGTTGGCCATGCAGGTCACTAGTTTGTGATCTGAATAGGCAACCATGAACATTTGTGGACAGCTTAACATGTCCCTATCCTTATTTCTAACTAGAACCCTATCTAGGTACGATCTAGATGTTCCGCTACGATTACTCCACCCCCACAATGGCGCAGTCGGAAAATCTAGTCGATATCTATCGGCCAGGTCAAATCGCTCGATTAACTGTTTGAGGCTGTTACACCCCCCCCCCTTTATCGGGACATGCTCCCACATAGTCCCAACGTGCATCTAGGATTCCATTCCAGTCCCCCACTAAAAGCAAGGAGCGGGACGTTCCCAGAAAAGTCTCTAGACATTTGAAGAAGTCTGGCCGCGGTGTCCCGGATGGGGCATATGCGGCCACCAGCATGAAGGCTCCACCTTCACTACCGTCAACGTCTATGTCCACCAATCGACCCTCCGGGTCCAGATGTACCGTCTGTGTCACGAGGCCCAGGTGTTTCCGCAGCAAAACGGCAACTCCGCCCCCACCTCCCGGTTGACATAGAGATCCGTAGATCTCAAAGTCATCGAAGATGGGGGCCAGCTGTCGCTGGCTGTGGATCCTGGACTCGCAAATGGCTACCACATCCATACTGTGCGACCTGAGATCGTTTAAGAGTTTGCCCTGTTTCCAGGGCATCCTCAGGCCGCGTACGTTCACACATCCAACTCTTATATTGGCCATGTTGGTGCTGAAAAGTTAAAAGAGGAAAAGAGATCACTCACCCTTCGTCTCCTGGGGACCAGGACGCACGATTTCCATGGGGGTGTTGGAGGGGTTGTCTGGATGGGTGGTGGTTTCCGGCGGGGTGGGGACGGAGATGTTTGGTGGGGTGGGGTCTGGTGGGATGGGGGTGTCTATGGTGGGGAGACATTTGAGAAGGACGTGGTTAAGTGGTTTCACGCAGGAATTCCCCACATCCTTCTCAAATGTTTCTTTTAGGGACCTATAAGTTTGTATAGGGACCCTAATCAGTTTTAGGTTCAGTTTTTTGCTATTTTTAATAGAGTGGGCGAAAGTTTTCCCTTCGGTTTTCACCGAAGGGTCGTTCGTGATGGTCTCCATTAGTGTTTTGTTTTCAGTGTTTATGTAAGTGTAAGTGTAATTTTCTTGTGTTGTGTTTATTTTTGTCTGTAATTCTTGTGTGTGCTTTCGTTTTGTTGTAGGTATTTTGTTTTCAGGAGGTGGGGGTTTTGTTTCTGATGTTTTTGTTGTTTGTGTTGGTGGTTGTATGTTTGTGGTAGTGTTTGCTGGTTTTTTGCTTTTGTGATGTCTTTTCTTTCTTTTCGAGCGATGGGGTTCTCCCTCGTTTTCACTGGCTGATGGCGTGATAGCCTCATCTGTTGTATCGTCTGTGTGATTGGGGAGGGGTATGTCTTGGGGAGCTGTTGTGTCTGTATGTGATTTTGCAGTGGTTTTAGGTGGAGTGGGGTTGGGTGGGACTGTGTTTGTTGTGGTTATTTCTGTGTGTTGGTGTTGTTGTTTTGGTGGTGGTGTTGGTGGTTGTGTTGTTTTGATGGGTGTCGGCAGAAGAGCCTTTTTTTACTCATTAATTTAGGACAGGAAGCCCTCAGGTGACCCCTGCTAAAGAAATGGTAACATGAAGGCCGCCTACCCTCAACCGAAATGTTTATGTAGGTGAGTCCGTCCAAGAGTACACGTTGTGGGATCATAGCTATTCGCTCTGGGCTCATTTGCACCAGAACCTCAATGCTAGTCCCATTGAATACATCTCTGGGGGACTTTCCTACTGACAGTATTCTGTCTTCATCAAAATTGATGAAGCCGCACAGTATCCACCATATGTTCACCTTTGGTGTGACACTCGTGATTTTGATCTTTTGTGTCCTTTTTCCCATGTATGTAGGGAAAAAGGTGTACAGGTTGGATACAATTGGCGACACAGAGTAATTTTTGGCCGTCAATTGATCCTTCATGAGTACCGAAATACTCCCCAAAAGTTTGCTTCTTTGAATGAATGCAATATCATTCATTTAATTTTTGAAAACCATTCAATTTCTTTCTGTGACAATTGGACTGGTTTTCGAGTAGAAATGGAAACTGTCCTAAAAACTATCGTTTTGGGGGCAGTTTCCTTGCGAATTTCTACCGGAGAATTGATGCTGAAAGCACCATTTTTTTCGAAAGTGACATATCTCCTAGCGTCCTTTAAAAGTTGTTCGGCATTTGTTATGTCGAGATATGTCAGTTCCTCCTTTTTCTGAACTGTGTGAGCAAAGGAGATTTTGGTTTCTTTGTGGAATTATCCGTGTTGGTGGTGTTGTCATTATTGTTGTTATTGTTGTTGTTATTCTTGTTGTCACCGATGTTGATATTATTCGTATTTTCCTTGGTGTTGGTGTTGTTTTTGTCTTTGATGCTGGTGTTATTGGTGTTGTCTTTATTTTTTTCTTTGTTGTTGTTATCATTGTTGTTTTTATCATCATTATTGGTGTTGCTGTTATTTTTCTTGTCATTGAACTGTTTGGTGTCATTTGTGTTGTTTGGATATGAATTCGTTTTTACATTTTCATTTCGTCTTTCCATCTCTATAGTATCTAGGGAAGAAGACGATGTTGACTGCAAGCTCTGTAGTCTTACCGACTCTCCACCACCATTATCGTTGAACGCAGCGTTCATAACGTAATCAAACTTATAATATTTTTTTTCCAAAAGTCGATGGAGAAAAAATTTTTCAAACGAATATTTCGCCCCTCTAGGGGCGAAAATGAGTTGACCCACCACCTGAAGGTCCAGACGGGGGGTCAAGTTACACAATAATATAAAATTTAACTGAAAACTCACGTTTTTTTCTTACATAAATTAACGGAAACTTCTCCGCGAAGTTACACACGTCTGATAGAGAGAGAGATAGACAGATAGATAGATACATAGATAGATAGATAGATAGATAGATAGATAGATAGATAGATAGATAGATAGATAGATAGATAGATAGATAGAATTCTTTATTTGCCACAGGGGCGTACAAAAATGGGTCATTACAAGACATGACAGTTTTACATAAAATCTTTAACAATGATGAATAACAATAAATTATATATAAAATAACAATTGAAATCCCCAATAGGGGGAAACGTTATTGAGGGGGGGGGGTACACCCCATGGATAGAACAACCCTCAACACCAGGAACACGTTTTGTAGGTGTTCGCGTCTTCAACCTACAGGTTTATATACAGAGAAGGCCCATTCACTCGGGCCATTTTCGCCACCTTTCAGCGAATTTACTGGGGTGTAGCACCTCTCACTCCACTCTCACCTTCTTTCTGAAGTGGTACTTAAAGGAGGGGATGAGTTGTTGTCCGGAGAGAAATGTGTTTGCCCTCAGTCCTTAGATAGATAGATAGATAGATAGATAGATAGATAGATAGATAGATAGATAGATAGATAGATAGATAGATAGATCGATAGATAGATAGATAAACAGTAATAAACACATGTACGGTATATTCATGATTGTTCAATATCCGTTTCAATTTTCACATACACGCAAAGTGAGAGAGAGAGAATCAAAGAGGGACAGATAGATGTGTATATATAGATGTATGTGTGTGTATGTATATATATTTACACACACACACACATATATATATATATATATATATATATATATATATATATATATGTGTGTGTGTGTGTATGTGTGTATGCATGTTCATACAAATATATATGTATTCGTTAGTATACGTGCATACTCAATAAGTAAAATAGAATTTGAAGATTTTATTGGAAACTGAAACATTTGAATCATTACTCTGAAGTTGACACTGCCGATTATTTAAAACTGAAGGCAAGGTGTTGAGTCCATATTCCTTAAATAAGGTCTATTGAAAGTAGGAATAACATTATGAAGCGGTAGTGGGGGATTTGAGAAAAGTAAGCATAGGTAAAAAATCAGCAAAAATGAAACACAATTCAATAATTGTTTCTACTTTTGGTACGAGGCCAGCAATTATCCCAGTGCTGCTGCTACTTTATTTTATCGACCCCGTAAGGATAAAAGGCAAAGTTAACCTCGCCAGGATTTAAACTCAGACTGTAAAGGGCCGTAACTTATGCTGCAAAGCATGGCATTCGACCCTCTACAGATATTGCCAATCCACCGCAACACAATAAAATAATGTTATATTAGTATAACTCTAAAAACAGTTGAGAAAAAGTCTAGAAGTTTCGTATGTTAGTCCTTCATCGGAAACCTACAGAAGAAAGGATGTGTGGATATATGGAAAAGAGAAAGAAAAGGAAAACGAATGAGGGTAAAAAAAAAATGAAAAAGGGGGTGGGGTGAGAAGAAAACACAAATTGTAGCTCGTCGGTCTTCAACCTTTTATTCTCAAGTTGCTTTTCCGCAGCTTTCTAAAACATATTTAACTCCACATATTTAACCCCACATAACGATTCGCAAAAAGTATACTATTATAACACATATATATATATATATATATATACCCACACACACGCACATATATATATATATATATATATATGCGTGTGTGTGTGTATGTACGTGTGTGTATGTGTGTATGTTTGCCTGTATATGTATGTATGTGTGTTTGAGTGTGCGTGTATGTTCATGTATGTGTGAATGTATGCGTGTGTATTTGTGTGAATGCATGAGTGGTATATTGTGTAAATCAGTGCGTGTATGTGTGTGTGGTATGTATATGTATGTGTGCATACATGTATATGTGAATGTGTTTGTGTGTCATATACCATATGTTTAATAAACATATTTAGTCATGCTGTGAATAAAGAAAAACTTTCGTCAACTTGAAAGACAGGTAAGCAATCCCTCCTGAAGATTTAACAGAAAATAAAACTAGTCGATTAGGTCCTCCTTTCAAGCTGCCAAAACCCCTGTGGTTTCTCTCCGGGGCCTTCTCTTCCAACGAGATTAAATATATTCCTACTAAACATATGGGATATGCCTCTCTATACATGATCATACTGTAATGGTACTTTAGTCATTTATGTATATTTATATTTAGGACTTATTTGATAATTAACCCCTGTTCCTTTATAGAGTTGCATACGATAGGCTTTTGTTCATGGAACGATGAGATAAACAGAAATTAGTTGCAAAAGTTACTATCATTAGTGCCCTCGATATCAGAATAATAATGAAACGCTAGGAAGCGAACAGCATGTGATAGATAGGGACTGTATAGAGACGATGACTTAGTAGTTTAATGTAGCATAAATTCTACACCTTAATTTGTCTTACAGAAGCCAATATTCAAATTATTCAATTTAAACCTCGCCATTAACACAAACTTCAGAATAACTGAAGTGGGGGAGGGGATATATTCGACTAACCCAGCGATAGTACTTAGCTGGGGCTTTAAATTTTCGACCCTAGAAATCAACCTTACAAAGGTTGAGTTTGACAGAATTTGAACTCACAACGTAAAGAAACGTAAACTGAATAAAAGAAAACATTTTAAAAAAGACAATGAGAAAAGTATAACGTATATAACTAATGATAACAGTACCTGTCAAAAATGTGGAGGTTTATAGTAAAAACAATGTAATTCATTGATTACAACAATCCACTAAATTATGATGAAATGGTTCTACTTATCTATCTATCTCTCTCTATATATATATCTGTATGCTATTAGGATTTGTCATTTAATGTTGTTCTTGTCCGAAGATCCATTGGTAAATTGACAGTCATGCTGATGGAAATGCGGTCCGACTAATTGATATGACGGTCGGTACGTAGATATATAACCAGTTAGATAGGTAAATCCACAGATAAGTAGGTGTGTAGGTAGATAGTTAGAAAGAAATATATATATATATATATATATATATGTATATATATATATGTGTATGTGTGTGTGTGTATATATATATAATAGAATATTAGTCTAACGACTCCTTTTATAACATAAATGCGTTTTTTTTCTTTGCAAGAAATTGCTCTCATCGCTCCACACAACCACGTAATTATGTTCGTTTTTTCCGTTCGTTGCCAGCGAACGTCTTCATGAAACAAAGTATCGTCTTCCTGTTTTCCTTCGGTTGTAATGATTTTTAAAAATATTTACTTCTGTGTCCACAGATTGATTCTTTTAGTTTCAGAAGATACCGTTAAGAGTGAAAGCAGTGATTCTTTGCTTAAACTTTAATCTGTTCTTATAATAAATTAACAAATAAATAAATATATATATATATATATATACATATACATATATATATATATATATATATATATATAGAGAGAGAGAGAGAGAGAGAGAGAGGGGGGGGGAGATGATAAACGAGTTTATTGTCTGAAGATATATATGTAGATAGCTAACGGTTTGACTACTGATCATCTTGCCTATAAAAGAGAAGGCAGGAAGATATAAATATTCAAAATTACTATTTTCTTGTTAAAGTTATCAACATGTGGCTGTCATGTGACTTCTGTCGTTCCCTATCTTCGAACCACTTAACTACTCACTGTTATTGGACGAAGCTGGCCATACGCAGTAGTGAAACTCGCATGTTGGAATGATTCGTTCAGCATGTCTCTCTCGCTATCCTCCTGTATATTTTCCCTATTCGGTCAATGAGGCAGAACAGACAAAAATAGGTGTAATGGAGGACTTGACAATCCTTAATCGACCTATTCGTGCTGTTACTGTTGGTCATTAGATATTAACACATACAAGAATACAATATGATCAGAGATCAGTTTAAACAATTTACCTTGCATCATTAGTAAAAGTCTCGCTTTCAATATAGTGAGAAAGATATGTTGACATTTGTCACATTTGTAACGTCGGTGATCATATGTCTGCTAAGCAACAACACTAACCTCGACAACAATCTGTCAGAGAGACTTGACATCTTAGTCCCATCGAATAGCACCAAAACAAAATCTCTATACATCTTATAGCAATACTGCACTATGTAATAGCAGACCTGCCAACCTCTAAAGCACCAAACGGGAAGTACCATGAAAAAAGGTGCCCCAAAACGTGGATAAATAATAAGGCAAAATGGGAAGATTTTATATAATGAAAGTTATACCCATTTCCACAAGTGAAGACATCTCTCAACCACCCAACGGAGGGAGAGAGTTGACAGGTCTGTAATAATATGATCATTGTATATAATTGTTTCTACTTTTGGCACAAGGCCAGCAATTATCCTAGTGTATTACTGGTACTTAATTCTATCGACCCCGTAAGATTGAAAGGCAAAGTTAACTCCGGCGGCATTGGAACTCAGATAATAAAGGGCCGTAACTCTATGCTGCAAAGCATGGTGTCCGACCCTCTACCGATACTGCCAATTTGTATATAATAAAGATTTCTAATTTAGTGACAATGTCAGTTAATTTACAGAAAAAAAAGACAAAGTTGATTAAATAATTCCTGTACTTAAATGGTACTTTAATTTCTTGATGAAATTTAACCTCAGGGGGATTTAAAATGTAAAGAGCCAGAACAAGTACTGCAGAGGCATTAAACGACGTTCTATCACTTCTACCAAACATTATTGATGGATTGGCAGTATCGGTAGAGGGTCGGACGCCATGCTTTGCAGCACAGTTACGTCCCTTTACAGACTGAGTTCAAATCCCGACGAGGTTAACTTTGCCTTTCATCCTTATGGAGTCAATAAAATAAAGTACCAGTAATGTACTGGTAATTGCTGGCCTTGTGCCAAAATTAGAAACAATTATTGATAGAAGTGGTGGTTTATAATATTGATTTCCTATATTAGGATTAAGTCTCTGAATATAATAAATGATGTAAAGATTTCGGACCCCATGTTTTGCAGCATAGAGTTACGGCCCTTTACGGTCTGAGTTCAAAATCCGCCGAGGTTTACTTTGCCTTTCATCCTTACGGGGTTGATAAAATAAAGTACCAGTAATGCACTCGTGTAATTGCTGGCCTTGTACTAAAATTAGAAACAATTATTATGTAACTCTTCTTTCTTTAGTTCCTTTTGCTTTTCCTTGGAATTTTGGATGACATATAACACTAGTATCGTATGTATACTAATGAAATAGAGAATGAAATTATGTGTCCGGGTGTCTCTTGAAGGACAGAGCAGCAAGAAGACTGAACGAGGAGGGAGGATGAGAGAGAAAGAAAGCGATAGATTGAGTGAATGTGTGAGTGAGTGTATGAATGAATGAGAGAGATAGAGAGAGTGAGAGATGTAAGGTCAAGCGATGTAACGGCTAAGGGTAGCTAGTTTTAGGAGAAATAATAAGCAAGACAGTGTTGGTATTGGATAAGAAGCAACATTTGATAAACAGCAGCTAGAGCGATAAAAAGAACAAGGCATGAATTTAGAAGAATTCCACTTGTATTAATGTTGTTATTGTGTTTTATTTTTCTTCACTCCTCCGCATCTTTGTCGAAGACAAAGGCTGTCTTTGATGCCTAGAAACTTGGCCAGCTCTTCTAGTGTTTCCCTCCAATAACCATCTCACCGAAACACTCCTAGCCTTCGGCATTATTGTTAACCTAACCGAAGTGTTTTCATGAAGTGTTGTCTTAGTGTATAGGTTTTGAGTATCTGGGGAGGATGGAGGTGCGCTTGTGCGTACATGTGTGTGTGTGCTTGTTTTGTTTTTTCGAAAAAAACAAAGTTCTTTGATAAGGTTTTCATATGTCAAGGTTTTACCCTATTTACTGGAATGTTTTTGTTTTACTTTATGAGAGTCCAAAAGTTGAATTGGGTTTTGTACAAAGTTCTGTAAAGAGCCATGGACTAGTGGTGAGGGTATTCGAATAACGATCATAAGGTCATGAGTTCGATCCTGGGCGGGGTGTGGCGTTGTGCTCTTGGGCATAACGTTTTATTTCACATTTCCCCATTTCACTCAGGTGAAAAGAAAGAGTAGCAGCAACAGCCAGTAACCCCTGCTACAAAATGGCATCCGATCCAAAGCGAACTCAGGTGGCTGTCAGTACAACCCTCGAGAAATCATTTGTGACATGCACCCTCTTCCTCGTGTGAGACAAGCTAAACCTACATGTGTATGAATTGTAACAGCAACAAAACCGTCAACAAGAACGTTTGTGGAATTACGTTTCTCTAGCCGTTGACTACTTGATAAATATATAATTGTACTTTACTAGTTTTATCATGAAAAATTCGAATACAATATTTCCTTATTGATACCTTCTTCTTTGTCCACTTATTCCTGAGAGAGTCTTGGGGACAGAGTCCTCAAAAACTCCTTCCAGAGGGTCCTGTCAGAAGCAACTATCTCCAACTGATCCGGCTGGATCCCCAAACGAGCCCAGCCAAGCTCATGGATGTTATTCAACCATCTTACTCATGGTCCACCCCTAGATCTCCTGTTGGTTGGTTTTGCCTGTGAAATCTATCCAGCGATTTTTTCCTGAGATATTCTAACAACAAGCCCATAGTATCAGAGCTGTGATCTCTCAATTAGGAGAAGTAGAGGCTCTGTCTGGAGTGATTCTGTGATTTCCGGGTTACGAACTCTATCTATTACTGATATGTGTCACCAAATGTATTAGGTACTCTTTCTGAAAGCAGTATCAATCTAGCTATTCAGAGACACCGGTCTATCGCAGATAACATTCCCCAAAGATTGAACACCTATTCCAGACAAATTGCTCAATTAGGGTTTCTCAAATTAACTCTCTAATTTCTCCCTCTCTTTAAATACTCTACAAAACGTCTACTTCCCCCGTCCCACATGACACGCGACAATCTGTCAGTAAATAAGCTCTATAGGCACGGTTTGCTATGAATATATAGCAGACAAATCTACCCCAAATCAAACCCTATAGGTGTTTAATAGAAGTACATTAAACAATGAAGTCCATGTTATACCAAAAAATAACGTCGTTGATAATATGCCTGTTAAGTAATAGCAACAACTTTGAAAACATTCTGTTATAGAAACTTGAAAGCTTGGTCACATAGCACCGAAAGGCAATCATTACACATCTGAAGGAGCCAAAACCCCAACACCGTATATGTTCTCTTGATTAACAATATACTAACAATCCGGTGTATACCAATAAGTGCAAGGTTTGAAATCTCAAATATTAATTATTAAAAGATTTTTTTTTTTTTAAATACAACTGTATCGAAAAGTTTCCCTTCATTTTATATATATATATATATATATATATATATATATATATATATATATATACATACACACACACACATATATATATATATATATATTTACACATACACCAATTAAACAAAGTCACAGGTATATATGTGTGTTTTTGCAACTTTTCATTATGTGGCTCAATGGAGAATTAATAAATTAATCACAGCGAAATACTATAGAGTAAAGTATGTCCAGAGAATTATTTGATAATATATACACATCATCTCTACTCTCAATTAGCATAATTAACCACACAAAAAATCAATTAGACCAGGCTATAAGAATAAAAAGCATCTATGAAGAAACAGTAAATAAATACGCTATCGTGGCGTCTTCGCGTGCAACGGCAGCGTATTTATTTACTGTTTCTTCATAAGATGCCTTTTATTCTTATAGCCTGGTCTAATTGATTTTTTGTGTGGTTAATTATGCTAATTGAGAGTAGAGATGATGTATATATATTATCAAATAATTCTCTGGGCATGCTTTATTCTATAGTATATATATATATGTGTGTGTGTGTGTATGTG
>OZ024743.1:200310661-200318161 GCA_964016885.1 Eledone cirrhosa
GAATATGCATACCAACTCTAACACATATATATCCTAGAAACGATCGTAAAATGATGAATTTTTTTAATATAAGGAACTGGTTCTTTGTTTATTCATTATTTTATTAATTTATATATATATATATATATATATATATATATATATATATATATATATATATATATATATATATATATATATATGTATATATATGTGTATATATATATAGGAACGAGTAGGACCCCGGCGGCTGAGCTCAGGCCGTTTCGACGGCTAATTCTGGACTAAATGAAAATTGTTATCCTCGTATATGAATAGCCGAGCTTCTCAGGGGGTAATTCCATATATGGTAAAAGTGATTGTCACAAGGATTGGTCAAAAGTGTGTTGTTGAGTCACATAATTCTATCATGGCAATTTGTGGAAGGAAGCGGTAGCTGAATCTGCCAGTAGAAGAAAGAGGGAGAGGGAGTGGAGGAAACCTAGTCGTGCGTTGATAGTGCCACTACAGCAGGGTAGGAGGTCAAGCAAGTATACTAGGGTGGGGGAGGGGGATGAAGTCGAAACAATAAGTAAATCAATATGGAGTAAATATATAGAAGAATACCAAGAATGTTAAAAGTATAAAAAAATAATTTCTGGTTACTATTCCCTAACGACAGTCATCAAGTCTCTCACTGGTACTGCTAAACTATAGAAAAGTTTACTAGGTGGGACGAAATTGTAATGAGACCATTTTAAGAGTTAGTAGTAATCAACCGAGTATATCTTACGGTGACAGGTCAACAAGTGGGGGGCCAAAATCAGTAAAAAAAATCCTAGACCGCGTTATACCAAAAGTTAACCAAAACGCCAGACTTAGCCTATGGGTCAACACCCAGGAAGTAATCTCATGGTTCAGAAATATGGAGGACAAACGAGACACAAAATTCAACCAGTATGACAAAGAGAGATACTATGCTTCAATTACCTTACCGCTAATTACGGCTGCCTTGCACTTTGCCGATACACTTGCGCCCATCACCGACAAGGAAAGAAACATCATCCTCCACGCCAGGAAGACATTCCTACTTTTCGACAACTCCAAATGGATAAAGAGAGCTCCCGACTCGCCCTTCGACGTCAGCATGGGCGCGACGGATTCGGCTGAGGTCACAGATCTTATAGGATTATTCCTACTAGTTAAACTCACCGATATGTTTCCTGCATTCGGCGGTGGATTGTACCGTGATGATGGGCTCCTTACCCTTAAAGGGTACAACCCCAGTAGTACAGACCGGGTCCGTAAACAATTAATCAGCTTCTTCCGCGACTGGGGATTTAAAATAACCCTACAAACGTCCCTGACCCGAGTAAACTTCCTGGACGTTACCCTTGACCTCGATAATGATCTGTACTGGAAACCCAACGACAACCTGCAGTACATCCACCGCCGGTCAAACCATCATAGGAACATCACCAATAACCTGGTTAAAAACATCTCCCTCCGCATATCTCGTTTGTCCGCTAATGAGCAGATATTCGAGGAATTTGCGCCTTATTACAACCAGGCCTTCAAGCAGAGTGGTTTCCGGGAGTAAATATCCTACTGTCCAGCTTCCATTAGCGGAACCAGCAGGCGACACCGCCGCTCACGCAATGTAACATGGTTCAATTCTCCCCACAACGCCGAGGTGACAACTCCTATCGGAAAAATCTTCTTTAGGCTCATCGAAAAACACTTCCCACTACAACACCGCTACCACAACATAATCAACAAAAATACCATCAAACTCTCCTACAGCACCACACCAAACTTTGCACAAAACATCGTCTCCTCTAACAACAAAAAACTCAACCCCTATGTAAGAAATAACCTAAATAGCAGTGGAGAGCCGACCAGGAGGTGCAACTGTCCTGATGGATCCATTTTCCCCCTCGACAACAGATGCAGAGATCGTAATGTGATCTACCAGTGCAACGTGAGGACGGACACCTCCAACAAAGCTTATATAGGATTAACCGCATGTGACTTCAAGACCCGGCTATACCAACACAGACATACTATCCGAAGCCCGGCCCGGCGTCACGCCACCACACTTTCGGGCCACATCTGGGACCTCAAAGGTAACAATATTACCTATGATCTCACTTGGAGCTTACTGTCCAGAGCCAACTCTTACACGGGAGGACGCCGTCCGTGCAATTTATGCTCGGAGGAAACTTTACAAATGCTGTTTTCGACGGACCAACTCCTAAACAAGAAAGACGAACTGGTAACTGCATGCAAACACAGATTGCGTAGGACTTACCTCGCCCTCAAACCCCATAATGACCCGGGGGGGGGGGGGGTAGACAAGGGCTGTAACATCCCACTTGCCGACTTTTTTATGGGTAACCCCTGCTTGCAAAGGTAACCCCTGCTTTAATTTCTCGTACATCAGTATTTTTTTTTTTTGGTGGGGGATTCTGAATTAATTTTCCGTATCAAATTTTTCATATACTTCGTACGAGCATTTATGTAGTTTGCACTAGAATTCTTGTATCGTAGCGGCACCCTTAGAGATAGTATTAGTATTCATTTTCGGGATTCTGAATTATTATTTTGTATTAGTTTATTTTTTGCACTGGGTGGTTGCTGGCCTTGTGCCTAGGGAAGAAACAATTATTTCGTATTGTTTTTTTATACTTTTAACATTCTCGGTATTCTTCTATATACTTACTCCATATTGATTTACTTATTGTTTCGACTACCTCCCCCTCCCCCTCCCTAGTATACTTACTTGACCTCCTGCCCTGCTGTAGTTGGCACTATCAACGCACGACTGGGTTTCCTCCACTCCCTCTCCCTCTTTCTTCTACTGGCAGGTTCAGCTACCGCTTCCTTCCACAAATTGCCATGATAGAATTATGTGTCTCAACAACAAACTTTTGACAAATCCTTGTGACAATCACTTTTACCATATATGGAATTACCCCCTGAGAAGCTCGGCTATACATATACCAGGATAAAAATGTTCATTTAGTCCAGAATTAGCCGTCGAAACGGCTTGAGCTCAGCCGTTGGCGTCCTACTCGTTTCTATTACCCACTCTACTACTCTAAGTATTGAGTACTTCGGTGCGTTATGGTCCACCTGGTTCCTTACCACATTTCCTTCGTTATGTATATATATATATATGAATATATGTATGTATGAATGTATGTATGTATGTATAAAAGTATGTATGCGTGTGTATGTATATATATGAATGTATGTATGTATGAATATATGTATGTATGTATGAATGTATGTATGCGTGTGTATGTATATATATGAATGTATGTATGAATATATGTATGTATGTATGTATCTTTATATGTATGTATGTATTATGTATGTATGCAATTTTATATGTATGTATGTATATATGTATGTATTATGTATGAATGTATGTATGTATATTTATGAATGTATGTATGATTGCATGTTTATATGCATGTATATGTGTGTGTGTATGAATGTATGTATGTATGAATGTAAGTATGTATGAATATATATATATATGTATGTAATATATTTATTTATGTATGTGTGAATGTGTGTAAGTATGTATACGTATGAATATATATATATATACACATCCATGTATGCATATATTTGGATAGATATCCATGTAGTTATGTATCTATGTTTATATGTACGTATGTGTGTGTATATGTGTGATTCAGTAAAGGCAAATTGGTGTTTGGCGTGTCGGTTTCAAAGTTCGACGTATAATAATTAAGATTCCAAACAAAATTGTTAAAACAAAGAGTGTGAAACAAGATCTTCAGGTTAGTATTGTTTACAAATTATGGCTCATACAATTGGAGATAAACGTAGGTGATACTCCAATACATTGCTGTTATGTATGAACAAGGAACCTTCCATGGTTACAATAGTATTTACTTATGGCTGCGTGGGTATGGTAGGGAAAATCAATGGGTTGAAAAAGTCATCTTCGCATTCTGATGGTTTATGGTTCAGTACAACCACGCAGCATGAAATAAAACTTCTATTACTAGATACTCGTTTTTATGTGACCAACACCATCATGTGATTGGAATTAACGTATATATATATATATATATATATATATATATATATATATATATATATACATATATATATATGAAAAGAGTCAGGACCCCGACGGCTGAAGTTTTCATATTACCCACTCTACTACCCTAAGTATTGAGTACTCTGGTGCGTTATGGTCCATCTGGCACCTTACCACACCCTCTTTGTTTTATATATATATATATATATATATATATATACATAGAGAGAGAGAGAGAGAGAGAGAGAGAGAGAGAGAGAGAGAGAGAGAGAGAGAGAGAGGGGGGGTAGTAACATAACAGTTAGTTCACCATACCGAGAACAATTGTTTCACCTTATGCGGATCTTCAGCTCGAGTCCGAGCTGAAGATCCGCATAAGGTGAAACAATTGTTCTCGGTTAGTGAACTAACTGCTGTGTTACTACTTCTACCAGACTCGTCCCATGGACTGAGTACTCTACCACTACGGATATTACCTTCCAGTGTTCTACCTTTATATATATATATACACAGAGATATCCACGGTAAGTTGTGGGGTCTATTCTGCATGAAGAACTCAATGTAATCCAAATGTTGAAGATAAATCCCGGAAAACAATAAAACATTAAAAGGAAAACAGTCATGATATAAGTTAAAACAATGAAATAAAAAAATGATATAAAAAACAATGAAATAAAAAATCAAGTCATTAGAGATATACTTCACTGCTTTACAAACGTTTCTAGATGATGATAATACATTGTAGTTATACTTCGTTATTGATCTATGTAAGGTTAGTTACAAAATAAGAGAATATTTACTTACATGCATATCACCAGCTGTTTTCAAAAGCAATGACTTGATTTTTTATTTCATTGTTTTAACTTATATATATATATATATATATATATATATATATATATATATATATATATATATATATATATATATATATATAAAAGCTTGCGTAAAATGTCGATACACGAATAAACTACCTTGTTTTTTCTAATTTATATATACATATATGTACCTATATATTTATATGGGGGGGGGGGTATATATACACACACACATAAACACATATTTCTTCATTGTCCTGTGTTGTTTGCTTTCTTGCTTCTATTTACTTTGAATAGATGTATACACACACTCACACATCCGCATTTAGTATCACATCAAGAGTAATAGTGGACGGGAAGGGGGGAAAAAAAACAAAAAAAAAACATTATCAGAATTTCGGCGAAACGAAGTGTGCGATCCGGTTTCGATTTTCTGTTGCAATTATTTCGCTTCAATTACGTAAATCCTGACCTTGTAAAAACAACAAACAGCTTGACACACAATACCGAACTTCCATTTTCATTTTGACACCCACCTCTGCATGAAAAGAAATCTAAGTAAAGCAATGAGAAACCATTGTAGTGTACCCTTCCGTGAGACATGACGACTGCATAACAAACTAGAATCGGAAGCGGATGTGTTGCAAAAGACAAAAGAAAAAGGCGATTTTAAATTGTTTGTACATTGTACCATAACGGAAAGTATCTGAGTGTCTGTACGTGCGTACGTGTATGTATGTATGTGTGCATGCATATATGTATGTGTGTATGTATGTGTGCATGTATATGTATGTATATGTATGCATATGTATGCATGTATGTATATATATATATATATATATACATACATACATGTATACGTATACATACATACACATACATGCATATATATATATATATATATATATATATATATACACGCATATGTATATGTGTGTGTGTGTGTTTTGTGTGTATGACTGTGTGAAAGCTTACTTGCTAAGTGAATATGCTTCAGTGAGGACATCTATATATATATATACCCACAGTAGAATATTGCATGTTAAATAGTGAAGAGTTGAAATATTTCAATCAACTGAGATTATTCTGGGAATTGTAAGACCAGGGCTCTGATTGTGATGATTAGAAAGAAAGAAAACCTCGATTGTTTGAGTTGAACTAAATTTAGAAGATTAATTTTTTTAAAGAAAGTGAAGAGAATTTGTTCCAATTACCGAGGGATCTCCTGGTTAAGCCTTCCCGGTAAAACCTTAGCTAAATGTCTGGCATTATGATGTAGGGAGATTGTCGAATCCAAGCTAGTTGATGAACCGTGAGGTTTTCGCCCAAGACGTAGCAAAGCCGACCAAATATCCACACTGTGGCAGGTCTTCTAGAAATCATGGAAGTACTACAAATAATTATATTCTTGCTTTGCAGACACCGAAGATGCATATGACCACATTCTCCGTTACTTCCTCTGGAAGGTTGTGCAAGAGTATGGGATCGATTGCCAGCTTCTTTTTGCGCTGATGTCTATATACGAGTGCCCGAGTATTGGTGCTCGGATAAATGGTGCAAAGTCGAACCTATTCAACGTTGGAGTTGGATTCCGCCAAGGGTGCGTACGGTCACTTCACCTATTCATTATGTTTATGAACAGGATTGACATGCTCAGCCAGGCTGGAAGCGGTGACACGACTGGCATGATTAAAATCAGTCGGCTGGAATTTGCAGGCGACATGGCGTTACTTAACTCGACAGAAGGTGATCTCTGACTTGCACTTGATAGGTTTGATGCCGAGTGTTGCATGGCTGGAATGGAAATCAGTGCTGCGAAAACCGAGACTGTCGTCCTCTCATGGAAGCCTGCCCGGTGCTCTTTCTATGAGAATAGAGTTCCACCTAAGCAGATGGAGAAGCTAAAGTACCTCGGGGTCATATTCACGAGTGATGGAAGGCAGAAGGCTGAATTAAGAGGAAGAATTGCTGGAGCTGGTGCAGTAAGGCGAAAGCTTTAGCAATCGGTAATCAGAAGAATGGAGGTAGGTGTAAAAGCTAAACTCGCTATCTTCAATTCGGTATTCGTACCAACCCTTATTTATGGTAATGACTGAAAGCATACGATCCAAATAAAAACGCCCGGTAAGTTGTTCCTCCGAAGATTCTTTGGAGTAACGTTACTCGATAGAGTGCGTAGCTCGGAGATCAGAGAGACACCCGAGGTAGAACGGCTACTTCTCCGAATTGAGAGATCACAGCTTCGATACTACGGGCATATGGTTATAATGTCTACGGAAAGAATCACTGGACGGATGTACGGGCAAATCCAGCCGACAGGAGAGCCATTGGTAGACCTCGAGCACGAGTATACATACGAAAAGACATGCTCATGCCCTCCTAATTCATAGTTCAGGAGTGTTTCGGCAGAGGTGGGGCTATAATGTCAACGAGATCAATCGTAACAATGGGTTTCTTGTTACAGACTCGCTGTGTGGCAACTTGGACACGCATCTTCGTCTAGAGGATGACCAATACCTTGTGTGCAGACATTGGTTGGGGTAACATCAATGAGTTCTGCTTGTCTTGCTTGGGGTTCCAGTCGAATCAGTTGGAGCCGTTAGCATCTGACCGCACCTGCTGGAAAGAGTGTTTGAGGATCTG
>OZ024743.1:200333161-200335661 GCA_964016885.1 Eledone cirrhosa
TTTTTCTGTATATCACATAAAAGAACCGCTATTTGGTCAATCTTTCTGCTAGAATCAGTAGTCAAATCTCATATAAAACATGCCTTAACGTCTTAAAAAGATATAAAGAGCCAATGGAAAATGACGGGATGAACACAGTGCTGTTGATAATAGAGCTCTTAGATCAATGTTGATTTGGGGAATGAAAAACAGCACCTATCTGAATTGTTATTCCTATGAAAGAAATCAATGCGAGGAGGCAGATGCCCTTGCAAACCGAATCATTGACCAGTGGTTGAATATTAAATGGAGTCATTTGCTTTGAATAACTTAGAAAAGAATTCCCAAAACATTCTGGTACATTGGTATCATCATTCTACACAATTCTGCAATGCTCTACATCCCCCAACATTCTTGAGAATTGTGGGTAATACAAGTCATGGGAGATAGATGGTGGTCTAATATAGGCATGAGCCCAGATACTTTAAAAAATGATTAAATGAATCTTACAGCTCTTACCTATATAGGTTTCGCTTGACTCATACGACGTATAGAAGGTTTCTTGTGTTTTAATGGTAGGGGCCCCAGGACTTTGGGAGAAGACTAGTCGATTTAATGTACCACGGCACTTAATAGGTACTAATTTTAAATTGGAAAATAAACAAAGATTACATAAATGGTATTTAACTCAGAATATAGGTAAATGTCAAAAATATAAAGACACCTTATGCATCACTCTAATGTTTCTGACGAAGCAAGTTTCAAAGCGGAAAAAAACGTAATATGTTAACAATTACTTAACTGCATTTATATGTTTACATGCGCTGATGTATGTGTATGTACATGTGTGTATGTGTGTGCGTGTGTGTGTAAGTGTGTGTGTTCTGTAATATGATATACAATAGTTGTGACTCAACGTTTCCTAACGAAGAGATCTACAGACAATCTCTTTTATAAGTAATCATTAATCTGTTTAACAGATTCATTTTTCAACAAACACGTGTTGAGCACTCCTATTTCGTTCCGAAGAAAATTACGTGAATATGTGTGACTAAATGTATATGTGTGAAAGATATAGACAAATTTATAGTGTGAGAGGCAGATTGAAAGAGATTGTGTGTACGCGCAGACGCGTACATAGTCAAACAATATACAAATACAAATATTCATACATCATATATATATATATATATATATTCATAAAACACTTAGATTATGTAGATATGTCTCTGCCAGGAGATTTACCTACGTCGATACAACAAAAAATACGATATATCACAATACAACTCATATATTTATAGCATTTACAATTATTATTATTATTATTTCATCATCATCCTCATCAGCAGCAGCAGTAACAGCATCGTCTTCCTCATCATCATTCATACAGTATTTCAGGTGATGATATATTTGAAAACAAAATGGTTTCCTCTTTCGTCTTTTACATAAAGTTATTTTTTTCTGAGTTATTTTTAAGATCGAATATATATATATATATATATATATATATATGTGTGTGTGTGTGCGTGTGTATGTGTATGTGTGTGTGTTTGAATATATATATATATATATATATATATATATATATATATTTGTGTTTGCGTGTGTGTATGTGTATGTATGTATTTATGTATGCATTTATTTCCAAAACCATTTTCCTCTCCTCATAAGACATATTCAGCCAGCAATAATAACTGCCAATGCCAGCTGTTTCAAATTTTATCTCCTTTGAAAAATATTCTATTACAAAAATGGTTTGATAATTAAATCCTTCTTGTTGATAGGTAAAGTCATGGAAGTATATTTGAATGTTAAATCCAAATTTATCTAAAGCATATGATATAATTTTTCTCCCAAAGAATGTAACGATGAAGCTAGGGAAATAGTACTAAGCTTGAAGCTCTTATCAAATTTGTTTCTGATTTCTCGTGATATTTAAGGGGGAAGAGGAGGAATAATTTCAATACCTAACTAAACATGCAGAAATTTCAGGTTCCATAACCATTCTACAATATTTTGTCTGTTAATGGTTTGCTAAATTAAGAATATCTTCGTAAGATTACATCATTGTCGATCGAAAGTGTTTATCCCTTATTCCGTTGAAAAACTCCATATCTTAGCTCATTGATTTCGTGGTAGCAAAACTTGGGGGTTTCGTTCTCGTGTTACATATTGAGAAAATCAACTGTGCTGAGCCAATTCTTCCGCAAACTACGACCCTGGGAGGATTAGGGATAATTACTTCTTACTAACAGAACCTTCCAAATTTAATCAATCACAGTTTACTCGGTTGTTGTCATTGTAAATAACAAACAACGTGTGGATATATGTTAGGCCTTTGTCGGTTCCGACAACTAACGTTCCATTTGATTCGATTAGCGAACCAGTCTTCTCTTGAAATTAACATGCAAGTAGCTGGTCAATCCAGAGACACGTGTATCATTAATATAGTTGTCAGGGAAATTCAGCAGGACTAACTTTGTTACTAGGCTAGCCCTTTTTAATTTCAGGTATAACTTAC
>OZ024743.1:200340661-200373161 GCA_964016885.1 Eledone cirrhosa
AATGTATACACACTTCATCAGCATTTGGATAAATATTTTTGTGCAGGTAATCAAAGTGTGTGTACATTTTTTGGGACACCCTGTATATATATATATATATATATATATATATGAAAAAGAGTGATGGTCACGGCTGGATGACCTTATATCGGAGGTCTATTCTATCAGGCCTGTGACTAGCCAATAAATATACAAACCACTGTATGTGACGGAGGACTTCCTAATTTCGAATATTCAACAAAATTGGTTTTCCTACACCTTTTTCAGTATCTCCTCTGCATATTATCCCGACACTGAGCCCAATAAATTGAACGGTGGCGAGCGATGTCCATCATTCTTGATGAGGTAAGATTACTCCTCTTCGGCCTGTTATTTAATTGATATTTAAATACATTGCTTCAGTCTTCCTGTCAGATATTAATCATGGAGTAGTTAGCTTCAGAGGGTCTTACGCGACAGACGTCAGTCAGACATAGGTACTAAATATCCGGGCGTTCTAAATTAATATCTGCATCATGTGACTAAAAAGATCTTATAAACCCTTAGCTTTTTCATTACCATATCTTTTCATGAAATTTACGAAATTTTAACTAATTACTGGAAAATTTGAATTAATTTTCTAAATCTATTAATTATTTCATTATTCCATTACTAACAGGTTTTCTTATACCATAACTTAACAGAAATTTCTTATGTTAAATTCTGTCGAAAGTTATTAATTTAAATAGAAAACCTTTGATCAGAGAACTTTGTATTGGAGAACCAGGGTGGGTTTTGGCCAGGTTGCTATCAAAAGGGTTAAAGTAATTCTCAGGAAGAATGAGAACGCAACAGTGTGAAAGAAGGGTGTTATTTGAATAACTTGTATAATATACATGATGAGATTCCAGGGACTTCATCAACCCAAATACATTCACAACGCTTTGATTGAATGGGAGGTATGGTAAAATACACTTGCTCAAGATATAACGCCATTGAATTGAACCACACTCACACACACACACACACACACATACACACACATACACACACAAGCACACACACATGTATATATATATAAATAAACATATTTTTCAACCATTAACTGTTAAATTTATCTAGAATCTATTCTTCTACCTCCATAATCACCACCGTGACAATAACATTTTCTATCTAATTCGTCTACTTTCTATATGACACATATTCACTCGTTTCTCTTCATGGCAAAACTCTCATGATCTCTCTTCTCGCTCTTATGCATTTACTTCGGTCATTATCCTCACGTTAATTTCATACGTTAACGTACATTTTAACTGACTTTAACATTTTGTCTCCATTTTAGTTAAATGAATCTCTCACCTCCCAGATTTGTATACTGTGATCATAACAATCATAGAGAATGTTTATACGTAAAGAAGAATGGACATCCAATCGAGGTTAACTTTGCCTTTCATCCTTACAGGGTCGATAAAATAAAGTACCAGTAATGCACTGGAAATTTGCTGGCCTTGTGCCAAAGTAGAAATAATTATGTTTACATCAAATTTCTTGAAATGTTGTTCTTAGTTCAATGACACACACTACTACCTTTGCAGAGCCCCAGCTTGCATGTATGTATGTATGTATGTATGTCAGGTCACCAGTTGGTGCTACTGGTAACATGTATCCCAGTACAACCTGTCTCATGGTCGGGTCGTTGGCGACTAAACTGGCAACCCCACCAAGCTTTCTTGGTGAGGAGGGTGACTGGACATCCTGCAGGACTAAAAACAAAACCTGTCAAAGGAGCTCTTAAGAGTCAATGGCCATCCAAAATCACCGGGAGAGATGACCCCTTAGCCTTTGTCAAGGCAGAATTCTAGGAGAAGGAAAACTCTGATATAACACCTGCAACTCTGATGGTATCCAATGATGTTGACTTGTTCTTCTTTTTGGTAAATATCATCTTGGTTAAGAGAGTGGGACTGGCTTTGTGCAGTGCCTTTGCTTACTATAAAAGCTTCACGGCACAGGCATTGCTTTATATCTGGAGATCTCTCTGCACTTGTCGTCACATGGTACCATGGGCCCAGCACTATGTGTCAATAATTGTCACAAGTGTAGTGTTTGTACCAGAGTTTTCAAGTCGCTGGCTGGACTAAAAAGTCACACTCGTTCAGCGCATCGGTAGGAGTTCTCCTACATGGATATAAAGTAGTGGCCGTACTCGAAAACGAGTTAGCAGCCACCATGTATGTATGTATGTATGTATGCATGTATGCATGTATGTATGTTTGTATGTATGTATGCTTGCATGTATGTATGTATGTATGTATGTATGTATGTATGTATGTATGTTTTCTCTTTCTCTTAATTTCGAGTATATTTTTTTGACCGGCCACCTTCCTGGTGGCAAGGTTGTAAAAGAAAAGAAATTGTCATCCCTTGAATCGCAAGAATGTTTTGCAAATTTTGAAGGTGCCAGCTATCGCAGCCATTTGCAGACTATGAATTAGGGAGCTGCGCTTTTTGTCCGCAAATCCAAGTTCAGTCATACTTTGGTCCAAGCGGGTTGGTATATAACCCGTAGCACCAATAATGATGGGTGTGAAGCTAAAGGTGTATCTTGGATACTGGATTTGTAAACTCCTCATCAATGGTCCGTAGATGTCCTCCTTCTCCTGTATTTTTCTGACAACGTTTACATCAAGTGGGCAGCTGATCTCCACAACAGAACACGTTTTCAATGTGTGGTCCCAAACTACAATATCAGGCCGGTTGTGCTTTAATTTGGTGGCAGTTTTTATTTTCAGGTTCCACCAGTATTCCTTAGTGCCATCTGTCTCAATATATTCTTCCTCGTTTGTTGTTAATTTTGTTTTCCGAAGTGCGTTCCAGATGGTTCTAGCTATCCCATCGTGTCTCATGGGGAGGTAGTAGCGAGATGACATTCTTTCGCAGCTGGCAACAATGTGGCTTACATCCTCGATCTTTGTTTTACATAGCCTACATTTATTGTCAGCTGCTGGCCCTCCTCTTTTGTGCAGCAGATATTTGGTAGGGAGTTCTTGTTCCTGTATTGCATAGAGATATCCCTCAAGGTGTGATGTCATAAACTTGTCGGAACTCCATGCCAGGCTTTTGAGTGGTTTATCCCCTCTATGGTCTGTGTTTTACGCCTCAAGTATCCATGCACAACTTTTTCTGTAAATTGGTCAATTTTCTTATCTTCTTTTGAACATTGAATAGGATCTTCCGATTTCTCTGGGTAAGAGATTTATATCAGGCTTTATTCCATATCTCTCCTCCAGATCAGTCGCTATTCTAATGATATTTCTTTTTTCATGCTCATAAACCTGGGCAAGATGGTTGCCAACCTTTTTCCTCTGTTGAAGGTGTTGCTTCAGTGTTACTATCCGGGTCTCATATGTTGTTAATATTGATTTTAGACCCCGGCCACCTTCCTTGCGTGAGAAGTATAGCCTATCCACATCACCATTGATGTTAAAGTTGCCAGTAACACTGAGAAGTTTTCGAGTTCTAACATCCATCTCACTTAGTTCTTGCAATGACCAGTTCAGTAGGCCAAATGTTGGCGTTAGAATTGGCACAGCATAAGTATTGTGGGCAATGTATTTGTTGTATGCTGACAGTTCTGATGGCCATATTTTCTTTACTCTTCTGAGGTATTCAGTTCTGGTTCTCTCCTTATTTATGGGTCCATCATATCTGACATTCTCATCCTGTCCAAGATATCTGTAGTTGTCACCTGACTGCAGAGGTTGTATTGTCAGGCCGTTCATCTCTAGATTTCTAGAGGAGGACACAGCTCCTCCACGTTTTACTGCCAAATATGCACACTTGGACTCACCAAATTTCATTTTGATGTCGGTTGAAAATTGTGTAATGAGGTCCAATTGTTTCTTGATGTCATTGATATTTGGCCCATACAACTTCAGGTCATCAACAAAGAAAAGATGGGAGATACTTCTGGGCCCACTTCTTTGTCCACCTTGTTTCCTGAGTAGTTAAGATAGTGGATTCAGTGAGAGAACGAAGAGTAGCACTGACAAGCTATCACCCTGAAAGATGCCCTTCTGGTAATGTATCTTATCAGCCTTAACCTGCTCCTTCTCACCTCTAAGGATCAAATTGGTGTACCAGTTCTTGGTCAGGCGTTCAACAGCAGCTACCAATGGTTGTGGGACTTTAGCTAACTGTAAAGCCTTAATAATCCACCCATGAGGTACACTATCAAATGCTTTTTGATAGTCCAGCCACACGACAGTCATGTTTCTGCGATTCTTTGTTGTTTTTTCCTGAATCATTTTGTTAGTTAGTAGGTGATCTATGCAACCCCACACCTCCCTCTTTCCACCAGCTTGCTCAGGTGTTATGATGTTGTTGGTAGCACAGTGATCCTGTAAGAACAGGTTAAGGCACCCAGTATATAATTTATACAAGGGTGGTTTGGCTATTTTGGGGAATGAGGAGAGTAATGGCAGTTGATAACCATCTGGGCAGTTCTTGTGTGCCCTTAATGGTTTCTGTAAACAGCCGTATGAGATCTTGCCGATAGAAAGTGAAATTCTTCAACCAGTATCCTGTAATGAGGTCTGGGCCTGGTGATTTCCTATTCGACATTTTCTGTAGAGTTGTTTCCAGCATGTATATATGCATGTATGCTTGTATGTATGTATGTATTCATATATGCATATATGTATGTATGTACGTGTGTATGTATGTACGTATGTATTATGTATGTATGTATGTATGTATGTATGTATGTATGTATGTATGTATGTGAATGTATATGTAAGTGGAACTCCGGCTATCAGTGCTCTGCGTTTAAATCCTGCTGTCACCTTTGATTTTCATCATTCTCATTAACCATTTAATCTGATAAGCGATTTGAAATATCTGAGCGTTCGAAATACGTGAGGATGTCGTCTCTGAATGGTAATTAATTAAGAAGGAACATATTGAAAAGCAATATCTTATCAAATTCAATCATGGAAATCAATCAAGGCATGTTGTAATATTTACAATGTTTGTCAAAATATATCAACTTCCATTTTATGATATAATCCGAATTTTTATTTTTCAAAATAAAAGTTGACTTGTATCTGCACTAATTGATTGCGAAACGTTTATATATATTGACTCTAATGTAATTTGAATTAATTCGCAGTTAAATGTATGTATGATTTACAACCTATATTATTTCCTCTTATATATATATGATGAAAGCGGACACTCGGAACTAAAGACCTGTTGAAACAGGGAAATCCTCGTTCCATCTTCGGATACATTACCGATTGTATATACGTTGCGCAACTTGGAGTGCAAATCCCAGAAACCTATCGAAGATATTTATTGATTAATATCTTTCGATCAGGTCCTGGTTTAACCTGTCTGTATTTTTAGTTGTTTTAGTATTAATGTGGCAACATGCCTCTGGTCACATTATTCATTTTGTCACTATTACCTAACTTATTGTGTATACACTGGGGAGCAATTGCTTTATATTTGAGTGGTTTGTGACAGTCTCGAAATTCAATCGGATGCGAATTTGCTACTTGCAGCTGCAACTTCGTTTATACTCATTACTGATATATATATATATATATATATATATATATATATATATATATATATATATATATATATGTATGTGTGTGTACATACATGTATATGCATACATACATACATATATATATATATATATATATATATATATATATATATACACACAATGATATTAAATAAATGGAAACTATATTTATAAAGCCATATTTATTTTATTATATATATTTCAAGAGCGACCTTATATTTGTCGGACTTCCAACAAATTAAATACCACTTCTACTTATATATATATATATATATATATATATATATATATATATATATATATATATACATTTATTAAAATAACAGATTAAAGGTTAAGCAAAGAATCGCTGCTTTCACCCTCAACGGGATCTTCTGAAACTAAAAAAATCAATCTGTGAACGCAGAAGTAAATATTTCGAAAAACGTTGCAACCGAAGGAAGACAGGAAGACGATACTTTGGTTCTTGGAGATGTTCACTGGCAAAGAACGGGGAAAAAACGAAGATAATATGTCATTATTTGGAGCGGTGAGAACAAAGACACGCAAAGACAAAACCACGTTTATGGTATAAATGAAGTCGTAGACTAATATTCTATTAGGCGGTTCGTGGAGACGTTCCCTGGCAATGAACGGAAAAACTAAGATAATACGTCATTATTTGGACCGTGAGAACAATTACACGCAAAGACAAAACCACGTATAAGGTATAACTGAAGTCGTAGACTAAAATTCTATTTAGGAAACCGAATGATTCTCGGCTTCAGAGTTAAGAATAATGTAAATAAATTACAGAGGTTATTGAAATCAACAATAATTAAATATGTACTTGCACGCATCCATATACGTACATACAGATGCATACGCGAAAACACCCGCCATGGGTATGCAAATACAGGCACGTACACAAAAACACGCGCACACATACAAAAACCCACACAACGCCTGTACCCGCACACATACGAACGTATACACCAAATACGCATAAAACATGTATAAAAATATATATATATATGTGTGTGTGTATACATATAATTATATAAAAGTATATAAATATACACACATAAATACGTATATAACGCTCACCTACATGTAAATACACATATGTTCGCTAAACGTACGTCAACCAAAACACAAATATTTGCTCTACGGTTCTTATATATTTGATATATATTTATCCTCATCGAGCCCTCTTTGGATTTTAGTCTTCAAATTTATTATTATTACTATATATATATATATATATATATATATAAAATCGGAGACGAGAACATATAGGAAGATTATCTGACGATCTTTCGATTAGAGTCATGTTCGATCTATAATAGATCGTTTTCCTCGAGCTGATCGATAGTGAAACATATGTAATATGTTATTAAGTATGTTATGATGCAATACTGAATCCTTCTTCATTTATGGTTATAGTATATGTATATATATATGTATATATGTTGATATAATATTGCCAGAAATACATAATAAAACACACTCACTCTGAGTGTGTGAGCGTGTGTGCGTGTGTGTATGTATGTATATATATATTGTTTTTTTTAAATCTGTATTTCCCAGAAGAACAGTAAACAACACTTGAGGCTTACATTTTCTGTCGGGTATACATTCATTCGGCTGGATACAGATGTATGTTAGGGAATATTGTGAATTTATTAGGTTTGCTTAATTTCAAAAGCAACCATCATGACAAAACAAGGGGTTTCTTCATTCTGCTACTTCTCCACTCTCCTTCTCTAGCTCTCTGTATTTGAGAAAGCTTCTTCTTTTCCTCACACCCATCTATATCTCTTCCCCTCTATCAACAACTTATCCACATTTCTCTCTTTTATTACTATTCTCTCCATTCCTCCATTTCTTTCCTCCTCTCTCTCTCTCTCTCTCTCTTTCTCCCCCCCCCCCCCGCCCCCATGTCACTCTCTCATTCTCTTACTACAACCGTGCTCTGGTTACTAAACCCATCTTCCTTTGCCCCTCTTCAGTTTCTATTCCTTTTCTTTGAATCTCTCACACCTTCTCTCTCTCTCTTTCTCCCCCTCTCTCCCTCTTCCCCCCCCTCTCTCTCTCTCTGTATATTTCGCTCTCTCTCTCTCTCTCACCCCTATCTAACTCTATCTCTATCCCTCCAGCTCACAGTTATCTAATGATGTTTTCTTTAGACAGATTACACCGCCATATTACTAGATAATTCTACACAATCGTCTCTATGAAAACTCACACACACGTTCACACTAACATTCTCCCACATAAAAGCACACACACACACTCGCACACACTCACACACACGTACACACTCACACTCATTCCCATATCCAAACATACACACACACTTACACACTCACTCCCACATACAACCACACACACACACAAACACAACCACACTCACACATGCACACATACGAAGCTGTCGTCTGCCATCGTAGGATCAACCTAAAGATGTATGAAAATCAAACAATCTTAACTGGTTTATCTTCTCTGGAGCAAGTCAAATATTTTCTGTTGATATTTTGAGGTGATAGTAGTAGTAGTAGTAGTAGTAGTAGTAGTAGTAGTAGTAGTAGTAGTAGTAGTAGTAGTAGTAGTAGTAGTAGTAGTAGTAGTAGCAACAGCAGCAGCAGCAGCAGTAGTAGTAGTAGTAGTAGTAGTAGTAGTAGTAGTAGTAGTAGTAGTAGTAGTAGTAGTAGTAGTAGTAGCAGCAGCAGTAGTAGTAGCAGTAGTATTAGTAGTAGTAGTAGTAGTAACAGCAGTAGTAGTAGCAGCAGTAGTATTATTATTATTATTATTATTATTATTATTATTAGTAGTAGTAGTAGTAGTAGTAGTAGTAGTAGTAGTAGTAGTAGTAGTAGTAGTAGTAGTAGTAGTAGTAGTAGCAGCTACTAGTAGTAGTAATTAGTACTACTACTACTAGTAGTAGTTACTCTCCTAAAGTACTTTAGGAAAGAAAAATGTAAAAATAAGAAATAAAATATGGACGGATGGATGAATGGATGGTTGGATGTAAGTATGGATGGTTGGATGTAAGTATGGATGGATGGTTGGATGTAAGTATGGATGGATGGATGTAAGTATGGATGGATGGTATGTAAGTATGGATGGATGGTATGTAAGTATGGATGGTTGGATGTAAGTATGGATGGTTGGATGTAAGTATGGATGGATGGATGTAAGTATGGATGGTTGGATGTATGTATGGATGGTTGGATGTAAGTATGGATGGTTGGATGTATGTATGTATGGATGGTTGGATGTAAGTATGGATGGATGGATGTAAGTATGGATGGATGGTTGGATGTAAGTATGGATGGTTGGATGTAAGTATGGATGGTTGGATGTATGTATGTATGGATGGTTGGATGTAAGTATGGATGGATGAATGAATGGATGGTTGGATGTAAGTATGGATGGATGGATGTAAGTATGGATGGTTGGATGTAAGTATGAATGGTTGGATGTAAGTATGGATGGATGGATGTAAGTATGGATGGTTGGATGTATGTATGGATGGTTGGATGTAAGTATGGATGGTTGGATGTATGTATGTATGGATGGTATGTAAGTATGGATGGATGGTATGTAAGTATGGATGGATGGATGTAAGTATGGATGGATGGTATGTAAGTATGGATGGATGGATGCAAGTATGGATGGTTGGATGTAAGTATGGATGGTTGGATGTATGTATGGATGGTTGGATGTAAGTATGGATGGATGGATGTAAGTATGGATGGATGGTTGGATGTAAGTATGGATGGTTGGATGTAAGTATGGATGGTTGGATGTAAGTATGTATGGATGGTTGGATGTAAGTATGGATGGATGAATGAATGGATGGTTGGATGTAAGTATGGATGGATGGATGTAAGTATGGATGGGTTTAAGTATGGATGGATGGAGGTAAGTATGGATGGATGTAAGGATAAATGGATTAGATGGATGTTTGGATGTTTGGTTAGAAAGATGAATAGACGAATGGATAATTGACAAGGGAGTTTGTGAGTTTGGAAGAGTGAAAGAAAAGGAGAAGGAAAATAGAAAGATAGATGGATAGAGAGAGGGAGAGACAAAGATAGAATAATTGCATGAAGGGAAGTTCATACATACATATATATATATGCATGCATGCCCTCGTGCGCAGCAAGCAGAGTGTTGAGCCGAGCCAGTGCTGATCCCGATTCCTGGTAGGACGCCAGTTCCTCGCAGGGTTAAACCGCTGGTACTCAATTTCTGCTGAGTATACTGGAGTAACGTGAAATGAAGTGTTTTGCTCCGGAACACAACACGCAACCCACGACATTACGACCGTAAGTCCAACAACCTTACCACTAAGGCCACGTGCCTTCACTGTATTTGTACATAAATACACACACACACACACACATACACACAGATACATACATTTATACATACATACATATATATATATATTTATATGTAGAGGTTATATTTAATTTGTTGGGATTCAATAAGCTTTAAAATGTTTATAACTGATATAAAGCACTCAACAATTTAGTGGAGTAAATATACAATATATTAATAAATGGAAACTATATTTATAAAACCATAATTATTTTATTATATATATTTCATGGGCGACCAAGGTAAATTATGGTGCGCTTTCATCAGATAAAATACAGATTTGTTTTATAAATAAATATTGACATACCCGGAAAAAAGACAACCTCAACCTCAGCGAATTTCAACTGTTGAGGTTGTCTTTTTTCCGGGTATGTCAATATTTATTTATAAAACAAATCTGTATTTTATCTGATGAAAGCGCACCATAATTTACCTTGGTCGCCCATGAAATATATATAATAAAATAATTATGGTTTTATAAATATAGTTTCCATTTATTAATATATTGTATATATATATATATATATATATATATATATATATATATATATATATATATATATGTATATATATTTAAATATATACATATATGTAATGAAACAATCCTAGACCTCATTTCTTATATATTCTTATATATATGTGCGCATGCGCACGTGTGTGTATGCGTGTGTGTTTGTGTATATGCGCAAGCGAAGTCAACAAGGAAAAAACAGAGGAGAACAATACAATACAGTGCCGATATCTTGATATAATTAGAAAAATAGCCTTAACCTTTCGGTCGTTAGTCTTTCATCAGAATATTGAATGAAAGAGAGTGTGTGAGACAGAGAGACAATGAGAGAGAGAGAGTGTGGGTGAGAGAAAGAGATAGAGAGAGAGAGAGAGAGTGATAGAAAGAGTGAGAGAGGGGGAATGATAGAGGGAGTGAGAAAGAGAGAGAGGGATAGAGGGACTAAGAATGAGAGAGAGTGATAGAGGGAGTGAGGAAGAAACGGGAGAGAGGTTGTTTAGAGGAGTGCAATCAACAGATGGTAACATCTTTTGATGGGTATCGAGAATTTTGGATTCACTTGCAGACACATCGGGAAATCTCTAAGGCTAGAAACCTTTTACGAACTGCTTCTTTTGATAGCATAAACTGCTGTGTATGAACGAAATCTGTCGGCTAATGTAGCTTGTTGATTTTGTGGGTGGTATGGAAGTATTTCACTAAATTCTCTTTGAAATGATGGCATCAGTTGGAAGAAAAGAGTATTAGATAACAGTAAGGATTTATAGAATTATATTGTAGCCTCTCTTCCCTACATACGGACACACGTGCGAGTAAGCATAGACTTACCCGTACACACACACATATGCACACATAGATATATATGCATATGCATATATATATATATATATATATATATATATATATATATATATATATATATATATATATATATATATATATATATATATATATGCATATATATATATATATATATATATATATATATATTTATATATATTTATATATATATATATATATATATATATATATATATATATACACTCTCTGCTGTAAACAACACAAATCAGCTCACCACCTTCCAGCATCGTTTCAGCAGTTGATAAAGAACAAAGAGGCTGGCTTTTCTTCATCTCATGATAAATACACATACATAGACACTCACAGACACACACGCACACATGTACACGCACAATAGATTTATACATATGAGCATACGTACATATATATGTATGTGTTTATGTATATGTGTGTGTATATATATATATATATATATATATACATAAACATACACGTATAAATATATATATACATATTTATGTGTGTGTGTGTACATACATACATATATATTACAACATATATAAGTATGTATATATACATATATATATATATGCATGTATATATATATATATATATATATATATATATATATATATATATATATGTATATATAGTCACAAATTAATGTATATAAAGCTCATGCACAATTAAGACAGAAGTGAGAGAAATGTATATCGGAGAATTGGGTAAGTGGAATAGGAAAGGAAATAGAATAGAAGGAAATAGAAAGGAAAGAGAGAATTAATTGAATGAAGAATCTAAATAGAAGGTAGCTAGAACGAGAAGGAAGAGAGAAAGAGTTAAAAACGAAAGGAGTGTATGCCGAATGAAAGTATTGGATCGTCAAGTATTAAATTTGCGGAAATTTCTAGAAAAAAAACAAATTTCTACAAATTTCATACCTCTATGAACCAATGCTAAGATGTAAGAAAGAAAATGTAGAACGACAGAAAAAACAAAAAAAAAATGAAAGAAAGATGGACATAACTAAAGAAAAAATATATGTAGAAGGAAATAACGTAAAAAATATATAAATAATTGTTAATATTTTTGGCACAAGGTCAGCAATTACTCCAGTGCGTTATCGGTACATTTTTTTATCGACCCCGTCAGGATGAAAGGCAAAGTTAACCTCGGTGGTATTTGAACTCAGAACGCAAAGGGCCATAACTCTACGATGAAAAGCATGGTGTCTGCGCTCTACCGATACTGCCAATACACTGCCCTTTCTTTCTTTCATTGGCAGTATCGGTAGAGGGTTGGACGCCATGCTTTCTAGCATAGTTACGGCCCTTGCCATTCTGAGTACAAATCCCGCCGAGGTTAACTTTGCCTTTCATCCTTACGGGGTCGATAAAATAAAGTACCAGTAATGTACTGGGTAATTGCTGGCCTTGTGCCTAAAGTAGAAACAATTATTTGAAAAATATATTGGCCTAGGGCTGTGGTTTGGTAGTATCGGTAGAGGTTCGAACGCCATGTTTTGCAACATAACTTTAACCCGTAACTTTATCCCGCCGCGGTAATACACTGGAATAATTGCTGGCCTGGTGCCAAAAGTATAAACAATTATTTTAAAAAATATATAAATAAATAAAGAAAGAAAGGAACGAAGGAAGAAAGGAAGAATGAGAAATCAGAGAAGAATAAAGGAAAACCAATGATATGCACAAAGGAATGAAGTGAAAATAAATTTGGAAGAAAAAAAAACAAAAAGAATAAAGAATAGGCCAAAGAAAGAATGAGAAGAAAAGAGAAGAAATTTACAGAAAGAAAGGCATAAAGACAAAGAGATCTCTCCGGTCTCAGCAACGTAGACTATATATATACATATATTTAGCCGTCGAAACGGCTTGAGCTCAGCCGTCGGGGTTTTACTTGTTCCTATATATATATATATATATATATTGTTATACTTTGGGAGGGTCATGTTGCCAATAAGAAACACACGCACCAGTTGCTTTCACTTCAATTTATTATATATTTATAAATTTATAAATTTACAAATCTACAAATTTATAAATTTCTGGTTGGTTGGTTGGTTCCACAACCAGATAGTTGTTTATATATAGTCATAGTCCTTTCGTCACACACTCTGTAACCTCTTCAGTGACTGGGGATTCCTTTCTTTGTTTCTGTGCCTTTCCTTTCTTCTGTCCTACGCCATTTTGTTTCTGTGTGTGTGTTGTGTGCTCAGTTTGCGCATGCGCCACATCCGGGTGTCTGTGTGTGTTTGTGTTCATTTATCTATTTGTTTATTTATTTACATGTTATTGGTTGGTTGTTTGTTCTATGTGTGTGTGTGATGAGAAATGTGTCCCGCATGTGCAACCCCGAAGAACTAGAGAGACACATACAACACTTCATCCACCGTATGCATATCAGAGTGTATAGAGGAGCCAGAACCAAATGGGAAAAAATGGTAAATAATGACATAAATGGGACCTGCCCCTTGTATAGGAGCAAATTTTGGAATAGAATAGAAAGAACTAGGAACAAGGCCAATAGAATAAACTCATGGTATGATAGCAATAAATACCAGAGTGTAATGTTCATCGATACAACCCCTAGAGGCGAACTAGCCTACAAATTTAGAAGGGCCCTAAATAAACATAAACTCAATATTAAGATAGTAGAAAGACCAGGTACCTCCGTAAAAACACTTATTAGCAAGACATACCCGTTCCAAAGACCCTCATGTATAGATAAGAAATGTATAACCTGTAAAATAAGCCCCCATATTAAGTGTAAAACTAGAAATGTAGTGTATAGCATAAGATGTACTGAAGGACAATGTAGAAACAAATATATAGTGTACATAGGTGAGACAGCTCGTAGTATAGGGGAACGGATAAATGAACACTGGCGAGACCTTCAAGATAATAAAGAATCATCTGTACTCTACCAACATGCTAAGATAGAACACAAGGGTAAATTAGAGAACATAGAAATAAAAATAGAATCTACACACAGAAAAGATGCAATGTTTAGACAAATTACAGAGGCAATAAACATAAAAGAATTACAACCAAAATTAAATAGAAAATATGAGTGGAACAGCAACATCACAACTTACAATTAAGGACAAAATGAAAACACACACACACATAGAACAAACAACCAACCAATAACATGTAAATAAATAAACAAATAGATAAATGAACACAAACACACACAGACACCCGGATGTGGCGCATGCGCAAACTGAGCACACAACACACACACAGAAACAAAATGGCGTAGGACAGAAGAAAGGAAAGGCACAGAAACAAAGAAAGGAATCCCCAGTCACTGAAGAGGTTACAGAGTGTGTGACGAAAGGACTATGACTATATATAAACAACTATCTGGTTGTGGAACCAACCAACCAACCAGAAATTTATAAATTTGTAGATTTGTAAATTTATAAATTTATAAATATATAATAAATTGAAGTGAAAGCAACTGGTGCGTGTGTTTCTTATTGGCAACATGACCCTCCCAAAGTATAACAATATCGGTTTCAACACACGATTTCAGATAAAGAATCTTGCTAAACAAATTCAGAAACGAAATATATATATATATATATATATATATATATATATATATATATATATATATATATATATATATATATATATATATATATATATATATATATATATATATATATATATATATATATATATAATCTGAGTTTTTCGAATATTAATAATAATATTGGATTCGTTTGCAAACAGCCTCTTTAAAGCCATGTCAGTAGAATGACCTCGTTATTGTTTGTTATTATTATATATATATATAGGAAAAAGTGTTTAACCCCGACGGCAGAGCTCAAGCCGTTTCGACGGCTATTTCTGGACTATAGCTGTCGAAATGGCTTGAGCTCTGCCCTCGGGGTTAAACTTTTTCCTATTACCCACTCTACTACCCTAAGTATTGAGTACTCTGGTGCGTTATGGTCCATCTGGTTCCTTACCACACCGCCTTCGTTATTCATTATATATATATATATATATATATAAACAGTGAGTGTGTTCTGTTATTAATTCTGGCAATATTACACAAATATGACCCTCCCCAAGTATAACAATATATATATATATATAACGCACCCGCGTAATCAATGCTTAGGGTTGTAGAGTGGGTAATAGGAATTATATGGTCCCGTAACTCTTGATAGAATCGTAGGGGCGGAACCTATCCCTCACCAGGACTGAGTACAGCAGATTTCTTCCAGAGAAAGATAGAAATTGAGAGAAAGGAACAATGAGAAAGAGATATAGAGGAAGAATCAACCCCAGAACTAGACTGGTAGTATATTTTCTTTATCGACCTGGAAAGGAAGAAAGGCAAATTTGACCTCGGTGGGATTTAAACTCAGGGAGCAGTGAGCCGGAACGAATACCATAAAGCATTCTATCCGACTTTCTAACACACACACATACACACACACATACACACACACATACACACACACATACACACACATATACTTGTATATATTGAAGACACAAATACGACTGTGTTTAATTCTTTTTTATTAAATAAGATTTTCCGTAATTCCTTATTATTTTATTTTTATATATCGTGACTCACTTTTTCCAGATGAATAGAATGAAGCAACGTGAACTAAAGAGTCAAAACGAAGATCGCATCTGCTAAACATCTCTCCTTCTAAAAGAGCCCTTTCATACTCAATGCCGGATTCTGGAAGATGTTGACTAATTGAAAATTCTCCTAGTTCACATTAGTGGCACAAGTCAAGGTCAAGAAGTCCATATCACCTAGGCCCTCGCTGCATTCGATCATCTACAAAGCCAACTCTGGACTAGATCAAAAATACTTCTGGCTATAAAAGTCCTTATCTATCAAGGGCGATTTCACACTATCCTCTATGGGTATGAGATGTGGTCGATAAGAGCATTGATGTACGCAAGCTTGAAGTTTTCGACAGGTTTTCCTTCCACCGAAATTTCATCATTCGCTGATCGATCTTTGTGCCAAACTCCGGTAAAATTCGTTGTCATTGTCCGATCGATTCCCTCCGAAATCTCCTACTGAAAAGGTACCTTCGTTGGTTTTATCCCGCAATTCAAAATCCACGAGGTTATATATATATATATATATATATATATATATATATATATATATATATATATATATATATATATATATATATATATATATGTGTGTGTGTGTGTGTATATATATGTGTGTGTGTGTGTGTGTGTATATATATGTGTGTGTGGGGGGGGGGGGGCGTGTATGTGTCGGGTTCAATCAGGGGTAACCACAGTTAGTAAGGTACTCAATACATTAGTAGTTGACTGCCTGACGGAAAGCTTTCCTGATGATTTCTTTTGAATGAAACAATTCTAGTCCTGTAGAAGGCATTTCTAAAATAAACATTATATATATATAATTGTTTCTACTTTAGGCACAAGGCCAGCAATTACCCAGTGCATTACTGGTACTTTATTTTATCGACCCCGTAAGGATGAAAAGCAAAGTCAACCTCGGCGGGATTTGATATAATGTTTAATATATATATATATATATAATTATTTATATATATATGTATATATATATATATATATATATATATATATATATATATATATATATATATATATATATATATATATATATATGAAAAATATGAAAACATGGCGTGCTGCGTGGTTACAAATGGGTTACATATGAATAAATTTAGTCCTTCATCTGTAATCTTCCAGCCTTCATTGGTATTTCATCGCTTTAAAGACCATATACCTCTGGTTGGTGCGAGCAACGGCTAAAGAGAGCCGTTGGGACACGTAAATAGGGGGAACGAGCGAGACAGTAAAAAAACAAAGATGGTAATGCAACGAAAAGTGAGGAAGAAAGAGTGAAGTCCCTGAAATCGATGAACATAAGTTCTGTGAAATCGTGGATGAGAGAGAATAAAGACCATCAAACCTGGTCGAAATGTGAGTAAGGAAAGAATTTCGCAAAGGTCAAACGGGAGGAAGAAGAAGTCAAGTCCCTGAAATCGATGAACATAAGTTCTGTGAAATCGTAGACGAGAGAGAATAAAGACCATCCGACCTGGTCCAAGTGTGAGTGAGGAAAGAATCGTGCACAGGACAAACGGGATGATGGTCTTTATTCTCTCTCGTCCACGATTTCACAGAACTTATGTTCATCGATTTCAGGGACTTGACTCGTACTTCCTCATTTTTCGTTGCATTACCATTTTTGTTTGTTTACTGTCTCGCTCGTTCCCCCTATTTACGTGTCCCAACGACTTTCTTTAGCCGTTGGTCGCACCAACCAGAGGTATATGGTCTTTAAAGCGATGAAATACCAATGAAGGCTGGAAGATCACTGATGAAGGACTAAATTTATTCATATATATATATATATATATATATATATATATATATATATATTAAAATAACAGATTAAAGTTTAAGCAAAGAATCGCTGCTTTCACCCTTAATGGGATCTTCTGAAATTTAATAAAATTTGCTCTATGGTTCTTATATATTTGATATATATTCATCCTTATCGAACCCGCTTTAGATTTTAGTCTTCACATTTATTATTATTACTATATATATAGGCGGTGAATTGGCAGTATCGGTACAGGGTCGGACATGCTTTCTAGCATAGAGTTACGTCCCTTTACGGTCTGAGTTCAAATCCCACCGAGGTTAACTTTGCCTTTCATCCTTACGGGGTCGATAAAATAAAGTACCAGTAATGTACTGCATAATTGCTGGCCTTGTGCCAAAAGTAGAAACAATTATTACTATATACATATATATATATATATATATCATGTTTAATATAGAAATGGCTTCTACGGTGATTCATTCAAAAGGTTTCATCAGGAAAGCTTATATATCTATCTATATATATATATATATATATATATATATATATATTAGAAATTGGAATTAATGCTCTGAAATAGCGATATATATATGTGAATATAGACATAGAATATTCGAAAATATTCTGTATGTTTATAATAAACATTTTGAAGACCTAATCGCTATAGAATAGAATACGTCACGTATTACAATTAGATTCTCGATAAAAGCAAGGGAAGTAATCTACGCGTTTCATTCTTGTTAGAAATCTTCAGGACTACATATCCAGTGCTTTTATCGAGAATGACACAGCTAGAGACTTATAGAATACTTAGCTGTGTACAGGAACTGGTTTGAAAGAGCGGTTGCCGGTCCGGCAGAAATTAGAAATTGGAATTAATGCTCTGAAATAGCGATATATATATGTGAATATAGACATAGAATATTCGAAAATATTCTGTATGTTTATAATAAACATTTTGAAGACCTAATCGCTATAGAATAGAATACGTCACGTATTACAATTAGATTCTCGATAAAAGCAAGGGAAGTAATCTACGCGTTTCATTCTTGTTAGAAATCTTCAGGACTACATATCCAGTGCTTTTATCGAGAATGACACAGCTAGAGACTTATAGAATACTTAGCTGTGTACAGGAACTGGTTTGAAAGAGCGGTTGCCGGTCCGGCAGAAATTAGAAATTGGAATTAATGCTCTGAAATAGCGATATATATATGTGAATATAGACATAGAATATTCGAAAATATTCTGTATGTTTATAATAAACATTTTGAAGACCTAATCGCTATAGAATAGAATACGTCACGTATTACAATTAGATTCTCGATAAAAGCAAGGGAAGTAATCTACGCGTTTCATTCTTGTTAGAAATCTTCAGGACTACATATCCAGTGCTTTTATCGAGAATGACACAGCTAGAGACTTATAGAATACTTAGCTGTGTACAGGAACTGGTTTGAAAGAGCGGTTGCCGGTCCGGCAGAAATTAGAAATTGGAATTAATGCTCTGAAATAGCGATATATATATGTGAATATAGACATAGAATATTCGAAAATATTCTGTATGTTTATAATAAACATTTTGAAGACCTAATCGCTATAGAATAGAATACGTCACGTATTACAATTAGATTCTCGATAAAAGCAAGGGAAGTAATCTACGCGTTTCATTCTTGTTAGAAATCTTCAGGACTACATATCCAGTGCTTTTATCGAGAATGACACAGCTAGAGACTTATAGAATACTTAGCTGTGTACAGGAACTGGTTTGAAAGAGCGGTTGCCGGTCCGGCAGAAATTAGAAATTGGAATTAATGCTCTGAAATAGCGATATATATATGTGAATATAGACATAGAATATTCGAAAATATTCTGTATGTTTATAATAAACATTTTGAAGACCTAATCGCTATAGAATAGAATACGTCACGTATTACAATTAGATTCTCGATAAAAGCAAGGGAAGTAATCTACGCGTTTCATTCTTGTTAGAAATCTTCAGGACTACATATCCAGTGCTTTTATCGAGAATGACACAGCTAGAGACTTATAGAATACTTAGCTGTGTACAGGAACTGGTTTGAAAGAGCGGTTGCCGGTCCGGCAGAAATTAGAAATTGGAATTAATGCTCTGAAATAGCGATATATATATGTGAATATAGACATAGAATATTCGAAAATATTCTGTATGTTTATAATAAACATTTTGAAGACCTAATCGCTATAGAATAGAATACGTCACGTATTACAATTAGATTCTCGATAAAAGCAAGGGAAGTAATCTACGCGTTTCATTCTTGTTAGAAATCTTCAGGACTACATATCCAGTGCTTTTATCGAGAATGACACAGCTAGAGACTTATAGAATACTTAGCTGTGTACAGGAACTGGTTTGAAAGAGCGGTTGCCGGTCCGGCAGAAATTAGAAATTGGAATTAATGCTCTGAAATAGCGATATATATATGTGAATATAGACATAGAATATTCGAAAATATTCTAATTTCTGCCGGACCGGCAACCGCTCTTTCAAACCAGTTCCTGTACACAGCTAAGTATTCTATAAGTCTCTAGCTGTGTCATTCTCGATAAAAGCACTGGATATGTAGTCCTGATGATTTCTAACAAGAATGAAACGCGTAGATTACTTCACTTGCTTTTATCGAGAATCTAATTGTAATACGTGACGTATTCTATTCTATAGCGATTAGGTCTTCAAAATGTTTATTATAAACATACAGAATATTTTCGAATATTCTATGTCTATATTCACATATATATCGCTATTTCAGAGCATTTATTCCAATTTCTAATTTCTGCCGGACCGGCAACCGCTCTTTCAAACCAGTTCCTGTACACAGCTAAGTATTCTATAAGTCTCTAGCTGTGTCATTCTCGATAAAAGCACTGGATATGTAGTCCTGATGATTTCTAACAAGAATGAAACGCGTAGATTACTTCCCTTGCTTTTATCGAGAATCTAATTGTAATACGTGACGTATTCTATTCTATAGCGATTAGGTCTTCAAAATGTTTATTATAAACATACAGAATATTTTCGAATATTCTATGTCTATATTCACATATATATCGCTATTTCAGAGCATTTATTCCAATTTCTAATTTCTGCCGGACCGGCAACCGCTCTTTCAAACCAGTTCCTGTACACAGCTAAGTATTCTATAAGTCTCTAGCTGTGTCATTCTCGATAAAAGCACTGGATATGTAGTCCTGAAGATTTCTAACAAGAATGAAACGCGTAGATTACTTCCCTTGCTTTTATCGAGAATCTAATTGTAATACGTGACGTATTCTATTCTATAGCGATTAGGTCTTCAAAATGTTTATTATAAACATACAGAATATTTTCGAATATTCTATGTCTATATTCACATATATATATCGCTATTTCAGAGCATTAATTCCAATTTCTAATTTCTGCCGGACCGGCAACCGCTCTTTCAAACCAGTTCCTGTACACAGCTAAGTATTCTATAAGTCTCTAGCTGTGTCATTCTCGATAAAAGCACTGGATATGTAGTCCTGAAGATTTCTAACAAGAATGAAACGCGTAGATTACTTCCCTTGCTTTTATCGAGAATCTAATTGTAATACGTGACGTATTCTATTCTATAGCGATTAGGTCTTCAAAATGTTTATTATAAACATACAGAATATTTTCGAATATTCTATGTCTATATTCACATATATATATCGCTATTTCAGAGCATTAATTCCAATTTCTAATTTCTGCCGGACCGGCAACCGCTCTTTCAAACCAGTTCCTGTACACAGCTAAGTATTCTATAAGTCTCTAGCTGTGTCATTCTCGATAAAAGCACTGGATATGTAGTCCTGAAGATTTCTAACAAGAATGAAACGCGTAGATTACTTCCCTTGCTTTTATCGAGAATCTAATTGTAATACGTGACGTATTCTATTCTATAGCGATTAGGTCTTCAAAATGTTTATTATAAACATACAGAATATTTTCGAATATTCTATGTCTATATTCACATATATATATCGCTATTTCAGAGCATTAATTCCAATTTCTAATTTCTGCCGGACCGGCAACCGCTCTTTCAAACCAGTTCCTGTACACAGCTAAGTATTCTATAAGTCTCTAGCTGTGTCATTCTCGATAAAAGCACTGGATATGTAGTCCTGAAGATTTCTAACAAGAATGAAACGCGTAGATTACTTCCCTTGCTTTTATCGAGAATCTAATTGTAATACGTGACGTATTCTATTCTATAGCGATTAGGTCTTCAAAATGTTTATTATAAACATACAGAATATTTTCGAATATTCTATGTCTATATTCATATATATATATATATATATCGTATTTCGTGGAACGAATGAGCAATGGCATCTTCCTCGTCAGTCAATATTACTATTGTATGTTTTGGTGCTCCTAACCGTGAAGAAACAGAAAAAATAAAGAAAGAAAAACATGGGATGAATAACCATCAACAGACTTTAAACCTGTTGCCTTGGAAATTGATAACTTTTGTCGACAAGCTGTATTTCGGTTCGAGTCAATGAGTGCGTTATTGGCGGGAAGCTGTGGTTGTAGGATCGGCCGACTGTTAACCTAAGGCTTGGAAACAATCTCTCTTTCTCTCTGTCTCTGTCTGTGTCTCACTCTCTCCCTTTCTCCCCCCTCTTTCTGTCCCCACCTCCTCTCCTCTCTCTCTTGTGTTCTAAGTAATATTTACCGGAACTACACTCAGTGAACAGTGGAAAGGGAATTACGTACAAGATGCCACGTTTAAAGATAATCGCCTGAAGCTAAGATTGGCATTGGATGGAGTGCTTTGTTTCGTATTCTCTCTCTCTCTCTCTCTCTCTCTCTCTCTCTCTCTCTCTCTCCTCTCTCTCTCTCTCTCTCTCTCTCTCTCTCTCTCTCTCTCTCTCTCTCTCTCTCTTCCCCTCTCTCTCTCTCCTCTCTCTCTATCATCCCCCTCCACACACACATAGTTTCTTTCTCCTTCTCAATCTACGTAACAAGTCTAAGATTACCCACTATGCTACGATTCATTTTTCTTGACGTAATTCATTGCATTATACGTTTTTTATCAAATTAAGTTCATATTATATATATATACACACATACATACATATACATATATATATGTGTGTGTGTGTGTGTATATATATATATATATATATAATATATATATATATATATACATACACATATATATATATACACATATATATACATATTTATATATATATATTTATAGATGTATATGTGTGAGTGTGTGTGTGTGTGTGTGTGTGTGTAAGAAAGAAAGAAAGAAAGAAAGAAAGAAAGTAATTTCTTCGTTTTAATTTGTTTTTACTTAAACAATTTTTCTTTTTCAAATACATTTTTAATTATTTCTATATTTTTCTTAATCTTAAAAAGGAGTGTCGCAATGAGAATGACTCTATTAAAAATCCGCTATGGTTCTCTTATATACTCTCTTACACACACACACACACACACACACACACACACACACACACACACGCGCGCATACACACACACAAGCCCCACACACATACACACACATACACCCCACACAAACACACATATATATATATATGTATATATGTATGTACACATACGCTCATACACACACAATCACACACTCACATACATGGAAATATATTATATTATATTATATTAATAGTCACAAAAACCTCTTTATATATAAGCATTATGAAACACTATCTGTTTATAAAACACAAATATATGTACTCGAGCTCGCATACGCGCACACACACACACATACTCACACACACACACACACACACTCACACACACTCATACACAGACGTATGTATGTGCATGTGTATGTGCATGTGTGTCTGTATGTATTTGTTTTTATAAACAGATACAGTTTCATATTGTTTATATATAAAGAGGGTTTTTGTAACAATTAATGCGCGCGCGTGTCTCTCTCTCTCTCTCTCTCTCTCTCTCCCCTCTTTCTTTCTCTCCCATATTTCTCTCTCTCTTCTCTCTCTCTTTCTCTCTCTTTCTCTCTCACCCCTCTCTCTCCTCTCTCTCTCTCTCTCTCTCTCTCTCTCTCTCTCTCTCTCTCTCTCTCTCTCTCTCTCTCTCTCACACACCACCCTCTCTCTGTGCGTGTGTGCAACTGCTTTCGAATAATCTAGAAGAAATAGCTTCAAGATATAAATATGTAGTGAATACGTTCAGGTATAAAAATTAAAATATGAGGAAATCAGAATTCTAATAGACATCCTATTAAATGAACAAGCAAGGAAGTCTGTATTTCATATATTTTCACAACATAAGGTCAACTTAACCAGTGAGGTGATGTACACAATAATTCAAATATTTGTTTTCACTCTAACATAAATAATTAATGCATTCGTGAGTTTCATATCGAATGATATTAATATTCGATTCGTTTGCAAGCAAACAGCCGCATACTGCTATGTGTTTCAGACGACTATCATCATCGTTTAGTTCTAGCGGTGACAGAGAGAAAGAATCTACAATTGTTTCAGGGTATTTCCCTTCGTCAAGATGATGTATCTCTCCTCTTCTGTCACTCAGTAGAACTCTTAATAATATATAGTATATAAGGAACGTCAGGTGATAAGTGTTACTGATTAACAATAATAGAACTGTACAAACTACATTAAACACAGCCAAAAGGATATGGTCCGAACGTGGAAGAGCCGAACTCCCACTGTCATCGCCCCCATCTCTCTAGCCCTCCCCATCTTTCTGTATGGTGAGCAAATGGGGTCCCACGTGCTGGCCTCCATAAAGCCCCGGTGGACAGAAAGGAGAAGGCGTTTCCCTGGAGGATGGTAAGGGAGGTGCGCTGGAAGAGCCATTCCAACTCACGAGGCTCACACCTGCGGCTGCCCAGCTCAGCGCCTGTGGTGGTGAGTAGGGAGGTAGCCCTAGCGCCAAGGACACAGAAGTCTCCACTGCCAAGGGCACGACCGCAAACCTGTCGGAGCCTCCTCAGCCCGACGTGCAGCAGAAACCGGGTAATTCTCTAACGTATACATTGGCGCTGATTAGTCTCATTTTCATACCGAGCGATTTTACCCAGAATCAATTGTTTCTCTATGCTACCACTAAAACAAAAGGATGATGATGGTTGTCTAAAACACATAGAGTAATGAGGCTGTTTGCTTGCAAACGAATCGAATACTATTATTATTATTCAATATAAAACTCACGAATGCAATTCAAATGCTTATTGCAATAAAAGAGGATATAATGTGGTAAGTACATTTTATTTTATGTTAGTATTAATGAAGGTGAGATTACATTTTAAATACTTTGTGAATGTAAAATAATTCTCTACGTGTAAAGCCTTCGCATCTTAAGGAGAAATCATAGCAAGTTATTAACCTAATAATACCCAGAGTAGTATATTCACCAAACTGGAGTGGACTGGGATGAAGTTTGGAGATCCTTCAAAGTGTTCAAATGTTCATCTAGTTTTATAATACTATGTCACATGACGAAATGTTCTAGGCTCTTCCATGGATGAAATCGAGGTGGTCGTAGAATTTTGACATGACATTTGACAGGTCTTTGCATCAAACGAAAAGCGTCAATCAGAACTACAAATGTACCATTTACATAGAGGAGAGAAAAAGAGAGAGAGAGAGTGTGTGTGTGAGTGAGATAGAGAGTGAGAGAGAGTGTGAGTGTGTGAGAGAGAGAAAGTATGTGAGTGTATGTGTGAGTGTGTGTGAGAGAGGGAGAGTATGTGTGTGTGCGCGTGTGTGTGTGTGAATGTGTGTGTGTGCGTATGTATGTGTGAATGTGTGTGTATGTGTCTGTGTGTGTGTGTGTGTGTGTGTGAGAGAGAGAGAGAGAGAGAGAGAGTGTGTGTGTGTTTTACAATGGACGAAGTAATTCCACTTCCTTCGTGTTTGCAAAAGTAAGGTGAATATATTCTACAAACAGAAAAAGAAAGCAATATTGGAAAGGAATATAAATGCTATAAACGAAAGGAAAAGGAGGGGAAGATCAAGGACTACTATACAAAGGAAGAAAGAAAGGGAGGGAGGAGAGAGGGTAACAAACTCTACACCTAGGTGAGAGAGGTGTTTTTTTTTTAAAACCCACAAAGGACGCTGGTGATGCTTACTCATAAAATGCACGTTCTGTGTCCAATGTAGGTTCTAAGTTGAAAACATTCTCAAACTCTACATATCCCTTCGATCTTCCACATCGATAAAATAAAGTATGGGCTACAATTATTAATATTAGTCTACCACGAAGAGCTTCGAACAACATGCTTTATGGCATAGGATTACGGCCCTTTATGATCTGAGTTCAAATCCTGCCGAAGTTAGCTTTGCCCTTCATCCTTACGTGGTCGATAAAAGAAAGTACCAGAAATTCACTGGGGTCGATTTAATCGACATTCTCCTGCCCAAAAAGTGTTGGCCTTGTGCCTAAATCAGAAACCAATATTAGTCTACCGCAACATGACTGCAATGAAAGAATGTAGGATTAATCGAATGTTTCTATCCTACAAAATGAGTCTTTATAATTGATAACGCCTTAAACATACTCTCATTGCATCAATGTCAGTGATATTTAAAGAAATGCGATCTGTATTGCTAGCATGATTTAAACAGAAAGAATTCTAAATCTGGTTACAGAAATATTATACATTTGGTTATTTGGAGAATCATACTATGATTTGATGTATGGTGAATAGATGAAGGTAGGTAAATATTAAACATTTGAAATAATTAAAATTGAGTTACTACAGATTCAACAATAACATAGCATTTATGATTACATTGTTGTAACGGTATGTTTGACCAATGGAGTTCACTGTAATGTATTCTGGAACGCATCTCTTGTTTCTATATAAATATGCGTCTCATTCTCATTATCTCACTCTATCACTTTACGTACACACACTCATTCACACACACACACATGTATATATACATACAAACATATATATACATATATATGTATATATATATATATATATATATATATATATATATATATATATATATATATATAATGGAAAACTAAGAATCAGTGATGCATCGGAACACAATTTATTACGTATTACAATTCTTACTCCGGCGAAGAGCTCGAGGTGCGATCTGTTGGTGAATCGAACCTGACTCTGGATTCGCAAGTTCCTCAGATACGTCTAGTGGTTTCGAAGCAAATTATCTTTCTGCTTCGAAATCACTAGAGGTATCTGAGGAACTTGCGAATCCAGAGTCAGGTTCGATCCACCACCAGATTGCACCTCGAGCTCTTCGCCGGAGTAAGAATTGTAATATCTATATATATAAAACGGAAGATGTCTGTCTGTGTGTGTGTATGATTTTTATGCATTTCCACATTTAATAAACTTTGCTAAAAATGTCCTGCTTCTATGAAAAAAATCGATAAAACTAAATACATGCTGTAACCCTCTCTCTTACACGCTTATTCACACTCTCTACTACCCAGCAGCGACAAAACTTCGTTCAGGAACGCGACATAAACTTTGAAAACTAAACAACACATCATTTTATACAACAAACATAGTTATAACGTTCTCTCCGTCGCTCTTCCCTCTCTCTATAATAGATCATTCCCCCGCTATATAATTTAACTGCTTTACTCTCTTCATGCTTTGAGGTTTAACACACCTCCCTATAGTTTCTTAGCTTTACTCTTTCCGTCGCTCTTCCCTCCCTCTATAATAGATTATTCCCCCTCTCTATAATTTAACTGCTTTACTCTCTCTGTCGCTCTTCACTCTCTATATAATAACACTGTTTTACACACCTCCCTATAGTTTCTTAGCTTTACCCTCTCCATCGCTCTTCCCTCTCTCTATAATAGATTATTCCGTCTCTCTATAATTTAACTGCTGGGGAGTCATTGGAGTTCCGTATTGACACACGGCTTTTTGGGGTATTTTAAATCGGCTTATTGCAAATAACAACCCGCAAAATAACACTTCATATAATAGATTAATGCTATAGACATATGAATCGGAATGTTTAAATTATTTATTTTTTACGACTTTCATTGGTTAAATATGAATATGACAACACCCATAGTGTTGTGCTTCTGGAAATTCTGCCGAATGCACTGCCAAGGATGAAACTTTTCCCCTCGGCGATCCCAATTCCCGGTGAGACCATGTTTTGCCATGTCCATTAAGTCACAAGGGCAAACATTGTCGGTGACGGGCATCCATTTGGAGGAGCCATGCTTTATGTTGCCTGTTCCCGCGTAGGGAGCAGGAATGGAATTTTTGCTTACACTCCTCAAGGAATGACACGCAATATCGTCTACAAAGAGGTACTATAGATGTTGGTGCAGGTGTTGGAGGTGTTAGAGCTATGCTGTCTGGAAAACTATTTCCTGGTAGGGTCACCCATGGCGGACAGATATGACACCTAGTGGCATCAGGGCCACCATCTTGTACCGATGCATCACTGATTCTTCGTTTTCCATTTCATCATACTCTGCTCCAAAGCAGCATAGAGTGCTCAACCGGCCTATAGTATGGACGCATCCTAGCAACCATACGACATATATATATATATATATGTCGTATGGTTTACTCTTTCCGTCGCTCTTCCCTCCCTCTATAATAGATTATTCCCCCTCTCTATAATTTAACTGCTTTACTCTCTCTGTCGCTCTTCACTCTCTATATAACAACACTGTTTTACACACCTCCCTATAGTTTCTTAGCTTTACCCTCTCCATCGCTCTTCCCTCTCTCTATAATAGATTATTCCCTCTCTCTATAATTTAACTGCTGGGGAGTCATTGGAGCAACCATACACTCTAGCAACCATACGACATATATATATGTAACATAACAGCGTGCACACGATTTCCATATTAGTAAATAAGCGGTTATGTGTGTGTAATGATATATATATGTGTGTGTTTGTGTGTCTATGTGTGTGTGTGTGCGTCTGTGTGTGTGTCTGTGTGTGTGCGCGCGTCTCTGTGTGTGTGTGTTTGTGCATAGAAAAATAGGTAGATAGTTAGTTCATTGTTATAAGTTCGTTTCAGAGGGGTCGATTTATCGATATAAATATATATATATATATATATATATATATATATATATATATATATATATATATATATATATATATATATACATATATATATATATGTATATTAGGAAGAAAATATTTTTTTTTTCCTTTTATTTTTTTCTCTTTTTTCTGGGTTAGAAAATGTTTAAAACAAAATATTTTACCTTATCTGAAGTGTTTTAAGTATTAGTTAATTTATTTATTTATTAACAATGGCATTTATTTATTTATTAACAATGGCATTTATTTATTTATTAACAATGGCATTTATTTATTTATTTATTTATTTATATATTTAATAATTGTCTATTACCGGTTTCAGCATTTTATGCATTATATATATATATATATATATATATATATATATATATATATATATATATATATATATATATATATATATATACACATATATATATATATATACGTACATACTTATTTACGTGACGCAACAATGTATGTACATATGTCGGTGTGTGTGTGAGTGTGTATGTGTGTATGTATTATGTATGTATCTATATAGGCACTCGTTTATTAGAAATATTGAGAAGTTGCAGTAGAAGAAACAAAAACAAGTGCCGCAATAATAGATATGCCGACAGAAAACTATATGAGAGAAAACTGTTCATTGTTAGCACATTAGTTATTGTTGAGATTCAGACAATTTGAAACTTATCTGAGCAAACCTATGAACGATAGCCTTCGAGACATGATCATTCAGTCATTTTTGCGAGGAGAAAGTCGATTAAATCGACCCCAGTATCTTACTGGGACTTTATTTTATCGACCCCATAAGGATGAAGGCAAACCTAACTTCGGTGGGATTTGAGATGAGTTCATATAGGGCCGTAACTCTATGCTGCAAAGCATTATGTTAACATTAATTGTTTCTACTTTTGGCACAAGGCCAGTAATTATCCCAGTGCATTACTGGTACTTTATTTTATCGACCCCGTAAGGATGAAAGGCAAAGTTAACCTCGGCGGGATTTGTATTCAGAATGGCAAGGGCCGTTACTCTATGCGTCAAAGCATGGCGTCCGACACTCTACCAATACTGCCAATCCAACATTAATAAATGTTTCTACTTTTGGCACAAGGCCAGCAAATACCCAGTACATTACTGGTACTTTATTTTATCGACCCCGTAAGGATGAAAGGCAAAGTCATCCTCGACGGGATTTGAACTCAGACCGTAAAGGGACGTAACTATGCTGGAAAGCATGGCGTCTGACCCTCTACCGATACTGCCAATTCAAATTATTGTTTCTACTTTTGGCACAAGGCCAGAAATTATCCAGTGTATTACTGGTACTTTATTTTATCGACCCAGTAGGGATGAAAGGCAAAGTTAACCTCGGCGGGATTTGAACTCAGAATGGCAAGAGCCGTAACTCTATGCGTCAAAGCATGGCGTCCGACCCTCTACCGATACTGCCAATTCAAATACTTGTTTCTACGTTAGGCACAAGACCAGCAATTACCCAGTGTATTACTGGTACTTTATTTTATCCACCCCGTAAGGATGAAAGGCAAAGTTGATGTTTAATTTTGAGGGAGAGGAACAGTCGATAATGTTAACACCAGTACTTGATTGTTTCATCTACTTCGAAAGTATGGAAGAAAAAATTGACGTCAGTGGGAGTGAGCTCAGGGCGTAAAGAGCCGTAACAAGATTTATCCGACGCTTTAACGCCTCTGCCATTTCACTGCTATTTTGTTAACATTAATAATTACTTAAAGGGAGGTGGATTGGCAGTATTGGTAGAGGGTCGGACGCCATGCTTTCTAGTATAGAGTTACGGCCCTTGCCATTCTGAGTTCAAATCCCGCCGAGGTTAACTTTGCTTTTCATCCTTACGGGGTCGATAGAATAAAGTACTAGTAATGCACTGGGCCATTGCTGGCATTGTGCCTAAAGTAGAAACAATAAATAATTACTCAAAGCAGGGTCGGACGCCATACTTTGACGTATAGAGTTACGGCCCTTGCCATTCTGAGTTCAAATCCCGCCGAGGTTAACTTCGCCTTTCATCATTACGGGGTCGAAAAAATAAAGTACCAGTAATGCACTGGGTAATTGCTGGCCTTGTGCCAAACGTAGAAACAATTAATAATTACTTAGAAAAATAGTTCATAGTATTTTTTCTGTTCTTCTGTGTTTGAGGATTGTCTGGGTGGATGTGTGCATGTATGGAACCACAAGGAGTGTCTGTTCATACATATGCATGTATATGCATTTGTATATACTTATGTATCACTTTCGTACTAGATGCAGGGGAATCATTTTCAGTACCGAATATATATATATATATACATATATATATATGTATGTATATATATATATATATATATATATATATATATATATATATATATATATATATATATAGGGAGAGCGAGAGGCGTGCATATATAAACAAACATATATATATGCCTACACGCATACATGCACACTAACATACATACGTATATACATACACACACATACATACAAAGAGATCTATAACACAAACACAAACATGCATAACAGCGATAGTCGATAGACGCAGACAGACAGTTCTACAGACGCCTAGCTCTATGTGTGGAGCGCATTTGGCAAGGATTGTATTTATGGTGCATATCAATAGGAATAGAATGAAGGCGGATGAAGACTAAAATCAACAATTGTGATATGCAATCCGGTCTGTAGAATTTCCGGCAGCACCACGGAGACTAGTCTAAAAGACCAGCATTTCGTCTTTCGTACAATACCAATGGGAAGACGTTTGTTAATTGAGTGAGTGCATAGTGGTGGATATTTCTGTCATCGCCCCCGCTAACAACAACACTACTTCTGCTGGTACTATTACTACTACTACTACTACTACTACTACTGCTGCTTTTGCTGCTACTACTACCGCGACCACCACCACTATTGCTGCTGCTGCTGCCTGCTGCTGCTACTGCTACTGCTACTGCTACTACTACTACTACTACTACTACAAATAATAATAATAATTGTTTCTGCTTTAGGCACAAGGCCAGCAATTTGAAAGGGAGGAGGAAAGTCGATTAAATCGACCCCAGTGCATTACTGGTGCTTTATTTTATCTATCCAGTAAGAATGGAAGGTAAAGCTAACCTCGGCGGAATTTGAACTCAGAATGTAAAGGCACGTAACTCTATGCTGTGAAGCATGATCTCAAACACTCTACCAATACTGCAAAGACAAATACTGTCAGATCATCGACATGGCCATACGGAATGGCAGGAATATTGCGAGTAAGGAGATTTTAAAAAATACCAAATACTCTGAAATGAAAGCGGAGCTGGCAAAACTATTTGGAATGCAAGAGGGTAACATAAAACTCATACCAGTTGTGATCGGGCCTTTAGGTCAATCACTTTGAAACTTCAAGACTTCTTAAAGCGATTGGGAATAGGAAACAGGTTGGGTGTCATACACAAGGCTACTTTGCTAGGTACGGCGCACCTTTTGAGGAAAGTATTAGCTGTCTGGGGTCCTTGTTGTGATTTGACAGATGACTATATACCTGAGTGCTTTATCCATCTGCACTGCGTAACTGAGCGATAATCATAATAATAATTGTTTCTACTTCTGGCACAAGGCCAGCAAATACCCAGTGCATTACTGGTACTTTATTTTATCAACCCCGTAAGGATGAAAGGCAAAGTTAACCTCGACGGGATTTGAATTCAGACCATAAAGGGATAATTATAATAATAATTGTTTCTACTTTTGGCACAAGGCCAGCAAAA
>OZ024743.1:200378161-200380661 GCA_964016885.1 Eledone cirrhosa
CCACACACACACACACACACACACACACACACACACACACACACACACACACATATATATATATATATATATATATATATATATATATATATATATAAGAGAGTGTGTCTCTGCATATATACATATGATTGTAACATACGAAAACTCAATGGGCCACCTTAGGTTTCAGAAAGCTTTATCTCCACGTTGACACACACGCACACGCACACACATAGAGACACATCCAGACAAGTATTTACATGCATATATATCATATTGCTTCAGCAGAAGAGCGGGGGAGTGTGTTTGAAACAGAAGAAAGAGAATATGGAAATAGACAGGAGAAAAATAAAGAAAACCGGGGCAAAAGTAGACAGAAGAGAAAGCACGAGTTGTTAGTCAGGTATCTTGAAACGTATTTACATTTTTAAGTGTTTTTATACAAATATATAAATATCATTGAAACCGCTTACTGTGATCACTTTTGGGTGGAGTCTTTTATATAACATTACTCTACTGACAACATTAAGCAGTGGGTATAACAATAACTTGAGCAGGGTTGGATTTAGACCTCGGGATGGGGAGGGGCAGGGCACTTCAGGTTGGAGGGGAGGGAATACATACAAAGTTACATTATACAGCAAATCTTCCAATTTTACATATCAAAGTTAGCTTGGAGCTAGTAATTGGAATTGAAAAGTTATACATACAGGTATTAAATTTAAAAAGTCTGACCACCATAAACTAAAAAGCCCAGCTGAGGGCACAGATAATTGTAACGGTCGTTGCTAGTGCCCAACTGCAGGGGAGCCAGGAACAATTACGTCCTTTGCTCACCATTAAATCCGACTCTGAACCTGAGCGGTTTGAGACCCAATAATTTTGATAACAAAAATTGGATAACAACATGGTTGGATTGTTAGAAAATTAGCTTCGCAATCATTAGGTCCCTGGTTCGATACCACCGCGTGGTATTTTATGGAAGTATTATTTACCATAGCCTTAAAGCCAGCCTATGGCTTCCGAGTGAAATTGCGTGGACAGAATGGTTTGGAAGCCCATCGGATTGACTGTACCCGTATTTCAAAGGGCTGGCCTTCTTACAAACTATTTAACGCTAAATTACCTTGAGAAATATGTTGAAGGCACAAGTGTCTGTGGAATGCTCAGGCACTTACACGCTAATTCATGCGCAGGTTATTCCGTTCATCAAACAAAAGGATCACTCGTCATCAAAACCGACCGAGATCCATTCCATATGTGTGTGTGTGTGCTGCGTGTGTGTGTGTTCTAGTGGTTGTGTTGATGGTTGATGGTTATGATGGTGATTGTGATATTAGTTATGGTGATGCCGGTACTCCTGGTTATGATGTCGATAGTGTTGGTGGTAGTGGTGGTGGTGGTGGGGTAGTGGTAGTAGTAGTAGTAGTAGTAGTAGTAGTAGTAGTGGTATTGCTGCTGCAGTGGAATAAATAAATAGACAATAAACATAGATGCAATCGGGAAATAATGGCTCCTTAGTTTGCCTTTTGAATATAAATAAATAACTTGTCAAGGTGGCGATTTCCGGGTGTCGTGTGGGGTAGATTGTTCATGTGGTTTGTGTGTAGTTACGACTTATGAAGTGGGTAACTACTACTACTGGTGTCGCTGTCCTCCGGTGCAATACTTGTAGTATGTTCCAGCTGGTCGGGTCGTGTTTAATCAATGTTGTCTTCTCAACTTTGACACGCAAGAAGAGAAAAAATCATGAAAGAAAATAGAAAAAAGTAGTAGTAGTAGTAGTAGTAGTAGTAGTAGTAGTAGTAGTAGTAGTAGTAGTAGTAGTAGTAATGTGTTCTCGAATTTGACACGCAAGAAGAAGAAGAAGAAGAAGAAGAAGAAGAAGAAGAAGAAGAAGAAGAAGAAGAAGAAGAAGAAGAAGAAGAAGAAGAAGAAGAAGAAGAAGAAGAAGAAGAAGAAGAAGAAGAAGAAGAAGAAGAAGAAGAAGAAGAAGAAGAAGAAGAAGAAGAAGAAGAAGAAGATCACCATCAACAACTACGATTATGCTTTTTTGCACGTAACATGGTCACTATACATTTTAAAAGAAGGGTAAAAATGCCCTCAGTACTTCACTGGGATTATAAAACCTAGGAGCGAATCTTTAGATGAATTGTGAAACATTACAGTCAAATTTCTGTATCGACTTGTGTGTAACAGCATTCAACTTTCCGTCAAATTACGCTATATCATTTTATGAAAAGGAAACGATATTTTGGATCATGTAGTCGTAGATATACTTAGTCTGAAACTAGATGATCATTGATTGATTCCATTTGATCATAAAGCTATTTGATCGTTACTGACCCGAATAAAAAGTAATGCTTCTTTCATTTATCCCAGGATGGCATTTTGTTTGTGGCTGTTCTGCTTTTTCTTATATTCCAGGTCTTAAATGATTCATTTCACACGTGGTAATAGCGATGCCATACAATCCTACAATGATACCACATATCAATAACAGTTGTTTAATAATGCTCTC
>OZ024743.1:200393161-200395661 GCA_964016885.1 Eledone cirrhosa
TAACCACGATTAAACGGATAATCAACACTCGAGGTGACAGGCGCCCATAAATAAATAGACAGATAGATAGATAGATAGATAGATAGATAGATAGATAGATAGATAGATAGATAGATTGATAGAAGGGTAAATAGATAGATATATTTCTTTATTTGCCACAAGGGCGCACAAGAAAAGTGGACAATACAAAGACATGCCGAGGATTTTACATACAGTCGTGTAAAAAATATAAAACAAACAATTACAACAATCGAAATCCCCAATAGGGAGGAAGCGTCACAAATGGGTTGTTTAATACCCCGTCGATAGAACAACCCTCAACTCCAGGAGCGTGTTGTGCAAGTGCTCCTTTCTTCCTTTTTCTCCCTTCTTTAACCTACAGGCTTATAAACAGAGAAGGCCCAATCACTCGGGCCATTTTTTCCACATTCACCCACCTTTCAGTAAATTTACTGGGGTTCAGTGCCTTACTCTCCACTCTGATTCTCCTTCTAAAGTGATACTGAAAGAAGGGAATCAATTGTTGTCCGGAGAGAAAGGTATCTGTCCTCAGTCCTCTCAATCTCGTCCACCATATAACTTCTTTCACCATAGCCACTGTACAGAGGAAAACTGCCTCTCTTTCGTTTTTGAAAGAGGCTGGCAGTTTGATCCTTACTATGGACTCGGCAGTTAACTGGATTTGTCCCATACGCGACAGCAGTTGTTCTGCATAGTTCCACAGGTCGGTTATGCCCGGGCAGTGTACAATTGCGTGCAGGACGGTTTCAAGTATCGATGGTCGAACCTATCGAATGCCTTAGACTGATCCAAATTGATCAGAGCCCCACCGAAGCCGAGTTTACTACCCACACTCTCTATGATGTATTGCATGAGGTGGAGGTTGTCGTGTATGGACCTGGTCGGGATTGCACACGTTTGCGCTTTCCCTACCAGGTTCTCGACGACAAGCGCCAACCTCGTCGCTAGCACCTTGGCCACAATCTTTAACTCTGTGTTGAGCAGAGTTATGGGCCTGAAGTTGTTAATTTCGTCCCCCTTGTTCTCGCCTTTCCTGATCAGCGTTACTACGCCCTTGCCTGCAGAACTGGGAATTCTCCCGTTCTGCTGCCAATTGCAGTAAACGGCTTCGAGGGCGTCAGAGAACAAGTGCGGCATGCCTATATAAAACTCATAGGGTAGATCATCTAGACTGGGTGACTTGCGTTTCCCGCAGCGGCCCAGAGCGTCCCGTATCTCAGTGTCCGTGATCGGTCTTTCGCAGAACTCGGCGTCCGTGTTCGAGAGATGCGGCAGGCAGTCGAGGTATAAACTAAAATCCATTGCCCTGTTCGGCTCACCGTCGTTCTACTCAAACAGTCGCGCAAAGTGCTGCTGAAAGGCCACGCACATTTGCTTGGGGTCAAGTAGCACGCGTCCGTTTTGATCTTTCAAAGACCGAATTGTGGACTTGTTGCCACTTTTTGCCTCCGCTACTTTGGCCCAGCTGACAGCTTTCGCTCGTTCGTTTCCTAGAGCACGTGTCTTGCTTCTGACCACGCAGCCTTCGTGTTTCGCATCGAAGAACTGGTCCAGTGCCATTCTCGACGCTAACACTCTAGCCGTGTTGCCACTTCTAAGTGCCTAATCTACCTTGGCTACTAGTTCTCTTTCTATTTTGTTTTTCTCTAAGGTTAATTCTCTGCTAAACCCTATCGATTCTACTCTAATTACTTTATTGAGTAGTACCACCATCTATTGTTGACGATGGTTCCCGTTAACTGTTGCTTGACTAGTCTACTTATGCGTTCACTGTAAGCTTTACGTGCCGGCAACGACACGTTCAACTTTTAGCATCCGGGTCCCTGTTTATGTGTTCTGTCACAGTTTACTATGCAGACGACTAATTTGTGATCTGAATAGGCAACCATGTGCATTCGTGGACAGCTTAACATCTTGTCCCTTTCTCTAATGAAGAACCTATCTAAATACGATCTAGATGTCCCGCTGCGGTTTGCCCACGTCCACTGTGGTGCAGTCGGGAAATCCAGTCGATACCAATCGGCCAGTTGGAATTGGCCGATTAAAGTTTTGAGGTTGTTGCACCCCCCTCCCCTCTACTGGGACATGCTCCACATAGTCCCATCGTGCACCTAGGATACCATTCCAGTCCCCCACTAAAAGTAAGGAGCGAGACGTTCCCAGAAAAGACTCTAGACGCTTAAAGAAGTCTGGCCGTGATTGCTATTGACCGGCCACCAGTCTGAAGGCTCCACCTCCAATACTGTTCACGTCTAGAACTACTAGTCTACCCTCTGGGTCTAAGTGTACCTGCTGTACTTCGACGTCCAGGTTCTTCCGAAACATGACAGCCATTCCCCCTCCACCTCCTGGCTGACAGAGAGATGCGTAGATCTCAAAGTCGTCGAAGATGGGGGTTAGTTGCTTCCTGTTGTGGATTCTGGACTCGGTGATGGCTATCACATCCATACCGTGTGACCTAAGGTCGTTTAAAAGTTGG
>OZ024743.1:200400661-200428161 GCA_964016885.1 Eledone cirrhosa
AAGCATATGCATGTATATATATGTATGTATGTATGTAATGTTGGTGGTGGTGGTGGTGGTGGCGATTTTTAACACATGCACAAAAACATTCATTATTTTTGTTTGTCTGGATGGGGTATATTGTCGATTAAATCGACACCAGTATTGTTGGTTTGAATAACCATAGAAGAAAATCTTATCAGATCAAAATATAACCGATAAGAAAATCTCTTGGAATCCCCACAAGATAAGTTCACTAGAAATAAGAAAGGAAGTAGTTAACTAGAACTTAAATCCAGACCAAACTCTACGAGACTGAGAACAAAGAAATAGTGACGTTTGTAAAGCGGCAAATTATGTTTTGTTGTTGGTTCATTCTGTCAGGCAACAGGAAATCAAATATGCTGCCAGACAGGAAACACTCCCTACAACTGTAAAGAGACAAAATCTTGTTCGGTACGGACCTGTATCCTCCCACAACACATGGTCTAAAAGTATTCCCTAGGAGTGGGGCGGGTGGGGTGGGGGTCGAGGAAGATGCAAACAAAGACATTTCTTGTCCGATAACATCATGCAGTAAACAGATCACGACACTTTCACCCTTCTGCGTATGACAGAGGAGAGAGAGAGACCAGTGACGAGTGCTGACTGCCAAAACATCTTGAAGGGTACCCCAACACTTAATGCATGTTACAAATGGCGTAGTTTGTTTAATTACATCAAATGTGTCCCTTACGCCAAAGACATTTCTGGTCCGATAACATCAGATACTGAACAGATCACGGCATGTTGACCCTTCTATGCATGACAGAGGGGAGAGAGACCAGTAACAAGTGCTGACTGCCAAAACATATCGAGTGGCACCCCAACGACTGCTGCAGGTTATGAATGGCGTATCTTGTTTGATTACATCCAATGTGTCCTTACCAAGGATATATATCGCCTAGTTTCGATGGCTGATATTAGAAGTTTTAATGATAATCAGGCTTCAAGTAAATTGCAATTTCTTTAAACTGCAATTGATACCAATAGTCTATCATGCAACACGTGAAACATTGCCACAGTGGGGCTGATTCGGTTGTTATTGCTGTTGCAGCTGCTGTTGTTGTATTCGTTGTTGTTGTTGTTGTTGTTGTTGTTATTGTTTGATATTGTTGTGAAGGCGTGTGGCTGAGTGGTTAGAGAATTGGATTCGCAATCGTGAGGTTGTGAGTTCGATTCCAGAACCGGGCGATGCGTTATGTCCTTGAGTAAGACACTTTATTTCACGTTGCTCCTTCTACCTGGAGTTGCGACCGATAGATAGTATTAGCAATTGGAAAGACCAATGGAAACATTGTTTCCTCGGTCCGATTTGCCGAAAGTCGATCGTTCAAAAAAAAAAAATTGTAGTTTTAGCTCCAGATCTGCTTCTTTATAGAGTGGTGAAGGTGTTGATGGTGATGATAATGGCGATGTTGATGTTGGAGCTCAGTAAATGCGACGTTGATGGTTGGGAACTTAAAATAACAATAAAAAAAACACATAAAGGAAACATACCTACACTCACGTACATGCATGCACACACACACAAGCACACACACGCACACGCACACACACACACACACACACACACACACTAACAAAAATGAGCATCAACAAATATTCGTAATCGCATGCATAAAAGTATGCATACATCTATGTATGTACATATGCACGCGTATATACGTATAAACATAAGGTTAGGCGCACACATGTTTACACACAATCATGCGCACACAGATACAAAATCACTCTTACACTTACTTATTCGCTGCCCTCCCCCTCTCTCTAGATATATATATATATAATATATATATATATATATATATATATATATATATATATATAAAGCAACAACACAAAATGGTATGTAATTAAAAAAATAGATATCAAAACAACAAAATATACGAAAATATAATAGAAATCTGTACATGAGTGAGTGTCGCATTCATACACACACACATATGTACACATATACAACCACCCACCAACCACACACGTTCACAAAATACACATACATCATATATATATATATATATATATATATATACATGCGCATGTTTGTATATATGTATGTATGTTAGTAGGTATGTATGTGAGTTGGTTTGTGTGTATGTAATGTATATTGATATATATATAGAGAGAGATATATAGATATATATGTGGGTGTGTGTGTATATATATATATATATATATATATATATATATTTATATATATATATAGAGAGAGAGAGAGACAACATATATATAGACAATATATATATTAATATCTAAATAATGTGCTGCTGTTCATGCTCAAGATATTTCTAAAAAGAGGAAGTGAACCTAAGTGAAAATCGTTCCTTTTCCATTGTTGCTACGCAATACTTTATTTAGTCATTCATCCTGAGGATTTTTGGAAGTTTTCTCTGGATTTTCTTTATTTATTTTCATTGTTATGGACTTTTTTGTGTACGAAGTGGGTTTTTTTATGTTTTCGTTATGTTTTTGTTTCTGCACTTTTTTTTTCGTCTGTCTTTTTTTTAAAACTAGAATTGCTTTGGTGTGGGGGGGGGGAATAGATTCTCGTCTAAATGTGTGTGTGTATAAAAGTACGTTTGTGTGTGTTTTTTATTGTACTTTTTGGTTGTTGTTGTTCTTTTTTTTCATCGGAAATGAATAAGAATAGGTTTTAAATTTTAATATAGGGTACAAATGGAAAATTCTTATCCGTGCAAAAAATAAATAAATAGAATAAGATAATGATAATAATAATAATAGTAATAATAATAATAATAATAATGCTATCTTTATTAACCACAAGGGTTTACATAAAGTAGACATTAAGCACAGTACAGGACAATACAGGACGGTACAAATGGGCATTTTTGCGTGTAAAAAAAACAAAGGATGTAATAAAAAATAACAATGAAAAATTCCCCAATAGGGGAGAGACTTCCGAGGGACATTTGTGGAGAAAGCCCATTAAAAGGCCACAGTGACCCTGACCACCGGGGCAAGTGCCCTCTCCCAGTTTTCCACCTTTAATTTACAGACAGATACTCAGAGTAGGCCCATTCACACGGGCCATACTTGCTTCTCTCACCCATCTTTCAACAAAATGCTGGGAAGAGAGCACTTCCCTCTCTACCCTGATTTTCCTTTTCAAATGAAATTTGAAAAAGTTAATCAGGGCATCACCGAAGAGGTAAGTGCTCGTCTTCAGCCCTTTCAAACGTGTCCACCATACTATCTCTTTCGCCATGGCCACCAGACAGATAAAAACTGCCTGCCCTTCTCGGCTAAAGGAGGAGGGCGGGGCAATCCTCACGATGGACTCAGCTGATAGCTGCATCCGTCCTACACGTTGCAGCAGGTGTTCGACATAAACCCACAAGTCAGCAATGCTCGGACACTGGACGAGTGCGTGCAGGACGGTTTCGTCGTCCTGAGCGTATCTTGGACATGCCCGGCTGAGGGCACCTTCATGCCTGTAGAGTTTATCCCGAACTGGCAAAGCACCCCGGTAGCACTGCCAGGCCAGGGATTTCTGGAAGTTGTCCATAGGCCCCGGCCCGAAAGTCCTTCCAAAGAGATTGGCTAGTTGATTTTCGTCGACGCCTAGAGTTTCTCCAAGTACGTCGTCGCTCTTCCCCTCCACTAATCCTCTATAGAACTCCAAGGTGGAGATTCCACCGATCACATTGCCCGATTGGTCGAGGGCTGTGAGCGCCTGAAGACATTCCAGTCTCCAAGCGCTCCCTCTCGGTCTTCGCTTGACCCAGGACTGCAGCTCCGTCAAGGAGACGAGCTGGGGAACAACGTGTCTAGCAAACAGCGACCACACCTGATCACCGTCGAGGAAGAGGTGGAAATGTCGTAGCCTGAGCGCGTGTCTGCGCATCATCAGCCACGGCATTCCCAGCCCTCCACGTAGCGGGTGTTGACAGCAGATGGACCGTCTGACCATCGGAGCGCGTCCCTTCCACAAAAAGCGAAAGAGCAAACGCTCCAGCGCAGTCAGGCGGGGCTTAGGACAAGGTACGACGGTCAGGCAGTAGTAGATGACGGACGCGATGTACGCGTTAGCCACCTCCGCTCGATCTTTCAGGGATAGCTTCCTCTCGGCCCATTTCTGGGTGAGAGAAGCCACCCTGCTCGTCACCTCGTCCCAGTTTTTTTGTCCGTCAGGAGGTCCGGACCGAACCAGACCCCTAGCAATTTAACCGGTCCGTCCGTCCAGTGCCCGACGACGCTGTTGGACGGCATGGACCTCCCTCTCCAGGTGCCGAGCTGCAGGCCCACTGACTTTTCCTGGTTGATCATTGCTCCTGTCATCGCTTCGTATTCTCTTAGTATAGTGCCGATCTCCTCGATGTGTTTGGCGTTCGACACCACTACGGGGACATCGTCCGCATATGCTGATACGGATCTTCAGCGTCCTAATTCGCGCGGGACGGCCCTCAACGTCTCCAGTTTGTGCAGTAATGGCTCGAGAGTCAATAAGTACAAGAGGGACGAGAGGGGATATCCTTGGCGGACCGAGCGCATGATATTGAATGGTTCTGAAAGGTGACCGTTCACTCTCACCACAGAGCAGATGTCGCTGTGCATGGCAGCGATCCAGCCTCTGAAGACGGGCCCAAAGCCAGCCGCCTTCATGACTGACGCTAGGTAACGATGGTCGACCCTATCGAAAGCTTTCGACTGATAAAAATTGACCAAGGACACACACGTGCCAGGTTCCCTAGCTACCCTCTCTAAGATGTATCGCATGAGGTGGAGGTTGTCGTGGATGGCGCATGTCTGCGCCTCTCCCACCAGACCACCAACGACAAGCGCCAACCTCTTTGCTAGCACCTTGACCAAAATTTTGAACTCTGTGTTTAGCAGAGTTATGGGCCTGAAATTATCTATTAACCCCCTTGTTCGGATCCTCTCTCAGCAGCACCACAGCTCCTCGGCTCACAGAGATTTGAGTTCTCTCGTTCTGTGGCCAGTTGCAGTAGACGTCCGCCAAGAGGCCTCCGGACAAGTCTGGCATCTGTACGTAAAGTTCATAGGGCAGACCATCCAAACCAGGCTATTTACCCCTTGTGCAGCCAGTCATTGCCTCCCGTACTTCAGCGGCTGTTATCGGCTTTTCGCAACACTCCACCTCAGTGGCCGAGAGCCGCGGCAGCCCGTCGAGGTAGACAGTAAAGTCCATCCCTCGACACAGCGCACCGCTGCCCCCGAACAGCTGAGCGAAGTGTCGCTGAAAAGCTTCACACATTTGCCCGGGATCGAGTAGCATGCGCCCGTTGTGGTCCACCAAAGACCGGATCGTGGCTTTGTTGCCACGACGCGCCTCCGCCACTCGGGCCCATTGAACGGCTTTCGTCCCTTGGTGTCTGAGAGCACGCACCGTAGCTCTGACAAAGCCTTCGTGCTTTGCAATGAAGAATTGCACCCTCCTACCCTATCCGCTAATCCCACAAAGTTCCAGCGTGCATCTAAGATCCCGTTCCAGTCGCCCATTAACACTAAAGAGCGGGACGTTCCAAGAAAGGTCTCCAGACGCCGGAAGAAATCAGGCCGCCCTGCTCCTGTCGGGGCATAGACGGCCACTAGCCTGAAAGCTTGCCCGTCTCCGCTGGTTAATTTTAGTTTCAGTTGTGGTGGTGGTGGCGTCAGTGGTGTTCAGTGTGGAAGAGTTCATTTTGGCTGAATTCGTTTCGATATCACGAGATAATTTATTTTTTTCTTTTGTTTCTGTTGTCGCTGTTGTGGTGGTTGTGGTGGGGGTGGCTTCACACACCTGCAGTCATTGGTAATGGCGCAAAATGAATGTCTGCCTGAGACAAATTTAAAATATTGCTACTGCTTATATTTTTAGTGTTGGCAAACGTAGTAATATTTACAATGGTGGTGTCGGTGAGAGGTGTTAGTTTGTGAGGAAGGCTCTCAGCTACTGGGTTCAGCTGTGAGTCGGCCATTATTTTTCAAATAAATTTTTTTTTTTGATTGATAATTCTAAAAGTTTAAATTTTGGGCTCAAGGCCACAATCTTTTTGCGTGTCCTTTTCAGAAAACAATGTATGTGCACTTATATACAGTTAACAATAACATTTTTTCATAAATGGCAATTTTAAACAACTGAAAATAACAAACCTTTGCGGAGCTCACGATAATACGATTTACTATGTAGGTCGCCAATAATAATAATAATAATAATAATAATAATGCTTTCTTTATTAACCACAAGGGTTTACATAAAGTAGACATTAAGGACAGTACAGGACAATACAGGACGGTACAAATGGGCATTTCTGCGTGTAAAAAAAAACAAAAAAAAAACAGAGGATGTAACAAAAAATAACAATGAAAAATAGTGGAGAGACTTCCGAGGGACATTTGTGGAGAAAGCCCATTAAAAGGCCACAGTGACCCTGACCACCAGGGCAAGTGACCTTATTAATAATTATAATAATAATAATAATAATAATAATAATAATAATACAGTAATAATAACGATAATAACAATAACAAAATAAAGCAAATATACAGGGAAAAAGATGACAATTAAATGTTTATTTATGCCCTTGAGAAGCCCAACTAGGTGCTGTTTTAAATAAACATGTTTTAACGGTCTATTCTCCGATTTCTTACGCTCTGCTAACTCTCTAGCCCACTAAATATTAACACTTCGAATATTTAATACTGCCGGCACTAGTATCGAGCACCTTTGGCATACGCTACTTGGCAAATAACTATATGTATCACCTATCCTCCCCTTTTGTTCTCTCTCTCGATACGTAAATACTGTATATATATATACATATATATATATATATATATATATATATATATATATATATATATATATATATATATATATATATATATATATATATATATATGTATATAATAGAAGTTAATATACCCAAGGATACTAAGTACCCCTGAAAATATATAGGTTGTCGATATATTTTATCGTTCCTGGGTCTTTAGCCCTAGGAAAGAAAAATGCTTCTCTGATGAACTTTGATTTTCCATTAGAAATCCATTGGATTTCTGGTGTTTTACAAAGCGAAACCGATCGGTCAGGGCGAAAAGGATAGGTAAATATTTAAATTATATTTTTTAATTTATTTAAAAAAATTGGTTGAATTTTGCTTGTTCTGCTTATCTTAATATATATATATATATATATAATATATATATAAGCGGAAAAAATGAAAAGAAATTTCATTTCTCACTCTTAGTACGGCTGTTACTTAATTATAAGTATGTATACGTACATACATATATACAGACGTAGAGTATATATACATACATGCACACATATATATATGTACGTATGGATTCACCGAACATTTATTATAATGCTCGGTGTGTTTGTAAACAAACATCCTGAATTAAGCCGTACAGTGTCTAGCAACCATCGTTGCTCATTTGTTCAACACTGACAAAGGAACGCTGTACTAGTTTCAAGCTTATTAGCTATCGTCAGTAACGTATACCTTGCTGCCAGATGGTTCAATATATATATATATACAAATATATATATATAAATATATATATATATATATATATATATATATATATATATATATATATATATATATATATATATATATATATATATATATATATATATACATATATATATATATACATACATACATATATATATATATACTAAATTTCCAATTATATATACATATATATATATATACATATATATATATTAGGTTGTAACATAAATTCCCGCCGTTTTTATTACAAATTATAACAACGGCGGGAATTTGTGTTACAACCTAATATATATGGTTGTAAATGTGTGAGTGTGAGTGTATATACTTCTATATATCTATATATACACACACACACATATATATATATATATCAGTGTGTGTATATATAGATATATAGAAGTATATACACTCACACTCACACATTTATGTATATTCAAACACGACTATACATATAGAGGGCGCCCCAAAATATGTATACACACTTCAACAGCATGCTAATAAAAATGTGTAAACATTTGGGGGGGGGGGACACGCTATATATGCGTGTTCATGCGTGCCTGTGTAACTGTGTGGTAAAAGGTAGTATTTTTATTGGTATGTGTAATCAAATGTACCACCAATTTACTATATCTGTTTCTCTTTTACTCTTTCACTCTTTTACCCGATCCAGCCATCCGGCTGAGGCCATGCTGGGGCACCGTTGTTTTTCATGTCTATTTTCCTTCTGCATTGGGTAAGAGAGAAATAAAGAAAGAGGTTGTGTGAAAATGAAATTTATTCGTTATCCCATTCTTTCTTAACAGATTATTTGAAGCCACATCAATATCAACAAAACTTAATGCTGTGATTATAATAGATTTAATTGCTTACGATTAAAACAATGCCAAGGACGTCAAATGAAATATTCTTCTTCTTCTTCTTCTTCTTCTTCTTCTTCTTCTTCTTCTTCTTCTTCTTCTTCTTCTTCTTCTTCTTCTTCTTCTTCTTCTTCTTCTTCTTCTTCTTCATCTTTACCATCATCATCTTCATCATTATCATCATCATAATGTTTCTTCTTCTTCTTATTATTCTTCTTACCAGTAATGCACTGGGTAATTGCTGGCCTTGTGCCTAAAGTAGAAACAGTTGTTATTATTATTATTATTATTATTATTATTATTCAAATCCCGCCGATGTTGACTTTTATCCTTACGGGGTCGATAAAATAGAGTACCAGTAATGCACCGGGTAATTGCTGGCCTTGTGCCTAACGTAGAAACAATTATTATTATTATTATTATTGGTCTAATCGGACGCATTTTGCTCGATCCCAGTAAGTCGCTTTATTTGCCTGTTAAAATTATTTGTTGTTAAATATTTCTTGTTGTGTAAGGGATATAAGCCATTAGACTTTGCCCTGTGAAGGGGAAAGTATAATATTTGGGCCTTTTGGCCCAAATATTTGAACTTTTTTTTACATGTTAAAAAATTTACGGAGGAAAAAAAAACATGGCTGAGCCACACCCCCCAGCGATATGTCTGCTGTCGAACCACAACGACGTAGAAGTTGAGAGGAGCGCTACAGCGAAATTAACACAAATTGATAACACAAACACCATCACAAACAAGGTAAACAAAGACACCAATGATACCAATAAGAACTCTAATTTTGAAAAAAATTACAGTAACAGCGACAACGAAAATACAGATAGACAATCCCGGAACACATTCGCCTTCAGAATGGGACGGTCATTCACATTATGACCGAAGGCAAAAGACCGCAGTGTTTTGTTTGTGGGGAAAAAACCCATTTGCGAGCCTTCTGCCCTCAACTGCTGAAAGAGGCAAGGGGTCGAAAGGCTCCACTGCTGCCGTCGCCGGGGCGAGGACCATAACCAACACCAGCACCGGCAAAACCACCAACAACAACACCAATAGAAAGACCACCACCAACATTGACCACCCAGGGGGGAAACGAGGAAAGCTGTCAAATTCCGCCCCCCCCCCCCAAAAAAAAATACACACACCAATAAAACCATAAACATACATACAGACACACTTACAGACACAGACCCCCTCATCTACCAGTAGTGAAAATGAGGGAAAACCAAAGTCCCCCAAAATACAAAAAAGGAAACACAAAAAGAAAAAAAAAACTCAACAAAGCACAAAATCACCCCCAATAAAAAACGCAGACACCACCCACGCAAACATCTCTACAATAACACCAACATCAACACCACCATCACCATCACCAGAATCCTCCAAACGCAAACAACCTAAACAGACGAAAGAACAAATATACACACAAACATCTGAAACCACAGACACCGCACTCACAACAAACACAGACACAACCGAAACAACACCACCAAAACCATCACCACCACAGCAACGCAAACAAATAAAATCACACCAACAAAATATACAAAACTTCGTGCTCGTCAGGAGGGCCAACAAGGAACTGATGTCCCTCGTACCACGAAGTGAAAATATACAAAAAGAGGGGGAAATTTTTAAATCGAGCACATTTCGCGTGCCGGAAGATTTGGTTCTGGTGCGAATGTAGATCGATTTATACAAAGAAATACGAGACAGCTTTCCTCGGGACGTGGGAACCCCGAACGTAAAACCCACTTCAAGACTTTTAAAGGGGTTCCCAAAAGAAGCCCCACCAACTATGGAGGTCGAACAACCCGACCTTCACAAGAGCCCGGAAGGTAAGTAAACCTTTCCTCTCTCTCTCTTTTTAACCTGCCAACATGACCATATTAAGAGTAGGATGTTTAAATGTTCGAGGCCTGGGATCGTCCTGGAAGCAGGGTCACCTGCTCAATGACCTCAGGTCTCTAGAAATGGATGTAATTGCCGTCAGCGAGACGAGGATTTCCGACACGCGAGCACTAGCCCGCATTTGTGACGACTATCAGTCTTTGCATCTGTTAGCCGGCCGGGAATGGGAGGTGGGGTGGCAGTGTTGTTTAGGAAAGGCCTGGATCTCGAGGTAAGGTCGATCTTCCGGGACCCGGACGGAAAGTTGGTGGTCCTGGACGTGAACAATAACGAAGGTGGTGCCTTTAGACTGGTAACCGTCTATGCTCCTACTGGGGCAGGACGGCCGGACTTCTTTAGACGCCTGGAAGCCTTTATGGGCACGTCTCGCCCTTTCCTGTAAGCGGGGGACTGGAACGGCATTTTAGACGCACCCTGGGACTGTGTGGGAGTATCCGATAGGAGCGGGGAGTGCAAGAGCCTCAAGAACCTGATCAGCCAGTTCCAACTGTCTGACAGGTACCGACTAGATTTCCCTAATGCGCCAGTGTGGACCCGGGCTAACCGCATACGGTCATCTAGATCGTATATAGACAGGATATTCATTAGGAAAATAGACAGAAATAGTGTAAGCTGTCCACGTTTTGAAACGGTCGCCTCTTCAGATCACAAGTTTGTGATCTGTATGGTCGACCTAGATAAGACGTGGAAGCTAAACGTGTCATTTCCGGCACGTAAGACTTACAGGGACCAGGTCAACAATTTAGTTAAGAAAAAGTTGACAGGGGGAGTCGTCAACAATAGATGGTGGGGGCTCTCAAAAGAGAGATTAGAGTAATGTCGATAGAGTTTAGCAAAGAAGTAGCGTTAGAGAAAAATAGAAAGGAGGGGGAGTTGGTAGATAAGTTAGACGAGGCTATTGGTAGTGACATTGCAACTGACGTGCTAGCGGCGAGAATGGCATTAGACCATTTCTTCAACGCGAAACACGAAGGTTGCATTGTCAGAGCTAAGGCGCGTGCTCTGAGAAACGAGGGAACCAAAGCTGTCGATGGGCCCGCGTGGCAGAGGCGCAGCGTGGTAATAAAACCACGATTCGGTCTTTGATGGACCGAGACTGGCACGAGCTGAGCGATTCCAAGAGGATGTGTGAAGCCTTTCGCCAACATTTTGCTCGGTTGTTCAGGGGAAGTGGCGGGTCAGAGATGACGGCTGACGCTGGGCGCTGCGAAAGGCCAATTACTTCAGCCAAGATTCAGGATGCCCTTGTCGGCTGCATGAGGCGCATGTCACCGGTTTGGATGGTCTGCCCTACGAGCTTTACGTAAATATGCCAGACTTGTTCTCCAATCTCCTCGAAGCCCTCTACTGCAACTGGCAGCAAAACGGGAGTATTCCCAGTTCTGTGAGCCGGGGCGTATGACGCTGATAAAGAAAGACGAGAACAAGAGGGACACATTAGACAATTTCAGGCCCATAACTCTGCTCAACACAGAGTTTAAGATTTAGGCCAGGGTGTTAGCGAAGAGGTTAGCGCTTGTCGTCGGGGATTTGGTTTGGGAGGCGCAAACTTGCGCAATCCCAACCAGGTCCATACACGACAACCTCCACCTAATGCGATACATCATAGAGAGGGTAGGGTGTAAACCTGGCTTCGGTGGGGCTCTGATCAATTTAGATCAATTAAAAGCATTCGATAGGGTCGACCATCGGTACCTGGAGGCTGTCTTCAAGGCGGCTGGCTTCGGCCCCGTCTTCAGAAGCTGGATCGCTGCAATGCACAGCGGCACCTGCTCGATGGTCAAAATTAATGGCCACCTCTCGCAACCGTTTCAGGTCTGCCGATCGGTTCGTCAAGGGTGTCCCCTCTCCTCCCTTCTGTACGTATTGACTCTCGAGCGTTTACTGCGGAAGCTGGAGCTGTTGCAGGGCATCCCGCTCGAACCGGGACGCGGAAAAGCTGTGTCGGCTTATGCGGACGACATCAAGGACTTCACCGTGATGGTGTCGGACACCTCAGAAATTGAGGTGGTCGGCAACTTATTGGAAGAATATGAAAGGTTGACGGGAGCAAAACTTAACCCGGAAAAGTCGGTGGGCTTGCAACTCGGCACCTGGAGAGGCAAGTCCATGCCGTCCAACAGCGTCGTTAAGCGCTGGACGGACGGACCGGTAAAGTTGCTAGGGGTTTGGTTCGAGCCAGACCTCCAGGTGGATAAGAATTGGGACGAGGTGACGGGCAGGGTAGCCAGTCTCACCCAGAAATGGGCTGGCATGAAGCTATCACTGAAAGGTCGGGCGAAGGTGGCGAACGCGTACATCGCGTCCGTCATCTACTACCGTCTGACCGTCGTCCCTTATCCCCCGTTCGCGCCTCGCCATCTTGGAGCGGCTCCTCTTCAAATTCTTGTGGAGGGGTCAGGTTCCGCTGGTGAGGCGGTCCATCTGCTGCCAGCACCCTCTACGCGGAAGGCTGGGCATGCCGTGGCTAATGATGCGCAGGCACGCGCTGAGGCTCCAGCATCTCCAGATATTCTGCCTAAACGGTGGACAGGTGTGGTCGCCGTTTGTCAGACGGGCCTTTCCGCAGCTCGTTTCTTTGACTGAGCTGCAGTCCAGGGTCAAGAAGAGACCGAGACTGGGTGACTGGCATCTGGAATGTTGCTTGGCACTCACTGCCCTCTACCACGCGGGCAATGCGGTCAGTGGAACTTCCACTCTCGAGTTCTTTCGAGGGTTAGTGGTGGGCAAGTGCGACGACGCACTCGGAGAAGCTCTGGGAGTCAACTAAGTCGAACTAACCAGTATGTACTGGAGGACTTTCGAGCCGGGGACGATGGATAATTTCCAAAAATCCCTCGCTTGGCAGTGCTACTGGGGGGCACTTCCGGTTCGAGATAAACTCCTCAGGCATTGACGGACCTGCCCTAGATGCGCGCAGAGCGACGAAACCGTTCTGTACGCACTCGTCCAGTGTCCGTGCATTACTGACTTGTGCAGTTATGTTGAACAGCTGTTGTCGCGTGTAGAACGAATCCGGCTATCGGCCGAGTCCATAGTGAAGATCGACCCGCCGCCTTCTTTTGGCCAGGAAGGGCAGGAAATTTTCCTCTGTCTGGTGGCAGTAGCGAAAGAGGTTGTATGGTGGACGAGGTTGAAAGGACTGAAAACAGACACTTTTCTCTTCGGCCAATGCTACATCAACTTTTTCAAGTTTCACTTGGAAAGGAAGGTGAGGGTGGAGAGAGAAGTGCTGCCCCCCAGTACATTTTCTGAAAGGTGGGTGAATGTGGCGAGAATGGCCCGTGTGAGTGGGCCTACTCTGGTCATGCGTCTGTAGATAGGTAAATTTGAGGAGGAGAGGGGGTGCCCTTCCAGGGTGCTCTCGAAGCGTCGGGGCGTTCAGGATTGATGGGGTACCTGAGAGAACCCTGGATGGCCATCCCCCCTATTGGGGAATTTTTTCTTGTTGTAATTTTCTTGTTACATTGTTATTGTGATTCATATTGTTTACTCGATTTTTCTGTAAAATCCCACTGTCCCAGTCTTTTGTATTGTCCCCTATATGTCGGCCCTTGTGGCCAATAAATGAAATCATTATTATTATTATTATTGAAGGACTATGAAAGGTTGACAGGAGCCAAACTTAACCCGGAGAAGTCGGTGGGCTTGCAGCTCGAAACCTGGAGAGGCAGGCCCATGCCGTCCAACAGCGGCGTGGGGCGCTGGACGGACGGACCGGTAGAGTTGCTCGGGGTTTGCTTCGGACCAGACCTCCAGGTTGAAAAGAATTGGGACGAGGTAACGAGCAGGGTAGCCAGTCACACCCCAAAATGGGCTGGGAGGAAGCTATCACTGAAAGGTCGCGCGGAGATGGCGAATGCGTACATCGCGTCCGTCATCTACTGACCGTCGTGCCTTGCCCCCGACCGCGCCTCGTCAATTTGGAACGGTTCCTTTTCAAATTCTTGTGGAGAGGACAAGTTCCGTTGGTGAGGTGGTTCATCTGCTGCCAGCACCCTCTACGCGGAGGGCTGGGCATGCCGTGGTTAATGATGCGCAGACATGCGTTGAGGCTGCGACATCTCCAGATATTCTGCCACAACGGTGAACAGGTGTGGTCGCCGTTTATCAGACGGGCCTTTCCGCAGCTCATTTCTTTGACTGAGCTGCAGTCCTGGGTCAAGAAGAGACCGAGACTGGGTGACTGGCACCTGGAATGTTGCCAGGCACTCACTGCTCCCTACCAAGCGGGCAACAAGATCAGTGGAACTTCCACTCTCGAGTTCTATAGAGGATTAATGGTGGGCAAGTGCGATGACGCACTCGGAGAAGCTTTGGGCCTCGACGAAGTCGAACTGACCAGACTGTATCGGGGGACTTTCGAGCCGGGGACGATGTACAATTTCCAGAAATCCCTCGCTTGGCAGTGCTACTGTGGAGCACTGCTGGTTCGGGATAAACTCTACAGGCACGGAAGTGCTGTCAGACGGATGCCCAAGATGCGCACAGAACGACGAAACCGTTCTGCACGCACTTGTCCAATGTCCGTGCATTACTGACTTGTGGAGTTATGCCGAACAGCTACTGTCGCGTGTGGAACGAATCCGGCTATCGGTCGAGTCCATAGTGAAGATCGACCCGCCGCCTCCCTTAGGTCAGGAAGAGCAGGAAATGTTCCTTTGTCTGGTGGTAGTTGCGAAAGAGGTTATATGGTGGACCAGGTTAAAAGGACTGAAGACAGACACTTTTCTCTTCGGCCAATCCCTCATCAACTTCTTCAAGTTTCACCTGGAAAGGAAGGTGAGGGTGGAGAGAGAAGTGCTGTCCCCCAGTACATTTGCTAAAAGGTGGGTGAATGTGGCGAGAATGACTCGTGTGAATGGGCCTACTCTGACCATGCGCCTATAGGCTAGCTAACTTGAGGAGAGGGGTGCTCTTCCTGGGTGCCCTAGAAGCGCAGGGTGATTCAGGATTGGTGGGGTACCCGAGTCACCCCAGGGTCGTCTAACCCCTATCGGTTAATTTATTTTGTTATATTTATACATAGTTTATTTTATATTCTTATATCTTCATTGTTAAATTAGTCTTGCCATTGTGCACTTTTACTCGACATTATTGTAAATCCCCACTGACCCTGTCTTTGTATTGTCCCCTACATGTCGGCCCTTGTGGCTAATAAATGAAATCATTATTATTATAATTATTTCCAGCATAGTTACGTTCCTTTACGATATGAGTTCAAATCCCGCCGAGGTTAACTTTGCCTTTCATCCTTACGGGGTCGATAAAATAAAGTACCAGTAATGTACTGCATAATTGCTGGCCTTGTACCTAAAATAGAAACAATTATTATTATTATTATTATGAGTTCAAATACCGCCGAGGTTAACTTTGCCTTTCATCCTTACGGTGTCGATAAAATAAAGTACCAGTAATGTACTGGATATTTGCTGGCCTTGTGCCTAAAGTAGAAACAATTATTATTATTATTATTATTATTCAAATTTCACTTGAAGAGGAAAATCAGGGCGGAGAGGCAAGTGTTGCCTTCTAGCAAGTTTGTTGAAAGGTGGGTGAATGTACTCTGAATATACGTCTGTAGTTTGAGAGATGGAAAAATAGAGAGAGTGCGCTTTCCCTGGTGGTCAGGGTGGCCGTGGTCTTTTGTGTGGTTTTCGTCACGAGTAACCCTCGGAGGTTTCCCCCCTTATTGGGAAATTTTTCATTGTTTCAATTTTCATTTTTATTGTTTATATATATATATGTTTCTATGTCCTTTTTTTTCTTTTCTTATATAAATAATAAAAATATTTACACGCACAAAACCCACATCGTACCGTCCTGTACCGTCCTGTGCCGTCTGTAATGCTTTTCTTGATGGCAGCCCTTGTGGCCAATAAAGAAATCATTATTATTATTAGTAGTAGTATTATTGGCGACCTACGTAGTAAATCGTATCATCGTGAGCTCCGCAAATGTTTGTTATTTTCAGTTGTTTAAAACTGCCATTTATGGAAAATTTTTATTGCTAACTGTATATAAGTGCACATACATTGTTATCTGAAAAGGACACTCAAAAAGATTGGGTCCTTGAGCCCAAAATTTAAAATTTTATAATTATCAAACAAAAATTTTTCTTTGAAAAAATCATGGACGACTCAGAGTCACTCCTTCCTCACAAACTAACACCTCACACCGACACCACCATTGTAAATATTGCTACGTTTGCCAACACTAAAAATATAAGCAGTAGCAATATTTTAAATTTGTTTCAGGCACACATTCATTTTCCGCCATTACCAATGACTGCAGGTGTTAAAGCCGCCACCCCCACCACAACCACAACGACAACAGAAACAAAAGAAAAAATAAATTAACTCGTGATATCGAAATGAATTCACCCAAAATGAACTCTTCCACACCGAACACCACTGACGCCACCACCACCACAACTGAAACTAAAACTAACAATAACAAAAATAACGATAACAACAACAGCAACGATGAAATTAAGAAAACCACCCTGTCTTTTGCCAGAGTAGCAAAAAAGTGCGAAGCATTCCAGGTAACTCAGGAGGAATTAGAAGAAGCCAAAATAATGGTAAAGAAAGATGGGTACAGGGTCAGCCTCACCCCCACCCCAAACACACACACACTCACACACCTAATAAAATGGAGCATCGGCGCCTATGCACCGTGTCTTATCGGACGATTAACATAAAATTGCGCCGAGTGGAACGGGCATCCGAGTCCCAAATCCAAAAAGCTTTCGGAGATGTGTGGGCAAAAAAAACCCACAACATACGTGGGCAGAAATATGGAACCGTGGACGTGTTCTTTGAAACACCACAGGAGGCCAGAGAACACTCCATGGCTCAATTAAGAAGTGACGACTTCACACTCATCCCAAGCTATTGTGGCCAGAGACTCGTGAAGATCAGGGTGACCCACATTCCACCGGCCATCGAAATTCCCTGGCTAATGGCTGCCGTCCTCGCCGGCATCAAGGCCAAGACAAAGATAATCGAAATAGCGAAAGAAAAGCAGGAGAAATGGTCCGGATCTGGGATGGAGCTCCTGATCCAAGCGGACCAAAAAAGCATTGAGGAGATTCCAGAGGTAATAGACCTCACTGACGGCAGCCACCTCACCGTAATCGTCGAGGGCAGAAGGCCTAGGTGTGTCGTTTGTGGTGAAGGAACCCACCTAAGGGCTTTCTGCCCTCAGGCTAAAAGGTTAAGGCCACCTCTCTTACCCACCCCAGTGACTCAACCATCAACATCACCAGCAGCAGAAATGGCAGCAACAACAGAAGCAACTGTAACAGCAACAACCCCAGCAACAGTAGCAAAACCAACACCACGACCACCCAACGCGCCAGAACTAGCACCAGCGCCTACACCATCCACCACGCCACAACCAAAACCAACGCCTGTGGAGGATTTTCCACTCCCCGACCTATCGCAACTGGAGACAGATTGTGACGACGAGGAGTGGGAAACGGTATCAGGAAAAAAGAAAAAAAGAATAAGAAACCCCAAAAGAAAAAAACCTCTTCCTTCCCCCTCCAAAAACAAAATACAGAGGGAAACAAATAAACTATCAAACAAAAAAGTTAGGACAGATATGCCACCATCCACACTAGCATCACCACCCCGATCACCACAAACACCAACACCATCACCATCATTAACCCCCAACACGACCATCACCAACACCACAAAAGTCACCAAAAAGCGAAACAGAAACAAACCCACAACAAACGCAAACAAAACAAAACAACCAAAACGATACACACTACACAGCATTAAATTTGAACAACCAATTATTACACTACATCCAACACAACACCAGCATCACAGAAAAAGACTACACAACAACCCAAAAGTTCACACCATCTCCACACATACAAATCACTTGCATCACACAGAAAACGTACACGACACTAAAACAAAAATTCCCCAAAACATCGGAGACTTCGGACAAGCACTCTCCAGGAGGATTTATAAGGACATCCTTCCTGAGGAGGCCACAAGCAGTGAAAAGGATGGACAAACCATCCTTCCTCTACGAGAAGTAAGGTAAGTGGTCTTTCCCATCTTTTCCACGCCATTTCAACATGACCTCACTCAGAATAGGCAGCATAAATGCGCGTGGCTTGGGGTCGTCATGGAAGCAGGGCCACCTGCTCAATGACCTCAGGTCACTAAACATAGATGTAGTGGCCATCAGCGAGGCCAGAATTTCCGAAGCACGGGCCTTCGCACCAATCTTCGTCGGCTACGATGTGTACGCATCTCCCAGCCGCCCGGGATCGGGGGGAGGAGTTGCTGTGCTTTTTCAGAGAGGTTTGGATCTCGCATTACGGGCCATCTTCCTGGACCCAGAGGTTAAGTTGGTGGTGCTGGACGTGACCAGCGGAGACGGGTAAGCTTTCAGGCTAGTGGCCGTCTATGCCCCGACAGGAGCAGGGCGGCCTGCTTTCTTCCGGCGTCTGGACACCTTTCTTGGAACGTCCCGCGCTTTAGTGTTAGTGGGCGACTGGAACGGGATCTTAGATGCACGCTGGGACTGTGTGGCATTAGCGGATAGGGGAGGAGGGTGCAAGAGCCTCACCAACCTGCTCAGGCGTTTTGAACTGTCTGACAGGTACCGATTGGATTTCCCGAATGTGCCAATGTGGACTTGGACAAATCGCCTTAGGTCATCCAGATCATATCTAGATAGAGTATTTTGTAGGGAAATAGATAGGTCTAGCATAGGCTGTCCACAATTCAAGATAGTCAGCTACACGGACCACAAATTCGTGATCTGTGTGCTTGTCTTAGATAGGCTTCATAGACGAGGACCCGGCTACTGGAAGCTAAACGCGTCCTTACCAGCACGCAAGGCCTACAGAGACCGGATTAGCGGACTAGTTAAGCGGGCGTTAACGGGGGCCATTGTCAACGACAAGTGGTGGTTTGCTCTGAAAAGAGCGATTAGAATAGAGTTCATTAGGTTTAGTAAGGCTTTAGCAATAGAGAAAAATAGAGCAGAGGGAGAACTAGTTAGAAAATTAGACGAGGGGCTTAGCAAAGGGATCGCGACCAACGTACTTGCGGCGAAATTGGTCCTTGACCAATTCTTCAATGCAAAGCACGAAGGCTGCGTTGTCAGAGCTAGGGTGCGTACTCTCATACACGAGGGAACGAAAGCCGTTCAATGGGCCCGAGGGCGGAGTCGCGTCGTGGCAACAAAGCCACGATCCGGTCTTTGGTGGACCACGACGGGCGCATGCTACTCGATCCCGGGAAAATGTGTGAAGCTTTTCAGCGACACTTCGCACAGCAGTTCGGGGGCAGTGGCGGGCCGGATTGAGGGATGGACGGACTGCCGCGGTTCTCGGCCACTGAGGCGGAGTGTTGAGAGAAGCCGATAACAGCCGCTGAAGTACGGGAGGCAATGACTGGCTGCACAAGGGGTAAATCGCCTGGTTTGGATGATCTGCCCTATGAACTTTACGTACAGATGCCAGACTTGTTCGGAGGCCTCTTGGCGGACGTCTACTGCAACTGGCCACAGAACGGGAGATTACCCAGCTCTGTGAGACGAGGAGCTGTGGCGCTGCTGAGAAAGGATCCGAACAAGGGGGATAACATAGATAATTTTAGGCCCATAACTCTGCTAAACACAGAGTTCAAGATTTTGGCCAAGGTGCTAGCAAAGAGGTTGGCGCTTGTCGTTGGTGGTCTGGTGGGAGAGGCGCAGACATGCGCCATTCCCGACAGATCCATCCACGACAACCTCCACATAATGCGGTACATCGTAGAGAGGGTAGCTAGGGAACCTGGCACGGGTGGGTCCTTGATCAATTTAGATCAGTCGAAAGCTTTCGATAGGGTCGACCATCGTTACCTAGCGGCAGTCCTGAGTGAGGCTGGCTTTGGGCCCGTCTTCAGAGGCTGGATCGCTGCCATGCACAGCGACATCTGCTCTGTGGTGAGAGTGAACGGTCACCTTTCGGAACCGTTCAACATCATGCGCTCGGTCCGCCAAGGATGTCCTCTCGCGTCCCTCTTGTACGTATTGACTCTCGAGCCATTACTGCACAAACTGGAGGCGTTGAGGGGGGTCCCGCGCGAACTAGGATGCGGAAGTTCCGTGTCAGCATATGCGGACGATGTCACCGTAGTGGTGTCGAACGCCAGACACATCGAGGCGATCGGCACTACACTAAGAGAATACAAGGCGGTGACAGGAGCAATGATCAACCAGGATAGGTCAGTGGACCTGCAGCTCGGCACCTGGAGAGGGAGGTCCATGCCGTCCAACAGCGTCGTCGGGCGCTGGACGGACGGACCGTTTAAATTGCTAAGGGTCTGGTTCCATCCGGACCTCCAGACGGACAAAAACTGGGACGAGGTGACGAGCAGGGTGGCTTCTCTCACCCAGAAATGGGCGGAGAGGAAACTATCCTTGAAAGGTAGAGTGGAGGAGGCTAACGCGAAGATCGCGTCCGTCATCTACTACCGCCTGACCGTCGTAACTTGTCCTAAGCCCCGCCTGACTGCGCTGGAGCGTTTGCTCTTTCGCTTTTTATGGAAGGGACGCGCTCCGATGGTCAGACGGTCCATCTGCTGTCAACACCCGCTACGTGGAGGGCTGGGAATGCCGTGGCTGATGACGCGCAGACACGCGCTCAGGCTACGACATCTCCACCTCGTCCTCGATGGTGCTCAGGTGTGGTCGCTGTTTGCTAGACGCGTCTTTCTCCAGCTCGTCTCCTTGACGGAGCTGCAGTCCTGGGTCAAGCGAAGACCGAGAGGAGCGCTTGGAGACTGGAATGTCTTCAGGCGCTCCCAGCCCTCGACCAATCGGGCAATGTGATCGGTAGAAACTCCACTTCGGCATTCTATAGAGGATTAGTGAAGGGGAAGAGCGACGACGTACTTGGGGAAACTCTAGGCGTCGACGAAAATCAACTAGCCAATCTCTTCGGAAGAACTTTCGGGCCGGGCCTATGGACAACTTCCAGAAATCCCTGGCCTGGCAGTGCTACCGAGGAGCTTTGCCAGTTCGGGATAAACTCTACAGGCATGGAGGTGCCGTCAATCGAGCATGTCCGAGATACGCGCAAGGCGACGAAAACGTCCTGCACGCACTTGTCCAGTGTCCGAGCATTACTGACTTGTGGGTTTATGTCGAACACTTGCTGTTACGTGTAGGACGGATCCAGCTATCAGCTGAGTCCATCGTGAGGATAGCCCCGCCCTCCTCCTTTAGCCGGGAAGGGCAGGCAGTTTTTATCTGTCTGGTGGCCATGGCGAAAGTGATAGTATGGTGGACACGTTTGAAAGGGCTGAAGACGAGCACTTACCTATTCGGTGATGCCCTGATTATCTTTTTCAAATTTCATTTGAAAAGGAAAATCAGGGTAGAGAGGGAAGTGCTCTCTTCCCAGCATTTTGTTGAAAGATGGGTGAGAGAAGCAAGTATGGCCCGAGTAAATGGGCCTACTCTGAGTATGTGTCTGTAAATTAAAGGTGGAAAACTGGGAGAGGGCACTTGCCCTGGTGGTCAGGGTCACTGTGGCTTTTTAATGGGCTTTCTCCACGAATGTCCCTCGGAAGTCTCCCCCCTATTTGGGAATTTTTTCATTGTTCTATTATTACATCCTCTGTTTCTTGTTTTTTTTACACGCAGAAATGCCCTTTTGTACCGTCTTGTATTGTCCTGTACTGTCCTTAATGTCTACTTTGTGTAAACCCTTGTGGTTAATAAAGAAAGCATTATTATTATTATTATAGTAATGCACTGGGTAATTGCTGGCCTTGTGCCAAAAAGTAGAAATAATAATTATTATTATTGTTCTTTGTGTCTCAGTCATTGATGTTGTTTAACTGGAAAGTTTGTTGAAATGAATATCAAGCTACTACCTGCAGCCTCAGATATTTAGGACGTATCGGAGGGTTCTTGCTGTTCCCAGCAAGCATGCCTTTTGAAGTGTTCCCAAAGGCGGGGCTGGACTAATATTCTTTAACCATCCTTGGAAACTCTTTGAGATAGTACCGAGTGCGCCTATGACAATCGGGACGACCTTGATTTCATGGCAGTTCCAAATCATTTTTACCTCCCACTTTAAGTCCTGGTATTGGTTAATTTTCTCCCTCTCCTTCTCTTGCACTCTCGTGTCGAATGGGCAGGCCACATCCCCAATCAGGCACGATCTTTTTTCCTTGTCCAAAATCTCCAGGTCAGCTCTATTGTGTTCCAGTTTCTTGTCCGTCTGTATCCTAAAATCCCACAGCACCATCACCTGATCGTTTTCTATCATCGAATCTGGCTTATGCTCATACCACTTCTCAGAATGTGGTAAATTGTTTACTTTGCATAGGTGCCAGTGGATCACCCTGCCCATTACATCATGTCTCCAGCCTTTATAGTGAGTCTGGGCTAGGTGTTTACACTCGGATACAATGTGAGCCACAATCTCGTCTCTCTCACTCCACAGATCCTACACAGTGGGCTAGCCTCCTCCTTGTAAATATGGTGTTTCAACCACCTCGTTTTGAGGGCCTGCTCTTGCGCAGCCATTAGCATTACTTCTGTAGCCTTTTTAAGGTCTCCTCTTTTCAACCAGTTCCATGTCTGTGGATCTCTAAATTCAGTTTTCTCAAAGAAGGTACTATGAAGGGATTTTTCATAAAGGTTGCTCTCCCTCCTTGTTATTTCCTCCTTGGACATCCCCTGGTCTATTATCCTCTCCTTCAGTACAATTATGAGCATTCGCTCCCTACTGTCAGTCACGTATTTGTGTAGGTTGTTTTCTCCATCTGAACACAGTCCTCTATGCTGATAAGACCTCTTCCACCTTCAGATCTCCTTAAGTAGAGTCTATCGACATCACTCCTCTTGTGGAATATGTTGTAGATAGTCAATAGCTTCCTAGTCTTCCTATCCATTTATTTTTGTTCAGCAACATTCCATTTTAGAATTCCCACACTGTACCTAATAATAGACACAGCTCGGGAATTTACTGCACTTATGGCATTCCTACTGTTCAGATGTGATTTTAATACCCTCCTTACTCTCCGAATGTACTCAGATCTTATCAATTCCTTCATTTTTTTTGTTCTTGATGTCATCTGCCTTCAGTGTCAATGTCCTTTATCATCTCACCTGTTGATACCTGGATTCCGTTGCTTCTGCTCAATTTACCCCTCTTCATCACTAGGACTCCACACTTACTAATACCAAATTCCATACATATATCATTGCTGAAAATACAGACAGTGTCAACAAGCATATCCAACTCCTTCTCACTCTTCCCGAAGAGCTTCAGATCGTCCATGAAGAGTAGGTGATTGATGGTAAGCTCTCCTTTTCCCAACTTGTATCCTACTCTGACTGTTCGCAGTATAATGGTCAGGGGTATCAGGGCAAGGACAAACAACAGAGGGGACAAACTATCTCCCTGGAAGATACCTCTCTTGATCTTCATGCCTCCCAAGGATTCTCCACCCGATGTTAACTCTGTTTTCCAGGACTTTATACTTTTGCTCAACAACTGTCTGATGTTATCTGCCACCTTGAAGATCTCTAGGCTTTTGGTGATCCAAGAATGAGGTACCATGTCGAATGCCTTTTTTTAGTCTATCCATCCCATGGCAAGACCAGTGTGTTTCCTCTTGCAATTCCTCATTACCATCTTATCAATAAGTAACTAGTCCTTTGTAACACGGGACTTCTTTCGTCATCCTTTCTGTTCGTCCGGTAAAAAAGTTTTTATGTGGAGGTGATGGTAGATTTCCTCAGACAAAATGCTTGTTAACAGTTTCCACATTACGGACAGACATGTGATAGGTCTATAGTTGGTAACATCATTACCCTTGATTCGGTCTTTCATTACCAGAACTGTGGTATCTTTTGTCTTCTAGTGGCTCCTTTATTTACTGTATGTGAGATAATATAACACAAAAACCTGAAGTAAAGTAGCAAAAGATGTTATGATATACGAAGTAGTAGAATGGAGCCAGTTTTAAAATATTAAGATATGACCGGTTTCTCTCTCCCTCCCTCTCTATCTCTCTCTCTCTCTCTATATATATATATATATATATATATATATATATAGAGAGAGAGAGAGAGAGAGAGAGAGATGGGCGGAGGGAGATAGATAGATAGATAGATATACATATTAGAGAGGGTGAGGTAAGATACCAGGTGGACCAAAACCCACCAGAGTGCTCGATACTTGGGGTAGTAGAGTGGGTAATAAGATTCAGGACGCCGGCGGTTGAGCTCCGGCCGTTTCTACAGCTAAATCCGAGTTAGGATCTAGCTGTTGATACGGCTGAGCTCAGCCGCCGGCGTCCTGAATCTTTTCATATATATATATATATATATATATACATATATATAATAATTATATTATAAAACTAGCAGTGGTACCCGGCGTTGCACGGGATAAGATATTTTGGAACGCAAGGCGCCAACAGACCTCATCGTGGAAAAACTGCATGCCTGGACCAAATGTAAAGAAAATTATCCGAATACTCTGGTGGCTGGATAATCTTTAAAATTTTCCTCGATGAAGCATGAAAAATTCAGGTTTTCACCTAATCAAGAAAATGAATTTTTTTATGTGCATAATATGCCTTGAAATTTCGGGAAAATCGGCTAGACGTGAAAAATCGGCTAGCCCTAAAAAGATGCAAAAAATGAAGTTTTTCAGCTAATGCGGTCCCTAGGCCATAAAAAAGTTGGATTTTCTTTGCTCATGGTATGAAGAAGAGACTGATTAATACATAGTTACAATTTCAAGGAAATCAGTCTGACGTAACGCCCAAAAAGAAAAAAACCTAAAAAGCTGAATAAACGCAGTTTTTCACCTAATGCCGGCCCAAGGGGGTCTAAAGGTTATGTGCATAACACTCCCTGAAACATAAGTAATACACATGTAAAGCTTGAAAAAAATCGGTTGGGTACTTCTCGAGTTTCAGGGATTCAAAATCACACACACACACACACACACACACACACACACACACACACACACACACACACACACACACACACACACACACACACACATATCCTCAGTTTTATATATATAGATAACAGGAGGCTGGACTGGTGTAATTCCTTAAAAGGTTTATTATACTATGATTACTTCAGTAACCGGGTTCAGTATGAATCCGGTGACATCATCAGGTATTCGAAATTTTACAAATGATCATAGTATAATAAACCTTTTAAGGAATTACACCAGTCCAGCCTCCTGTTATCTTATAATAATTAACTCCGTACTCGCAGCACCACCAACACAAACGAAGACGAGTGAGTTGCATTACGTCGAGTGCTCTCCCTAATATTACATCGAGGTTGACCATACGGAATGACCAGTTCTCTCCAGTGGTGAACCAACAAACCTAAATATATATATATATATATATATAACTGTGTGTGTGCGTGCGCGAGTGTGTGTGCGTGTGGATGTGTGTGTATTAATAGTTTTATTATACAAAAACTACGTAAAATGACGGCTGCAGCTTGATAACATCCGTCAACCCCATACTAGTTGCTGGTATTGAGGGCTGGTTTAAAGACAATAATAAGAGCAGATCAGCGACTGGTTTAACAGTATATTCTGTTCATTTTGTCTACGAGTTTGGGCAATCGACGTTCTTATTTACATGCATACACACAGACACACACACACACACACACACACATATATATATATATATATATATATATATATATATATATATATATATATTTATATATATATATATATAACGAAGGAAATGTGGTACGGAACCAGGTGGACCATAACGCACCAAAGTACTCAATACTTAGAGTAGTAGAGTGGGTAATAGGAACGAGTAGGACCCCGACGGCTGAGCTCAAGCCATTTCGACGGCTAATTCTGGACTAACATTTTAGTCCAGAATTAGCCGTCGAAACGGCTTGAGCTCAGCCGTCGGGATCCTATTCGTTCCTATATATATATATATATATATATATTTATCTATATATATATATATATATATATATATATATATATATATATATATATATATACATATATTACACCACACTAATTCAACTTGCTACTACAATGCTCACCAGAATGCAGTGAAAACAAAATTCTCCTCCATCAGCTGCAGGTGCTCGACAAAATCCCCCACCCCACCAACGGCATCTAGTGAAAAGACTACATACAAGAACCGATACCACAAAAGCATTTTTTCTTTCCTTTTCTTTTTATTCTATGAAGACTATAACCGTCATGAAGAATATGTTATGTATACAAATTACAAACCTGACGAAAAGAAACAAAAGATAAATAAAATAAAAAAGCGGTACGGAGAGACAACTCTGTACCCTTGGCAGTAGTTTATATTATATTTTATACAACAGCAGTGACGTTTATTTATATATTTATTGTTTAATAAGCAGTAAAACTTTCCAGATAAACGCTGAAACAAATCACCTTCATTAAGATAATCATCTTAATGAGATTTACTCATTAAATTAAATATATATCAACGTATCTCAGTCATTAAGATAAACATTTTCAAGCATGTGATATAGTCATTATAGGTCGTCATTAGTATTGTTATTGTTATTCTTTATACTTGCTACTGCTTTGTACTGGTAGCAGCTGTTGTTACCGAGCTTTGTTGATGTTGTTGTTGCTGCTGTGGTTGTTGTCATTGTTGTTGTTGACGGCGTTGCGTGTGTTGGTGTTTGTGATGGTTGTGTTGGTGTTACTTTTTCTGACTGTTGATTTGTAATTTCTATAACTGAGTTTGTTGGAGGCTCTTCCTTTCCAGATTGTCCTTGACAACAATATCCATTTGATTAGACTCGCATTTCCTGTCAGCATAGATTGGCATATCCCACTGTGTGGTCGATTTGACATGGTATTTCAAATCTAGGAATACATAATCCATCACGTCCCTCTTTTCACAAAGGAATAGGGTGTGATATGAAGTAGAATCGATTGCCATTTCTACACAGCTCTTCTATTGGCTCCTTTATGTACTGTATGTGAGATAATTGTTTCTACTTTTGGCACAAGGCCAGCAATTACCCAGTGCATTACTGGTACTTTATTTTATCGACCCCGTAAGGATGAAAGGCAAAGTTAACCTCGGCGGGATTTGAACTCAGAATGGCAAGGGCCGTAACTATGCGTCAAAGCATGGCGTCCGACCCTCTACCGATACTGCCAATCCACATAACACAGAAGCATGA
>OZ024743.1:200438161-200445661 GCA_964016885.1 Eledone cirrhosa
GCAGTTGTGGGTGAAGACAAAGTTGATGATACCAACCCTGTACTTAATTAGTACTTTATCTAAAAACCTTGGAGTGGTGAATCTCGGCTCAATGATACGAATAGGGATTCCCTATCATTGCAACATCCTGGAAACCTTCTGAGATATGTATACTTGTAGGAGGTCAACTAAACATACACAGATCTGAACTTTAATAACAGGGATATGATATTGGCTGATATGATATTGATTACCAACATTTAAAATTATCCTAGCCATGACCATCAGATCTATGTTAGAATACATTATCTAATGTGTCCTCTACTCTGATTTGCTGGAGATTTGAGTGTTGGCTGTGATAATGGTGGTGCTGATAGTCGTAATAGTGGTTTTGGTGTATGTGGTAGTTGTAGTGGTGGTGTTGGTGCCGTTAGTATTGATGCTGCTGATATTGTCTGCATTACTAATGCCGTTTCGTAATAATGTAGTTCTGGGCAAGTGTCTTCAATTATAGCCTGGGGCTGGCCAATGGCTTTTGGACGTAATTTGGTAGATGGAAATGTATATATTGTTATATTTTGGGAGGATCATGCTGCCAATAAAAACACATGCACCTGTTGGTTTTCACTTCAATTCATCATAAATTTCGGGTTGGTTGGTTGGTTCGATAACCGGATGGTTGTTTATATATTGTCAAAGCTCTTTCGTCACACATTCTGTGACCTCCTCAGTGACCGGTTTTTTATTTTGTGTCTCTCCTTTGATCTGTCCTACTCCATCTTGTTTTTGTGTGTTGTGTGCTTAGTTTGTGTATGAGTTACACCCAGGTGTATGTGTGTTTTTATTTATTTATGTTTATTTACTTGTCACTAGTTGGTTGTTTGTTCTATCTGTGTGTGTCTGATTTGTTTTGTTAGTTTTTTTGTGAGTTTGTATGTCTTCATTTTGTCCTTAATTACTAGTTGTGATGTTGCTATTCGACTCATGTTTTCTGTTTAATTTTGGCTGGAGTTTGTTTATGTTTGTCGCTTCTGTGATTTGTCTGAGCATTGCATCTTTTCTGTGTGTGGATATCATTTTTATCTCCATGTTTTCTAATGTGCACCTATGTTCTATTTTGGCATGTTGGTGGAGTACTGATGAGTGTTTCCTATCCTGGAGTTCTCGCCAGTGTTCACTTATTCTTTCTCCTACGCTAAGGGCTGTTTCACCTATGTATGTTATATTCTTATTCCTACACTGTCCCTCAGTACATCTTATGCTATATACTACATTCCTAATTTTACAGTTTTGTTGTGGTCTTAGCTTGCAGACTACGAATTTCCTATCAGTACAGGGGGGGGGGGGGGGTCTTTGAAATGGGTATACTTTACTAATTAGGGTTTTTATGGGAATACATGGTCTTTCAACTATCTTAATATTTAATTTGAGCTTGTATAGGTCCCCTCTAAATCTATAAGTTAGTTCGCCTCTATGGGTTGTATTGACGAACATTACAGTATGGTATTTATTGCTCTTATACCATGAGCTGATTTAATTTGCCTTATTCCTAATCCTTTCTATCCTGTTCCAAAATTTGCTCCTATATATGGAGCAAGTTCCATTTGCATTATTTTCTACAATCTTTGCCCATTTGGTTCTGGCTCCTTTATATACCTTGATCTCTGCTTGTCGCCAGAGAACTGCATGCGGTGGGTCAAGTGTTGTATATGTCTCTCTAATTCTTTAGGGTTGCACATGTGGGACACGTTCCTCATCACTTTTACTAAGTCCGCAATAAGTATATTGAATTTTATGTGAACCGAAACAGTTGAGTTTCGCTGGATCAGGTATTTGGAGGTCATGGGTTTGGCATAATGCGAATGGAGGATTTGCGTTCTATTGCTAATAGCTTCCCACCAGGGTTCTGTTTCTAGTACGGGTAATCTATAGTTGGGGTGTTTATTTGGGTAGTCCATAGTAATTTTAAAACTCTGGTGGATGGAGTTAGCTATTTGCTGGAGGCTTTCCATGACTGTTCCCATGTGTGGGTGTTTTTACTACGATGTTTATGTCATCTACGTAGCGGCAGTACATAGTCAGGGTTATAAAATTGCCGTCTAATTGTTCCTTAAGTCTTCTGTCCCGCCATACCATAAATAGGCTAGCTATGTGACCTGCAATACTAATGCCAATAGCTGCCACTCTCCTTGGGCATATGTTTTGCCATTAAATTTGAACATAGGTTCCTTAAGGGTTAATCTTATACTGGCCCCCATCGCACGCGCGATCATTTTTTTTAAATTCATCGTGGTTTTCAAGGCTCCGTATGGTTCTTGTCCACCCGCTCCACCATTCTGTGTGAGTCTTCTTGGCCATTGCGGTAACAGTAGGTGGTCTGCTTCTTTCTGGCCTTGTTGGCTGCTGAGGTCATGTGTGTCTAAATACTCCTTATTGTATGTGAGTTTAAGTAGAAGTCCCAGCTCACTGGTATCAATCTCATGGAATACCACATACCTCTCGCTGGTCATTTCTACGCATTTTTCCACAGCAAAATCAACGATGGATGGGTATAGAGATACGACATCCATGCTACCTATTGCACAGCCTGTTAGGTTCCTAGACAGATTGCATTCGCTGATTCTGCAGAGGAGATCCTCCGTGCTGTAGCATTTATCTGGGGACATCTAGATGATAAAGCGCATGATCAGGGACAGGAAGTAAGAGATCCTGTGGTTGCTAGCAATTGGACCTCCACAGACTGGCCGTGTTGGTGGTCATATATATATATATATATTATAATAATAATAATAATAATAATAATACGAGAGTGCAAGAGAAGGAGAGGGAGAAAATTAACAGATACCAGGACTTAAAGTGGGAGGTAAAAAGGATTTGGAACTGCCATGAAGTCAAAGTGGTCCCAATTGTCATAGGCGCACTAGGTACTATCTCAAAAAGTTTCCAGGGATGGTTAAAGAAAATTAGCCCCTTCACGCTTTTTGGAACGCTTCAAAAGGCATGCTTGCTGGGAACAGCAAGAACCCTCCGATACGTCCTGAATATCTGAGGCTGCAGGTAGTGGCTTGATATTCACTTCAACAAACTTTCCAGTTAACTAACATCAATGACTGAGACTCAAATAATAATAATAATAATAATAATAATAATAATAATAATAATAATAATAATAATAATAATTTGTCGATTGACTTTCGTCAAATCCGACCGAAGAAATAATGTTTCCGTTGGTCTTTCCAATTGCTAATAATATCTATCAGTCGTAACTCCAGGTAGAAGCAGCAACGTGAAATAAATTGTCTTGCTCAAGAACATAACGCATCGCCAGGTCCAAGAATCGAACTAACACCCTCATGATTGCAGTTAGTGATCTCTCTGTCTTTCTTAGTCTGTATTTTTAGATAGATACATAGCTATAACGTCGCGCCCTTATAATATCTGTCTGTATGTCTGGCTGTCTGCATTACGATATTATGACAAATATTGTTCTCATTGCTGACGTATTATCTTCGCTATTTTCCGTTCATTGCCAGGGAACGTCTTCATAAACCAAAGTATCGTCTTCCTGTTTTCCTTCGGTTGCAACGTTTTTCGAAATATTTACTTCTGCGTTCACAGATTGATTTTTTTTTAGTTTCAGAAGATCCCGTTAAGGGTAAAAGCAGTGATTCTTTGTTATTTTAATATATATTTTGGAAGAGTCATGTTTTTCACAAGGGCAACTATACATTGGCTGCTCAAGAGTGGGAAACAAGACAAATCTCTTTGCATATGCCCGACACGGAAGAACAAGGAACATTGTGTACAAGGAGGTGCTACAATCATTTTTTTAGGTAGACGAGGCAGAAGGGAATATACACGATTGGCTGAAGAAGGACGAGACGGTGTTAGTAGTACGACTAACGGCTGCAGTCACACCAACAGCAGCAAAAACAACAACAAAAAAGAGAGGGAACGCAATTACATGCTTTTGAAAATTCGTAATGGAAAATTATTTGCCTATTCACCCAAGGCGACTTCACTTTTTATTAGGACTTCTGCATCAATTGGTGAACATACGACGAAACATTGAAAGGAGTAAGACAACACCACTCTCCACCACTGCAGTCCCACATGCTTACTGCTCTGTAACTATTGCTTTCATTGTACCATAGCACAACAAATACATGTTCGGTTTGTCGAATGCCTTTTTACTTAACCCTATCGCCTTGGCTTTCGTGGGTTGAATATTTTACTCTCAGGCACCCAATTAAGTTAAACCCCTGGTAATCTACGACGAACATTTTTTATAACCACAAAATGTAGACACCATCCCGAAGTCGAAGTATTCCGTACTTCTCTGTACTGTTTCAGAAAGGAGGGATAAACATGCCAATCTATGTTTAGAATCCCGAGCAACGCCGGGCCATTCTGCTAGTAGAATACTATAATAGAATAACAGAATGTATATTTTCAGCCATTTTGAAATGGAAAGTTTTACTGAAATATAACAACATTTATATCTCTTCCGAGTTGACGGCATAGTTATGGTTTCTTCATCTCTCTTTGAGTAATACGAGATTTATAATAAGAGCATTACAATAAATATTGTCTCTCTATTCCGCTTTATTGGTAAATTCTGACTAAGCAAATTCTTGTTTGATAATTATGAAACTTTATAATGATGTCAACCAGTTAAGCATACATTTGGAATTTTAATTTATAGTAAGGCTTTACGTCTAATCAAAGTGTAACTTTTAAATCAACACAGAACGCCAAACACAATTCTAAGATATTTACACATTAAAATAGAATTAATTAGCAGGCACATTGCATGTTAATTAATAATAATAATTATTATTATTATAACAACAACAACAACAACAAAAACAACAATAATAATAATTATTATTATTATTATTTCTACTTTTGGCACAAGGTCAGCAATTATGCCACTGCATTACTGGTACCTTATTTTATCGATGAAAGGCAAAGTTAACCTCGGTGGGATTTGAACTCAGACCGTAAAGAGGCGTAACTCTATGCTACAAAGCATGGCGTCCGACCCTCTACCGATACTGCCAATCCACCGTAATAATAATAATAACAATAACAACAACAACGTGTGTGTGTGTGTGTCTTCATGAGAAACTAGGGCACTGTTATGTTAAAAACACTTCCAACGTAATATTTTAGGTTCCTTTTTTAAACATTACAGCGTGTCAACTAAAGATTCTCAATGTCTTCACAGACCTTGTTAAAAGTAAAAGACCCCACATGTCCATCGAGCAGCACATTAATACCGTAATACGTAAGGACAGGATCTATAACGTAATCCGTGATACTCTTAAAAAGACAAGATGATCATAACTAGAATGCCTTTTTAATTGTTTTTAGGTCAGCTCGATCAAGGTTGGTTGGGGGTTAAACAGCATCAACAACGTAAATCGCAAAGAAAACAATACTTTTGTCTTTATGGTCATTTAATTTAACCTGTTGTAAACAAACCGTTAAATTTACGGCTAGAAGTATTAAAACATTCTGATAATTAAAAGCTATTATTAGTCATTATCAGTATAATCCTACCTAGCCTGAATTTTATGTATTAAATATAAATAAGTAGGTAAATATATATAGAAATCTTTAAAGAAAATTCCCTTTAAAATAATACAACCAATTACCCTACAGTAAAATCACAAAGTATCATAAAATGTATTATCTAAACCAGATGCACACTATATTTAAAACAGATGAGTGTATCCCTCAAGTGAATTATAAATCACAATACATGAGGCAACATTAAAACTATCTCATTATGAGCAATAAAACCGACACTATAAAAATGCCGTAATCAATAAGATATAAAAAAAAAAATAATAAAACATGCTAAAAATATAATACAAATTATCAATGTAATTCACCTCTCTCAATGTAAGCACGATTATTGTAAACCTCATGAAAACAGATGTTACGTAAGTGGTACAGAGAAGCATTGGATTCGTTGGCGATAATGCATGAAACAATCAACTACTATTTAGTAGAAAAATAATATAATGACCAACAAGAATATTTTAGAAAAATACACAAATATATTGTAATTTCATACAACCTTCATCGTATACACAAGCATTTACACAGAAACAAACATAGATACAGACACACATACGCATATACAAACACACATATACAAACACACACTTAGAAACCAACATGCACACAGACACACGCACATACACACATACACATACAAGCACAAGGACGCACAATAACACACTAACACATGCACATACACAGAAAGAAACCTAGCTATGATAGACGGCAATAAAATTCCAAACCTCAACACACAAAAATAGACACGGAGATTGCTTTGAAGCTTTCGTGTTAATATCATTCTATAAATCATCACGTGTATTCGAGTCAACTATGTAGTCGCATTACATGTTACAAATAACAGCCATATTTCCCTCAAATCATAGTTTATTCTCTTGAAAAAGGACGGGCACATAAAGTAATCCCATATATATTATAGTTGTATAAAAAGCACCGTAATCACAAATAAAACAACTTTAATCACAAGTTTGCTTGATAAAGAATGACATTAGTTAGCAAACGTCTCTTCTAGATCTCTTTTATCTTTCCATCCAACCTCATTCTTTTTTATTAACCCTTCTCAGACTTTTTCCTTTAAGTCTAACTAATCTTATTCCATGATATCCAATCAACTTCCACACGTGGATCTCTTTAGACAGCTAATCCTTCCTATATTTAATCTCTAATCTTGTATATAAGAGATTAACAATTATTTAACACTAAAATAAAGTTATTTTTGCTTTAGCCAAAATTATAACTGCCCCACGTTTTCTGGATTACTTAGAGTTTATCTCTTGTGTCACAGCATCCGCCTTTAACTCTGTTCATATTGCATTTATTTTCGTTGTGTGCTAGCTAATATTAGAAATCCATATTCTCTGTGTTGTTACATTAATCTCGGTTATACGACTAAGACTATTATACGCATATATTTGCTACACTTCAACAAACGGCTGATATTTCAATATTTATCGCTCATCCTTGCGTTCTGATTGAAGATATCATTTTTGTTTTTAAATCCGACATAATATATCGAGAAATATTTAATATAATTGTTATAGTTTCCTCAATACGGTAAAATGACATATAATGGAATTTGGCTGCAATGTTTAGTAGGTCGATTCAAAAGAGTGAGGGTCTCTCGGTGGTTTAAGTGACAATAAAGCAACAAAACAAGATTTTACGAATGGACACAATTTCTTCTTCTTTTTTTAATTTAATCTCCGAAGTCTTAGGCTAAATTTAAAATAGGAAAATAAATAGACTTGGTAGTTGTAAACATTTAAATATTACTTTCAAAACTTATAATTAAAAAAATTGTCACCCTTTTTTAGTCATGTTTTAGTAATTTTAAATTAAAACAAATATACTGGGATGAAGTGGGAATATTTAGAATACCGCCTCACTAGGATAAACACATGGTTTTACTTCCCTTGTTATAAACCAGATGGT
>OZ024743.1:200448161-200450661 GCA_964016885.1 Eledone cirrhosa
CGCACACTCATTCACGCTAAATACCGTTGAAGTCCATTAAGCTATACGATTCTTCTAACTCTTTGGGTGTTTCCACAACGCGGCTACTTGGCAAATATGTTTAGTGATTTATATATTGGTTGAAGGTAATCATTATATAATTAAGTTAATTATACAAATTAGTATAAAATATGACCCTTTAAAATTCAGTAAAGCATATCTCTGGGTTTGTACCCTAGGTGGCTGCCTAGTTGGCCTAATAGTAACACTAACTTATTGTTGCGTTAACCTCGATGAACTGACGAGATTTGGTGCTTGTCAGCATTAATTAGTCCAAAGCTAGGAAATTATTAAAACTGTATATCAAAACAGATAGCAAAACAAACACAGGCACATTTACAAGCTCTCTCTCTCTCTCTCTCTCTCTCTCTCTCTCTCTCTCTCTCTCTCTCTCTCTCTCTCCCTCTCTCTCTCTCTCTCTCTCTCTTTCACTCTCTCTCAGACACGCACACATACATACATACATCCAGACACACATACATACATACACACATAAAGCCACACAAAACACATACACACATACACATACACACTCCCTCACAAATACACACACAATACACTCACAAGCACAAACACACAAAACACACACACACATATATACATACACACACCTTCTCAAAAACATACACGACATACACACAAACACACTCCCTCTCAAATATTTACACAACATGCACGTAAACACACACACACACACATACACACATATACACACTCCTTCTCAAATATTTGCACAACACACACACAAACATAAACACACACACAGAGACGCACACACATACATATATATATAAGCATTTCCTCTCAAATGCCTACAACACACACACACACACACACACACACACACACACACACACATATATATATATATATATATACACACTCCCTCTCAAATACATACACGACATACATACACACACATATACACACTCCCTCTTAAATACATACGCAACATACACACACATACACACACACATATATACACACTCCCTCTCAAATACATACACGCTCCCTCTCAAATACATACAAAACATACCCAACATACACAACACAACACACACACACACAAAACACACACACATACATACACACAACCTCGCAAATACACAAATAACACACACACCATTGCACACAACATACCCAACATACACACACACACACACACACATATATATATATACACCCACAACCTCTCAAATACACACACACCATTACACACAACATACACAACATGCGCACATACACACACACAAAACACACACATATATATATACACACACCCTCTCAAATATATACACATACACACATACAGAGCATTACACACAACATTACACAACATACACACCATACACACACCATACACAACATACACAACATACACACAACATACACAACACACACACATATACATACACACAACCTCTCAAATACATACACATACACACATACACAGCATTACACACAACATTATACAACATATACAACATACACACCATACACACAACATACATACAATATACACAACATACACACACCATACACAACATACACACATACACACACACATATATACATACACACAACCTCTCAAATACATACACAACATGCACTAAAACTCAAAACACAAACACACACACATAACCTCTGAAATACACACACATCTCACACACAACATAGATATCATTACATACATCTCACACACAACATACACACCATTATACACATCTCACACATAACATAGACACCATTACACACAACACACACACAACATAGACACCATTACACACATCTCACACACAACATAGACACCATTACACACAACACACACACAACATACACACCATTACACACATATACAACATACAACATACACACCATTATACACATCTCACACACAACATACACACCATTACAGTCAACACAACACACAACATACACACCATTACACACAACACAGCACAAAACATACACACCATTACACACATCTCACACACAACATACACACCATTATACACACCTCACACACAACATACACACCATTACACACAACACACACACAACATACACGCCAATACACACATATATACAACACACACCATACACACCATTACACACAACACACATACAACATAGACACAATTACACACATATACAATACAACATACACACCATTACACACATATACAACACACAACATACACACCATTACACACATATACAACACACAACATACACACCGTTACACACATATACAACACACAACATACACACCATTACACTAACAACATACACACCATTACACACATATACAACACACAACATACACACAACATGCACACCACAACACACAACATACAAACCATTACACTAACAACATACACACAACATGCACACAACACACACAACATACACACCATTACACTAACAACATACACACCATTACACACATATACAATACACA
>OZ024743.1:200455661-200458180 GCA_964016885.1 Eledone cirrhosa
TTACCGTGAAATGTAATCTTGATATGCTTCTTCGTGACGACGTAAGACGAATAGATATAAGTATTTAACCTTTCAATATATATCCACTCATCTTTCCACTATATATATATATATATGTGTGTGTGTGTGTATGTGTGTGTGTGTGTATGTGTGTGTGTGTGTGTGTGTGTGTGTGTGTGTGTGTGTGTGTGTGTGTATGCATATATATATATATATATATATATATATACATGCATATAAATATATATATATATATTTATATATACATATATATATATATATATATATATATATATATATATATATATTTACACTTGATGCATTGTTTCCTTTCCTTCTGTTATTATATTTAGCTCCAAAGCAAACGAGAGCGATTACCTGGGTGGTGTAGATATGTATCTGTATATCCGTCAACGAAGTCATTGGCAATATAATAGAACTTTCTCATCCTTAACCTCACCCTCATTCTCTTAACTTATACATTATAATCTTCTTCCATTCCCAGCCCCTCGTTCTCACCTGCTCCCCCCCCCCACCCCACCACCACCCCCGTTTCTTATTCTGTTTCTTTGTGTATATATAAATAAATAAATATATATATAAATATATATATATATATATATATATATAAATATATATATATATATATAAATATATATATATATATATATATATATATATATATATATATATAAATATATATACATATATTACATATATTTGTGTGTGTGTGTGTTTGTGCGTTGGACCTCCGTCTCTTTCGACGACGAAATGTTATTCATTCATTCGTCCAACGGAATAGCCTGCTTCTGAAATTAATATGCAAGTGGTTGGGTGTGCCAGTGTTTAGGTATTTATTACACTGACACGTACACTCTTTACATATTTCTCAAAGATATTCAGTATGACACAGAGTGTAACATTTCACTGGGCTGGATCATCGTGAAATATACTGTCTTGCTTAAGGACAAAACTTTCTCCCGGGAATCGAGCTCATGACCTCGCGATTGTGAGGCGAACACGCTAACCACTACGTCAATAGTGTGGTGTCATTCTACTACATCATCAACACATATACCCTTCCTCCATGATTATTGTTTTTATTATTCATATTCGTCTTCAATGACGGGTGGATGTAATTAGCAAGAGTAAGAGAAGACATAACTGGAGTGACAAGATGTGTGTTTATGGGGGTGGAGGCAAGGTGAGAACGTGCTTGTATGTGGATGAGTGGATGACGAGATTAGGGAGGGTAAATGCATCCAGAAAAAAAAGAGATAGATAGATAGATAAATATGTTTCATAAATTAGCCACAGGGGCACAAAAGAGGGTAGAAAAGAGAGAGAAGATGGCGGAGGATATACTGTATATATATATATATATATATATATATATATATATATATATATATATATATATATATATATATATATATATATATATATATATATACATATATATATATGGATAGATAGCTATAGATAAATATAGATATGTTTCTTTATTAGCCACAGGGGCACGAAAGAAGGGGACAAATACAAAGGGAGAAGTTTACATACAATAAAAACGTGTAATTTAAAAAACAATCGATTTTCCCCAATAGGGGGAGACATTACATATTGGTAACACATACCCCCGAAAAAATGTGCAATCCTCATTTCCAGGAGTACGAAGATTGAATACCCCCTTCCCCTCTTCCTCTTTTTCCTAAACCTACAGGCCGATATAAAGAGAAGGCCCATTCACTCGGCTGATTCTCGCCACTTTTACCCACCTTTCATAAAACTTGCTGGGGTACAGCACCTCTATCCATCCTGATTTTTCTTCCAGAGTGGTATTTGAAAAACAGAATCAGTTGTTGGCTGGAGAGAAAGGTGTCTGACTTCAGCCCTTTTAACCTCGTCCACCATACAACTTCTTTCACCATAGCTATCACACAGAGGAAAACCGCCTCTCCTTCGTTTTTGAAGGAGGGTGGCGGTTTGATCAAGGCAATGGACTCGGTTGTCAACCGGATTGGTCCCACCCGCGACAATAGTCGTTCTACATAGCCCCACAGGTCGGTAACGCCCAGGCAGTGTACGAATGCGTGCGCGACGGTTTCTTCGTCGCGCACGCATCTCGGACAGATCTTTTTCGAAAGGTCCCTGCCCGGGCGCCCGTGTCTGTAGAGCTTGTCTCGACTGGTAGAGCTCCTCGGTAGCCATGCCAGGCCAGGGACTTTTGGAAGTTGTCCATCGGTCCCGGGCGGGAGGTCCTACCGAACAGACTGGCCATTTCGTCTTCCTCTACGCCTAGAGTTTCTCCGAGCGCGTCGTCGCACTTGCTGCGGACCAACACTCTATAGAATGACGAAGTGGAGTCTCCACTGATCGCCGGGTCCGCCTGCCAGAGGGCTGTAAGCGCCTGAGCACATTCGATGTGCCAGTCGCCCATTTTTCTCGGTCTTGACCCAGGACTGCAGCTCGCTCAGCGAGACGAGTCGTGGGAAGGCTCGCCTCACGAACGGGGATCACAC
>OZ024743.1:200468380-200473380 GCA_964016885.1 Eledone cirrhosa
TACTTTTAGTTAGCACCCCGAACATAATTAGGAATATAATCACTTATTTCCTAATGTTTGTTGAGTGGGTTGGAATTTGGCCGGAGTATCGCTAAAAAGCTTTATATATATATATATATATATATATATATATATATATATATATATATATATATATATACATCGTAAAATAAAGTGTAAAGACACAACACATCAACCGCTCCGAGAATCGAATTCATGAATTTACGAACGTGAACCCAGCAGCAAGGGTATTGTGAAATGAGTTCTTAGAACATTACTTCATATTCCGTAACACTTAACATTCTGTACCACATGAAATCACATCAACAAGACATTGTTGGAAAGTATAAAACAGCATTATGACTACATCATCTAACAAATACATATCTTAACACTAATATTGTTAAGGCGGATAGCTTGGTGGTTAGTGTGTTCGGTTGATAATCGTAAGGTCATGTGTTCGATTCATAGTAACGTATTGTGTCCTTGAGCAAGACACTTTAGTCCTCGTCTCCACAGTCCACTCACCTCTATATCAAAGTCTCTGCTGCATATGTTTTGTATCAATAAGTTAAGAAAATTATTTCTCGCATACCTACCCACTGCTTCGAACAGCATCAGGTTTTTGAAAGGGTCAACTGAGATGTAGACAGTCAAGTGTATTTGGTATGCTAGAAACAGATGATCAGTATTAGTGTTAGGGTTTAAACTGTCAGCTACCAAAACATATTTATACTAACTACGATTAACAAAATTTATTAATTATTTAACGAATAATCTAGTTACAGTGTCAGAGTAGTTATAAAACCAAGATGATTATAATATATAATTTATATAGTCAATAGAATTGATTAGTCTATGTAGTTCATTAAGCAACGTAGTTATGTAGTTAATAGCGTTATAGACAATGCAGTTACATAATCAATATAATGAAATATTCAAAATGTTTATATACACACACACATATATATATATATATATATATATATATATATATATATATATATATATATATAAATAAATAAATGTATTCTCTTTTCTCCTAGTTTATTTTACACCTAATTCTGTTTAATTGACTGTATATCTGGGCGATTACGCTGTCGAAATATTCGATAAATATTCCGTCGCAGCCGGCGTGAAGGGCTGGTTTCGGTTATTTGTTGGAGATTTCTTCATAGAAGCCTTATTCTTATAGCCTGGTATATTCGATTTTTTATATGGTTAATTATGCTAATTGGGAGAGGAAATGGTATATATTTTATCTGGTGATTCTATAGACATGTTTTATGATATATATATATATGTATATATATATATATATATATATATATATATATATATATATATATATATATATATATATATATATATATATATATATATATATATATATATATATATATATATATGGGGTGGGGGCGCACATGACAATGACAACGGAAAAACGGAAACTCCTTTCTCATCGGTCAACTTCTAGAAATCCTAATAGTGTCAGTGCATGAAAGAATGGTATTTAACTAATGTAGTGGTACGAGATAGGGTCCACCCACTGAGATTATTCAATCCAGTTCACAATGAGACATTAGCAAAACACACACACACATGTGTATATATATATATATATATATATATATATATATTATATATATATATATATATATATATATGCATATATATACATATATATTATGGAATCTATAGTGCACTGTTCAAATAGTACAATTTTCACACAAAAACCGTACCCTATACTATATACACGTAATAAAACAGACCAAGAAACATTATATCACCCAAGCTATACACACCAGAATAAACATTAAATAAAACAGGAAACAACAAGCTAAATTCTATAACAAAGGAAGTTTGATGAAGTTCACTAACGGAAGAAGTATATACTGCCCCACCTACTCCACAAAAATGAATACACAAAATACTGCCTCATCATAGGAACATGTCGCATTAGGTGGTGCAGTAGAAACTCGCATCTAACTATCGAAGAAATAATAATTGTTTCTACTTTTGGCACAAGGCCAGCAATTACCCAGTGCATTATTGGTACTTTATATTATCGACCCCGTAAGGATGAAAGGCAAAGATAACTTCGGCGGGATTTTAACTCAGAAGGGCAAGGGCCGTAACTCTATGCGTCAAAGCATGGTGTCCGACCCTCTACCGATACTGCCAATCCACCGCCCCGCGAAGAAATAATAATTGTTTCTACTTTTGGCACAAGGCCAGCAATTACCTAGTACATTACTGGTACTTTATTTTATCGACCCCGTAAGGATCAAAGGAAAAGTTAACCTCGACGGGATTTGAACTAGAATGGCGTCCAACCCTCTACCGATACTGCCAATTCACCGTCCTCGAAGAAATAATAATAAAGGATACTCAGAAACGTACTTGACCATAGAAGGTCCCAGCCCATTCCACTGGATGGAAACAGCTGGTACCAGAATTACATTAATTATGCAAATACAAAGATCTGGAGATAAAAATAACTCGAATGTGGATGAAAACAGAAACAATCTATATAATAATAGATGCTCTGGAAATGATAAAAAATAACAGACAGATACATAACCAAAATCTTGGGACTTACAAAGATATACAGCATACAGAAAATAGCACTACAATTGAAACAATAAAACCCAAAACAAGACTGCACTTACGCAAGCACAGAATTGTGCTCGGTAATACAGTAACAATAGGTAATAAAAATAAAAACAATAGTAATAACTAATCTGTATACTTATTTCATTTGAAACCACCCACCTCCGAATAAATTTGTAATGAGCAAAAGTGATGGATAAATTTAATTTCAAATGTAAAAATTGCAATCTTTTCAATTCCAACTGTTATATTGGTCATACGACATTCTCTTGCCGGTACGCCATACACATATATCAAGGAGGAATTGCAATATGCAGTATCACGCTACAATAAACAAAACTAGATAAGAAAGCAATAAGATAATATTAAATTTGCCACAAAATAGACGATTAATGATGGAGATAATACTCATAACACAACACAATGATAAAATGAATACACAAATAACATACACTAATATCAACTACACATAGAATAAATACCCCGCTAATGATGTATAGATCTATTGGTGAAAAAATTATAATTCTAATACTAATGTCTAAACCAATGACATTGGTTTTGTCTACTATATTAACGGAAAGAACAAAGGCCCCAAAATACTTCATCCAGAAGAAATGACTATGAAGACTTAGAAACTGTGAGGAAAAATCTGAGAGCTTTACAGTCCCCAACAAATTAAAACTATCTCCTACGAAAATATGAAAAAATATCTTACTCAATATCTTTTGGATGCTACTTAGGATATTTGTGACACTAAGCAGAAACTCTCTCTGTATGATATGACATCAATGTTCCATTGTGTGTCTTGGTTGAGTTTTTAGAGAATCTGCATTGATCCTGATAAGGAAGCTTGTCTTGGAATAAGGTTTTTGCACTATCATGTATATAGGATTGATCACCAGGTAAGATTTGAATGGATAAGCTTGTTTTACTTCTTGGATTCTTATGCATCTTACTGCTATAACAGTAAAACTAGAATCCGCGGAGACTTGTGAGGTTCTGTTTTTTTTTCTTTATGGTAATACACTATGACTAAAAAATTCAACTTACCACCTGTACTCCACAGTTTATAACTTCAAATATGTCGAGTGAACGCGGAATCTTCTACGGTGTGACTTGATCTACATGAAATGGCAATAAAAGATATATGTATTACTATAGAGAATACTTGGAAATCGTTATCAACATCAACATCACCAACAACACTGATTATAACTCGCCTCTTGTCACAATACCCACCTTAAATGATGTATCTAAATTACAATATCAAGCTCTTAATAGTTATTTCTCGAAAACCCGCTACCAAAAACTCCCACACAGAGAGGACAGGGGAAAAAACTGTAAATTTACAGTTTGTACTTTGACCCTTATTTTGAGTCATTCCTTCCATCAGTCACTCAAGATACAATGAACGAATCTAAAATATTAAAATCCTAGGGCTAGACAAATTCACAAATCTTCCCTTAAAGCGTCTAGGGTGTGATGATATTACACTCACGAATTTTTACAACTACTCGTACCAACACTCGCGTCATTCACACACTCTGAGAGATAGGTATAATTAAGGGCTTCAAAAATACAACGAAATTAAAACACTGATTTGCTCGGACAGCACACGCACTCCACAGAAAGTTATCATAGAAAATACATTATGGTTTCAAAAACAAAATGTCTCACACAGCATTCTAACTCCCATCGACTTTAGCAAAGCTTTCGACTTTAACCTTCGTTATCCAGTCAAACAAAAATATTCAACACGATAAGAAATTACACTAAAAACCCATATAGGAAAAAACATTTCCAGAACTTGCATATTTCAGAAGGATGTATCACAGTGATTCACCCTTTCAATTGTATTTATTTTTAATTTATACCTATGCCACTTTTCTGCGGCCCAACAAAACAAACAGACAGATTCATAGCAGAAGATGTCACACACACACTCGGCCATTTCTCCAGACAATGCTGTAATAACTACTTTAACAATACTTACTAACATCGAAACAAAATGCTTAAAATAGCATATATCAAATCCATTGTATTCATTCTTACAAACAACAACAGAGGTGGTCAAATATAACAAACCATCTCAATTAATATGCCACATACCACATACACAAAATACAAATATACTACGAGTTACATATATATCTTTCCCATCATCCACATTACACAACGTTCAAAAACTACAGAGAAAGCAAAACGGTGTATAAACCTACTAAAAGCATTTGGCCTACAGAAACAATTAATTACAATGGTGTATAAAGAATATATGACATACAACATGTATGATACTAGTTTTAACAGGGAGTCAAACCTATCTAGACCATGCCACAATACATTTGAAGAGTGAGTAAACAACACATCGTAACAGGTTGTACGTTGAC
>OZ024743.1:200488380-200503380 GCA_964016885.1 Eledone cirrhosa
ACACAGAAAGCCTAGTGAGACGTTCACCTACATCTACAAGGTGTACAACCCACATAAACTGCATCACAAACACATGATTAAATCATATAACTACGACTCTCAAAAATGTCAGTCAATGAGAAAATTTTTAATGAAAATTCACACAACAGCGAGGCTCTAGCTATAAGCAGCTTTAATGATAACATATATCTCATAAATAGATGAAGAAACATTAGGAGTAAATGTATACAGGTATACTAGTATAGATCATAATTTAGTTTAGGGGTGTCAACATCAAAATTAAAACATCGTTGTCACTAATCTGTGAACATTTTCATACTCAGACAAATAATATCCTATTTTTAACACTCACACGGTTACATTTTCCTACTTCAAGACACCCAGCCTCCAACAAAACAGCCTTCTCTAATAAAAGAAAAAGTAAACCTGCAACCCAAAACAAGAGATTTGACTATTAGTTCTAGCAGATCAAGCAACTACATAAACTCTCCTTCATTATAGTGGTTCCTGTTATAATCTATTAAATTTTAATATCTTTTAATGCTGAGGTTTCATTCTGTTTAGTTTCCGGTGCCAAAGTAAACATCATTACGAAAGTCTATTTGAGAAATTAACATTTTTAAACCTTACATGTTTAATCCGTCCAATTGTTCATACAACACAAACAAAACACTATTAACTTTATGGAGACACAGCAATACATCTGTGTATGTGTGGCATGTGTGTGTATGAATGTATGTGCTTGTATGCATGTGTGCGTGTTTATGAGTAAGAGACATGAAGAATGTAAGGGGGAGAGAGAGACATCCATCTGTGTTGATGTGTTTAAATTTGTGTGGAACGTTGATATATATGCGTATATATATATATATAAATGAAACAGATACATATACATGTACATTTATCAAATAATATCTACATCCTCTATAAATATCCATAAAAATGTATTCACTAATAATTACTTATCCATTCACATGCCTATGTACATACATACATTCATATATATATATACATATATATATATATGTGTGTGTGTGTGTATGTATATATATATATGTGTGTGTGTGTGTGTGTGAGTATGTATATATATATATATATATATATATATATATATATATATACATGCATACATATATACATACATACATACAATATCAGCAAAATATATGTAAACAAGTCAGTCATAATGATCTGGGACAGAGAAAATTAAAAAAAATATTAGTGGTAAAAATCAGTTGCCCAGCAGATGTTAACATAATATTAGATATAAATGAAAAGGAAGCAACTATGCTGAAGTAATGAAAAAATCTGCAAATCGTCTGTCTAGAATACAGCAACTTCTCATTTAACGAACTCCTCGTTTAACGACTTTTCACACCTATTACCGTAATATTTTGAACACATATATTATGTACTTACTAAATTTCTTCTCTTCTTCTTTTTTTTTTCGTTTTTTTTTCTTTTTCTTTTTCTTTTTCTTTTTCTATTTCTTTTTCTTTTTCTTTTTCTTTTTCTTTTTCTTTTTCTTTTTCTTTTTCTTTTTTCTTCTTCTTCTTCTTCTTCTTCTTCTTCTTCTTTTTCTTTTTCTTCTTTTTCTTTTTCATTTTCTTCTTTTTCCTCCTCCTCATCCTTCTTCTTCTCCTTCTTCTTCTTATTATTATTCCTGAGATGGTTGTGTGAGTAAAGTCCTCAACCACTCTTTCCAACGGGTTCTGTCAGAAGTAACTCTTAAAATGTCTTTTATGTAATTAGTTATGTTACATATTTTTTTAGGCTAATAAATCCATTCTTTATGTTTCCCTTTATTTTATTTTATTTTTTTGTAACGCAAAATTGAAGTTACTAAGTTAAGCCTTTACGAATGTCTTTATTCAGAAAATTGTTTTGGTATAAAATGTATACTTGATAACGTTTTATACTTTTATGAGTCACTAAAGATAGTTTACGACGAGGTTTTTGGAGCAGGACCTATTCTTTAAGTGAGTAATTTGTTTGCAAAAGAATTCGCTTTACGACGAAGTCTGTGAAATAGAACGTCGTTAAGTGAGAGGTTGGTGTATAGCTATAGATTTATATCTGAAATTTATTTTTTTGCAAATCTAAATTTCATTCAAATTAAACTCACAAAGTTGGCTTCAAAACCATTGATAATTACATATATATGAAAAAGAAAGATAAAAATAAACTTAAGTAATGAGCAAAAGGGGAAGGGGTGAAGAAGGGCAGATCTGGCTGTAGAGAAAAGGACTAGAAAAGCCATAAATGTAAGGAAAGGGAGGGAAAAAGCAATGAGTCTTGGTCCACCGAAGAAAGGAAAGGAGAAGAAGAGGGTGATGTGCTCTGAGCCTAGGGTGGAGTGGTGTTTGGACTGCGCCCCGCGGACAAAATTGCAAAGGCATTTCCGCAGACAATGGCTACCGACACCCGCTGCAACAGCCATCCACCTGACGGGGTTCCTACATCAGACGGGTTGCTGACGTTCCGATTTTGTGGAGGAATTCGACAGTTCGAGGTCCGAGGGCGCTTAAGGTCTCGATGTAATCGACCCTAGTATTGGACTACGACTTTATTTTATCCACCCCAGAACGATGAAAGATCCGTAACTGAACACTGTAATGCATTTTGTTCGGTGCTTTAAAAATTCTGCCAATCTACAACCTATCCTGAAGATAATAATTGTTTCTACTTTTGGCACAAAGCCAGCAATTAACCCAGTGTATTACTGGTACTTTATGTAATCGACCCGGTAAGGATGTAAGGCAAAATTAACCTCAGCGGGATTTGAACTCAGATCATAAAGAGGCGTAACTCTATGCTGCAAAGCATGGTGTCCGACCCTCTACCGATACTGCCAATCCACCACCCCTATATTATTATCCTGAAGATAATAATATAAGATACATTGGCGTGAAGAGCATACTCATCCATAATATGGAGGAATTTCTTTTCACACCTCTCAAAAATGTAGGCATAAAAGTCCAACTTTCATAACCTAGTACAGACAATGGAAAGTTGTCCACAGAATTAGATGTCAATTGCCCACCAGAGTTTACCAGAATGCCAGATTATTAAATTAATCCTATCACAAGCCATCAATTTAACTGTGGAAATATGTAAAATTTCCTAACATATAAGACTGTGACACTTATATATACACAAGTGTAAATGTAGTAATACATATAAAAGTATCCATACAGAAGGTAAGACATACAGATCCACAAATAAAAGTATATGCTGCTGGCGGGAATACATGGCTATCTAGTTCTAAAATTTCAATGGAAGAGATATGCAATGGGATTGCAGTCGCAATTACGAGATTATGAAGTGAACCTTTTAACCGCACAGTTCTGCTTGCTGCCATGCAGATTAAACAACGGTAGCAATAATAACAACCGTACACAAAGTAATTATCGTGTTTATATTGAAATTATATACACATTGACTGAATTGAATGTAAGCCATTCAAATGACTGTACAGATAGATTGGTAGATACGTGGGGAGATATATAGGTAGAGGGTTAAGCAACACTGACGCACAGACAGACCGAGAGATAGACAGATAGGTTTCTAAGCATGGCATACAGTTGACTAATAGAATGAACTCTATAGATAATGAACACAACCACAAGGATATGGTCCGAACGTGGAAGAGCCGAACTCCCATGGCATCGCCTCCATCTCTCTTGCCCTCTCCATCCCTCTGTATAGTGAGCAAATGGGGTCCTGTATATCTATTTGTTTGGATATTCTCAATTTAAAGGAATTATGATTAAATGGCCCTTATTAGATTTAAATTTGTTATAATCATTGAAGATAGGTCTCTGATTTGAAATATACCACACTAGGATTGGATACTCCCCGCCAAAAAATAAGTCGTAGAGGCTGTCTATTCTACACTAACTAAAGTAATTACTTTTATTCTATTTTCCTGCGGGATTTAAAGTTAAAACATATATAGATGGACGAAATCAAATACTCACTGTTCTATCAACAACTCACAATCCTGGAAACAACAATAATACTGCTTTTATTTTGTTTCTTTTAGATCCTAGTCCTTCTCTGTTTTAATACTATTAAGTGCGGAACTCAACAAGATAAATAAAATAAGGTAGAAATATAGAAAGAAAGAAGAAAAATAGAAAGAACGAAAGAAAATACCAGAAAGAAAGAAAGAAAGAATACAGATCGTAAAATTAGATAGTGCCATTTCCAAACAGTCATAAAAATAGTTGATTGGTCACGTAAATTGAAGCTGAAATTACTACTGACTCCATTCAGCGCGGCACCTTCCCTTCCTTCTTCTGTCCGTTCTGTGGCCGTACAATTAATGTTTCGTTACATCTGACCCCCTCCACACAAACTAACTTGACACTCTAGAAGCATTGGACGTTTACTAAAAAATACTTAAAGTAACAACCCTAGCTGATTGAGTTGGCTCTTCTGAATGTCGTTTTTATGGGCTGTTGTTTTTAATGAGATGAGATGGAAGTGAAAGGGAATGTGTATATTCGAGAAATGGAAGCAGGGTAGATGCCAACGGTCAGGGGTGGGCCCTTTAATTTGATCTCATGCTCACTGTCCAAACTGAGATCTTGTCCCAGCTCAACTGTATAGGCGCTAATTATAAACTATTTATCGTGTTGATATGGTCATGACTGATGTGTTGGGTAAATTGATACATGACTGGAAATGTGTGTGTATATGTATGTAGTACAAACACACCTATATGCATACATACATGTATAAAAGAAAACTAAACCTAGAACACAGTCATGTTTTTATTGTAGAATATTTAAAAGGAATCCATGCATACACACACACACACCCGACCCTCAGATATGAGGATAGGTTAAGAAGGAAGGAATATATATATATATATATATATATATATGTGTGTGTGTGTGTGTGTGTGTGTGTGTGTGTGTGTGTGTGTGTGTGTGTGTGTGTGTGTGTGTGTGTGTGTGAAACCCACAAACCGTCCATCTCAATTCTACTTTTGAAAAGCACAAGAACTGTGAAACCGGTAAAGGAACCAAATAAATATTTTTTAAAAAGACTCCAGTTGCATTTTCGATTTCATCTTTTTTCCTTAATATATATCATAATCTATAAAGCTCAGTGTGTGGTCATGCTCCTTTCTTATAGAAATCTACGATATAGAATTTCTTCAATTGAAATTTACAATTCAGTATTCGAAATAGTTTCGATTGCGTCTTGGCACATCTCATTTTTTCAATTTCACCCACAATTACGCAAAAAATAGATAAAACTCAATATTTGACGATTTTTCTCTGTCATTTAAACTGCTAAACTCTTTCCACTACCATTCAAAATCTATACAACTTCATACCACTGCTACTTTCTCTTTCCAAGTTTGATGGTGATACTGTCCATGTTACTCTCTCATATCATCTGCTTATCCTATATCTACAACCCACACATTTTGCTACTTTCTCTTTTATACTTCAAATTATTACATTTCATACGAAACGACAATTATTCAAAAGCAACAGATACATTTATTCAACAACAAGCGATAAATCTTTTTTAAAACCTCTTTTCCAAACGCATACAAACACACACTCACTTCAACAACAACAACAACAATCTGCCTTTTATAGATAATGATAAACAATAATATCCTCTATGAGGTCACTAAACCTGCTAGAAACAGAAGCTAACTCTCCCCCATATCACACCCATCCTACTGTCTTAAATTTAGAAAACATATCTTCTATGAGGTCACTAAACCTGCTAGAAACAGCAGCTAACTCTCCTCCATATCACACCACTCCCTACTGTCTTAAATTTAGAAAACACATATCCTCTATGAGGTCACTAAACCTGCTAGAAACAACAGCTAACTCTCCCTCATATCACAACCCTCCCTACTGTCTTAAATTTAGAAAACACACAGACAACCGTGCAGAACAACTCCATCGCAGCTCTGTTGTTCGGCTGGCATCGTCTACGCGCGTGTTACGCAAGTACTGTGAAACAATAAATTTCAACACTTTTTTGCACAGAGATAATATCCATAGGCGAAACTACAATTGTCACTGCTGGCGCAGTTCCTGCTTCCAGGTCTGCAATTCATTCACCCAGTGCCTGGCAGACAAAAAGGTGCTGCCATAAAATGGGTGGTGAAACCTAACTTTGGTAACTTAATGACCCCGAGCAACGCCGGGCTTTAATGCTAGTATATATATATATATATATATATATATATATATATATATATATATATATATATATATATATATATATATATATATAGTTTTAATATTGATGAGATTTTACAGGACTAGAGCTGTTTCATTCTTTAGAATATATTTATATATATATATAACGAAGGAAATGTGGTAAGGAACCAGATGGACCATAACGCACCAAAGTACTCAATACTTAGGGTAGTAGAGTGGGTAATAGGAACGAGTAGGACCCCGACGGCTGAGCTCAAGCCGTTTCGACGGCTAATTCTTGACTAGTCCAGAATTAGCCATCGAAATGGCTTGAGCTCAGCCAGCCGTCGGAGTCCTACTCGTTCCTATATATATATATATATATAGTTTTAGTTTTGCGAGGTTTTTGATATGAAATCGTGTGTCGAAACAAATATTGTTATACTTGGGGAGGGTCATATTTGTGTAATATTGCCAGAATTAATAACAGAACACACTCACTGTTTGGTTGGTTTTCGCTTTTCGCTTCTGTGTCCTATATATCGGCTTAGATAGGGCTAGACATAAGATAGGGAAAGCCATCTCATGGTAGGGCAACCAGAGATACCAGAGTGTCATGTTTGTGGACGCTACCCCTAGAGGGAAAATAGCTAACCAGTGTAGAAAGGCCCTGAGAAAGACCCACTTAAAGATTAAGGTGGTAGAAAAGCCAGGAACCACCATAAAATCCCTGATCAGCAAAACCTACCCTTTTAAGAAAACACACTGTACTAATAGGAAATGTATAATATGTAAGGTAAACCCCCGGATAAACTGTAAAACTAGAAACGTAGTCTATAGCATAAGATGTACAGAGGGTACTTGCAGAAACATGACAACAACATACATAGGCGAGACAGCTCGTAGCATAGGTGAAAGGATAGACCAACACTGGGGGGAACTAAAAGGACGAAAAAACGGTTCAGTACTATACGAACATACTAGACAACAACACAACGGTAACATAAACAACATAGAAATTAGAATAATATCTAAACATAGAAAAGACCCAGCAGATAGGCAAATCAGAGAGGCCAGTGAAATAGAACTTAGAAGGCCAAGGCTAAACAGAAAAAATGAATGGAATAACAACAACACCCAAACAAACAACACTGACCTAAGATAAGTATAAATAAATAAATAAATAAATAGATAAATAAATAAATAAATAGATAAATAAATAAATAAATAAATAAATACATACACAAACACATATAAACACACACTGGTAAAGATAGAATACATTAACCAATACACAGCCACCCAATCACGAACACACATCAAACAAAACACTATACACACACGCAAACGCATGCGCAAAGAAGACAAAATAAAATAAACAAATAAGTAAATATATAAACAGACTAAATAAAGATGGCGTAGAAAATACAATGCAACGGGAGGAAACAATAGCACCACTGACGATGTTGCAGATGTGCAACGAAAGAACTTTGATAAACTATATATATGTGTTTGTATCTATATTGTATCTGTATTTTTTACCGTTGGTCAGTCAATGGCAACATTGAGGAGCGAATAAGTTAGATTACCGATATAAAGGACACAGAAGCGAAAAGCGAAAACCAACCAAACAGTGAGTGTGTTCTGTTATTAATTCTGGCAATATTACACAAATATGATCCTCCCCAAGTATAACTATATATATATATATATATATAGGAACCAGTAAGACCCCGACAGCTGAGCTCAAGCCGTTTCGACGGCTAATTCTGAACTAAATGGAAATTTATCCTGGTATTTAAATAGCCGATCTTCTCAAGGGGTAATTCCATATATGGTCAAAGTGATTGTCAAAAATCAGTAGTAATTCTGTGGTTGCAATTTAGTAGGGGAGATGGTGGCTAAACCTGCCAGTAGGAGAAAGAGGGGAGGGGGTGGAGTAGACCCAATCAAGCGTTGGTAGTGCCAGCTACAGCTGGGCATGAGGTCAAAGGAGATACAGGGGAGGGGGAGGGGGAGGAAGTCGGAACGGTAGGTAGAACAATGGGGGGTAGAAATATATATATTTTTCCGTATTCTACCTTTACTTCGTACGAACTTTCATGTAGCTTGTTTTAGATCTTTTAGAGTTAGCATTAGTATATATTTTTCTCGGGACTCAGAATTATTATCTCGTACTAGTTCACTTTGCTGCACTGGGTGGTTGCTGGCATTGTGCCCGGGATGGAAACCGTTATTGTTTATTTCGCGGTAGTCTCTTTAGTATTTTGGCCCCTTTTGTTGACCCGTCACCGTATCATTTACGTACTTATACCTCTTAAAAGGGTCCTTGCCTATTCCGTCCCACCTAGTTCTTTTACTTATTTCGTTATTTCTTTATTTCTTTCTTTACTTCTTTCTTTCTTTATTTATTTATTTATTCTAGCCTAACAATAGCTAGAGACCTAGGTCGTAGAATTTAATTTACTTTACTTTTTTCTTTACACTTATTTGCTTTTCTTCACTCTCAGTATTTTTTCTTTCCTATATATTTCTACCCCCCATTGTTCTACCTACCGTTCCGACTTCCTCCCCCTCCCCCTCCCCTGTATCTTCTTTGACCTCATGCTCAGCTGTAGCTGGCACTACCAACGCTTGATTGGGTCTACTCCACCCCCTCCCCTCTTTCTCCTACTGGCAGGTTTAGCCACCATCTCCCCTACTAATTTGCAACCACAGAATTACTACTGATTTTTGACAATCACTTTGACCATATATGGAATTACCCCTTGAGAAGATCGGCTATTTAAATACCAGGATAAATTTTCATTTAGTCCAGAATTAGCCGTCGAAACGGCTGGAGCTCAGCTGTCGGGGTCTTACTGGTTCCTATTACCCACTCTACTACCTCAAGTATTGAGTACTTTGGTGCGTTATGGTCCACCTGGTTCCTTACCACATTTCCTTCGTTATATATATATATATATATATATAGTATATGCCCCGTGGGGTAAACCAAAATAACCCAAGATGCATACCCGACTCTGCACGTTAGGTAAGAACATCGCCTGAGCCCGGACAGGTTGACTCGGATTCCACTGACTTTCAGTCAATACCTTACACCTATAGGACAACATACCTCAACCAGAGTGACATACTCCAATATGGCCGGTCCACGCACTCCCCATGCATGTGTACCTTTTCAATCGAGTATCCATACTCTCCACGTATTCCATTTTGGAACACGTATTATTTGTTCCGTATACAGGCCCAAGTGTACATCTCATACTCCTCCTGTGTACTATCTCATATGCATACACGTCCCTTCTTTTTGATATATCTCTATGTGACGTTATATGTATATTTTTAATATATTGTATATTTCTTTTTTATATGTGTATATATGTGTGCGTATATGTATATGTGTATGTGTATGGATATATGTATGTAGTTATATTGTTTATATATGTGCATGTTTACTACAAGATACATCCGTTAATGTATGACGTTATATGTATATTTTAGTATATTGTAGTTTTTTTTATATATGCGTATGTATGTGTGTGTATGTACATATGTGTGTGTGTGTGTATGTGTATATATATATGTGTGTATATATATATATATATTTATATATGTATATATATATATGTATGTATGTGTATGGATGTATGTATATGGTTATATTATAACAAGATGCATCCTTTCATGTATGACCCTTGTATGACCCATTGTGTAGCTTTATTGATGAGGGACTTATTTTATTACATGTTATCCATGTGCAACCTGCAGTATTCTTCTCCCCATTTTTTCACATATATTTACCTAAACTGCGATTCTGTTTTTTTCTCTCTCTCTCTCTTACTGCTCCCTCGTTCTCTCTGTTTCTCCTACTTTCTTTCGCCCCCTCTGTCATGTCAGTTAACTCTTCCTCACACTTCCACTCACTCACTCACTGTTTCTCCTCTTCTCACTTCACCCCGTTCGTGACGAAAACATTTTCTCTCTTTCTCACATTTGGATTCGTTCCCGAAAGGCCTTTTTTCTAAGCGCTCATATATTCACCTAGCTTATTTTAACAGAATAACTATGAAGCTTGTTCCCTTCCTTCTACGGTTAGCTCTCCTCTTTGTTGTTATCTTGTCTCACTCGCTTTACGCGTTTTAATTGTCCTAATAACTTAATTTAGTTATTATTGCACCGGCGTGAGGTATATGATTTTTAATGCAATGAAATATCTATGATCGTCGGCAACTCACTGATGAGGGACTTATTTTATTACATGTTATCCATGTGCAACCTGCAGTATTCTTCTCCCCATTTTTTCATATATATATATATCAGTTATAAATATTTACTCGTTGTTAACACAACAATTTAAATATAACTTTCCATATATATATATATATATATATATATATATATATATATATATATATATATATATATATATATATATATATATATATATATATATATATATATATACATATATGTGTTTGCAAGCGAGTCTGTTTTGTGCCTGTATATATGGACACATGTGTGTATGTGCGTGTGCGTGTTTATGTATATGTCTGTACGTGATTGTGTATACGAGTAGATATACGCGTATGCATGTGTGTGCGCCTGTGTGCGTGTGCGTGTGTGTGTGTGAGTTGATGTACGTGGGCATGTAGGCAGGCGTCTGTAGACGCGTATGTCTATAGTTTTATGGGTTCTCTTTGGGTGCGTATGTATAGCGGGAGTATATGCGTGCGGATGTTGTTATTTATATGATTGTGTGTGTGTGCGTGTGTATATATATATATATATGTGTGTGAGAGTGCGCGCATGGACGTGTGAACTACCAAACCCAGCAGGGATTCGTTGAAGTGTGGCAGGATGGACAGCTGATGTTCAGTGTGACAGTACCTGTTGGTCAAAACTTATGATGACGTAGAAAAACAACAACCAATAGCAGGACGAGCGAAGAGGATGTTTTTTGACGCTAACACCCCAGTGAGAAAATTTGATCCGAAATTATTAGAAGTGTCCGACGAACCTGCAGATCCAGAATCAAACAGATCCACACAATGATCGTGTCTCGAGCTGTCTGCCGGCGAAACAATTGTAACACTCAATAAATTGAGTTCAGATGCATCATTGATTTTTCGTTTTATATTATATCACACTCTGCTCTGTAAGAACATAGAGTGCTCAACCGGCATACCACCTATGGAAGCATGATAGCTACCATCAGACACACGTATATATATATATATATATATACATTTATATTTATAGTTAAAAGTTAATACCCGACGGCTGAGTTCATTTTGTTTTAATGGAGTAAGCTTAGCTGTCGGGCACTACATACACTCTACTTTCCCAAGTATATAGTACTTAGTTGAATATAGTCTTATTTGTCTAACTGTGGTAACTACAAATCTCTCTCTCTCTCTCTCTCTCTCTCTCTCTATATATATATATATATATATATATATATATATATATATATATATATGTGTGTGTGTGTGTGTGTGTGTGTGTGTGTGTGTGTGTGTGTGTATATATATATGACCTGTTTATAAGTTGATTATATGCCACAATTAACTGAAAATAATGAAACGCGTATAGTAAATTAGTAAATGCCTGTTTCCTAGTACAAAAAGTAATATACACTTCATAATTACGTCCTTTCCAGACATGAATATATGAGGTTTTTGTGTGTATGTGTGAGTATGTGTCTGTTTGTATATGTGTGCGTAAGAGAGGGAGATTGTGTGTGCGTGTGTGATGTGTATGTGTTTATGTGTATGTGTGTATGTACTTTTGACGTAAAGGAATATTTTTTGAATAGAGAAATAGTGTAATTATTAATTGTAACGCTGGCTTTACTCTCTGACATTGCTTGGATTTTTTGGTTGTGGTTTTCTGCGACTGTCTTTCCCCGATGGGCAATGGCCAGGTAATAAACTTCACGACGGTAGTTTATCTATTGCTCTAAAGGTCTGTCGTAAAAGTGGCAAGCTGTCTGGGGTGGTACATACAGCAGAGAAGGCTCAGAGTTCATTTAAATGGGTTGCAAATATTTAGCTTTGCTCTTGACTGTTTCGAGTTCAAAATCCTTCAATGGCACCATTGACATATATTTCTAGGAGTGATATGAAGGCGTCGAATAGGCAGAATCGTTAGAACGTTGGATAGAATGATTTGTGATATTCGCTGCGGCTCTCTTCTTTCTAATTTCAAATACTGCCGTAGTCAACTTTGCTTATCATCTCTTTCAAGTACAATAAATAAAATACCAGTCCAGTACTGGGGTAGATTGTTCCCCTAACCGCCACCTCTATGCTTCTAGAAGATCAGTCTTTAGAACTGGTGAGGAATGGGATCCGCCAGGTTTAAGTAACCAAGACACGCCTTATGTCGTAACAGGGCTCTTACGACTCCCTGGCGAGTTAAGTGCACATGGATATGGACTAGTAATATAGCGATTTTCGATTCAATAACTTTAAACATTTTCCTTGAATAAACAGCCTTATGTCGTGATCAAAGTAAACCAATATATTGCAACTGGTGAAACAAATACACGTGGTTCCACTTATGAAATAAAATAACTGTGTGCACTTGTAGACGAAATCAACAGTATTGCTATTGTTAAAACAAAATTTATTCACGTCAGCAAAAAATAAAATGTTCAAAAGTTTAATGGAAATCCAAATAAACAATGAAAACCAACTCCCACTTACAATAATTTCCGGTAGATGTAAATGGGAACTTTGCTGTTACTATCATGCCTTAAGCTAGAAACATCGGCACCATAATTTCCTTTTTAATTTTCAGTCGCAGTTAGATTTTCCTTAAACTATTAAGTAACATCACTCGATATGCTACCCCATATAGCTGTTCTAGAGACGTCTGTAATTAAGACCACACTTCCTTACAATTCCACGCTTCTTCTCTTGTTTATTCTATTTTAACTTTAATCTTAACCTTAAAATCTTCAAAACTACACCCCTCTTCGTAGAATTCTGAATTACTAAATATTCACAATTTCAAACGCAGTATTAATTGCATCGACCTCACCCAACCAGCACACCTTACCGCACTAGAAGGCCTCTATAGGCTATGTAAGACGGACTTCCGGTTTTTTTTTAACACATTGCGCAAGAAAATATTAATTATACTAGGTTTAGATATCTTAGTGAATGTTTCTCTTTCTCATCTTTAAATCCAAAGGAATTCATTTTTTTATATCATCAATTTCTGAGCATTACAGTCGTTAGTGAATTTTTTCCAATTGGTCGATTAGTGACTAGTTCACGGCGTTTACAGTCGCGCGGTTACCAATGGACCATCTGGTAGGCCCGGGGCACTTCAGGTTTGGGGGACTCTTCATACACAAAAAATAGAATACACAGCAAGCACCCCAACTTTACATATCAAAGTTAGCTTGGCTCAAGTAATTGGATTTGAAAGATTATACATACAAGTATTAAATTCAAAAGTTCTAACCATCCTAAAACTAAAAAGCCCAGTTGCGGGCACAAATAAATTGCTACGGCCATCGCTGGTTCCCCCGCACCACTACAACCACTGCAGGGAACCCGGGACAATTGCCGGCGTTGTCCCACCAACACCACCACCACCACCATTAAATCTGGCCCTATAAACAAACACACACACACACACACTCATACACACATCTGTCGCTCACTTTCTCTCCCTTACCCCCTCTCTCTCTCTCACTTTATATATATATATATATATGTATACAGAGAGAGAAAGAAAGAAAGAGAGAGTGAGAGAGAGAGAGAGTGAGAGAGAGAGAGAGAGAGAGAGAGAGAGAGAGAGAGAGAGAGAGAGAGAGAGAGAGAGAGAGAGAGAGACGCATTCATAGCTGCGTGGTTAAAACATCTGCATTCACAACTGTGTGGTTTCGAGTTCAGTTCCACTACGTGACACTTTGGGCAAAAGTCTTTTACTATAGCCTCGGTTTGTCAAATGCTTTGTGGGTGGAATATGGATGACAATATATAAACATTAGTAGGAAACAGCTTTTCTTTCTATCATGTTATATTGAAAACATGGCTAAGCTCCAATTTCATCATTTTTATTAAGAATTTTTCGTATTTCCTTATTGTGTCATTATGTTTAGTTTGTAACAGTTTCATTCTTAAATACGTTAGTGTATTAACGTTTCAAAGTGTTATAAATCTTTAAAGCAATAATACGTTAGTTTCTTAAAAGAGATAGTAAATGTGTGGTGCGGTAGATAAATACATGCACACCAGGTTCGAACACAAAGGAAACAAACTCCCACTGTCACTGCCTCCGCCTCTCCCGCTTTCCCCATCTCTCACTATTATGAGCAAATGGGAGTCCACGCACTGGCCACCCCGCGGCCCCACGTCCCCGGTGGACAGAATAAAGAAGACATTTCCCAGGATGATGGTCAGGGAAACACGCTGGAAAGCCTTTCCTGCTCGCGAGGCTCATACCTGCGGGTAACCAACTCTGTGCCGACGGTGGTGAGTAGGGAGGTGGCCTAGGACCAAGGATACAAGATGTCACCGCTGGTCTTCATGACTCCATCTTCAAAATCAGAATGGTCATACTACGGGTGTATTGGTCGCGTGCTTAGTAGTGGTCACAAATACTATGGGTGTGACAGAAGATCATGGATATCTAATTTAAAATTTCTCGACGATTGAAGTATATATATAATGGTTTCTTATATAGGCACAAGGCCAGCAATTTTGGGGAGGGTAAAGTCGATTAGATCGACCCCAGTGCGGGACTGGTACTATATTTTATCGACCCCGTAAGGATGAAAGGCAAAGTTAACCTCGGCTGG
>OZ024743.1:200518380-200555880 GCA_964016885.1 Eledone cirrhosa
TGGCAGCCACCATATATATATATATATATATATATATATATATATATATATATATATATATATATATATATATATTATATATATATTATATATATATATATATATATATATATATATATATATATATATATATATATATATATATATATATATATATATACAGGGAGTGTAACGTGAAATTACTGTATGTTCACCCAGGTGAGCACTCAATGTTTAGATTCACGTCTGTAGCGAGGTGTAGAGCTAAACAGAGTTTAAATATAATAATGAAAGGACGATTTGTTAAGCCTTCATTACGTTTATTGATTGGTGACGCGCGTCACCAATCAATAAACGTAATGAAGATGTAACAAATCGACCTTTTATTACTGGGTCGATAAAATAAAGTACCAGAAATGCACTGGGATAATTGCTGGCCATGTGCAAAAAATAGAAACAATTATCATATATATAAAATCGGGTGTAACCGCAGTTAGTAAGAAGGTACTCAATACATTAGTGGAGTGTAAACATCAAATTTAATATAGAAATGGCTTCTACTGAACTAGAACTGTTTCATTCAAAAGAAATGAAGAAACCTTTGAATGAAACACTTTTAGCCTGAAGAAGCCATTTCTATATTAAATTTGATAATATATGTATGTATGTATATATATATATATATATATATATAATATATATATATATATATATATATATATATATATATATATATATATATATATATATATATATATATATATATATATATAGTGAAAAATGGAAGGCAGTACGAACAAAGGTTTATTAGTTTCACGCTCTTCGTTATATATATATATATATACATATATATATATAACGAAGGAATTGTGGTAAGGAACCAGATGGACCATAACGCACCAAAGTACTCAATATTTAGGGTAGTAGAGTGGGTAATAGGAAAAAGAATGACCCTGACGGCAGAACTCAAGCCGTTTCGACGGCTATTTCTGGAAATAGCCGTCGAAACGGCTTGAGCTCTGACGTCGGTGTCATACTTTTTCCTATATATATATATATATATATATATATACATTAGTTAAGCAAAACAAGACCACAAATTTCACAAGGAAGACATTATTAAAAGATTGTCAACATATTTTAGTTTGATGTAAGGAATGTAGAGAATAATAATAATAATATTAATAATAATGATGTCCGTTTACAATTGTTTCGCTACTCCATATAATATTTCTGGATCAGATGACTATATATCCTTATTGATCTGGTTCAGTTGAAAATAATTAACATATTTAAAAACAGAGCGGCTCATCGGAACTTCAAAGGAATATAAATTAAAATAAGGGGATAATGTTACATAATGTAATGTTCCATATATTGGTATTTCACTATGGTGTCCTTGTTGTATCAGTTGTCAGCCATAATCAATCAGTATTCATCTGTCGAGGCTGCATTGTGTGAGATCTGCCTATGGGTAACAAGATGGCTGCCAAAGGACATATTTAACTTACTAATTAGAGGGTGGTTTTAGGGGAAATAACTCCTCGAGAGATTAGAAATTGTGGGTAGTTTATAGTTAAGTGCTAATTTTAAAATTTTTTAATTGAGAGAAAATGTAGGGGAGTTAACTTATAATTATCTAAGTTAGTTATAGCTATTTAACTTATTAGCTACAAGTAAAAATGGGGCTAGATGACTATGTTGGGTCAAATATTCTATTGGCGAAGGAAATAGCCCTTCGATGTTGACAGCTAATAGTTACCTCCGTTCTATAGTTAATCGGTAGAGGTCGTGATAGAGTTATGTAATATGCTTCGGTAATACAGAGATCACAAGATTTTCTTCGTCCATTGAACGGTTGGGCCCTAGCCACGATATCCCATTTTAGTGAGTGTTCAATGTTGCTTAATTTAAGGTTTTTAATGAGCCTAGCTAGAGATGTCGAACATCTGTTGCTAGGGTCTCGGAAGGAAAAAGAGTGCGCGTTATAGCGTACCTTAAAAGGGTTAGAGGTAAACCCGATATAAGAGCTGGTATTCGAAGCAGTTTTAACCGTGCACCTATAGACTATGTTGGGTGTCAGGCAGTGTCCATTTAATGGGCATGCATTAGGGTAACGGCAGTTGCAGTTGCTTCTGCGGTTAGTGAGAGTAGCGTAGTTTAACCTAAGTGGTTGGTCAGTGCTAGAAGGATTAGATGGAGGAGGTGTGCGACTAGAGTAATTATTGGTGTAGTGGCGTGGTGTATTTGATAGTGGTGGTGGTACCGCGGTGTGGGAGTTATACTGTCTTAGTTTATGATGGTTACTGAATGCGATGTGGCTAGCTAGGTTAGGTGTTGTGGAGAATAAGATTTTAACGTTATTTTTATTAAAGAGTTTGTAATATATATGGTTTGGGGGGGGGGATGTTTAGATAGGATAGAGAAGAAGCGTTTAGGAATATTAGTGGCTAGATTAGATGAGAATGGGGGGTTAAGCCAGGTGATATTTCTAGGTCTATTCCTTCTAGGGGTTCTAGTGGAGTTGGTAGGGGCCTTCCTAGGGTTATTATTACCTGGGGATTTGTTATTTGTCATCCCATTTCTCATTCCTATTCTAGGGTTGATTTTTAGTTTGCTACTTGGAGTGGGGAGCAGGCCGCTGCCACGATTAAACTTCCCTGTGTAGGTGCTGTTACTGCTAAAATTCCGGCGAATCTGGCTATATGCTAAGGTATTTCTAGTTCTAGTGTTTATTATGGTGAATTGCTGTGTTATGGCATTTAGGTATGTAGTAAATTGATTGTTCATAACCAGATTCAGAAAGAGCCTTATTATAATATTGTGCATGGTTTATAAATGTCTCCTCATTTGCTGATAGCATGGAGATCCTATACGAGATAGATTTGATTACTGCTCTGATGACTGCCGGTGGGTGGTTAGAGTGTGGGCTAATATATGTGAGTATTTCACCTGGTTTATGGTAAGGGTAATATAGGTGAAATTTATGGTCTTGTTTTGCTTAACTAATGAATATTTCCAGCTCTGCGCGCCTAACATCTGCATGAACCCAGCCACCTAGCTGCTTTCTACTGCATATTGCACATTGAGCACATGCCTTTACACTTTGGCTTCTAACTAATTCACCAATCTCTCTTCTCCTATCTCCTCTCCTATCTCCATCTCTCTCTTTAAGATTGGTTACTCTTGAACTGTGTATATATATATATATATACCCCAGGTGAGCTTATAAGTTGTGTGTATTGGGCTGTTATTTCAGGCCAATCCACTCACACCACTTTTTACTTATGGCACACGAGGTGAAGTATTCACTTTTTTGTGTGACTGTTGACATGAGGTGTTTGTCGCATTTAATCAGATTCTCTCGCTGATGATGCCCGTGGATTATCTGTTACAAACACACTCAGGGCGAAACAGATTAACCCATAATCTGTCCGGGAGATGTAATCGTTATTGAGGCGGTCTATATAAATATTGTTATCATTCTGTCTGCTTCATGGTTGAATATTTCAAACAATTGTGGTTTTTCAACCCTCGTAATATTAGACACACGATTTACTATGTTTATTACTGCATATATATATAAAAGGAACGATCGACTTTCGTCAAATCGGACCGAGGGAACAATGTTTCCGTTGGTCTTTCCAATTGCTAATACTATCTATCGGTCGCAACTCCAGGTAGAAGGAGCAACGTGAAATAAAGTGTCTTGCTCAAGGACATAACGCATCACCTGGTCCAGGAATCGAAGTCACAACCTTACGATTGCGAATCCAATTCCCTAACCACTCAGCCACACGCCTTCACTATATCGCATATAGTTGATAGGCTAACCAAAATACTCTCATGGAATATATCAAGTTTAATGTAGAAGTGGCTTCTTATATGTATATATGTGTATATATATATATATATATATATATATATATATATATATATATATATATATATATATATATATATATATATATATATATATATATATATATATACACACATATAAGAAGCCATTTCTACATTAAACTTGATATATTCCATGAGAGTATTTTGGTTAGCCTATCAATTTTTCAGCCGATCTTCGTATGATAACTCTGCGGTGGATTGCCATTATTTCCAGGGGCAACTCTTCCACTCTCAGTCACTTAACCTAAGGTAACCGAAGTAAACAAACACCTGATGGGCCTTTGGGGTTGGGACATACTAACATTTTTGACACGTACTCAAGTCGATATAATCAACTTTCCATTCCCTCCGAACTGCTTGCATTGTTGAAATTAGAGACCATTATTCTATTCTATTGCACTTTATTGTATTCAAGTACCACCCTTGTCTTTCTATGCTGTATCCACTATCCACTGTCACCCTTACCATTACGGACTTTTTGAGGGTTTTTTAACGAAAAAGCAAACACATTTTTAAGCGTTTATTTTAGAAAGCAGGAAACACTTGAAATTATGCATATGTTAAAGATACAGAGAAATTGCTTCCACATATGAAGGGTGGAAGAGGGATGGCCAGGAAATAACTGTTGATATAAAGTGGTGTGATGGAGCAAAGAAAACAAGACGTTTCGGAGGAGAAGAGAGGACAAAGAAAATAAAAGTACACCGAAACGCCTTTTTTTCACAATGCTAAGCATGCTGCTGCTGCTGTTGCTGCTGCTGCTGATGATGATGTTAATGAAGAGGAGGAACGTGGGTAATGATGTTAATGAAGTGGAAGGAGAGGGGTAATGATAATTAGAAGGATGAGAACGATGATGATTATGATGTTTAATGAAGAGAAATACGATGAGTAATTATATAATTAGGAAGATGAGAAAGATGATGATAATATTAATGATGTTACTGATGAGAATAATGATGGTGATGGTGAGGAGGAGGTGGAGAAGAAACAGAAGGGTAATGATAAAGCCGATGATGATGATGAGGATGATGATGATGAGGATGATGTCAACTTTTTAGGGAAAATATTAATTAATGTTCTCGTTGTTATTTCTGTTTAAATGTCCTGCAACAGCACACACACACACTCTCTCTCTCTCTCTCTCTCTCTCACACACACACACTCTCTCTCACACACACACACACACACACACACACACACACCCTCTATCTCTCACACACACACACTCTCTCTCTCTCACACACACACACACACACACACTCTCACACACACACACTCAGATACATATATACATACATACATATATATATATATAAAGTGACGATAAAAATTGCAGCTTTTTGTAAACTTGATTACATATTACAATTTGTTTCCATATCGATCAGCTCGGGTTTGATCATGTGATCGGATCCCGACTCGTAAACGACACTTTTTCAGACATGAGGGTTTACATGAGTGGTCCCATCCATAACTTACATAGTGTGTATACCAGCAGTACAGTTTTACCTGAACCACCAAGACGAAATTGAGTAAAATTGTATCACTATGCCCTGTACACTAGTTTTGTTTTAATTTAAAAAAAAAAAAATTTGTTGGATTGGATGGATAGCAGAAAATGACTTTGACAGAAATCGTGTCACTTAAAACAGTGTTGTGTTAAGAACGGAATTGATGCAGTGATACTCAAAATGGTAGCACTTGGCTCATGGGGTAGAATATTAACCAAGGGAGAATTTGGGAAGGGATTTTAGTCAGGTGGAGAATCCAAGCTGGGAAAGAATAGTGTACATTGTGTATCTATCCTATGAAATAATATATCTATGTTTACAGGAAATCTCGAATTAAAAGTTTATTATATTATACTTGATCTATTTTGGGATTATATAAATATCGAAGTTTGAAAAGATTTCTGGTATTAATCTGGTGTTGGGGGGGGGGGGGGGGGGGAGAAAGTCTGAGATTGCAAAGGGAGGAATGTTACCTGTGTCTTAGAGAATAACTGTATTGGTGCGATCTGAAAGCGCGATATTATGATGTCTAACGTATAAGTGGTTGTTGTTGTTGTTGTTATTGTTAATTGAGTCAGTGAGACGACGCCCAAACCTAACATGTATTTAATCTAGATGTAATATTTGTAGATTTTTTTTCAGTTTTCACTTGTTTTGTTGATTTATTCTTCTTTATTTTACAAGTTTTATTTTTTGTCCGGTGTTAAATGCAAGTATAATGTGATTCTAGTAGATTATAGTATGTATAGACTTTGAGAAGGAGGTGTGAGGTAAATCTTTTATATATCACTAGTTTGCTCTACTCGGAATTCTATTCATTGCAAAAACCAATATGTCAACAACAAAAATATATCAGCTGTTTAAACAGGTGATATGACATAATGGTTTGCCGCGTGTTACAACTAGACATATAGGTGTGTTCGTATGTGCCTCTCTTGTGTGAGCCACCTATATATATATATATATATATATATATATATATATATATATATATATATATATATACAGTATATATCTGTATATACATATACATATACACAGCATATATGTGTGTAAATATATATATATATATACTGTATATAAACATATAGATATGTGTATGTCTGTGTGTTTTTATTTTATATACACACACACAAACACACACATACATACACACACAGACATACACACACAGGCACACACACACACACACACTCATATATATATATATATATATATATATATACAGGCGTAATAGTCACTGTAGCAATAAATTTGCTCAATTAAGACTAATTTGGGACTAAACAACAATGATAGTGACAATGACAACAATTCTCGCGTCAACGGGATAGGTTCCTTGTTGAAACTAATCTTCTAACGTAAGGAATGAACAGCTAAAATATTAAAGCAATGGCAGGACGTATCCTGTTCAGTCCCTGGTATCAAACATTAACCGGTAAATGTGTTTTGTATGGGTTCTGTTATTGAGAATATATTGGAGAGTCACTAATACAACCGAAGGTTATAACTTACCAAACAACCATGCATGTCCTACTGGAAAGATCTCCTTATGTTTTAGTGTTCATGGCGGGAAGCTATTAAGAATGACTGGATGTGACGTCTGCAGACCTGTCAACTCTCCTCGTCCGACGGTGAGATCTCCTACCCATTTTGGGGTGGGTGATAGATGTCTTCTATTGTGAAAATGAGTATAGCTTTCATTATATAAAATCTCCCCATTTTGCCTCATTTCTCCCCGTTTTAGGACACTTTTTCATGGTACTCCCCGTTTAGGTTTTTAAAGGTTGGTAGGCCTGTGTGTTGGGGCAACGGGAGCGCCAGCGGTTGTTGTTGTTGTTTACAAATCAGCCGTGATAGAGCAGACCTATGATCATAAGCATTGAAGTCATGACCAGCCTATATTTTCTCTTTGTTCAGCCATGGTGTACTACGGACTACATTATCCAATATGTTTTTCTATGTTGTAAGTCGGTAGAATGTCGGTTAAAGAAGATTTAGCTGTTATGTGTTGTAAATAGAACAACCACGTTGTACGTTTGTCGTTGACTCAAAGTGATAGATGTACTCATTACTGCGTCAGCTGCTGGTGTTGTAAATGGAAAATGAACCCGATTGTTGCAATAGATACTGACAACTCTGGACATGTTCCGGCCGAGGTTAACTTTGCCTTTCATCCTTACGGGGTCGATAAAGGCTTATGTCTCGACTATTGTTCTTATGGCATTAAGAAGATGAAAAATAAACCTCCCATGATTAAATATTAATATTTCTTGGAGATCCAGTATCAATTTCTGAGAAGTAGATGAACGGATACGTGTAGAATGACGTGTAATATCTAAATAAATACACGAAAAAACATCTACCCTGGGATCGAATGCAAGATCTTCCATAGAAAAAATGAAATTGTCAGCTCACAAATTCATGTTTAGCTAGCCTCTTACGTGGTTGCATCTCATAGGAGGTATCACGGGTGTTTTAATGATAAAGGCTTCAGTTATATCGTGAAAAGCCGCATAAAAGATGTGTCTTGTTCAAGTACACAACACAACACCTGGTTCAGGAATTGAACCCCTGAGATTATGACTATGAGTTTAACACTTTACCAACATGCCCATACGCCATCATATAGTCACTCAGCCATTTCTCTTTTACAATTTGTTTGTAATTTCAAAAAATTGACAGTTGTTCATCAAAATTTTTCAATTCTCTTCAAGGCCCAAATGTGTTCAGTTGCATATTTCACCAGAACTATCACAGTTCCTCTGTTCCTGACTTCTCTAGAATCACCACAATTATTCGCACGAAATCAACAACTGGAGAAAATTCGTTTCTTGTGAGAAATCAGGAACCAAACAACGGAAATAGAGAACAGCATTATGACGTTAACTGATGCAATTTCACTTGAGGAAATACGACTCTAGAAACATAACAGAAATGTGTTATAATTTCGCAAGTAATTCCGATCAAAATGATATGATTTTCTCTTGAACAAATGTGAATTTTATTGACAATCACGTGTCATTGATTTGTTGAGATTTAAATCAAGAAAAAAGATAGAGAATATAAAGAATAGAAAAAAAATTGAAATTAAAAAAATGCAAATAAAACAAAGCAGGGTTGTTAGGTTGTGAAGTTTTGAATAATTTCTATAGAGGTGGAATGAATGGGTTTTAGAATGAATGAGTTAATGGCGAAAATGGGTATTTTAATGGTGTTAATTATTATAATTTATGCAAGGTTTCATTTAATTATTTAACCTGAACCATTAGAAACGCTTGGTGAAGTGAAGTGAATCGAATCGAATTCGATTTTCGACCGAATAAATTCGACTTGAGTGTTTACAGGTCGGTTGACCTTCAGGCTAGCAAGTTGTTGGTGACGGGTTCAATCTAACAGTATGGTACTTAAATTTAATCACTTTGACCCGCTAGGTATTACAATAACATGGATTGGCACGCATGCATACACACATACATACATGCACAAACACACACACACATACCCACAAAGACACTCACACACGCAAGCACACACACACACACACACACACACACACACACACACACACACACACACACACACACACACACATACTTAAGCAGATAAAATAAAATTCTTCGATTTCTTCGCACACCATGAAGATCCCTAGGTTTTGTTGTTCATATTTTTCTTTATAATTAGTTACTCTGAAGAAAAACAGTGCTTATTACGTTTGCATTCTTTTCCAGACTGGAAAAGGTGACACAGTTCGTGTCCGCTGGTCGATAATTTTAGGGGTGGGCGTGGACTGGGAAGGAATTGGAGAGAGATAGAATTCTGAACTAGGGAATAGAAACTTCTAAAATGATTGAAGATTAATAAGGGGACATAGCAGAGATGATGATAATAATAGTAATTGTTTCTACCTTTGACACAAAACCAGGGATTGATAATGCGACAACGATGTTGTCGATTGGATTGACTCCATTTTAAACCACGTATTTATTTTTCGACACCCGATTGAGAAACGACAACTCCACCAAGATTTCAATTCAGAATGCTTTGGGATGAAACCGGATATTTTTATGCATTTAATTCGGTGCTCACCAGTTTTGTCTTTCTCTTTCCAGCATATTTTTGCTTGTTAATAAACATAAAATAAGGACATCTGCCATTAACATAAATGAGGGGGGGGGGCAGTAGTTTAGATCGATACTAATCCAATATTGATACTTTATTTTATCTACTCCAAAAAGATAAAAGGTCAAGACGATCTTAATACGATTCGAACTCAGAACATAAAGAATTATCCCTAAATATCGCAAAGCTTATACCCTAAGACTCTACCGATCCTGTTATATACGTACCCATTTAATCCATCATCCTTCAACCGACTCAACATGATCGCAGGCGTAGCCGCATGGCTAAGAAATTTGCTTTTCAACTACGTGCCTTCGTGTCCGATCCAACTGTACGGCAGTTTGGCCAAACATTTTTATCATAGCATCAGGTGGAACAAAGTCTTTTGAAGCAAATTTGGTTGGAATAAACTATGTGAATCCCATCGTAGAGATTGTTCTTTCCTCGGGTGGTAGACTTAATCTACTGAACATTTCAGCAGCACCACCTGGCCCGTAAGAACCTTTAACATTCCTTTCAGTCACAAGAATTTGGACTAGATCTTCTGTCTGAGGATACATTTCTTCCTTTATTCCTATCGTCTAGTCTTAAAGACCTTGAAAATGTTCATGGAGGCTTTCCTTTTTGGGGGGAAGTCATTAAATAAAAGGGCTATTGGTGATACCTTTGATCTTCCGACCAAACCACAACAGTGTCAGAACTCTGCTACAGTATCCAGTCGGTGGATTTTTCTAACATCCCATAATTCTTTGGTAACAAAATCATATAACTTAATGAAGTTGGATATTTTAAATGTTAATTTCTGTTATTTGAACTGACAATATACAGGGAGAGAACTGAGGATCTCGTTAGTTCTTTGTGTTGAGTTAAATTAATAGTTCGTGGTTAGCACCAACAAAATTGCTCTGTGAAGCATGAGGCTTTGCTAATTATTACAGAAAAACAGCAGCAAAAATGGCAAATGCATTTCAACGCTATTTTCTGAGTGAAATTATATCCCATTTTTTATTGTCTCATGTTAGCTACCGCACTTCATTTATCCCATTGAGTTCATGCCTAGTTCTAAAAATTTAGTGGACACACATATACACCAATGCAATATACATAGACAGGCAAATACACGTATACACCTACACAACACACAGATGCATATACATACATATACAAGAGATTACACATGGAAGCATGCGTACATGCACATACACGCACAGACATCACACTAATACACTAAGAGACATTTACGGAAATACATGCGCACGTGGCCCATTCACAAATTGATATGAATGAAAAAATACACACATGCACATACACACGCGTGTGGTAGAGCGTCGGACAAAATGTTTAGTGCTATTTAATTACGACTTTCTAAGACCCTAGTTTTAAAATCCTGCTGAGGTCAGCTTTGCTTTTCATCCTTCTGGGGTTGATAACATAAAGTAGCAGTCACTTGCTGACCTTCTGCCTTAACAGGAAATCATTATTAACTACATCTAAATCAATAAAGATAAACAGAAACTGAGTGTATAACAGTTCTCTTATAACATATGAGAAGATTAATGTGAAATTATTTATACAATCATAATTTCACAATTGGTGCAAGTTATATATTAATTATATAGTAATTAAAGACGTTAGTCAGAGGAGGGGAAAGCGTTGGGGTGCACGTGTGCGTGTATGTGTATGTGTGTGTGTGTATGTGTGTGTGTGTGGGTGGGTGTTGGTGTGGGTGTCTGTGTCTGTGTGTCTGTGTGTGTAGGTGCAAGCATGGAGGGCTGTTCTTTAAAAAATACTACGCCATTAATGAATTAAATAATGCACTCACAAACACACGTGTTTGTATATTAATGTTTGTATTTGCGCATATATATATATATATATATATATATATATATATATATATATATATATATATATATATATATATATATATATACACACACACACACACAATATATATATATGCATATATATATATCGTTATCCGCGTGTGAATTGTAATTACGGGAGAGTAAGCCCTCGATATGTAAACACTGAGGAACTACATATTACTTAAAATACATGCCAAGTAAACATATTTTTTCTTCGTTACACAGTTTCATGATGGTACCTAATTAATCGCAGCAGATTAATTTCGTGTGCACCATCAATCTTCAGCCATTGTGGATAAAAAGTATATACTCCTCGGATTTGTTTACTTCCGGTGCTGAATCACTTTGAAACATATTTTTTGATCAACTTTATTTCTGATCTAAGTGGGAGATCTTTTTTTTTTTTTTTTTCAAATGCATTTGCTTTTTGTTTCATTTAGCACTTAGATGTGAAGGGGAATTCTTAAACCTTCAGCTTCTTAGGCCCAAAAATCACTATGGAGGTTAACCGCTGTAAATTTCCTAGATGTCAACTTAGACATAAAAGAATAAGGAATAAAAACCTTATAGAAAACCGAATGACAGGTTGTCTGATGTAAACCTCCACCCAAAAGTTTTAATAATTCTAGTGAAAGATATAAGTAGAATTTCTACCATCTCATGTAGCAGAGATATATTTTACAAAAGCAGCCACTCTATGAAACCATGCCCTAGAAGCAAGTGGTTTTAAGGTAAGGATAAACTTCATTGCGACCAACTAGAAATAAAATCCGAAATACTATCTGGTTTACACCACACACCCCGCTGAATGTCAAAACCAACATCGGCAAAACATTCCTAACGTTAATAGACAAACACTTCCCCCACTAACTATATATGTAGGAAGCTATTTAACAGACATACGTATCCTTACGAACAGATTTAGCTCCATGTCCAACTTCAAAAGTATAGAAAACCAACAAATCTTCACTACTTATTTCAGCTGAGATATGAACCGAAATACATGCCTATTAAATAGGCCTCGTGAAACAGAGGCTATAATCTATTAGGCAACAGTCATTGCAAGAAACTCCGTCTGCAAGCCCGTATTTAAGTAATATGACGGTCTCCCTGAACGGCAGTTCAAAGTAAAGAGCACTGTAATAAACCTATGGTGTCGTTCCATGGCGGGAGAAAGGGAACACAACAAACCTCTCCAGTTACGTCTGGACGTTTGCTAAAACATACAGTCCTTATATTTATTAGCAGAATCAGGAAATGTGGGCTCTGCAGCACTGAAAGGTGACTAATATTGAAAAACTAATTAGATCCTTACCCCTGTCTTAATGCCAAACGTGAACTATGGAAAACTTAACTGTACAAAGAATTTCATCCATTCTTTTGATCTTCAAGTATCCAGACGCCCATGTCACAACAAGAGTGTCTCATCCTGCACCTACGGGATAGCTGTTACAACACCGACGCCCGCTAAGCAGCCAAGAAAATCGATTGAACATCAGACAAAATACAAATGCATGCAGCATAAAAATTCCCACCACCACACACACACACACACACACACACACACACACACACAAGAGTTTCCTCCCCTAGATCGTCAGAAAAAAAAACTTTAGAGAACCGATATAAACAAATTTATCAGCGGAAGTACACAAAGCTTTGAAATCCATATATATTGTTACAGAAAGGCTGAGGATTGATGGTGCACGTGAGATTAATTTGGTACGATTAATTAAAAACCATAATGAAATTCTGAGTAAAGATGACACGTTCAGTGTCACGTTCAGTTGTCATGTAATTTATATATAAAAGTAGTTTCCCAACAGTTAGTTCACCATACCGAGAACAAAATATAAAAAAATATATATATATGTGTGTGTGTGTGTGTGTGCGTGTGCGCGCGCGTTCGTATGTATGTATAAATGGGTGAGTGTGTTTTTTATTGTTGGAAGCATTCTTTTACAGAAATGTGTACTAAATTTTTTTAATTGTTATTTTATATATGAAACCAAACAGAAAAACAAAGCAAAACACACAGAAATACACACACACACATACGCACACAAATATATTTTTCTTTTCGCCCACCATCGTTTCTGTATGGTTCTGATTTTTCTCTCTCTTTATATACTTACATATATATATATTCTCTCCGTCCTTCTCTCTCTCTCTCTTTCTCTCTCTCTCTCTGTCTCTCTGCTCTCTCTCTCTCTCTCTCTCTCTCTCTCCCAAACACACACACACACACACCCTCTCCCCCCTCTCTCTCTTACTCTTTCATTCTCTGTCGGATGTCATTGTTTCTGAGTGATTTAATGTCAAGAACAAAGCTGGATTGTTCGCTGAAGCTAAACGTTTCATTTTAACGGAAGCCAGAATGGAGTTTCTTTCAATTATTCTCATTCTTTTTATTTCCTATGTCTGACCCCAACCCTCCAAGGAAGAAAAAAATAAAGCAAATTAACAAATAGCTCCTCACACCTCGCCCCAAACAAACGAAAGCTTAAATAGAAAACAAAAGTTAATAAAATGAAAATGAATAACATTTATAACAAAAGCAACAATGATAAAAATAATCGTTTCTAATTTAGAATTTAGCACAATACTAGCAATTTGAAGAGATGATAAAGCCAGATAAAGCTACGCCGGGATTTAACTTGTAGTTTATTTCTTCAACCCTAGAAACATGAAAGGAAAATTTGACTAAGTAAAAGAAAAATTATTAAAGCACAATGCGTTACAAGGAACAGATGTGTCTATTGATGAGCAAGAAATAACAGCGAAATCCAATTCAAATCACACACGTATGCATATATAGGCATAAAGACAGTAACAGGGAACAAGCCAACTTCTATTTTAGTTGCTACGACCACCAAACCACTAAAGTGGAGAGAGAGAGAAAGAGACAGCCGAAAATGTGACCTTTTAAATATATGTAAACTATGTTCTCTAATACCCTCTTCTAATTAACATATACCTTCATTTTATTATATACTTTTTATCATATTTCCTGTAGCATGAAGAAGCCTAAATAATTATCGACTGAAACCGGTACGATAAATTACTTAAAAAAAAACGTTTTACTGTTATTCAATGAGAAGGTTTTTCTCCTTTTTTCTTATTTTCCTAATATATATCAATTCGTGTGTCACTTCTCAACATTCTCTCTGTATATATATATATCTATATATATATATATATATATATATATATATGTGTGTGTGTATATATATATGTATATATATATATATATATATATATATATATATATAGTAATAATAATACATTTGAAGACTAAAATCCAAAGAGGGCTCGATAAGGATAAATATATATCAAATATATAAGAACCGTAGAGCAAATATTTATTAAAATAACAGATTAAAGTTTAAGCAAAGAATCGCTACTTTCACCCTTAACGGGATCTTCTGAAACTAACAAAGTCAATCTCTAAACGCAGAAGTGGATATTTCAAAAAACGTTGCAACCGGAGGAAGACAGGAAGACGATACTTTGGTTCGTGGAAACGTTCGCTGGCAAAGAACGGGAAAAAACGAATATAATACGTCATTAATAGGAGCTGTGAAAAACAATTACGCGCAAAGACAGAACCACGTTTATGGTATAAAAGAAGTCGTAGACTAATGTTCTCTTAGGTGGTTCATAGAGACGTTCTCTGGCAATGAACGAAAAAAACGAAGATAATACGTCATATGTGGAGCGGGAAGAACAATAGCACGCAAAGACAAAACCACGTAAATGGTAAGCAGAAGTCGTAGACTAAAATACTAACTAGGAGACCAAATGAATCTCCGCTACAGAGTTAAGAACAAAGTAAATAAATACAATACGGAAGTAATAGAAATAAATAAATACATACACGCAAACAAATACGTACATACACAAGCATACGCAAAACAGTTACCATAGGTATACAAAACCACGCACATATAAATATGTGTGTGTGTGTATGCGTGTATACAAATAAATAATTAAATAAACGTATATAAATAAATAAATACGTATATAACAAGCGCACGCACATACCTACATGTAAATACACGAATGTTCGGAGACGTAAGTCGACCAAAACATGAAGTACACATATACACACACCCTACATACGTACGAACCAGTATACTCACACAGACGCAAAACTCCCGTATACACAAAGCCAAACCATATGTACCAGAATATATAAAATTATACGCCATAATATAAACAATCAAATATACGTACCGGAAGGTATACGTACCTTCACAAAACATACGGGTAATATATACTTACCTATGCAAATAAGTAATGGTATAAACAAAACATATACTTAGCTCCCACATCAAGACGTAAAATATCCACGTATAGATCGTACTATCCGTTAGGGTATAACGTGGGGCTGTAATACAGGAAAGTTTTGTGCAATTTATGTTTACAAGCCGAAATTGCCTCAGATGTTTTGTTTAAGATGTGGTCTGTGGCGTAGAGTATTTCCAGGGCCTCAACGGCGCAGAGGTCACATGGTCTTTTATTTCCGTTATACGATCTAGACCTAGCTAGGATCTCCCAGTGTAACTTATATTGGGTGTGATTGTCTTTTAGACTCCAGATAAAGCTGAAAATGACGTCATATTCCTTCTTAGAGGGTAACGAAAAGAATGGGCATGCATGTAAAGACGCTGCTTGAATCTATTGGCGGTTAACCCTATGTAGGCCCTACGGGACGTGGGTGTTACAACCTTACATTTGTAGACAATGTTACTAGAGAGGCATTTCCCGGATAGGGGGCAATCAACCCGATTCCTACAATTACAGTTAGTACTAACTACAGGGTTGCACGTGTTCATAAGGCTAGGTAGGTTAGCTAAATTTGAAGCTGTGATGTTATGTGCAAGGTTAGGAGTCGTAGAGTAAGAAATTTTAATAGTATTTCTATTAAAAATTTTACTATATTTATGTGTAGGGGGAAAATGCTTCGTAATAAGGGAAAGAAAGATCTTAGCTAATGGTGTGGCCACCTCCATATTATATGGTGGGTTATACCAACAAATGCGACGGGATCTATTTCTTCTAGGTCTATTTTCGTACTCTGTATATGCTACCTTATCGACAAATCCACTTCGAGCAATAGCTTCATTGTAATAAGTGGAATGGTCGTTGAAAATACGCTCGTTGGTGGAAAGACGGGAAAGCCTCAACGAAACGTTTCTTACCAGGTTCTTGGTTATGCTGGCAGGATGGTTGGAATGCTTACTTATGTAATTAAGCGTATCATTCGGCTTTCTATACGGCTAATACAACCCATTCAATAAATTGAGGGTAACGTCGAGGTAATTAACGACCCAGAGATTGGCCTCAACCTGTATAGAGAGGTTGAAGCCTTTAAAGAAGGCTGTGAGTTCTTTTCTGAACCTCTCGCAAGCACTTAGTCATGGTCAAAAGACCATCGTCACGGTACAAACCACCGCCCGCGTTGGGGAATTCATCCTTGATAGAGAAAAGAAGGAAAAGGCCGATAATATCAGTAACCTCCGCAGAATCACTGGCGCCCATGCTCACGTCCAATGGGGTACTATTGGATTTTTTAATCCAAATAGAGACGTCGAAATTAATCACCGACTTTCGGGCATTGAGGATGACATCAACTTCGAAATCCTTAACCACTGTGAGTGTTTTAGCGAAATTGATAGCTCTAAGGAGAAGTGGTAAAGTGATGGAGGAGTAGTAATTGTTGATGTCGAATTGGATAAAACGGCAATGTTCCTTGTTACATATGCCGTTGAACCAATCAATCACCGCGAAAGAATTGTTCCACAGTGCAAGAGGGGCCAAACTTCTAATTTCAGGTATAATTCTATCAAGAATCGTTTTACTAAGTCTGCCTAAATCGGACTTCGTAGGGTTAATAAGCCGAATAGAGGGGTTGTTCGGAAAATTGGATTTGTGATCCTTCAGGGTAAAGTGGGGAGAAATAGGGTCCAGAGGTTCGGTCCGGTCCAGGATGTTGAGATCAGATGTGATTTTAAACCCAGCATCGTTGATTTCATTGATGACGCACCGATTAGTTTTACGGTAATCCTTAGTTACAGCATTATGTAGTAGTTGATGGTAAGTACTGCGCTCCACTTGATATAGGTTGCCAGTTTTGTCGGAATGGACGTGCACGGCATTAGAATCTTTAATAGAACGAATTCTATTCTTCAGGTCCTGCTGGAAGGAATTGCTCCTATTCCGAAATTTGATACTCCGAATGAGTTCCAAGACATCATTTTCGAAGGGTAGCAATGCTGGGTTACACGGGGGGTTATTATAGGTTTTAAATCCAAATTTATCCTGTTTGTTGTCTGCTTTTCGCGGATTATCGAAATAAAAGGCACGCCAACGCAACCTTTTAATGAACGCGTCTGTTTTCTGTATCAGGAGTTTTAGGTATGTTTTCCTGCTTGGTACGGGTATGTTTTTTCTGCATGATGAATATAAGTCAGTAGAGTGCTCAATAATAATATATACACACATACCCTCTTAGTTTCGTACGGATATTCTATAACACACACTCACACACTCTGAAGTATCCACACGCTGGTTCGTACTGCTCTATATACAAAACATTTTTTTCCTTTCAGATAGATGCGCTCCATCACCAAATGTTCAAAACTCCTATACCCTATACAAAACAACAGAATGAGATGGCAACATGAATCGATGTATTGTTTCTCTCTAAATATATATGGGGTAACAAATAATAGTTATATGCAGTCCAACCTTTTTTGTATAGCAAACCGTGTCACTCTTCTTTCCTGATTTATATATATATATATTATATATATATATATATATATATATATATATATATATATATATATATATATATATATATATATATATATATATATATATATATATATATATATATATATATATATATATATATATATATATATATATATGGTCCCGTAACGTTTGATAGAGTCGTGGGGCACCGTATTGTTATACGGCGTTTCTTGGACATTTTAAACCTGACGGAGCCCATCCCTCTCCAGGCCTGAGTACACCAGATTTCTTCCAGAGAAAGATAGAAAGTGAGAGAGAGAAAATGAGAAAGAGATACAGAGAAAGAATCGACTCCGGTACTAGACTGGTAATTCTTTTATCGACCTCGAAAAGTTGAAAGGCCAAGTTGACGTCGTGGGGATTTGAGCTCAGCGAGCCAAGAACTGGAACAAATATCATAAAACATTCTATCCTAACTACTTTTGCCAATTCGGCGCCTACATATATATGTATACACGCACACAAATATTATTTGACGCCTGGTAAAACGTACGCTATTACAGACTGTGAATCCTTTAAACCTGTTGAGGAGTTGGAAAATATGCAAAGGAGAGAACGTCTTTTTGGAACAGCTAAGACAATACAATGGGAGTGGACCTATTTGTAATCCAACTTATTGAAAGCAACGGACATGTTTTGATCTTATGAAATCTTTTTAGTGAAGCATATTATCAAATTTGGCCAGACTAAGAATAATTAATAAATGCAGGAAAGAATGAATGAATGAATGCGTTCATTATGTGTATCAACAAAAGTAGACGCTCTGTATAAATTTTATGCATGCAAATAAAATCTTGCTATCCCTCTAAGGCGAATGCGATAAAACTTCAACCTAGCGAGTCATTCCTCGCAAATTCAAGACCAAAACTCTCTTTAGTGATGTTCTAATGGAAAGTGCAGAAGGAAAAGAAGAATGAACTCTTATATACTTAGCTGATCCAAGTCTTTATTTGATCCAAGTCTTTTACAAGCAAATATTCTTTAGATAATTACTGGTGGACTCGAACTTGCGACTCCGTATTAACTAGTTTCTCGATGGAACTGATAAATAAATTTGGAACATTGTATATTTTTGGTCATTTTTTCTTTCTGTTTTCATATGTATATATGGTCCCGTAACTCCTGATAGAGTCGTAGGAACACCGTATTGACATATGGCTTTTCCTGAGCATTTTAAGTTTGGCGGAACCCATCCCTCTCCAGGTCTGAATACAGCAGATTTCTCCCAGAGAAAGATAGAAAGTGAGTGAGGAAATGAGGAAGAGATATAAAATAAGAATCGATCACAGTACTAGACTGGTACTTTTTTATTGACCTGGAAAGGATGAAAAGCAAAGTCGACCTCGGCCGGATTTGAACTTAGAGAGCAGGGAGCCAGAACGAATACCATAAAGCAGTCTAGCCGACGTTCTACGCCATATTTTTTCTTTTCTTTTTATATGAAGAACCTATAAACAATTTTCGGGCGCCTATTCTGACAAGTACCACCTTTGTAAAAGCCAACACACTTTCTTATCAGACTGGGCGGCAATTTATTGTCAACATACATTTAGTCTCCAAAATAAAAAGCTTGAGCTGGCTACAATAACCTTTCTTCATGACTGTTTCGTTATCTCTCTTCTAATAAACAATATTATAAGTATTATAATAAATAAAGATGACAATAGATGACATGTTTCAGGTTGTTTAGAAAATCGAATTTATCTAAGATTGCTTGCTTTCTTTCTATCTATGTTTGTCAATGTTTGGCAAGATATCAATTAGGTCTGGCATCGTGCTGTGTTGAGTAGACATGTGTTGTTTTTATTTCGCTTGAAAGTCATATATGCTATTAGCAATTACAAGGTGGAAGGGTCATTTTAGCCATTCAAAAACAACAAAAACTTCACTTGACATTTATCATTTATTGCCTAGTGTCAAAATGTTCGCACTTTTATGACCTGGCCACTTACCCAGTAAAACTATATCAGTGACCAGGTCACAAACGGTGTGACGAACATTTTGACTCCCGGAAATAAATGATAAATGTAAAGGAAAATTACAAGTTTTTATTTGTTTTGTATTTGAATAGGTAGAGTAAATTTTCCACTGATCAAGAATTCACTTGTCTAACAAGTACAAAACGAATTTTATTAAAAACAGCATTGTTACATAATGACTGCGGGGTATTATCCAGGGACGCCATCTGCACGAAATTAAGTCAGTTTATGACTATCAAACTTAGTATAGTGAGGGACAAAATCTAATTGATTAAAAATCCTTCTGTGTTAAATTAAAATAATTGTTTCTACTTTTGGCACAAGACCAGCAATTACTCCAGTGCATTACTGGTACTAAATTTTATCGACCCCGTAAGGATGAAAGGCAAAGTTAACCTCGGCGGGATTTGAATTCAGACCGCAAAGGGCCTTAACTGTATGCTGCAAAGCATGGCGTCCGACCCTCTACCGATACTGTCAATCCATCAAGATTAAAATAATTGTTTCTACTTTTGGCACAAGGCCAGCAATTACCCAGTGTATTACTGGTACTTTATTTTATCAACCCCATAAGGATGAAAGACAAAGTTAACCTCGGCGGGATTTGAACTCAGAATGACAATGGCCGTAACTCTATCCGTCAAAGCATAAAATAATTGTTTCTACTTTAGGCACAAGGCTAGCATTTATCCAGTTCATTACTGGTACTTCATTTTATCGACCCCGTAAGGATGAAAGGCAAAGTTAACCTCGGCGGGATTGCCTTTGTGTGATGGTAAAAATAATACAAGTCAATTAGTTAATTAGATTATTTGTACTAACTACAATAATTGTGATGATAATAACTGTTTCTACTTTTGGCACAAGGCCAGCAATTGTCCCAGTGTATTACTGGTACTTTATTTTATCGACCCCGTAAGGATGAAAGGCAAAGTTAACCTCAGCGGGATTGCCTTTGTGTCATGGTAATAACGTGATATTTTTTATTATTAGATAAACACAGTCGATTAAATAGACTAGTATTTCGGGTGTGATATGTTATCACCCACCCTAGCAACCCACAAGGATAAAAAGCAAATTCGACCTTGGCAAAATTCGACCTCAGAACACAGAGATGTGAGACAAGGTGTTTAGTCATTTTTTGCAAATCGACCTCCCGTGATTGCTGGAGTTGTTAGAAATAACAGCCAAGCTTCCCTCAAATCAACCTCCCGTGATTGCTGGACTTGTTAGAAATAACAGCCAAGCTTCCCTCAAATCAACCTCCCGTGATTGCTGGACTTGTTAGAAATAACAGCCAAGCTTCCCTCAAATTAACCTCCCGTGATTGCTGGACTTGTTAGAAATAACAGCCAAGCTTCCCTCAAATCAACCTCCCGTGATTGCTGGACTTGTTAGAAATAACAGCCAAGCTTCCCTCAAATCAACCTCCCGTGATTGCTGGACTTGCTAGAAATAACAGTCAAGCTTCCCTCAAATTAACCTCCCGTGATTGCTGGACTTGTTAGAAATAACAGCCAAGCTTCCCTCAAATCAACCTCCCGTGATTGCTGGACTTGTTAGAAATAACAGCCAAGCTTCCCTCAAATCAACCTCCCGTGATTGCTAGACTTGTTAGAAATAACAGCCAAGCTTCCCTCAAATCAACCTCCCGTGATTGCTGGACTTGTTAGAAATAACAGCCAAGCTTCTCTCAAATCAACCTCCCGTGATTGCTAGACTTGCTAGAAATAACAGCCAAGCTTCCCTCAAATCAACCTCCCGTGATTACTAGACCTGTTAGAAATAACAGCCAATTTGTCGATCGACTTTCGTCAAATCGGGCCGAGGAAACAATGTTTCCGTTGGTCTTTGCAATTGCTAATACTATCTATCGGTCGCAACTCCAGTTAGAAAGAACAAGGTGAAATAAAGTGTCTTGCTCAAGGCGATAATGCATCGCCCGGTCCAGCCAAGCCACCCTTAAATCACACCCTATGACACATTGGAGAATGTAATGCTTGGAAAAATTGAGGATGGTCACATTTGGAATGCTTTTTGACTAAATAATAATAGTAATGATTTCATTTATTGGCCATAAGAGCCGACATGTAGGGGACAATATAATAATAGTAATAACAACAGAATTGAGTGTTATTATATGTACATATAAACATACATGCATGCGTACATACATACATACATGCATACATACATATATATACATACATGCATACATACATATATATATATACATACATATATGCATACATACAAACATATACATACATACATATATACATACATACGTATATGCATACATACATACAAACGTACATGCACACATGGTGGCTGCCAACTCGTTTTCGAGTACGGCCACTACTTTATATCCATGTAGGAGAACCCCTACTGATGCGCTGAACGAGTGTGACTTTTTAGTCCAGCCAGCGACTTGAAAGCTCTGGTACAAACACTACACTTGTGACAATTATTGACACATAGTGCTGGGCCCATGGTACCATGTAACGACAAATGCAGAGAGATCTCCAGATATAAAGCAATGCCTGTGCCGTGAAGCTTTTATAGTGAGCAAAGGCACTGCACAAAGCCAGTCCCACTCTCTTAACCAAGATGATATTTACCAAAAAGAAGAACAAGTCAACATCATTGGATACCATCAGGGTTGCAGGTGTTATATCAGAGTTTTCCTTCTCCTAGAATTCTGCCTTGACAAAGGCTAAGGGGTCATCTCTCCCGGTGATTTTGGATGGCCATTGACTCTTAAGAGCTCCTTTGCCTTTTGACAGGTTTTGTTTTTAGTCCTGCAGGATGTCCAAAGTCACCCTCCTCACCAAGAAACCTTGGTGGGTTTGCCAGTTTAGTCGCCAACGACCTGACCATGAGACAGGTTGTACTGGGATACATGTTACCAGTAGCACCAACTGGTGACCTGACATACATACATACATACATACATACATACATACATACATACATACATACATACATACACGGTGGCTGCCAACTCGTTTTCGAGTACGGCCACTACTTTATATCCATGTAGGAGAACCCCTACCGATGCGCTAAACAAGTGTGACTTTTTAGTCCAGCCACCGACTTGAAAACTCTGGTACAAACACTACACCTGTGACAATTACTGATACATAGTGCTGGACCCATGGCACCATGTGACGACAAGTGCAGAGAGATCTCCAGATATAAAGCAAGCCTGTGTCGTGAAGCTTTTATAGTGAGAAAAGGCACTGCACAAAGCCAGTCCCACTCTCTTAACCAAGATGATATTTACCAAAAAGAAGAACAAGTCAACATCATTGGATACCATCAGGGTTACAGGTGTTATATCAGAGTTTTCCTTCTCCTAGAATTCTGCCTTGACAAATGCTAAGGGGTCATCTCTCCTGGTGACTTTGGATGGCCATTGACTCTTAAGAGCTCCTTTGCCCTTTGACAGGTTTTGTTTTTAGTCCTGCAGGATGTCCAAAGTCACGCTCCTCACCAAGAAACCTTGGTGGGGTTGCCAGTTTAGTCGCCAATGACCCGACCATGAGACAGGTTGTACTGGGATACATGTTACCAGTAGCACCAACTGGTGACCTGACCATACATATATACATATATACATGCATACAAACATATATGCATGCATACATACATACATATATACATACATACATTCATACATACAAACATATATGCATGCATACATACAAACATACATACAAACATATATACATACATACATGCATACATACACATATGCGTATATATACATACATACAAACATATATACATACATAAAAATATATACATACATACAAACCTACATACATACATACATACATACATACATACATACATACATACATACATACATACATACATACATACATGCCCACTTGATGTAAACGTTGTCAGAAAAATACAGAAGGGGGAGGACATCTACGGACCATTGATGAGGAGTTTACAAATCCAGTATCCAAGATACACCTTTAGCTTCATACCCATCATTATTGGAGCTACGGGTTATATACCAACCCGCTTGGACCAAAGTATGACTGAACTTGGATTTGCGGACAAAAAGCGCTGCTCCCTAATTCATAGTCTACAAATGGCTGCGATAGGTGGCACCTTCAAAATTTGCAAAACATTCTTGCGATTCAAGGGATGACAATTTTTCTTTTACAACCTTGCCACCAGGAAGGTGGCCGGTCAAAAAAATATACTCGAAATTAAGAGAAAGAGATATATATACATACATACATACACATACATATACCATCATATGGCCTATATAACGACACAATTAGAGAATTGCACTAAAATTAATTTAAAGCAAGACTAGTCATGTATTCTTAAATAGACCTAATCAATTCATTTGCTCAGTTGAGTGTTACATAATTTTTCTCGGAAACATACATACTTATATATATATATATATATATATATATATATATATATATATATACATATATATATATATATATATACACACATTTATACACACATACATATACATACATATAGACATATATATACAATCATATATACATATATACGTACTCACATACTTATTTCATCACGTTCACAAGCTTATGTACACTTGCACATATACACAAATCTGTATATATGTATGTATGTATGTATGTATGTATGTATATATATTTATACATACATATATACATATATATATATATATATATATATATGTATGTATGTACGTGTATATATATATATATATATATATTAATATATATATATATATATATATATATATATATGTGTGTGTGTGTGTGTGTGTGTGTGCGTGTGTGTGTGTATATATATATACGTGTATGTATGTATGTATGTATGTATATATGTTTGTATGTATGTTCTTCTAACTTACGTATTTAATATTTCACACACCCATAGAGAAAAGGACGGTTTCTAACCCAGAAACAATGCTCTTTCATTGGAATGCAGTCATCAACAATGTGGTCATGTATGTGTGTGTGTGTGTGTGTGTATGTGTGTGTGTGTGTGTGTGCGCGCGTCTGTGGGGGGGGGGGGTGTACGTGCGCGCGTGTGTGTAAATGTATATATGTACACGTTGTGTGTTAACATGTAAGTACATAAGGGTCTGTATATGTATGCATGCATATATGCACGTATGTATGTATATATGTATGTATGTTCTATCTTTCACTTAATTTTGAGTTTATTTCTGACCGGCCACCTTCCTGGTGGCAAATTTGTAAAGAAAATGAAATTGTCGTCGTCTCTTGTGTAAGAGTTAATCCTTTGAATCGCAAGAATGTTTTACAGATTTTGAAGGTTCAAGATATTGCATCTATTTGTAGCTTATTAATTGAGGAGCTACGTAATTTGTCAGCAAATCTAAGTTCCGTTATACTTTGATCCAGCTGAGTTGGTATATAAAATGTAGCTCCAATAATTGTTTCTACTTTAGGCACAAGGCCACCAATTATCCAGTGCATTACTGGTTCTTTATTTTATAGACCCCGTAAGGATGAAAGGCAAAGTAAACCTCGGCGGGATTTGAACTCAGATCGTAAAGGGACGTAACTATGCTGGAAAGCATGGCGTCAAACCCTCTACCGATACTGCCAATCCACCACCCAAAATGTAGCTCCAATAATAACGGGTAAAAAGCTGAATGTGTATTTTGGATACTGGATCTGCAAACTCCTCATCAATGGTCCGTAGATATCCTCCTTCTTTTGATTATGTTTTGACACACAGACATCGTGTGGGTTGCAGACTTCTAAATCAGACCATGTTTTTAACGTGTAGTCCCAAGTACCAATACCAAGCCGGTTGTACTTTAATTTGGTGTCGGTTTTTATTTTTAGTTTCCACAAGTATTCCTTTGAACTATTATATTCCTCCCTACATGTATGTATGCATATATGTTTGTATGTCTGTATGTATGTTATCTCTTTCTCTTAATTTCGACTATATTTTTTGACCGGCCACCTTCCTGGTGGCAAGGTTGTAAAAGAAAAGAAATTGTCATCTCTTGAATCGCAAGGATGTTTTGCAAATTTTGAAGGTGCCAGGTATCGCAGCCCATGTATGTATGTATGTATGTATGTATGTATGTTTTTGGTAAATATCATCTTGGTTAAGAGAGTGGGACTGGCTTTGTGCAGTGCCTTTGCTCACTATAAAAGCTTCACGGCACAGGCATTGCTTTATATCTGGAGATGGTACCATGGGCCCAGGACTATGTGTCAATAATTGTCACAAGTGTAGTGTTTGTACCAGGGTTTTCAAGTCGCTGGCTGGACTAAAAAGTCACACTCGTTCAGTGCATCGGTAGGGGTTCTCCTACATGGATATAAAGTAGTAGCCGTACTCGAAAACGAGTTGGCAGCCACTATGTATGTATGTATGTATGTATGTATGTATGTTTGTATGTATGTTTGTATATATGTATTATGTATACATGCATGCATGTATCCATGTATATATACATGTATGTATGTATCAATGTATGTGTGTGAGTATGTATGTATATATGTATGTATATATATACGTTTCAGAATACAAAATTAATTAAAAACTTACCCCACGAAAAGGCAGGAGGGACCACATCAGTGATGTCGAGATTTTGGAAAGCTCTATGTGTGACAGTATAGAAGCTCTTGTGCTTAAGCAACGACTCCGTTGGAGTGGTCACCTTGCCAGGATGAAGGATTCTAGAATACCGAAACAACTCTTTTATGGAGAGTTAGTTAAAGGAAAACGACCGCCACATAAACCAAAAAATAGGTATAAGGATTCCTTGAAAGCCTCTCTGAAAGACGCTAACATCTCTGCTGATACATGGGAAAATATTGCTGCTGATCCTAATAAATGGGGAAAGACTATATATGAGGGAAAAGTTGCCTTTGAGGCATCTCGAATCGCATACGAGAAAGTAAAGCGGGATGTGAGGAAGGGCATTGCTGTTGTACTTCCAGACGGCGAAGGTCCTCCTATGGAGCTGACAAGCAGCGTCTGTGCGAGACTCTGCCTAAGCAAAGCTGGACTCGAAAGTCATTTTCGCAGTCATAAAGTAAGACCAGTGGTTGACTACCAGGCTGCTGTTGGAGACGCTACTCATCATGCTTGCCATGTGGTAGAGAATGTAAATCAGTAGGAGGGCTCAAACGACATGCAAAAGTACATGAACTCCAACCACAACTGGCTATTCCCAGTGAATGTTTTGGTTGCCGACTCTGTGCAAGACATTTTAGATCATTGGCTGGGCTAAAAAGCCACATTCGATCGCAGCGCTGTTAATTGTTATCGTGTGTGTGTATAGATATGTTTGTATGTGTGCGTGTCTGTGTATATATATATGTATATTATTATTGTTGTCGTTATTATTATTATTGTTATTATTATTATGTTGTTTTTTTCTCGTGCAATGGCCATACTCGATAACGAGGGGGCAGCCATCATATATACACGTATGCATGTATGTATGTGTGTATATGTGTGCATCTATGTAAGTATGTATGTGTGTATCTATGTAAGTATGTATGTATTTATGTAATAACCTGTATGTATGGAATGTTAGAAGCCATCAGTGTTGTAAGTATTCAGTACACATGTCATTGAATTGGCAGTATCGGTAGAGAGTCGGACGCTATGCTTTGACGCATAGAGTTACGGCCCTTGCCATTCTGAGTTCAAATCCCGCCGAGGTCAACTTTGCCTTTCATCCTTACGGGGTCGATAAAATAAAGTACCAGTAATGTACTGAAAATTGCTGGCCTTGTGCCAAAAGTAGAAACCATTATTACTATTATCAGGGCGGTGGATTGGCCGTATCGGTAGAGGGTTGGACGCCATGCTTTCCAGCGTGTTACGTCCCTTAACGAACTGAGTTCAAATCCCGCCGAGGTTGACTTTGCCTTTCATCCTTACGGGGTCGATAAAATAAAGTACCAGTAATGCACTGGGTAATTGCTGGCCTTGTGCCCAAAGTAGAAACAATTATTACTATTATCAATGTTAGTTTATTTTTTCGTCGTCGTCGGCGTCGTTGTTACTATTCTTGTTAGAGCCGTGGGTTGACAGTATTTGTTGCGAGTCTTTCCATTCGAAGTTAAAATTGTTTTAGAGATCGCTAAAATATATTGATTTCTAGTATACGCACAAGGGCAGTAATTTGGGGAGAGTGGAAAGTCGATTAAATCGTCCCAGTACGTGACTGGTACTTTATTTTATCGACTCCATAAGGATGAAAGGCAAAGTTAACCTCAGCGGGATTTGAACTCAGACCTTAAAGGACCGTAACTCTATGTTGCAAAGCATGGTGTCCGACTCTCTACCGATACTGCCAATCCGATGCCCTTCAGATCGCTATAATATAGTACCATTGAAGAACTAGCAGCAATATATTCTTCGTTCCTGCCAACTCAAATTGTTGGTCTTATACCTCGATTTCTTTTTTTTTTACAACCTATCGGCGTATCATTATTTCCACGCATTATTTCCACGCATTGAATATGGTGGATTGGCAGTATCGGTAGAGGGTCGGACGCCATGCTTTCCAGCATAGTTACGTCCCTTTACGATCTGAGTTCAAATCCCGCCGAGGCTGACTTTGCCTTTCATCCTTACGGGGTCGATAAAATAAAGTACCAGTAATGCACTGGGTAATTGCTGGCCTTGTGCCTAAAGTAGAAACAATTATTTCCACGCATTGAGGACTCTTGGGCCACAAAAGACAGGGAGGGGGAGGGGTAATGATGATAGACTCTGGTCCTAGGGCGCTGGTATGTCGGACTGCGCCTCGCGGACAAGACCGCAAAGGCATTTCCGTGAACAATGGCCAGCGACAAATTAGAAACCAACATTACAATTTTTTTGTTATTGTTGTTGTTGTTTTATTATTGTTGTTATTACTAGGGCGGTGGATTGGCAGTATCAGTAGAGAGTCGGATACCATGTTTTGCAGCATAGAGTTACGGCCCTTTACGGTCTGCTTTCAAATCCCACCGAGATTAACTTTGCCTTTCATCCTTACGAGGTCGATAAAATAAAATACCAGTAACGTACTAGTGTCGATTTAATCGACTTTCCCTTCCTCCCAAATTACTGGCTTTGTGCCTATACTAGAAACAATTATTGTTGCTATTACTGCTATTGTTATTTCTGTGGTTCTAACAGTTATTGTTGTTGTTCTTACTGTTGTTGTTAATACTATTGTTGTTGTTATTGTTTTTTTTTCCCTGTAGTTCTTTTATTTTATTTCCTGACTTATATATTACTGAGGTGTTAGGTGGGGGAGGGTATAGGGGGTGGGGAAGTGAGAGGTGGGGTATATAGGGAGTTGGAGAGAGGGGACGTGGGGGGCGAGGTGGAGAGGCGGAGAGGCGTTAGGTGTGTGGGTGGGAGGGGTGGGGGTTATTGAGAGGTGGGCAGGTGGAGAGGTGGGGAAGGGTGTATTTCCTTCAGACACTCACTAATTATTATTTTCCTTCATTTCATCGTGTTCCTTTTCCAGTTCCATTTTTTTTTTTACATCCAGAAGCAAATTTAATGTGAAAAAACAATTCCAACACGCACACACACATGTACACACACTCACATACATATATATATATATATATATATATATATATATATATATATATATATATATATATATATATATATGCATATACACATATACAAAGATATGTGTGTGTATTTATATGTATATATATATATATATATACACATATCTATATGAATATATATATATATATATATGAATATATATATATATATATATATATATATATATATATACATATATATATACATATATATATATACATATATATATACATATATATATATACATATATATATACATATATATATATACATATATATATATATATATATATACGTGTGCCTGTGTGGGAGTGGCGACATGTGTATGTGTGTGTGCATGAGTGTGTATGTGTGTATGTGTGTAAAAAGACACATACATGTGTGTGTGTGTGTGTGTGTGTGTGTGTGTGTGTGTGTGTGTGTGTGTGTGTGTGTGTGTGTGTGTGTGTGGTGTGTGTGTGTGTGTGTCTTTACATGTATACAATGAAGCGGGGGCGACAGAGTGGAAGAACTAGTAAAAGTGGAAAGAAATTGAGAATAAAAACTTGCAACTTTTGGTAAAAATTGATCTGGTTACTACAATTTCCGTTGGGCCATTTTCACTTCCGCCGTCACATTCTACCACTATATGTGGTGAAGTCATATTACACAACTGGTGGTGGTGTTGAGGGGGGTTCTGGTGGGAGGGGGTGGGGGGGTTCTGGTGGGAGTGGCGGTTTTGGTGGTGGCGGTGCTGGTGATGGTGGTGGTCCTGGTGGACGCGGGGGGGGGGGGGGGGTTCTGGCGGTGATGGTGGCGGTGGTGGTGGTGGCGGCGGTAATGGTGGGGGGAGTGTGAGTGGTGGTTGTGGTGGTGGTGGTGGTAATGGTGGAGGTGATAGTGATGGTGATGATGTTTATGATGGCGCCGGTGGTAATGGGGGCGGGATGGTGAGGGTGATGGTAATAGTGTGGTTGATGATGATGATTCTGATGGCGCCGGTGGTTGTGGTGGTGATGGTGGTGGTCGTGGTGGTAATGGGTGAGGTTGTGGGGGTGATGGTAATAGTGGGGGTGATGGTGATGGTGATGGTGATGGTGATGGTGATGGTGGAGGTGATGATGGCGATGGCGATGATTGTGAATGGTGATGGTGATGACTCTGATGGCGCCGGTGGTGGCGGTGGTGGTGGTGGTGTGGTGGGGGTCGTCGTCGTGATGATTCTGGTGGTGGTGGTTTGGGTCATAGAAGTGTTGGGGTGTGCCTGTGGAAGTGGCAGTGACGGTGGTGATTGTGGTGGGGGTAGGAAATGGATGTCTTTGCATTGACGGGCTGCTGGTGGTGGTAGGTGGTGGTGGTTGCGGAGGTGGTGGTGGTTGCGGAGTTATGTGGGGGTGTTTGTGATGGTGGTAGTATAGGTTATTGTCGTTGTGTTGATGTTGGTGGTGTTGATGTTGGTGGTATTGCTGGTGGTATTGTTGGTGGTATTGTTGGTGCTGCTGCTGTGTACGTGTGTGAGTGCGTTTTGCAGGTACATTTATTCACAAGTGGTGTTTTTACTGTTTCTTATGTAGATAAGAATATTAAGACAGGAGTGGCATGGGTGAACGGAAAGTATTGTTTTAAAGATTTTAACGTTTCATTGTATGTGGTTAGAATGTCTCAGCAAAAAATCGCTGGTCAGATTTTATGAGCAAAACCAACCGACGGAAGACCCAGGGGTAGATCTCGAGCAAGATGGCCGGATAACATCCATCGCGCTTGGGGATCCAGCTGGATCAGTTGGGGACGGTTGCTTCTGAGAGGACCCTATCCTCACGAGAACAGTATATTGGCGAAGAAGAAGAACGTTTCATTGTGGGCACAGTATGACCAAATAGTTATACGGTTCGCTTACCTATCATTAGGTCCCACATTCGTTTCCACTGTGTGGGATGTTAGGGAAGTGTCAATCTTTGTCTATGAGTGAAATTAGGGAGTTGCACACTGTATGGAAGGTCGTCAGAAGGACTAAACTGTTTCGAAGCCCGTCACATGGTGAGAAGAGTGAAGAGTGAAGAGCGGAATGTCCTCTTTCTCGAGGCTAATTAGAAGGGAGCCAAGAAAAGGATTACTCACATCGTGACCCACTAATACTTTTGCCACTAATCTGTGAACTCACTGAAAAAGAAGCCGAATGATGACGCAATTAAAAGGGAAAATATTGATTTGATCAACAAAAATTAAATATTGCGCTTGCTCTGCTCTATATACCACAACTTAGGGGTACAGAATTTATTACAGATTCCCCTCTTCCTTTCTATGAATGCTGATCTTATCTGAAAATATTTTCCGAAACCTCATGTACCGCCCGATCCCAGTACCGATGTACTATTTACATCCCTCTTCTTATAAGCCCTGATGAAATATTTAACGTTTCGGGACTATACCCTTCACGTTGCAGCATAAAGACACGAAAGATTAGTTGGACTAATGGTTGATCACTTCTGTATCCCTCTTCTTATAAGCCCCAATGAAATATTTAACGTTTCGGGACTATACCCTTCACGTGACAGTATAAATACACGAAACTAGTTGTTGGTCATTCCTCACAGCAACTGATGAAATATTTAACGTTTCGGGACTATACCCTTCATGAGACAATATAAAGGCACGGAGAATTAGTTAAATTAGTGGTTGGTCATTCCTCACAGCAACTGATGAAATATTTAAGTTTCGGGACTAAACCCTTCATGAAATAATATAAAGGCACGAAGAATTAGTTAAATTAGTGGTTGGTCATTCCTCGCAGCAACTGTTAACGTTTCGGGACTATACCCTTCATGAGACAATATAAAGGCACGAAGAATTAGTTAAACTAGTTGTTGGTCATTCCTCACAGCAACTGATGAAATATTTAACGTTTCGTGACTATACCCTTCATGAGACAATATAAAGGCACGAAGAATTAGTTAAATTAGTGGTTGGTCATTCCTCACAGCAACTGAAAATTTCAAGATTTCTGCACTTCTTGTTGTGTGTGTTTTTTTTCTTTTTCTGAAAATGGTTTTGTACCGATTTCATAAAAGCCACTTTACGTTTTGACATTCTACCCCGTTGTGAAATCCAAGGTCGACTTATGGGCAATTGTATACTCAATGCTTCGAATTGTACTTGTTTATTTCTTGTTTTTAGAAGAATGGTTATATTGCCTCATACAGCTGCTCTTAGCGCAAGAATCCGATTTGGGTTGTAGTCTAGTGTAGTTTACATCAACTTCCGCCAGTCCTACAGCTCCGTCACTTTTGTCATGTGGTTAACACATGCTAATCATTTTGTTTGTATATATTTGATTGTGTGTGGGGGGGGGTGCATGTGTGTGTGTGTGAAGGTGCGAATGTGAATGTGTGTGTGTATGAGAAGGTGCGTGTGTGAATGTGTGTACGCGAATGTGTGCATATATGTATATATACGATTGTTTGTGTGTATATATGTATGTGTGCATATATGTGTGTATATATGTATGTATGTATGCATGCATGCATGCATTTATGTATGTATGTATATATGCATTTATGTATGTATGTATGTATGTATGTATGTATGTTGATTTTTTTCTTCTTTTCTGGTTATAGCCACTGTTGCTCAGAGAGTGGGTTTGGCTCAGTGCAGAGTCTCTCCTCACTTTAAAAATCTTTACGCACAGGCATTGCACGATAGCATTAATTGATAATTATTAATAATGTTATATCGTGCAACTCGATATCGAGGGGGCAACCATCATCATGTATGTGTTGCTAAAAAAAAACAAAGGTATTCCAACCATGGCCATTCCATCTATTCCCGTGGCCTGCTCATCATATATTTCTGGTTTTGAAGATGATAGAGTATGATTTAAGGGAATTCTCTATCTCCACTATAAATTCAAAAATATATTTATGTTAGTGGTTTTATACCGTTTACTACGATTCATTGAAATTAATGAATAGCTGTTACTGTGTATATCCTGTGACGTATGGCTACATATTTCTCTATTTCTATTACTACTACAGCCACTGTATACGTCGCTGTGACTAATGTACCCTATTCTTCCAAAAACTAGAAATGTTTTTTATCCTCTGTATTGCCCATGTACACAGGCACTTTTGTGAAATGCTTACATACAGGAAAGACATTTCTACCAAGGCCAACTAGATAGCAACAGCCTTGTTACAACAGTTTTTCATCATCTAAATAATGAAACACCACACATAAAAGCGTAAATCTCATGGAATCGCATTACTAAACCGCAGAGTATCACAATTTTATACAAATTTGTATAATGCAATTAAATTTATAATAATTTCCTCCAATCAATAATGAAATCTCTAAATAACTTTCTACTTTTGGCACAAGGCCAGTAATTACCCAGTACATTACTGGTACTTTATTTTATCGACCCCGTAAGGATGAAAGGCAAAGTTAACCTCGGCGAGATTTGAACTCAGAATGGCAAGGGCCGTAACTCTATACGTCAAAGCATGGCGTCCGACCCTCTACCGACACTGCCAACCCACCGCAATCTCTAAATAACATTGCCCCTTAGAAGCATTTTAAAATATCCACGGTGTTGGAACGATTCATAAACTTCAGCTCCAAGAAGGCACTAACGATGACAGCTGAATTAACTATTAAGCAAAATATGCAGATGCTTATTGCATCTAAGGAAGAAAAGTCCCATTTCATTCAAATTAAATGTATTTGTCATTCTCACCAACATTTTTTTCAGACTTATATATTATATGGGGGAGTAGGAGTACAAAATCCTTAATCTGGCTCTGAAAACAACTCAGTCATCTCACTTAATTACATAATACGCGTTTTTAAAACACGATACTCAGTTCTTCGTACCCAAAACGTCGGATCTCTTGAATGCTCTCACTGATTATGTCTTTCCAGCAAACGTTGTCTTGAAACATTAAGAGCTTCAACTTCTCTGGTTTGTAGGGTATGTGAAGATCCTGGGCACAGTCCTGCCTCCAAGCCCAGCTCCGCAAACACTGTTTATTTTAAATTTGATGGAATATAATATATATATATATATATGTATAAATACTTTTCCCACATACGTGTGTATGTATGTATATGTATATATATATATATATATATATTCCGTATGTGTATATATAGATATATTCCGTATATATATATATATATATCACCCAAGAAATCTATTAGTTCCCCGCTAACTCTTTCCAGTCCCCATAATTGCATAATTGATTTTCCAGACTTGAGTACAAACAATTTCCTTCTATTTGGCACATCCCTAAGTAAGAGGTCTCCTCCCATATCTAATACCTTCCCAGGAGAACTCTCTAGTAAAACTCTAATCCGAATAGGTCGAACTGATGAGCTGCGAAGAGAACAACTTCTCCGCTGAAACGCGTATTCGACAGATGATAATGTGAATTTGACAAAACTTTGTATATTACAACGCGTCTCTCAGACTGAGTGCTCTGCCGACTTTGGATATAACATTTGTTACGAAATTCACTACAGTATATATACAGTGGCGGACTGGGTCTAAAAATATTGGTTGCCAGGAGATGAAGGGAGCCCGCCTACATATAGAATGCTATCATTTAATTTTTATAATGAATAAATAACGTTTTCGAAAAATACATAAGTGGAAACAAATCAAATTTTTGCGGGAAAATGTCCAATAAAATATCCAATAAAAAATGTATTTTGCGAAATCCAGAGACTTTCAATAACGACTATAGGTCAGTCGACCTATATTACTAATAGCTCTAGGAAAGTCATGAACGACACATCTTTTTAACTTTGATTTTGAAAGTAGGTTTATAATTATCAATTTTCATTATACTATTGTAGCTGTCTCGGTGGCCTATTTGGAGGAATCATAGACGGTGGTGATCGTGGTATGAAATTCGATCCTGGTCGGGAGTAGGGTTCCAGTAAACCTTTTCAGTTTTTTTTCTATGGGTTGTAAAATAAAAACCGAAAAGGGTTACATGTACCTCTTGACCAGGATTGAACCCAAGACCAGGATCTCCACCGCCTCTAGTACATACCGCTGGGCCACAGAGACAAATTATGAAAATCATACTTATAAACCTACTTTCAAAATGTTCAAAACAAAGTGTTGTGGTGTCATTCATATCTTTCTTAATGTTATTGATCTACTTAAGGTCGACTTCTAAATCATTTGGGTGTTCCATAAACTACATCCTCGTTTTGTTTCTCATCTATCTAGACTATATTTTAACCTGTAATCCATGTTTCATTTCTGTTGCACCTCATCCCCCCCCTCTCTCTCCCCCTCTCACTCTCTTCAAATTTATAATGATTGGCATTATATATATATATATATATATATATATATATATATATATATATATATATATATACAGTGGCGGACTAGGTCTAAATATATTGGTTGCCAGATGAAGTGGGCCCACCTATATATAGAATGCTATCATTTAATTTTGATAATGAATAAACAACATTTTCCAAAAATACATAAGTGGAAACAAAACAGTACAATCAAGTTTTTGCGGAAAAATATCTTACCTTCTCCAATAAAAAATATTATGTATTTTGCGAAATCCAGAGACTTTCAATAATGACCTTAGGTCTTTCACACTCACTCTCTCTCTCTCTATATATATATATATATATATATATATGTGTGTGTGTGTGTGTGTGTGTGTGTGTGTGTGTGTGTCACTATCGTATATTTTGGTTTCCAGTAATTCCCTGGGGAATTGGTTGACCAAATGCTTTGCTTAATTGTTTTATTTATTATTTTTTTTATTTATTCTTTCTCAGATTTCAGGTATTTTTTTAAAGCAAAGCTGTGGCCCCTAAAATACTACAGTGGGCCCTTCAATGCTACTGTGGACTCTTGCAATGCTTCTGTGGTCCCCTGGGGCCCACTTGCCATTGGGCAACCTGGCAACCTTGCCAGTCTACCGTGTGTGTGCGTGTGTGTGCGTGCGTGTATGTAAATGTATGTAAGTGAATGCGTGTGTGTGTGTGTGTGTGTGTCTTACTAATCGTGTAAATACATTTATTGTCACTATTTTGAAACCACTGTGTACCCGCATACCGAGTGTCATCCTACAATTACCCTCTACACCAGTATTCCACATGACTTGGTAATGGCAGCGGAGAAATATTGGATTGAGAAACATGGAGAGGGGATTTCCAGTAGATTTGTCGTTAACTGCATATTGTCATTTTTGAAAATACATTTTTTTTCCATAGAAAAACACTACATGTAAATCAGAGATACAACCATGTGAACCAAGTTTGCTCCAACGTATGCAAACTTGGTAATGGATTCTTAAAACAAAAAGTGTACAAAATAGTAGAATGATATTATAATTTTCATTGTAGAAGCGGAGAGGGGGTACTCATATATAAAGTTTTTTTTTTATATGGACAATCTATCAATCCTTTAGATTTCAGGATCCTACTCAACAATCTATACCAAAACCAAAAACTTAAAAAGGAAGCAAATACCGCAACATTACCATTTCTGGACATAATGTTGATTAAAAATAGCGCCAACCTCACAATAGATATGTATTACTAAAATACCAACACACAGTGATATCCGAATTTCAAATTATGCCTTTCAACACATAAAACATAGCATTCTATACTAGCCAGAAAAACCCACATCCTTGTTGATACAAGTACCAGAGAAGAATGGCTTTGTAAACTCGAAGAATTTTTACTAAAACAAAAATACCAACC
>OZ024743.1:200573380-200590880 GCA_964016885.1 Eledone cirrhosa
TCTATATGTGTGTCTGTGCAATTGTGTACACATGTGTATGTGCGTGTGTGGCTATATGTGTGTCTGTGCAAGTGTGTACACATGTGTATGTGTGTGTGTCTATATGTGTGTCTGTGCAACTGTGTACACGTGTGTATGTGCGTGTGTGTCTATATGTGTGTCTGTGCAAGTGTGTACACATGTGTATGTGCGTGTGTGTCTATATGTGTGCCTGTGCAAGTGTGTACACGTGTGTATGTGTGTGTGTGTCTATATGTGTGTCTGTACAAGTGTGTACACATGTGTATGTGCGTGTGTGTCTATATGTGTGCCTGTGCAAGTGTGTACACATGTGTATGTGCGTGTGTGTCTATATGTGTGCGTGTGCAAGTGTGTACACGTGTGTATGTTCGTGTGTGTCTATATGTGTGCCTGTGCAAGTGTGTACACGTGTGTATGTGCGTGTGTGTCTATATGTGTGTCTGTGCAAGTGTGTACACATGTGTATGTGCGTGTGTGTCTATATGTGTGCGTGTGCAAGTGTGTACACGTGTGTATGTGCGTGTGTGTCTATATGTGTGCCTGTGCAAGTGTGTACACGTGTGTATGTGCGTGTGTGTCTATATGTGTGTCTGTGCAAGTGTGTACACGTGTGTATGTGCGTGTGTGTCTATATGTGTCTGTGCAAGTGTGTACACGTGTGTGTGTGCTTGTGTGTCTATATGTGTGTCTGTGCAAGTGTGTACACATGTGTATTGGCGTGTGTGTCTATATGTGTGCATGTGCAAGTGTTTACACGTGTGTATGTGCGTGTGTGTCTATATGTGTGCCTGTGCAAGTGTGTACACCTGTGTATGTGCGTGTGTGTCTATATGTGTGTCTGTGCAAGTGTGTACACATGTGTATGTGCGTGTGTGTCTATATGTGTGAATGTGCAAGTGTGTACACATGTGTATGTGCGTGTGTGTCTATATGTGTGCCTGTGCAAGTGTGTACACGTGTGTATGTGCGTGTGTGTCTATATGTGTGCCTGTGCAAGTGTGTACACATGTGTATGTGCGTGTGTGTCTATATGTGTGCCTGTGCAAGTGTGTACACATGTGTATGTGCGTGTGTGTCTATATGTGTGTCTGTGCAAGTGTGTACACGTGTGTATGTGCGTGTGTGTCTATATGTGTGTCTGTGCAAGTGTGTACACGTGTGTATGTGCGTGTGTGTCTATATGTGTGTCTGTGCAAGTGTGTACACATGTGTATGTGCGTGTGTGTCTATATGTGTGCCTGTGCAAGTGTGTACACATGTGGATGTGCGTGTGTGTCTATATGTGTGCCTGTGCAAGTGTGTACACGTGTGTATGTGCGTGTGTGTCTATATGTGTGTCTGTGCAAGTGTGTACACATGTGTATGTGCGTGTGTGTCTATATGTGTGTCTGTGCAAGTGTGTACACATGTGTATGTGCGTGTGTGTCTATATGTGTGCCTGTGCAAGTGTGTACACATGTGTATGTGCGTGTGTGTCTATATGTGTGCCTGTGCAAGTGTGTACACGTGTGTATGTGCGTGTGTGTCTATATGTGTGTCTGTGCAAGTGTGTACACATGTGTATGTGCGTGTGTGTGTGTGTATATGTGTGCCTGTGCAAGTGTGTACACATGTGTATGTGCGTGTGTGTCTATATGTGTGCCTGTGCAAGTGTGTACACATGTGTATGTGCGTGTGTGTCTATATGTGTGCCTGTGCAAGTGTGTACACGTGTGTATGTGCGTGTGTGTCTATATGTGTGTATGTGCAAGTGTGTACACATGTGTATGTGCGTGTGTGTCTATATGTGTGCCTGTGCAGGTGTGTACACATGTGTATGTGCGTGTGTGTCTATATGTGTGTCTGTGCAAGTGTGTACACATGTGTATGTGCGTGTGTGTATATATGTGTGCCTGTGCAAGTGTGTACACGTGTGTATGTGCGTGTGTGTCTATATGTGTGTCTGTGCAAGTGTGTACACGTGTGTATGTGCGTGTGTGTCTATATGTGTGCCTGTGCAAGTGTGTACACATGTGTATGTGCGTGTGTGTCTATATGTATGCCTGTGCAAGTGTGTACACATGTGTATGTGCGTGTGTGTGTGTGTGTGTCTGTGCAAGTGTGTACACGTGTGTATGTGCGTGTGTGTCTATATGTATGCCTGTGCAAGTGTGTACACATGTGTATGTGCGTGTGTGTGTGTGTGTGTGTCTGTGCAAGTGTGTACACGTGTGTGTGTATATTTGAGAATATAGGCGAGAAGGAAAGAAAGAAGCCAGAAAGGAGGTCTACGAGGCAAGATATATTATTTAATCTTACGTAGCCTCGTTATCTGTGACAAGGTTACATAGATTTGCAAACTGATCTCCTTCGTGGGTCACAGTGACTGGCCCCAAAACCTGACCTTTAAGAAACACCGTAATAATACATGAAATATACATATATATGTGTGTGTGTGTGTGTGTGTGCGTGTGTGTGTGCGTGTGTGTGCGTGCGTGTTAAGTATACATATATACCAACACACACACACACACATATATACATACATACATACCTATATATATATATATTATGTATGTGAGCACACAACATATATATATATATATGAGCACACAACACACACACAGAAACAAGATGGCGTAGGACAGCACAAAGGAGAGGCACAAAATCAAAGAAAAGAATCCCCAGTCACTGAAGAGGTCACAGAATGTGTGACGAAATAACTTTGACAATATATAAACAACCATCTGGTTGTGGAACCAACCAACCAACCGGATATTTATAAATTCCTAAATTTATAAATTTATTATAATAAATTGAAGTGAAAGCAACTGGTGCGTGTGTTTCTTATTGGCAACATCACCTTCCCAAAGTATAACACATATATATATATATATATATATATACACATATAAATATATATATGTGTGTGTATAAATATATTAATATATGTGTGCGCATATATACATGCATAAATACATACATACATACACACTGATATATATTTGTTTGTATGTATGTATGTATGTATGTATGTATGTGTGTGTGTGGGGGGGGGGGGGGGGTGCGCGTGCGTGTGTGTGTGTGTGTGTGTGTGTGTGTGTGAATATTCGAATAAACGTGACAAATTATATGCACAAAAACACCACAAATGTGTGTACAGAGAACATTTTTACGCCGAATGTAAAGAAAGGGAAAGTATCTGACGTTTTGGACTAAATCCGTCATCGGAGTAGAGTAAAAGAACTGTTAAGAATGAAATAAAGAAGTGATGGAACTGTGCCAAGCACTTCCAATATTTGCTTTTATTTTTTGCAATCGTAATTTGTAAAATGGTAATTGAATCCAATATATATAAACAAAATTTGGAATTTATTCACGTATCTGTTATTAAAGATAGAAACAAACATTGAATCAAAAATGTATATTAAAGATTTCTAATATAGGCACAAGGCCACTTAATTAATGTAAAGAGACTGTATATGATAATATTAAACCCTTCCCTCCTCAAGAACAGTATTTGATAGGTTCGTATTTGAAAAAATATATAAAATAAAACAAAATGATATATATTAACAATAAGAAAAATGTCCCTAAATAATACGATGGTATTTATAAACAAGTAAACAAATGAATTGATTAGTAATATAACGGTCAAACCTCTGCAATACAGTATAGAATTACAACGTTTGTCGTAGAGTCAGTGTGGGAGTTGACAAGTACCTTATCACGTGGTCTTATTTTCACGACAACGCAATGAAATCATTTGTCATTATGACGAATCAAATCCACATTTTTATTTTAAAAAACAATTATTAATAGTTTTTTTTAGAAAATACTTTAAACTTTGTGGCGATGTATTTATTTGGAAAGGTTTTTATATGAAATCGTGTGTCGAAACAGGCATTGTTATATTTGGGAGGGTCATGTTTGTCCTAATATTGCTAAAAATATAGTAAAACACACTCACTGTTTGGTTTGGTTTGGTTTTCACTTCAGTATATTTTTATATTTCTATAAATAATTTAGCTGGCAATCATTGTTTATTGACCAACAGTTAAAAATATAAATATAAATCTAATTTCTCAAAGTTAATAAAAATAAAATAAAGTAAAAACGTTATAGGAGCACAACGGGGGGAGGGGACATGATAATCACTAAAGATGTCACAGATATGTGTGACGAAATAACTTTGAGAAAATTATATTTAATTAAATTAATGATAAACATGGCGGGATATATAGCGTTAGAAAGATAGGTTAGGTGAATAAAAATAGAGACTGTATGTGGCGATAGTGGAGTGAGTGAATGAGTGAGAGAGTGTACGATTTAGGGAGGAAGTGGGCAAGTGATAAAATGTATGAGTGAGGGAAAGATTAAGTGAATAGGTGAAGAGGGTTTAGGGAACGATTGAGAGAATGAGTGATTGTGTGGATGATATAGAGAGAGTGAGTGGGATTATGTGGAGGAACGAATGGGTTAGTTAGTGACAGAATTTGATGGTGGACAAAGAGAAAAGTATAACGCATTGACTGTGATTGGAAGAAATAAAAATATATAGAGAGTATATAACTAATTATATAGAGAAAGGATAGAGAGAGAGAGAAAGGAAACCTAAGAGAAGAGAGGGGAAAAGAGGGGTAGAAAAGAGAGACAAAATGGCGGGTGGATATATATATATATATATATGGATAGATAGATATAGATAGATAGATAAATAGATAGATAAAGATAGATATTTTGGGGAGAATATATATAACTATATGGATAGATAGAGAGATAAATAAATAGATAGATAGATATATAGATAGATATGTGTCTTTATTAGCCACAGGGGCACAAAAAAAGGGGACAAATACAAAGGGGGAAGTTTACATACAATAAAAACGTGTAAAATGTTATCACAAATGCAATTGAAAAAGTTAGTCGATTTTCCCCAATAGGGGGAGACAGTTTATATGGGTAACACATACCGCCGAAAAAATGTGAAACCCTCATCTCCAGGAGTACGAAGAGTTTGTACTCCTTTCCTCTCCTCCTCCTTTTCCTCAACCTACAGGCTGATATAGAGAGAAGGCCCATTCACTCGGGCCATTCTCGCCACTTTCACCCACCTTTCATAAAACTTGCTGGGGTACAGCACCTCTCTCTCCATCCTGATTCTTCTTCCAAAGTGGTATTTGAAAAAAAGAATCAGTTGTTGGCCGGAGAGAAAGGTGTCTGACCTCAGCCCTTTCAACCTTCTCCACCATACAATCTCTTTCGCCATAGTTATCACACAAAGGAAAACCGCCTCTCCTTCGTTTTTGAAGGAGGGAGGCGGTTTGATCATGACAATGGACTCGGTGGTCAACCGGATTGGTCCCACCCGCGACAATAGTCGTTCTACATAGCCCCACAGGTCAGTGACGCCCGGGCAGTGTATGAATGCGTGCGCGACGGTTTCTTCGTCTCGCACGCACCTCGGACAGATCTTTTTTGCAGGGTCCCTGCCCGGGCGCCCATGTCTGTAGAGCTTGTCTCGAACTGGTAGAGCTCCTCAGTAGCACTGCCAGGCCAGTAACGTTTGGAAGTTGTCCATCGGTCCCGGGCGGAAGGTCCTACCGAACAGACTGGCCAGTTCATCTTCCTCTACACCTAGAGTTTCACCTACGGATCAACCCTCTATAGAATGACGAAGTGGAGTCTCCACTGATCGCCGGGTCCGCCTGCCAGAGGGCTGTCAGTGCCTGAGCACATTCGATGTGCCAGTCGGCCATTTTCCTCGGTCTTTGCTTGACCCAGGACTGCAGCTTGGTCAGCGAGACGAGTCGTGGGAAGGCTCGCCTCACGAACGGGGCCCACACCGGTTGTCCGGTGAGGAATACGTAGAGATGCCGCAGCCTGAGCGCGTGTTTGCGCATCGTCAACCACAGCAACCCCAGCCCTCCGTTAGAAGGGTGTTGGCAGCAGATGGATCTTCTCACCAAAGGAGCCCGCCTCTTCCAAAGGAATTGGAAGAGCGCGCGCTCCATTTTGGCGAGCGTTTTGGCTGGACAAGGCACGACGGTCAAGCGGTAGTAGATGGCGGACGCTATAAAAGTGTTCGCCACCTCCGCTCGACCTTTCAAGGATAGTTTGGACTCGGCCCACTTCTGGGTGAGTGCAAACACCTTGGCCGTCACTTCGTTCCAGTTCTTCTCCACCTGGAGGTCCGGACCAAACCAGACACCGAGCAGCTCTACCGGTCCTTCCATCCAGCGTCCGACGACGCCATCGGAAGGCATCGGTTTGCCTCTCCACGATCCGAGTTGCAAACCGATGGACTTGTCCCGGTTCAGCTTCGCTCCTGTGAAACTTTCGTATTCCTCCAGTAAGGTGCCGACTTCTTCGATTTGCGAGGCGCTCGACACCATTACTGTCACGTCGTCGGCGTAGGCACACGCCGCTTTCCGCAGTCCCGGTTCCAGAGGGATGCCCTGCAATAGCTCCAACTTCCGCAGTAGTGGCTCGAGAGTCAGTACGTACAGAGGGGAGGAGAGAAGGGATCCCTGTCGAATGGATCGCGTAATATGGAACGGCTCACAGATGTTGCTGTTGTGCATTGCAGCAATCCAGCCCCTGAACACGGGTCCGAAGCCTGCCGCCTCGAGCACCGCATCCAGGTAACGATGGTCAACCCCATCGAAAGCCTTAGACAGATCCAAGTTGATCAGGGCCCCACCGAAGCCGGGTTTACACCCTACCCTCTCTATGATGTATCGCATGAGGTGGAGGTTGTCGTGTATGGACCTGGTCGGGATTGCGCATGTCTGCGCTTCTCCCACCAGGTTCTCAACGACAAGCCTCTTTGCCAACACCTTGGCCAAAATCTGTAACTCTGTGTTTAGCAGAGTTATGGGCCGGAAGTTGCCTATGTCATCCCCCTTATTCTCGTCCTTCCTGATTAGTGTGACCACGCCCCCGGTTACAGAACTGGGAATTCTCTCGTTCTGTTGCCAGTTGCAGTAGACCCTTCCAGGAGACCGGAGAATAAGTCCGTCATTGTTACGTAAAATTCGTAGGGTAGACCGTCGAGACCTGGAGATTTGCGTTTGCCGCATTGGCTCAGCGCGTCCCCTATCTCAGTGGCTGAAATCGGCTTTTCGCAGAACTTTGCCTCGCTGTCCGAGAGTCGCGGTAGGCCGTCGAAGTATGGACCGAAATCCATAGCCTCTCCCGGCGCGCCGCTCCCCCCGAACAGGCGAGCAAAGTGCCGCTGAAAAGCCGCACACATCTGCTTCGGCTCACGTATCACGCGTCCGTTTTGGTCCTTCAAAGACCGAATCGTGGACTTGTTGCCACTTTTTGCCTCTGTCACTCGGGCCCAGCTAACAGCTTTGGCCCCCTCGTTTCCCAGAGCACGTATTTTGCTTCTGACAACGCAGCCCTCGTGCTTTGCGTCGAAGAACTGGTCCAAGGCCGTTCTCGTTGCTAGCACGCTGGCTACGTTGCCACTTCTAATTGCCTCTTCTACTTTATCTACCAGTTCCTTCTCGGTTCTATTTCTATCTAACGCTAATTCTTTACTAAAAACTATCGAGTCTAATCTAACTGCCCTCTTGAGAGAGTACCACCATCTGTTGTTGACAATGGCCCCTGTCAAGTGCTGTTTAACTAAAGTGCTAATCCGTCTACTGTAGGCTTTGCTTGTCGGTAACGACAAGTTCAGCTTCCAGTAGCCGGGTCCTTGTCTATGGGTTCTATCAAGGTTGGCCATGCAGGTCACTAGTTTGTGATCTGAATAGGCAACCATGAACATTTGTGGACAGCTTAACATGTCCCTATCCTTATTTCTAACTAGAACCCTATCTAGGTACGATCTAGATGTTCCGCTACGATTACCCACGTCCACAGTGGCGCAGTCGGAAAATCTAGTCGATATCTATCGGCCAGGTCAAATCGGTCGATTAACTGTTTGAGGCTGTTACACCCCCCTTTATCGGGACATGCTCCCACATAGTCCCAACGTGCATCTAGGATTCCATTCCAGTCCCCCACTAAAAGCAAGGAGCGGGACGTTCCCAGAAAAGTCTCTAGACGTTTGAAGAAGTCTGGCCCCGGTGTCCCGGATGGGGCATATGCGGCCACCAGCCTGAAGGCTCCACCTTCACTACCGTCAACGTCTAGGACCACCAGTCGACCCTCCGGGTCCAGATGTACCGTCTGTGTTACGAGGCCCAGGTGTTTCCGCAGCAAAACGGCAACTCCGCCCCCACCCCCCGGTTGACAGAGAGATGCGTAGATCTCAAAGTCATCGAAGATGGGGGCCAGCTGTCGCTCGCCGTGGATCCTGGACTCGCAAATGGCTACCACATCCATACTGTGCGACCTGAGGTCGTTTAAGAGTTTTCCCTGTTTCCAGGGCATCCCCAGGCCGCGTACATTCACACATCCAACTCTTATATTGGCCATGTTGGTGCTGAAAAGTTAAAAGAGGAAAAGAGATCACTCACCCTTCGCCTCCTGGGGACCAGGCCGCACGATTTCCATGGGGGTGTTGGAGGGGTTGTCTGGATGGGTGGTGGTTTCCGGCGGGGTGGGGACGCAGACGTTTGGTGGGGTGGGGTCTGGTGGGATGGGGGTGTCTGAGGTGGGGAGGCATTTGAGAAGGACGCGGTTGAGTGGTTTCACGCAGGAATTACCCACATCCTTCTCAAATGTTTCTTTTAGGGATCTATAAGTTTGTATAGGGACCCTAATCAGTTTTAGGTTCAGTTTTTTGCTATTTTTTATAGAGTGGGCGAAAGTTTTCCCTTTGGTGAAAACCGAAGGGTCGTTCGTGATGGTCTCCATTAGTGTTTTGTTTTCAGTGTTTATGTAAGTGTAAGTGTAATTTTCTTGTGTTGTGTTTGTTTTTGTCTGTAGTTCTTGTGTGTGCTTTCGTTTCGTTGTAGGTATTTTGTTTTCAGGAGGTGGGGGTTTTGTTTGTGATATTTTTGTTGTTTGTGTTGGTGGTTGTATGTTTGTGGTAGTGTTTGCTGGTTTTTTGCTTTTGTGATGTCTTTTCTTTCTTTTCGAGCGATGGGGTTCTCCCTCGTCTTCACTGGGTGATGGCGAGATAGCCTCATCTGTTGTATCGTCTGTGTGATTGGGGAGGGGTATGTCTTGGGGAGCTGTTGTGTCTGTATGTGATTTTGCAGTGGTTTTAGGTGGAGTGGGGTTGGGTGGGACTGTGTTTGTTGTGGTTATTTTTGTGTGTTGGTGTTGTTGTTGTTGTTGTGGTGGTGTTGGTGCTTGTGTTGTTTTGATGGGTGTCGGCAGAAGAGCCTTTTTTTGGTTCATTAGTTTAGGACAGGAAGCCCTCAGGTGACCCCTGCTAAAGCAATGGTAACATGAAGGCCACCTACCCTCAACCGAAAGGTTTATGTAGGTGAGTCCGTCCAGGAGTACACGCTGTGGGATCATAGCTATTCGTTCTGGGCTCATTTGCACCAGAACTTCAATGCTAGTCCCATTGAATACATCTCTGAGGGACTTTCCTACTGACAGTATTCTGTCTTCATCAAAATTGATGAAGCCGCACAGTATCCACCATATGTTCACCTTTGGTGTGACACTTGTGATTCTGATCTTTTCTGTCCTTTTTCCCATGTATGTAGGGAAAAAGGTGTACAGGTTGGATACAATTGGCGACACAGAGTAATTTTGGGCCGTCAATTGATCCTTCATGAGTACCGAAATACTCCCAAAAAGTTTGCTTCTTTGAATGAATGCAATATCATTCATTGAATCTTTGAAAACCAGTTCAATATCTTTCTGTGACAATTGGACTGGTTTTCGGGTAGAATTGGAAACTGTCCTAAAAACTATCGTTTTGAGAGCAGTTTCCTTGCGAATTTCTACCGGAGAATTGATGCTGAAAGCACCATTTTTTTTCGAAGGTGACATATCTCTTAGCGTCCTTTAAAAGGTGTTCAGCATTTGTTATGTCGAGATATATCAATCGTTCTTTCTTTTGAACTTTCTCCGCAAAGGAGATTTTTGGTTTGTTTGTGGAATCCGTATTGGTGGTGTTGTCATTATTGTTGTTATTTTTGTTGTTGTTCTTGTTGTCACCGATGTTGGTATCATCCGTATTTTCCTTGGTGTTGTTGTTGTCTTTGATGCTGGTGTTATTGGCGTTGTCTTTATTTTTTTCTTTGTTGTTGTTATCATTGTTGCTTTTATCATCATTATTGGTGTTGCTGTTATTTTTGTTGTCATTGAACTGTTTGGTGTCATTTGTGTTGTTTGGATATGAATTCGTTTTTTTATTTTCATTTTGTCTTTCCATCTCTATAGTATCTAGTGAAGAAGACGTTGTTGACTGCGAGCTTTGTAGTCTTACCGCCTCTCCACCACCATTATCGTTGGACGCAGCGTTCATAACGTAATCAAAATTTTACAATATTTTTTTCCAAGATTCGATGGAGAAAAATTTTTTAAATGGATATTCCGCCCCTGTAGGGGCGAAAATGAGTTGACCCACCAGCTGAAGGTCCAGACGGGCGTGTCAAGTTACACAATGATATAAAATTTAACTAAAAACTCACGTTTTTTTCTTACATAAATTAACGGAAACTTCTCCGCGAAGTGACACACGACTGATAGAGAGATAGATAGATAGATAGATAGATAGATAGATAGATAGATAGATAGATAGATAGATAGATAGATAGATAGATAGATAGATAGATTTCTTTATTTACCACAAGGGTGCACAAGAAAAGGGGACAATACAAAGACACATGCCGGAGATTTTACATACAGTCGTAAAAATATTATTAAAACAAACAAATTTAACAATCGAAATCCCCAATAGGGGGGTGGCGCCACAAATAGGTTGTTTAATACCCCGTCGATAGAACAACCCTCAACTTCAGGAGCGTGTTGTGCAAGGGCTCCTTTCTTCCTTTTGCTCTCTTCTTTAACCTACAGGTTTATATACAGAGAAGGCCCAATCACTCGGGCCATTTTTGCTACATTCATCCACCTTTCAGTAAATTTACTGTGCCTCTCTCTCCATTCTGATTCTCCTTCTAAAGTGGTACCTAAAGAAGGGAATGAGTTGTTGTCCGGAGAGAAAAACATCTGTCCTCAGTCCTCTCAATCTCGTCCACCATATAGATAGATAGATAGATAGATAAATTTCTTTATTACCCACAAGGGCACAAACGAATGGGACAAATACAAATGGGGAGTTTACATACAGGTATATGAAAATAAAACATGAATAAAATAACAAATAACAATTGAAATCCCCAATAGGGGGAGGCGTTACACAGGGGTTGTACGCACCCCGAAAAAATGTACACCCTCATCTCCAGGAGCACCAAGAGTGAGTAGTCCTTCCTCTCTTCCTCTTTTTCCTCAACCTACAAGCTTATACAGAGAGAAGGCCCAACCACTCGGGCCATCTTTGCCAAATTCACCCACCTTTTATAAAATTTGCTGGGGTACAACACCTCTCTCCATCCTGATTCTTCTTCCAAAATGATATTTGAAAAAACGAATCAGTTGTTCGCCGGAGAGAAAGGTGTCTGACCTCAGTCCTTTTAACCTCGTCCAACATATAACTTCTTTCACTATAGCCATAACACATAGGAAACCGCCTCATCCTCGTTTTTGAAGGAGGTGGCGGTTTGATCATGACAATGGACTCAGTGGTCAACTGGATTGGTCCCACCCGCGACAATAGTCGTTCTACATAGCCCCACAGGTCGGTAACGCCGGGGCAGTGTACAAATACGTGTGCGACGGTTTCCTCGTCGCGCACGCATCTCAGACAGATCTTTTTCGAAGGGTCCCTGCCCGGGCGCCCGTGTCTGTAGAGCTTGTCGCGAACTGGTAAAGCTCCTTGGTAGCACTACCAGGCCAGGGACTTTAGGAAGTTGTCCATTGGTCCCGGGCGAAAGGTCCTACCGAACAGACTGGCCAGTTCGTCCTCCTCTACGCCTAGAGTTTCTCTGAGCGCGTCGTCGCACTTGCTACAGACCAACACTCTATAGAATGTCGAAGTGGAGTCTCCATTGATCGCCGGGTCCGTTTGCCAGAGGACTGTGAGCGCCTGAGCACATTCGATGTGCCAGTCGCCCATTTTCCCCGGTTTTGCTTGACACAGGACTGCAGCTCGGTCAGCGAGACGAGTCGTGGGAAGGCTCGCCTCACGAACAGGGCCCACACCGGTTGTCCGGTGAGGAATACGCGGAGGTGCCGCAGCCTGAGTGCGTGTTTGCGCATCGTCAGCCACGGCATCCCCAGCCCTCCGTTTGAAGGGTTTTGGCAGCAGATATAGATCTTCTCACCAAAGGAGCCCGTTTCTTCCAAAGGAATTGGAAGAGCGCGCGCTCCATGTTGGTGAGCATTTTGGCTGGACAAGGCACGACGGTCAAGCGGTAGTAGATGCCGGACGCTATAAAAGTGTTCGCCACCTCCGCTCGACCTTTCAAGGATAGTTTGGACTCGGCCCACTTCTGGGTGAGCACAAACACCTTGGCCGTCACCTCGTTCCAGTTCTTCTCCACCTGGAGATCCGGACCAAACCAGATCCCAAGCAGCTTTACCGGTCCTTCCATCCAGCGTCCGACGACGCCATCGGAAGGCATCGGTTTGCCTCTCCACGTTCCGAGTTGCAAACCGACGGATTTGTCCCGGTTTAGCTTCGCTCCTGTGAACCTTTCGTATACCTCCAGTAAGGTGCCGACCTCCCCAATTTGCGAGATTTTCGACACCATTACTGTCACGTCGTCGGCGTAGGCCGACGCCGCTTTTCGCAGTCCCGGTTCCAGAGGGATGCCCTGCAATAGCTCCAACTTCCGCAGTAGTGGCTCGAGAATCAATACGTACAGAAGGGAGGAGAGAGAGCATCCTTGTCGGATGGATCGCGTGATATGGAACGGCTCCGTGAGGTAGCTGTTCACCTTGACCATTGAGCAGATATTGTTGCTGTGCATTGCAGCAATCCAACCCCTGAACACGGATCCGAAGCCTGCCGCCTCGAGCACCGCATTCAAGTAACGATGGTCAACCCTATCGAAAGCCTTAGACTGATCCAAGTTGATCAGTGCCCCACCGAAGCCGGGTTTACACCCTACCCTCTCTATGATGTATTGCATGAGGTGGAGGTTGTCGTGTATGGACCTGGTCGGGATTGCGCATGTCTGCGCTTCTCCCACCAGGTTTTCCAGAGTTATGGGCCGGAAGTTGCCTATGTCATTCCCCTTATTCTCGTCCTTCCTGACTAACGTGACTACGCCCTTCGTCACAGAACTGGGAATTCTCCCGGTGCGCTGCCCTGCTCGAACAGTTGAGCAAAGTGCCGCTGAAAGGCCGCTCACATCTGCTTCGGCTCACGTATCACGCGTCCGTCTTGATCCTTCAAAGACCGAATCATGGACTTGTTGCCACTTTTTGCCTCCGTCACTCGGGCCCAGTTAACAGCTTTGGCTCCCTCGTTTCCCAGAGCACGTATTTTGCTCCTGACAACGCAGCCTTCGTGCTTTTCGTCGAAGAACTAGTCCAATGCCGTTCTCGTCGCTAGCACGCTGGCTACGTTGCCACTCATAAGTGCCTCTTCTACTTTATCTACCAGTTCCCTTTCGGTCTTATTTCTATCTAACACAAATTCTTTACTAAAACCTATCGAGTCTAATCTGACTGCCCTCTTGAGAAAGTACCACCATCTGTTGTTGACAATGGCCCTCGTCAAGTGCTGTTTAACTAAAGTGCTAATGCGTTTACTGTAGGCTTTGCATGTCGGTAACGACAAGTTCAGCTTCCAGTAGCCGGGTCCCTGTCTATGGGTTCTGTCAAGTTTGACTAAGCAGGTTACTAGTTTGTGATCTGAAAAGGCACCCATGAACATATGTGGACAGCTTAACATGTCCCTATCGCTAACTCTAACTAGAAACCTATCTAGGTACGACCTAGATGTTCCGCTATGGTTGGTCCACGTCTACAGTGGCACAGTTGCAAAATCTAGTCGATATCTATCGGCCAGTTGAAATCGGCCGATTAACTGTTTGAGGCTGTTACACCCTCCTCTATCGGGATATGCTCCCACATAGTCCCAACGTACATCTAGGATTCCATTCCAGTCCCCCACTAACAGCAGGGAGCGGGACGTTCCCAGAAAAGTCTCTAGACGTTTGAAGTCTGGCCGCAGTGTCCGGATGGGGCATATGCGGCCACCAACCTGAAGGCTCCGCCTTCACTACCGTCAACGTCTAGGACCACCAGTCGACCCTCCGGGTCCAGATGTACCGTCTGTGTTACAAGGTCCAGGTGTTTCCGCAGCAAAACGGCAACCCCACCCCACCTCCCGGCTGACAGAGAGATGCGTAGAATTCAAAGTCGTCGAAGATGAGGGGCCATTTGTCGCTGGCTGTGTATCCTGGACTCGCAAAGGGCTACTACATCCATACTGTGCGACCTGAGGTCGTTTAAGAGTTTGCCCTGTTTCCAGGGCATCCCCAAGCCGCGTACATTCACACATCCAACTCTTATATTGACCATGTTGGTGCTGAAAAGTAAAAAGAAGGGGGCAAGAAATCACTCACCTCTTCGTCTCCTGGGGACCATGCTGCACAATTTCCATCCCCCTTGTTCTCGTCCTTCCTCACTAGCGAGACTACGCCCTTAGTCACAGAACAGGGAATTCTCCCGTTCTGTTGCCAGTTGCAGTAGACCGCCTCGAGAGATCGGAGAAAAAGTCCGACATCGCTACATAAAGTTCGTACGGAAGACCATCGAGACCCGGGGATTTGCGTTTGCCGCATTGGCTCAGCACGTCCCCTATTTCAGCAGCTGAAATTGGCCGTTCGCAGGACTTCGCCTCCGCGTTCGAAAGACGCGGTAGGCCGTCTAGGTATTGACCGAAGTCCACATCCCCATCCGGCCCCCCGCCCCTCCCGAACAGTCGTGCAAAGTGCCTTTGAAAAGCCTCACATATCTGTCCAGCTTCAAGGATCACCCGTCCATCCTGGTCCTTCAAAGACCGGATAGTGGATTTAATCCCACTTTTGGCTTCTGTCATGCGGGCCCAGCTAACAGCTTTGGCCCCTTCGTTTCCCAGAGCACGTATTTTGCTTCTGACAACGCAGCCTTCGTGTTTCGCGTCGAAACACTGGTCTACGGCCGTTCTCGACGCTAGCACTCTGGATACGTTGCCGCTTCTAATCGCCTCTTCTACTCTATCTACCAACCCCCTTTCCTTCCTATTCCTATCTGTGGCTAATTCCTTACTAAAACCTATCGAGACTACTCTAATCTCTCTCTTGAGAGAGCCCCACCACCTGCTGTTGACGATAGCCCCGTCAACCGTTCCTTAATTAAAGCGCTAATCCGATCCCTGTAAGCTTTACTTGCCGGTAAGGACAAGTTCAGCTTCCAGTAACCGGGTCCCTGTCTATACGTTCTATCAAGGTTGACTAAGCAGGTCAATAATTTGTGATCTGAATATTTCAAGAGGACGCGGTCCATTCGTTTTACACAGGGGGGCCCACGTCTTTTAGTTCTGTATAAATGTCTATCGGAGTTTTAATCATTTTAAAGATGGGTTCTCTGTGTCCCTCGTAAAGGTTTTTAGTTTGTTGAAGACAGGCAGCCCTCAGGTAACACCTATACCGCCAAAGTGGCCCCTGGTGGATTTATCTATATCAAGGAGTTCATCTTCGTTGTCCAGTATCCCTCCTAGTATCCACCACATATTTGTATTTGGGTGTATACCGGAGATTGTTATTTTTTTAGTTTTCTTCCCCATGTAGGTGGGGAAGAAAGTGTACTGTCTGGACACAATTGGCGACACCGAGTATTTTTGTACCACCAATTGGTCCTTCATCAAAATTGTCAGACTCCCATATAACTTCTCTCTCTCAATAAAAATCATGTCCTTCAACGCATCTTTTAACACCAGCTCAATTTCGCTATGCGATAATTGAGCTGGTTTTTTCGACGCATTTGATATAGTTCTAAAATGAATTGTCCTTAGGACCGTGTCTCTTTTAATATCCTTAGGGGAGATTATGGTGAATTCACCGTTTTCACCAAAGCTCACCTGTTTTCTCCCCTCTTTTATCAATTCCGCTGCATTACTGATGTCAACTGGGGTGAAAGTTTCGGTCTCCTTAACGACTTGGACAAAGGATATTCGTGAAGTGGGGTCTTTTTTGTGTTTCGTTGCTGTTGTTCTTGGGTGTTTGCGTTTTGGTTGTTGTTGTTTGCGGTACAGTTTTTTTGGTTTTCACCCATATTTTCGTCTTTGAGTTCACATTGTTTTCTTTGTCATTGTTGCTGCTGTTTTCGCTTTTGTGTGTGTTTGTGTTATTTTCTTTGTTATTTGTGTTGGTGTTGTTGGTGTCAGTGTAATTTATACATTCTTTCAATTTACTGTTTCCATTATTTGGGTTATTACCCAAGTTTTTACAATTGTTCACCAAATCCACTTCCATACTCGCATGCGAAAGCGAGAGAAGAGAAGCTTCAGTAGGTTGAGTTACTTGTTCCTCTTTATCACTTTCCCTGGGGGGCGTGGAAGTGGTGTTTCATGTATGGTGTCCATTATTGTAAGTTGGTATACAATTTTTTCAAAGTAGTTTTTATCCCCAAAAAGGGGTAAAAATAAAATAACTACTCGTCTGCAAGTCCAGGCGGGAGGTTAGGTCACACAAATAAAACAAATGAAACACAAACTCACAGTCAAAAACGAAATACAATTCCAAAAAGGCTGCAGCCGAAGTAACACACGTCTACTATCAACAATAGATAGATAGATAGATAGATACAGAGATAGATAGACAGATATAGACAGATAGATATAGATAAATTTCTATTTATTGCCACGAGGGCACAAAAGAAGGGGACAAATACAAGGGGGGGGGGGGTTACACAATAGAACGAGTAAAAAACAAATAAGAACTATAAAATTAACAAAGTCCTCAATAGGGAGGAGGCGTTTTGGGGGTCGCACACACACCCTAAAGAGTGTGCAACCCTTCTCCTCAGGAGCACAAAAAGAGGGTACTCCCTTCTTCTTCCATCTTTTTCACCTACAGGCTGATATAGAGAGAAGGCCCATTCACACAGGCCATTCTCGCCACTTTCACCCACCTTTCATAAAACTGGCTGGGGTGGAGCACCTCTCTCTCCATCCTGATCCTTCTTCCGAAATGATATCGGAAGAAAAGGACCAGTTGTTGGCCGGAGAGAAAGGTGCCCGACCTCAGCCCTTTCAAACACGTCCACCATACAACCTCTTTCACCATGGCTATTACGCACAGAAACACCGCCTCTCCTTCATTTTTGAAGGGGAGAGGCGGCTTGGTCGTTATAATGGACTCGGTGGTCAACTGGATAGGTTCCACCCGTGAGAGCAGTCGTTCGACATAGCCCCACAGATCGGTGAAGCCCGGGCAGTGTACCAATGCATGTGCGACGGTTTCCTCGTCGCGCACGCATCTGGGACAGATCTTTTTCGAGGGGTCCCTACCCGGGCGCCCGTGTC
>OZ024743.1:200595880-200628380 GCA_964016885.1 Eledone cirrhosa
ATTGCGCCCTGTCTTCTCAAGCGATCATCGAGCCTCCATGCGCTCTTCATTCCCGCCGTGGTCGCTCTACCGTAGCATAATGAGGCATCCGTCAACCCCTGCCCTTTCACTTCCCTGCACGACGTCGACCCACTGCATCGTTGTGCATCACCATGTGCATCTCTGCCTTGTCAGCCGCAATTCATTCCCCGGCCCTTTCCATTGCCTGCCCTCCGTGGTCCCTAAGGACTGCCACGGCTCAACATGCCGAATCCCTGCCACCGTCCACTCCTGCCCATTTCCATTGCCTACACTCCGGGAGAGCTCGAGACTTCCATGCCTGACCAAGCCGCATCCCTGCCACCATCAAGTCCTGCCCTCTCCCTTCCCTGCACGCCGTCGTCCCACTGCATCGTCATGCCTCACCATGCCCATCCATGCTCTGTCGGCCGCCATGCCCTCCCCTGTCCTCTCCCTTACCCGCACGCCTTGGTCCTTCCCGAGTGCCATGGCTCACCATGCGGAATTCCTGCAACCGTCAATCCCGGCCATCTCCCTTCCCTGCACGCCGTCGACCCACTGCATCGTTATGCCTCACCATGCCGCATCCATGTTAGCCGCCATCCCCTCCTCAGCCTTTTATTTTGCCTGCCCGCCGTGCTCCTTCAAGACTGCCATGCCTAACCAAGACGCATCTGTGTAAGTCTTTTTACATTCATTTTGACCATATTTAACAAAATTAAACAAAAATTCATCCCTTTCTCCCCCAAAGCCTACCAATCATGTATGGCCGATAAATATCCTGCCTTGCACCCGGTTTTCTCAAACAATGATCGTGCCCCCCGGTGCTCTCTACATTCCCGAGGTGCAACTCAATTGGCATGCCGTATCCACGCCCTGTCAGCCGCCATGCACCCTGCCCTTTCGTCATGCCTCACCATGCTGCATCCCTGCTCTGTCAGCCGCCATCCACTCCCCGACCCTCTCCACTGCCTAGACATGGCAGTCTTGAGGGACCAAGTCGCATCCCTATCACCGTCAACCCCTGCCCTCTCCGTTCCCTGCACACCGTCGTCCCACTGCATCGTCATGCATCACCATGCCGCATCAATGCTCTGTCAGCTGCCATCCCCTCCTCGGCCCTTTCTCTTGCCTGCCCGCAGTGCTACCTCAAGACTGTCATGACTCACCATGCGGCATCCTTGCCACCGTCCACCCCTGCCCTCTTCCTTGCCTGCTGGCCGTCGTCCCACTGCATCATCATGACTCAGGATGCCGCATCCATTCACTGTCAGCCACCATCCCCTCCTCGGCCCTTTCTTTTGCCTGACCGCGGTGCTCCTTCAACACTCCCATGGCTATCTATGCCGCATCAATTCCTTGCCACCCGCTTAAACGTCATCAACATGGCTTATTGTTGCCCCATTTGACCACCGATCTTCGCAGGCTAAACACAATACCAACGTGCACGATAGTCCATGGTAAATCTTTTTAATTACATGTTAATCATGCTAAGCAAAGGATGAATAGCAACTCTTTCATTTCTCCTGACATGCCTTTCTGTCAATTATGGCCGAGAAGCTTCTTGTGTAGCATCGCGTCTTCTCAAGCGATCAGCGTGTCTTCCACTGTCCTCACAATTGACTCACAACGCCGCATCTATTCCTTGCGACGCCCCTAAACATCATCAGCATGGCTTATTTTTCTGCCGCGTTTAACCGGCCCCCATTCTAGGCCATAAACAACAAAACCGCACGATGATGCTGCGTAAGTCTATTTAAATTAATGGTCAACATGTTCAACAAAACGATTGTACCAATTCTTCCTCTTCACCTCCAAGGCCTATCCATTACATCTTAGAGATCGGGATTCGCAATGTCTACGATTTCAATATTGACACAACAGTCCGTCAGGTTTTTCGCACATGTTGCTCCGATAGGAATATCAACGTGATTTTCACTTAATTCGTAAGTGTTCAGTCTTCCGTATGCTTTTATTTTTTATTGATACAACACCGACTACAATCATCTAACTTCACTTTGTAGGCTAGACGCGAATCACAAGAAAAACAATCATCTGATATACAACCCCACCAAATTCTTTGGTCTACCTAGATTTCAATGGCTATATCCTTTGCTTTTGTACGGTTGTACATTTGACAATGTCGCAAAACATTATTCCACTTGATTCCTACCTTTCAGCTATGAATTGGGCAGTGCCTTAAAATCCAGGTTTATTTGCGTGCAATTTTTGGGTATCTTATGAATGGAGAATCGAAAACCCTTTTTCTCATAATCTGATACATGGGTTACACATGCTCCATGGATGTTTGTGGACTATTTTTTCAAAATACCAATATCACAGATTGGCGCACAAAAAGAAACGTTTGTTCTTCATTTATTTCGGTTAAAGCATCCTGCTGGAATTTAGCGCAGACCCGTTTAAATCAGGCGCCTTATAACCCCGAGTGTAACCGGGTACACCAGCTAGAAAGACAAATGGAAACATTGTTTCCTCGGTCCGATTTTACGAAAGTCGATTTAGTTCCACAACAAATTAACAAACCATACTTGAAGACACGTTGAGGCTGTTGCAAAGGGCAATAACCCTAGACACAATTTTGATCAACTTTTTTTCACCTATAGCAAATTTACCGGGACAGGTTTTTAGCTACTCAAATCTACTTCAGAGGTCACGCATTCATGTAAAAAATCAATAAAACTGAAGCGGGGGTTCGACTTTGCGCAAAAAACAAGGCAAAGTTGCACATGGGTAAACCTTTTACAGGAACGTCCGATTTTCTTGAAAACTGTCGCAAAAGACTCGCCATTATGCCACAGTTCAGATAAAATCCCTTTTATTTCTTCTTCTGCACATGTGATGGCGAAAATTGTAAAAAAGAAAAAAACTGTGAAAAAATCTAATTTTTCATCCTGCTTTAAAAATCAACTGAAAATTCAATTTCAAGTGAATTTGACTTCCGTCAGTCGTGCAAAGAACAATTTCAACGATACACTGTGTACCTACAATTGAACCATTACACACCTGCGTCTACTAACCTCTGTTTTTTTTTCCTTGAGATGCGCGGGAAGTAACTTTCACACATTTTAACAATAGAACAAAGGTCGACTTATACCCGGGCAACGCCGGATACTTCTGCTAGTATATATATAAGTAGTTCCACAACAGTTAGTTCATCTTACCGAGAGCAAATGTTTCGCCTTATTCGGATCCTCAGCTCAACGAATAAGGTGAAAAATATGGTGAACTAAGTGTTGTGGAACTACTTCTACCAAACTCGTCCCGTGGACTGGGTGCGTTACTACTACAGATACAACCCTCCAGTGTTCTATTATATGTTTCAGGGGTTTAGGGGGTTTAGAGGGCTTGAAGGATTTAGGAACATTAGGCGGTTTCGAGAGTTCAAGTTGTTTCCGGGGTGTCGGGGGTTTTGGCGGTTTCCGGGTATTCGGGATATTAGGCGGTTTCGGGGCTTTCGGGATATTAGGCAGTTTCGGAGATTAAGTGGTTTCGGGGTTTTGGGGAGTTTAGGTGTTTTATGCGGTTTCAGGGGTTTAGGCGGTTTCAAAGGTTTAGGCGGTTTCGGGGATTTTGGAGGTTTCGGGGGTTAGAGGGTAGGCGGTTTCGGGCTTTACTGGTTTAGGGGGTTTTCGAGGGGTTGGGAGGTTTCGGGGGTTTCGGGGTATAGGTGCTTTCGAGGGTTTCGGGGGAAGAAGAAGGAGGAGGAGGAGGAGCTGGAGGAGGAGGAAGCGGAGGGGGTAGATGAAGAAGAAGAAGAAGAAGAAGAAGAAGAAGAAGAAGAAGAAGAAGAAGAAGAAGAAGAAGACGACGACGACGACGACACATTATCAATAAAAAAAATCTGCGTATTTGATAAAACGATGTAATATTTGTACACGTTAATAAGAGAAAGACAAAAAGAAATGAATAAATAGATCAGAATCCAAAGATTTCTTTAATGATCTCTTTTATGTAAGCCTAAAAGTTAAGTATTTATTAAATAATTAGCTTTTATTATGTAAGGCAGTATCGGTAGAGAGTCGGACGCCATGCTTTGACGCATAGAGTTACGGCCCTTGCTATTCTGAATTCCAATCCCGCCGAGGTTAACTTTGCCTTTCATCCTTACGGGGTCGATAAAAATAAAGTACCAGTAATGCACTGGGTAATTGCTGGCCTTGTGCTAAAAGTAGAAACAATTATGTAACTATACAAAGGCGTTGGATTGGCAGTATCAGTAGAGGGTCGGACGCATAGAGTTACGTCCCTTTATGATCTGAGTCCAAATCCCGCCAAGGTTAGCTTTGCCTTTCACCCTTACAGGGTCGATAAAATAAAGTACGAGTCACGCACTGGGGTCTATTTAATCGATTTCCCCTCCCCCCAAATTACTGGCCTTGCTTGGGCCTGTAGTAGAAACCATGATATAACTATATAGGGGGTGGTGGATTGGCAGTATCGGTAGAGGGTCGGACGCCATGCTTTGCAGCATAGATTTTCGGCCCTTTATGATCTATGTTCAAATCCCGCCGAGGTTAACTTTGCCTTTCATCCTTACAGGGTCGATAAAATAAAGTACCAGTCACGCACTGTGGCCGATTTAATCTACTCCCCCCAAGAAAAAATTACTGGCCTTGTGTAAATATCGATTGACTTTCGTCAAATCGGACCGAGGAAACAATGTTTCCGTTGGTCTTTCCAGTTGCTAATATTATCTACCAGTCGCAACTCGAGGTAGAAGGAGCAACTTGAAATAAAGTGTCTTGCTCAAGGACATAACGCATCGCCCGGTCCAAGAATCGAACTCACAACCTCAAGATTGTGAATCCAATTCTCTAACCACTCAGCCACACATATAAATATATATGTTTTTAATCTGAAAAATTATTGTTTCTACTTTTGGCACAAGGCCAGCAATTATCTCAGTGCATTACTGGTACTAATTACACATTCATTTCAAGAACAGGCTGTATTTACAATCCTATAAATTGTAACAGTCGTCGCGAGAGCCAGCGGAGATCTAATACACATTCATATATTTGTTTATAACAAACACACTCTCACACAAACACACAAACACATACAAACACACACTCTCACACACATTTATATATTTGTTTATATATGAATGTGTGTTTGTTTGTGTGTGTGGGAGGGCGTTGCGTTTGTGTATATGAGTGTATGAGAGTGTGTGTTTGTGTGTGTGTGTTTGTGTGAGAGTGTGTTTGTTGTGTGTGTGTTTGTATATTTGTGTGTGTTTGTGTGTATGTGTCTGTGTGTGTTTGTGTGTTTGTGTGTGTGTGTGTGAGTGTGTGTATGTGTGTATGAGTGTGTGTGTGTGTTTGTGTGTGTGAGTCAATGTGTGTGTGTGTGTGTGTGTGTGTGTGTGTGTGTGTGTGTGTGTGTGTGTGTTTATCTGTTTGTTTATCTGTTTGTTAACAGAAGAGAAGGGGGTGTTTAACATTCTAATTCCAAATGGCGACAACACAAGACCTTAGAGAAAGCAAGTATTGGGAGGAAGACACTTGCCGAATGTGACGATTTAATAAATCTAAGTTCCCGCCCCGATTACACCCCCCGCCCCACACACACATATATATATATATATATATGTGTGCGTATATATATGTATATATATATATATATATATTTATATATATATATATATATATATATATATATTTATATATATATATATATATATATATATTTATATATATATATATATATTTATATATATATATATATATATGTGTGTATACATACATATATATATATATATATATATATATACATACATATATAAATATATATATATGTATATATATATATACTTATACACACACACACACATATATATATATATATATATATGTGTGTGTGTGTGTGTATAATTATACACACATATATATATATATATATATATATATATATATATATATATATATATGAGAAAGTATGACCCCGACGGCAGAGCTCAAGCCGTTTCGACGGCTATTTCTGCACTATATATATATATATATATATATATATATATATATATATGTGTGTGTGTGTGTGTGTGTGTGTGTATATATATGTATATGTATATGTGTGTGTGTGTGTATAATCAACAGAGGCCGCGTTCAATGCCTTACAGAAGATAAAAATGTCCATGCTATTCGGTCGTCAACCAACTTACTTTATTTATAATAACAACAAAAAACAATAACAACTAAAAAAAAAAAACGAAAATGAATCTCCAAAACAAGACATAAAGAACAAACTCTGCCTTGACTACCATTATCAATAACGCTTGCTTCAACAACAACAACAACAACACTACAACCTTAACAGCAATGCCAGCATCACTAGCACCAACACCACCATTACCAACATAACTGACACCGCCAACACCATCACCTTTAGCACTGATGTCATCACCACCTGTAGGAACACCACCATCACTAGATCCAACACACTAGCATCAACATGATCATCATCAATAACTGTTTCTATTTTTGGCACAAGGCCAACAATTATCCTCCAGTGCATTACTGGTACCTTATTTTATCGATTCCGTAAGGATGAAAGGCGAAGTTAACCTCGGCAGGATTTGAACTCAGACCATAAAGGGACATAACTCTATGCTGCAAAGCATGGTGTCCGACTCTCTACCGATACTGCCAATTCACCAACACATCATCATCATTAACACCAACACATCATCATCATTAGCAACGAAACATCATCATCATTAGCACCAACACGTCATCTTGGCAGTATCGGTAGAGAGTCGGACACCATGTTTTGCATACGGTCTGAGTTCAAATCCCGCCGGGGTTATATTTGCCTTTCATCCTTACCAGGTCGATAAAATATAGTACCAGTGTTGCACTGGGGTAATTGCTGGCCTTGTGCCAAGAATAGAAACAATTATTAACACCAGCAGGCGGTGGATTGGAAGAATCGGTAGAGCGTTGGACACCATGCTTTGTAGCATAGAATTATGGCCCTGTATGGTCTGAGTTCAAATCCCGCCGAGGTTAACTTTGTCTTTCATCCTTACGGGGTTGATAAAATAAATTACCAGTAATACACTGGGATAATTGCTGGCCTTGTACCAAAAGTAGAAGCAATTATTAACACCATCGCATCATCATCATTAGCCCAACACATCATCATCATTAGCCCAACACATCATCATCACTATCATCATCACTAGCATCACACATCCTAATATCATCACTCGCTACCACCAACACCAACAGTAAAAAACCCATCATCAATACAACGAACACTGTCCTGACAGATGAATAAACCTCTTATGTTGTTGAAGATCGTAAAAAACATGGCTATCATATCACCACATCACATATCACATTTATTTCCTCCACCTCAGCAAATTCTATACCCCTTGGCCTGTGTCACTACCGGAAAAGGTTTCATTGTTTTAAGGGTTCTTTATATTTGTATATATATATATATATGTATATATATATATATATATATATATATATATATATATATATATATATATATATATATATATATATATACATATATATATATATACATATATATATATATATATAAATGTATGTATGTATATATATATATGTATATATATATGTATATATATATATATATATATATATATATATATATATATATATTATATATATATATATATATATATATATATGTATGTATATATATGTATATATATATATATATATATATATATACATACATATATATATATATGTATATACGTATATATATATATATATATAATATGTATGTGTGTGTATATATATATATATATATATATACATATATATTGTTAATTATTATTTAATTATTTTTTTATTTTCCTGTTCTGATTATTATTGTTGTTGCTGTCGTTTCTTTCTCTTACTCTTTCATTTCTTCTTCCTTTCCTCTCCTTTTTCTTTTCTATTTGACATAAATGAACACAAAAAGAAAACTGAGATATATTGTTAGTTTCGCAGATGGACATGGAGAGATAATGGCCCCTTGCTGTGATGTACGGATTGGCTGGTTGAAATGGTCGAGCTCTGAAACTTTTTAGTTCGTTTCGGTTGCAAAGCTAGATTTCTTCTAGCTACCTCCTCCCACCCCCACAACGCCCGAATCAACTGATACTAATAATAACAATAATAATTGTTTCTACTTTTGGCACAAGGCCAGCAATTTCCCAGTGTATTACTGGTACTTTATTTTATCGACCCCGTAAGGATGAAAGGCAAAGTTAACCTCGGCGGGATTTGAACTCAGAATGGCAAGGACCGTAACTCTATGCGTCAAAGCATGGCGTCCGACCCTCTACCGATACTGCCAATTCAATGATTTCATTTATTAGCCACAAGGGCCGACATGTAGGAGACAATACAAAGACAGGGACAGTGGGGTTTACAATAAGGTCGAGTAAAAGTGCACAATGGCAAGACTAATTTAACAATGAAGATATAAAAATATAAAATAAACTATGCATAAATATAACAAAATAAATTCCCCGATAAGGGGTGGACGACCCTGGGGTGCTTCGGGTACCCCACCAATCCTGAACCACACTGAGCTTCTAGGGCACCCAGGGAGAGCACCCCTCTCCTCAAGTTTGCTAGCCTATAGGCGCATGGTCAGAGTAGGCCCATTCACACCAGCCATTCTCGCCACATTCATCCACCTTTTAGCAAATGTACTGGGGGGCAGCACTTCTCTCTCCACCCTCACCTTCCTTTCCAGGTGAAACTTGAAGAAGTTGATGAGGGATTGGCCGAAGAGAAAAGTGTCTGTCTTCAGTCTTTTTAATCTGGTCCACCATATAACCTCTTTCGCAACTGCCACCAGGTAGAGGAAAATTTCCTGCTCTTCCTGACCTAAGGAGGGCGGCGGGTCGATCTTCACTATGGACTCAGCCGATAGCCGGATTCGTTCCACACGCGACAGTAGCTGTTTGATATAACTCCTCAAGTCAGTAATGCACGGACATTGGACAAGTGCAGAACGGTTTCGACGTTCTGTGCGCATCTTGGGCAGGTTCGTCTGACAGCACTTCCGTGCCTGTAGAGTTTATCCCGAACCGGCAGTGCCCCCCGGTAGCACTGCCAAGCGAGGGATTTCTGGAAATTGTACATCGTCCCCGGCTCGAAAGTCCTCCGGTACAGACTGGTCAGTTCGACTTCGTCGAGGCCCAAAGCTCCTTCGAGTGCGTCATCGCACTTGCCCACCACTAATCCTCTATAGAACTCGAGAGTGGAAGTTCCACTGATCGCATTGCCCGCTTGGTAGAGGGCAGTGAGTGCCTGGCAACATTCCAGGTGCCAGTCACCCAGTCTCGGTCTCTTCTTGACCCAAGACTGCAGCTCAGTCAAAGAAATGAGCTGCGGAATGGTTCGTCTGATAAACGGTGACCACACCTGTTGACCGTTTAGGCAGAATATCTGGAGATGTCGCAGCCTCAACGCTTGTCTGCGCATCATTAGCCACGGCATGCCCAGCCCTCCGCGTAGAGGGTGCTGGCAGCAGATGGACCGCCTCACCAACGGAACTTGTCCCCTCCACAAGAATTTGAAGAGGAGCCGTTCCAACTTGACGAGGCGCAGACGGGGGCAAGGCACGACGGTCAGACGGTAGTAGATGACGGACGCGATGTACGCATTCGCCACCTCCGCGCGACCTTTCAGTGATAGCTAATAATAATAGTGATTATGGTAATGATAATTCTTCTCTCCACCCTTATTTTGTTAGAACCAAAAGAACAGTGTATCATTTTTCTTTTATGTCATTCTTACTTTTCCTCTTTTTTTTTTTGCTCTTGATATTGATGTCGATGTTGCTGTTGCTATTGCTGTTGTTTTTAAGGTGGTGGTGGTAGTGGTGGTGGTGGTGTTGATGGTTGTACTAGCGGTTTCTTATATAGGCACAAGGCCAGCAATTTTTTGGTGGGGAGGGGTAAGTCAATTAAATCTACCCCAGTGCGTTACTGGTACTTTATTTTATCGACCCCGTAAGGATGAAAGGCAAAGTTAACCTCGGCGGGATTTGAACTTAGATCATAAAGGGCCGTACCTCTATGCTGCAATGCAGGGTGTCCGACTCTCTACCGATACTGGCAATCTACCGTCCTGATGGTGGCGGTGCTGCTGATGGTGATGCCGATGGTGATGGTACTGGTGATGGTAGAGCTGAGCTGGTGGTGATGATGTTGATGGTAGTGATATGTTGTTGTTGTTTTTATGTTGATGATGATGATGCTGATAGCGATGGTACTGGTGATGGTAGAGCTGGTGGTGGTGATGACGTTGATGGTAGTGATATGTTGTTGCTGTTGTTGTTGTTGTTTTAATGGTGATGATGATGATGCTGATAGCGATGGTACTGGTGATGGTAGAGCTGGTGGTGGTGATGACGTTGATGGTTGTTGCTGTTGTTGTAGTTGTGGTTGTTATTTGCCGCTAGCGAGTTCACAGACAATCATATATACTGTCATTTAACATTAGTTTAAATTAGGCTGCAAACAAGAAAGAACAAGACTTTCTTCTTAGGAATGTTCAACCATTAACATTTAAGAAAGATAGATGCGGACACAAGAAGACAGAAGAAAAACAGTAATAAATCTTTTGAATATCAAAATTTACTACTTCATCATATAGCACCACTTCCACTACTACCATCACCATCACCATCACCAGTGCCTTCATCACCACCACCACCACTGCCACCTTCAACTCCACTACCACCAACACCACCATCACCTCCACTTCCGCCGCCATCTCCTCCATCACTTCCACTTCCACCACCACCATCACCAGTGCCTTCACCACCACCATCACCAGTGCCTTCATCACCACCACTACCACCACCTCCACCACCACCACTGCCACCTTCACCTCCACTACCACCAACACCACTATCACCTCCACCACCATCACCATCACCCCCCCCCCCCACTTCCGCCACCATCTCCTCCATCACTTCCACTTCCACCACCACCATCACCAGTGCCTTCACCACCACCACCACCACCACCTCCACCACCTTCACCACCACTACCACCAACACCGCCATCACCTCTACCTCTTCCACCACCACCATCACCAGTACCTTCACCACCACCACCACCACCACCACCACCTCCACCGCTTTCACCTCCACTCCCACCAACACCGCCATCGTCTCTAGATCTTCCACCACCACCACCATCACCAGTACCTTCACCACCACCAGCTCCACTACCACCAACGCCGCCATCGCCTCCTCCACCAGCATCACCAGAGCCACCTCCACTATCGTCACCACCACCACCACCACAATTACCTCCACCACTTCCACATCCACCGCCACCACTATCACCTCCACCACCACCACCACCACCACCACCACCACCACCACCACCACCACCACCACCACCACCACCACCACCACCGCCACCGACGACAAACAAGAGCCATTACCTTTGTCATTCTTTCTTTCCTTCATACATTGCTCGTTGACGTTGACATTCTCCAAGACATTATTCAAGATAAAGATCATCAGAACGAATCATATGAAATGTTTTGTTTTTTTTAAGATATATGTTTGTATATATGTATGTATGCCTATGTATGTCGTATGTCTATGCATACGCATATATATATATATATATATATATAGGTGTGTGCGTGTGTACGTCTGTATGTGTATTTATGCGTATATATATATATGTTATATATATATATATATATATATATATATATATATATATATATATATATATATATATATATATATATATATACATACATATTGTAAACAAACAGCCCGAATTAAGCCGTACAGTGCTCGGCAACCATCGTCGCCCTTTTGTTCAACACTGACACAGGAACGATGTACTAGTTTCAAGCTTATTAGCTATCGTCAGCACTGTATACCTTCCTGCCAGATGATTGAACGTTTGAAAGTATATACTTTCCTTATGCATATTAACGGCTGAGCAGTCTAATTTGCATATCCAGTGAGTTAGTCGGCCGGGCGGACCGAAAGCGATAAATGGAAAAGAATGAAACGAAATTTCATTTCTCACTCTTAGTACGGCTGATACCTAAATATAAGTATGTATACGTACATACATATATGTGTACAGACGTACACGAAAGGTATACGATGCTGACGATAGCTAATAAGCTTGAAACTAGTACATCGTTCCTGTGTCAGTGTTGAACAAAAGGGTGACGATGGTTGCCGAGCACTGTACGACGTAATTCAGGCTGTTTGTTTACAAATATACCGAACATTATAATAAATGTTCGGTAAACCCATACGTACATATATATATGTGTGCATATATGTATATATATACATACTACTATACGTCTGTACAGATATATGTATGTACGTATACATATTTATATTTAGTTAACATCCGTACTAAGAGTGAGAAATGAAATTTCGTTCCATTCTTTTCCATTTATATATATATAAGAACAAAAGATGGTTAAAAGAGTTCCATGTATTTTATTATGCGCATTTCAAAAACAAATATCATCATGCAATAATATTTGTGTTTTCATCAGATAAAACAGGAAGACATGATATGAAGGTTAAAAAAACACTTGTGGATAGTGCAGTTTTAAATCAACATATGCGCATAATAAAATACATGGAACACTTTTAACCATCTTTTGTTCTTATATATTATGTATACTCCAGTCCTACAACTGTAGAGTGCTTCTTATCCGATATCTGCATTGCTTTATTGTACTACAATAAAACTCACCTCCTACATATATATATATATATATATATATATATATATATATATATATATATATATATGTACGTATGTATGTATGCATGCATGTATGTATGTATGTATGTATGTATATTTATGTCTCATGGTCGGGTCGTTGGCGACTAAACTGGCAACCCCACCAAGGTTTCTTGGTGAGGAGGGTGACTTTGGACATCCTGCAGGACTAAAAACAAAACTTGTCAGAGGGCAAAGGAGCTCTTAAGAGTCAATGGCCATCCAAAATCACCGGGAGAGATGACCCCTTAGCCTTTGTCAAGGCAGAATTCTAGGAGAAGGAAAACTCTGATATAACACCTGCAACCCTGATGGTATCCAATGATGTTGACCTGTTCTTCTTTTTGGTAAATATCATCTTGGTTAAGAGAGTGGGACTGGCTTTGTGCAGTGCCTTTGCTCACTATAAAAGCTTCACGGCACAGACATTGCTTTATATCTGGAGATCTCTCTGCACTTGTCGTCACATGGTACCATGGGCCCAGCACTATGTGTCAATAATTGTCACAAGTGTAGTGTTTGTACCAGAGTTTTCAAGTCGCTGGCTGGACTAAAAAGTCATACTCGTTCAGCCCATCGGTAGGGGTTCTCCGACATGGATATAAAGTAGTGGCCGTAGTCGAAAACGAGTTGGCAGCCACCATGTATATTTATGTATATATGTATGTATGTATGTATGTATGTATATTTATGTATGTATGTATGTATGTATATATGTATGTATGTATGTTTGTGCAGTGCCTTTGCTCACTATAAAAGCTTCACGGCACAGGCATTGCTTTATATCTGGAGATCTCTCTGCACTTATCGTCACATGGTACCATGGGCCCAGGACTATGTGTCAATAATTGTCACAAGTGTAGTGTTTGTACCAGAGTTTTCAAGTCGCTGGCTGGACTAAAAAGTCATACTCGTTCAGCGCATCGGTAGGGGTTCTCCTACATGGATATAAAGTAGTGGTCATACTCGAAAACGAGTTGGCAGCCACCATGTATGTATATATATATATACATACATGGATGTTTATATATACATTTATATATATTTGTATCTCCCTCTCTCTCTCTCTTTCTCTCTCTCTCTCTCTCTCTTTATATATATATATATTATAGGAACGATCGACTTTCGTCAAATCGTTGGTCTTTCCAATTGCTAATACTATCTATCGGTCGCAACTCCAGGTAGAAGGAGCAACGTGAAATAAAGTGTCTTGCTCAAGGACATAACGCATCGCCTGGTCCAGGAATCGAACTCACAACCTTACGATTGCGAATCCAATTCTCTAACCACTCAGCCACACGCCTTCACAAATATATATATATATATATATATATTTATATATATATTACGTAACAACTTATGGCTTGGAGCTGGTCATTCGCGAAACATGAGTTACGAGCAATTACGAATAAAATATGTTGAATTGAAACTTCGATCTCTCTCGACAGTAACATTTTCCCGTTTCTAGTGGTCTTTATTCGATTTAATAAGCTACTTTATAGCGACTGAGTTTAATTGGAATTATTTTCTGCGTTTCAGCTTCTTACAACTTATAAATTTATTTGTTCGGCGCTGAGTGAGTTCGAAAATGTGAGCTTCATACACAAAGTTATATATTGACAGTCGATTGGCAAGATTCCAGACCTAACTCGCTTAACGCGTGGAGTGGAACTCGTCAAATCGGACCGAGGAAACAATGTTTCCATTGGTGCTTCCAATTGCTAATACTACCTACCGGTGGCAAATCCAGGTCAAAGGATCCACTGGTTAAAGACCAAAATACCTGTTGATAACGTGATATTCCTTGTTCGATCTTTATGCTGAAAGTTTATAGTTTTAAGCAGATATTATTATTGATTTAGGTGTCATAGAAACCCTGCATTTGGATTTTATCATAATTTCCACTTGGGTCCAGGTCTGTTTATATCATTTATTTTGTTTGACCTGTTTAGCTTGATTTGTTTTATAGCTTAGGTGGTTAATGCCTTCTTTACCACTTTTCAGTTTGTATGGCGTTTTAACATATTGTTTAGCTCTAGTTTTTCTTAACTATTGGAGCGCTTGCCAGTATTTCTACGATTTTGCGTTTCGTTTCGCTTTTTCTACCAGCCGAAATACAATTCTCGCTGAATATATATATATATATATATATATATATATTCAGTACCTTATATACACAGTACCTTATATATATATATATATATATATATATATATATATATATATATATATATATATATATATATATATATATATATATATATATGTATATGTATATATATATATATATATATATATATATATATATATATATATATATATATATATATATATATATATATATATATATATATGTATATATATATATATATATGTATATATATATATATATATATATATATATATATATATATATATATATATATATATATATATATATATATATATAATGTATAATAAACAATACAATATAATTACCTCATTACCAGAGGTTTCCCGAATAAGACGAAATACGAAAAACGTCCTCATTCGTTCATCGGACAAGGCAATTTAAAACATAGTGGAATATTTGAAAAATCTCCTCAAGAAAGGCAAGAGTTTAACGGGCAAATAAAAAATAAAGCAAGAGATATATAAAAATAAGGAAATATAGTTAGGGTATGTGTATAAATGTGTATATATTCACTCACAAATGTACATATGTGTGTATGTACAAATGCATGTGTATAGTGAAAATGTGTGTGTGCGTAAGTACGTATATGAGGGCAAGCATAATAGTGTATGTGTGACCAATACGTATATAATATAGGTTGAAAGATAATGTACATCCAGATTTAGGATTAAATATATACACATACAAGTATGAAAGCACACGTATAAACACACACGCGCGATCATTTATATGCGGAAGATAAAAAGGGAAGGGAGTGTATTAGTCAAAAAGAGTGTCATATTCGATACATATAAAAATGAGACAATATATGAGAAAGAAAAAAATGTTGTTTAAATCAAAGAGAAAGTAAGAGGGACGGGTTATCAATTATAAATTAACACTGGAGAAAACGAAAACAAACATAGGTTCGCACGTACGCACACATACATATAAAAATGTATATATATGAATACGTACAGGCAAAAGCGCATGCATACGTACATACATACACACGAAGCACACATATATATACTAGACATGAAAAATGCGCAAGCTCAAAAGTGCCACAGAATGTTATAATAAACCTTCAAAAGTGTGGGACTAGAGTTGTTGCTAAAAAATATTGTAATCATTATATATCGTACATTCTGTGGCATCCTTTATAAAAATAGCTTAAACCAACGAAGCCTTTATTTTTACGCTATTTCACTTAGTTAATTCTTAGAGTGTAACATATAAAAATATGATTTACAACTATAAAATAAATAAATTAATATAATAACAGAGCTGCGGAGCTGAAATTTAGGAAATAATGGAGTATCGGATCCTGAGTTGGAACCAGTCAATTTTTGGCCGACTCCGCAGCCCTGTATAATACATTTCATATTAAAGTTATTAATAAACCTATTTTACACTTCATGCAAATTACCACGAGATATTGATATTAGATATAAGATACAGCGCAATATCTACAGCTGTAAAAGTACGAAAGCGAAGTAATAATAAGTGGCTTAAGGTAATTCCAATATGAAAGTTTGTAGTGATAAAAATTTGATAATGCAATACGATTGTTAATATTATAGTTCTATGAAAATGTAACAATAGATAACTAAATTATTTTACTATTAGTATATTTAAGAAATTATCATTATAGATTTGATCGTTCATATAAGCATCATATTAAGTTTCAACACAATTATTTTGTTACTATGAGTATATGATAATAATATTACGTAATTATTTATAGCTGTTATTACATTAAACATAGATGTATTTATTTTTATATGTTACACTCTAAGAATTAACTAAGTGAAATAGCGTAAAAATAAAGGCTTCGTTGGTTTAAGCTATTTTTATAAAGGATGCCACAGAATGTACGATATATAATGATTACAATATTTTTTAGCAACAACTCTAGTCCCACACTTTTGAAGGTTTATTATAACATTCTGTGGCACTTTTGAGCTTGCGCATTTTTCATGTCTAGTTTAATATTTTTTTAAGGCAACGCTTGTAATAACTCTAGTTAAACAGGATATATATTAATAATAAATTATCGTTGTAATGTAATTAGATTATGTAATTGTTATTATAAATTATCTTATAAATATTAGTGTAAGATGTATAAAAATATTTTCAGACTTTTAATATAAACAACTACAAAAAACAATCAATATTAAATCAATATATTATACATAATAGAAAACATAAAATATACAATACAAAAACAAAATATTTACATACAATTGCAATTATCAGTGTATATACATTTTCTTTATATTCCCTGAGCAAATTAATAAGATTTGTTTTTATTGTACATAATTTGATGACTTGTTGGAGTGTATTAAAAGATAGCAACAATTTGTGATTAAATTGTTATCTTAAGCAACTCACTTTTTAATAGTTGTTGGCTGAGCGAAATTGTAAAAGCCTATGAGCAAATATAAAAAAAAATACACAAACAACATTTCCTTGTGTTATTACAACATTAGATAAAATAATTGAGCAATGTCGTTATATTTTGCTCTTATTGCACATTAATAGTGTTTCTATTTTTCGGCACAAATCCATTACGGCAGTCCATTACTGGTACTTTATTTTATCGAATTAGTAAGTATGAAAGTCGAAGTTAACCTCGGCAGGATTTGAACTTAGAATGCAAAGGACCATAACAATACTGCAAAGCATGGTGTCTGACGCTCTACCAATACTTGTGTTGAGCTGGTCATTAATTTATGGTGGTCGTGCGTGGAGTAGAGCAATCGCTAGTTGAAATATTATGAACAAAACATTTTTATTTGCCGAAGAACATATTTTCAATACTGTTTGTGAATGTGACGAAGGAAATACATTCTGATATGGAACAGTGTACAAAGTGTGTCTGTGAATAACATAATGTTACCTCATGTTGTTGTCAAGACATAATGGATTTCGTATATCCAGTTAGAAGATGAAACCTAGCCATCTCGGATTAGTTATATTTCATGCCATGTGTAAACGTGTTTGAGGATAGCAAAATATGCGCGTTAATTATAATAATTAGTTAATAATATTACAAAATATACCTAATTAAACTCTTTGCTTGAAATTTTATCATTCTTCGTTTATATATATATATATATATATATATATATATATATAGAGAGAGAGAGAGAGAGAGAGAGGGGGAGAGAGATTTATCTAGTCCTTCGCTCAAGATTAATCTATAAGTTTAGATGTTTGCCTTCGTTTAAGTAAATATTACAGTAAGATTTTTAATATAAACAACTACAAAAAACAATTAATATTAAAACGAAAAAATTATCAATGATAAAAGAAGCGGATGCAACTTTTTTTTTTATAAAGTTATATTCCTGTTTCTTTAAAGAACATTTCATTTTTGTTCTATTGTAGGCGAAATAATGCAATGGTTTAATAGGGAAGATATAACTTACGAATTATGTCTCTAACCGTGTAACGCTTTTTAAGTAGATAACTACAATTGAAAATACTAAAGAAATGGAACCAACAATTCAATTTGAAAGTCGTCTAGTGACAGTGTATTACTGGTACTTTATTTTATCGACCCCGTAACGATGAAAGGCAAAAATGCAAATGCTTAAAATTTAAATTGCCTTAATTCTATCGTCTGCTGTTTCATTAAAGGGAGATTATCGTCTGTATTTAATTCTATCGTCTACTGTTCCACTAAACAGATATACCTCCACTATCGTCTCTATTTATACATTTTAACTTATAACTTATACACATTTGATTTGAAATATTTTATCTAGTCCCCCCTCTCAATATTATGATGATTTCTTTCGAATGAAACAGTTCTAGTCCTGTAGAAGCCATTTATATATATAATTGAACTGAGTTAAAAATTCACAATATTTATAATTAAATAAGCTGATATATATATGTGTGTATTTATCTGTTTATTGTATTATATATAATGTGTGTATATACAGGATGTCCCCCAAAAATGTATACACACTTCAACAGCATTCTAATAACTATTGCCTGTACAGGTAATCAAAGTGTCAATCGAATGTTAGTTTCGTGTTTTAACAGTACAAATTTACAATACACACATAAAACCAGTGTATATACATACATGAGTGTGTATACACATACATGAATGTGTATATACAATATATATGTATATATATATAGACACATATATTCACGGTGCAACGGTACATTAAAATATAGATGCGGGAGAGGGGGGGTGTATATATAGGGGCGCTGGGGATAAAGGAGTGTAAAGCGTGTGTAATTGATATATTGAAGGAGAGGAGCGTGCAGCGATAGAGTAACAAATATATAGAGAGGGGGAGAGATGGTATTGAAGGGGAGGAGTGCAAAGCGAAAGAGTAAGAGATATATATAGAGACGGAACAGATAGAGAGAAACAGGCGTAAGTAACAGTGGAAGAGATATAGAGAGAGGTACTCTGATTGGTTGAAAATTAGCCAATGACATACGATCACCACCACCACGGCTATCCCCGAAAAATTTTTATAGAAGCTAGGCATATATGTTAGAACACGAAAAGTGAACATTCTGTTGTTTCACACTTTTCGTGTTCTAACAGATACATATATCGGCACACGTATATCTAAGCACACGTACGTACGCGACTATATATATACATATATGCATACACACACATACATACATATACATATATATATACAAATACTTATACACATACGTTCACCCACATACACACACTAGTATAAATATAGATATAAAAAACACACATGCTCACACAGATAGACACACACACGCACACATACGGAGGCGCATGCACACTCACACGCATAGATATAAATTATAGACCAGCCATATGAAAAAAAGGAAATACAAATATAAAAGCGGCTGCGAAACAACAGAATATATCTGGAGTTGAAAACGCAAGTGACAGTGGTATCAGGTAGTGAAAGAAAATGAGGAAGTAAAGTGTGGAATGTGAAGATATTAGGTAAGTGAATCAAAAAGTGTGGGGGGGGGGGGCACTGGTGGATGTGAAGTGAAAATAAAAATAAAAATGAAAATAAAGTTAACAATGAAAGTAAATCAGAAAGAGAAGTCTGTAAAGAGGATAATTTAAGGAAAGTGAAGAACAAGAGTTTATGGAGGATAAGTATCTGAAAGTGAGTTAAGTTTATATGAGCTGGAAAGCAAGTGTGATTTAATGTGTGGGCACCTGGTGAAAACTTCTGTTTTTGTATTTAGGCAGGTTTTTGGTGATTTAATGTTCTGTAAAATCCAATATTTTTCACTTATGCAGAGTGTACATCTTCTTGTAACTCTTGCATATTCTTTAGATAGGTTCAAAATTGACCAATCCAATTTATATTGGATACCTTGGTCTTTCAAATCCCATATTCTGCTAGCCAGAGCTGTTGTAAATCTTTTTTTCTGGATGTCGGAAAGATGCGATATGTGAGTAATAACACGTTTTGAATTTGTCTTGTGTCATACCCACATATCGTTCGCTGGTGGCTGGTAGGTTGTTGCTGATGGTTGTCACTTTAGCCGCATATACAATGGCTTTGGTGTTGCATTTGTGTCCGACCCTCTACCGATACTGCCAATCCACCAGAAGTAAGGGTGTTGTAGTTAGACTTACGATCATAATGTCATGGGTTCGATTATATATATATATATATATATATATATATATATATATATATACAGAGAGAGAGAGAGAGAGAGAGAGAGAGAGAGAGAGAGAGAGAGAGAGAGAGAGAGAGAGAGAGAGAGAGAGAGAGTTAACAGAACAGGGACGTGCGGATCAAACCATGGTATGGTCTGTTGGTTGTGAGGCAGATAAAAAGAAGTGTTCAACGACCTGTATAAATGATACAAAACGATATATATTAATAATATATATATAAATAAAAGATCGGAGGCCATATTCAGTTCGTTCAGGTTTATTTAAATCTCCGTTATCAATAGTATTAATATACATTAATACTATATATATATATATATATATATATATATATATATATATATATATATATATATATATTATATATTATGAAATACTGTTGGCTTCTTGCTCACAATAATTTCTATACTTTTCATTTATATATATATATATATATATACGTAATTCCGGGTTGAATCGGAGGTAACCACAGTAAGTAAGGTACTCAATACATTGCAGAGTATAAAAGTTTTAATATAGATGAGATTCTACAGGACTAGAACTGTTTCATTGATGATTTCTAAAGAATAAAACAGTTCTAGTCCTGTAGAATCTCATCTATATTAAAACTATATATATATATATATATATATGTATATATAATGTATTTTGCAATACACTTTATGCTTAATTAAAAGCATTTTGAAGACCGTAAGCTATTGTTTTAAAGTAGTGACAAATTCACTCACTTTGATCTCAGCAAACAGGGGAGATAAGCCGACATGACATGTTTCGCTTTTGTTGAAGCTTATCAAGGCCAACTACTCCACCTGTCTACTGAGATCAATGATGTTATATTCTTATAGAAATCTAGTAAATAATCAGGAGCTGATTATGCAGAGCGGTTGTTGGTCATGCAGAAATTAAAAATTAGAATTGGAGCTCTGAAATAGCAATATATATATGGATGTATATATAATGTATTTTGCAATACACTTTATGCTTAATTAAAAGCATTTTGAAGACCGTAAGCTATTGTTTAGATTTCTATAAGAATATAACATCATTGATCTCAGTAGACAGGTGGGGTAGTTGGCCTTGATAAGCTTCAACAAAAGCGAAACATGTCATGTCGGCTTATCTCCCCTGTTTGCTGAGATCAAAGTGAGTGAATTTGTCACTACTTTAAAATAATAGCTTACGGTCTTCAAAATGCTTTTAATTAAGCATAAAGTGTATTGCAAAATACATTATATATACATCCATATATATATTGCTATTTCAGAGCTCCAATTCTAATTTTTAATTTCTGCCTGACCAACAACCGCTCTGCATAATCAGCTCCTGATTATTTACTAGATTTCTATAAGAATATAACATCATTGATCTCAGTAGACAGGTGGGGTAGTTGGCCTTGATAAGCTTCAACAAAAGCGAAACATGTCATGTCGGCTTATCTCCCCTGTTTGCTGAGATCAAAGTGAGTGAATTTGTCACTACTTTAAAACAATAGCTTACGGTCTTCAAAATGCTTTTAATTAAGCATAAAGTGTATTGCAAAATACATTATATATACATCCATATATATATTGCTATTTCAGAGCTCCAATTCTAATATATATATATATATAGTATATATATATATAGTATTAATGTACATTAATCCTATTGATACTCTGCTCCCAAAGAGCATCGAGTGCTTATTCGGCATACCGCCTATGGACACAATTAATTTGAACCTTAATAATTATATATATATACTAGCATTAAAGCCCGGCGTTGCTCGGGGTCAGTAAGTTACCAACGTTAAGTTGCACCACCCATTTTATGGCAGCACTTTTTTGTCTGCCAGGCACTGGGTGAATGAATTGCAGACCTGGACTGCCGAAGCAGGAGCTGCGCCAGCAGTGACAATTGTAGTTTCGCCTATGGATATTATCCGTGTGCAAAGAAGTGTTGAAATTTATTGTTTCACAGTACTTGCGCAACATGCGCGTAGACGATGCCAGCCGAACAACAGAGCTGCGATGGATTTGTTCTGCATGGTTGTATAATGTGTGTTTTCTAAATTTAAGACAGTAGGGAGGGGTGTGATATGGGGGAGAGTTAGCTGCTGTTTCTAGCAGGTTTAGTGACCTCATAGAGGATATATGTTTTCTAAATTTAAGACAGTAGGGAGTGGTGTGATATGGGGGAGAGTTAACTGCTGTTTCTAGCAGGTTTAGTGACCTCACAGAGGATATGTTTTCTAAATTTAAGACATTAGGGAGGGGTGTGATATAGAGGAGATGTAGCTGCTGTTTCTAGCAGGTTTAGTGACCTCATAGAGGATATGTTTTCTAAATTTAAGACAGTAGGGAGTGGTGTGATATGGCGGAGAGTTAGCTGTTGTTTCTAGCAGGTTTAGTGACCTCATAGAGGATATGTTTTCTAAATTTAAGACATTAGGGAGGGTGTGATATAGAGGAGATGTAGCTGCTGTTTCTAGCAGGTTTAGTGACCTCATAGAGGATATGTTTTCTAAATTTAAGACAGTAGGGAGTGGTGTGATATGGGGGAGAGTTAACTGTTGTTTCTAGCAGGTTTAGTGAGCTCATAGAGGATATGTTTTCTAAATTTAAGACAGTAGGGAGGGGTGTGATATGGGGGAGAGTTAGCTGCTGTTTCTAGCAGGTTTAGTGACCTCATAGAGGATATTATTGTGTATAGTAAATAAACTGATACTCCTTTCTTCCACGTTCGTTGAGAGGTTTTAAAAAAGATTTATCGCTATTTTTTTTTTATTGTTGTTGAATAAATTTATCTGTTGCTTTTGAATAATTGTTGTTTCGTATGAAATGTAATAAGTTCTCTTTGTCATTGAAGTAAATAAATGTCCCCCTCTCCTCTCTCCCTCTCCCTCTCTTCTCTCTCTCTTCGGCGTTCCTAAAGGAAGTTTGTATGCATGTATGTAGTTTTATCGAATTTTAAGGGGAGTAGAGAGAGTAAATCTGATTGTATTAGAGGTGAGAGCGTCATGTATTCAGTTTTATCGATTATTTCCGTAATTGTGGGTGAGTTTAAATGAAATAAATAGTCGTTGACCTAAGTTAGACCATTTACAATATTCTAACAGATGTTGAGTCGAATCGGTTTGAAATTGTGCAAATGTATAAACATGGAACATGCACACACACAACAAGAATCTGCCTTTTATAGATAATTGTTTCTACTTTGGGCACAAGGCCATCAATTACCCAATGCATTACTGGTACTTTATTTTATCGACTCCGTAAGGATGAAAGGCAAAGTTAACCTCGGCGGGATTTGAACTCAGATCATACAGGGAGGTAACTCTATGCTTCAAAGCATGGCGTCCGACCCTCTACCGATACTGCCAATCCACGCTTTTATAGATAATTGTTTCTACTTTAGGCACAAGGCCAGCAAATACCCAGTGCATTACTGGTACTTTATTTTATCGACCCCGTAAGGATGAAAGGCGAAGTATATATATTGATGGTATACAAGCTCCTACATAAATTGGTATAATTTCACCCAAATTGTAGGAGTCCTATAATGAAACGAGACGTCCGTCTGGGAAGAGATATATTAGATATATCTCATATGAAATAATACAGCCAATTTTCCACGCAATACTTTTAGTTAGCACCCCGAACGCATAATTGGGAATATAATCACTTATTTCCTAATGTTTGTTGAGTGAGTTGGAATTTGGCCGGAGTATCGCTAAAAAGCTTTCTCCGATAATGTATTTATATATATATATATATATATATATATATATATATATATATATATATATATATATATATATATGCAGTGGCATATATAGACTGGACTGGCTGCCAGGTTACCCAATGGCAAGTTGGCCCCAGGGAGCCCACGGAATAATTGCAGGAGCCCATAGTAACATTGCAGGGCCCACTGTAGTATTTTAGGGGCCAATGCTTAGCTTTCAAAAAATACCTGAAGTCTAAGAGAAAAAGTTTATGGAACACCCAAATGATTTAGGAGTAGGAGCAATAACATTAAGAAAGACATGAATGTACCCCATCATTTTACTTTGAAAATTTTGAAAATAGGTTTATTAGTATGAATTTTCATAAGATTTTCGTAGTTGTCTCTGTGGCCTAGTGGTAGGTACTAGAGACGGTGGCGATCCTGGTCTTGGGTTCAATTCTGGTCGAGAGGTACATGTTGTCTTTTTCAGTTTTTATTTTACATTCCATAGGAAAAAAAAATGAAAAGGATTACCGGGAGCCCTACACCCAACCAGGATAGAATTTCACACCAGGATCACCATTGTCTATGATTCCTCCAACTACGCCGCCGAGACAGATACAAAAGCGCAATGAAAATTAATAATTATAAACCTACTTTCAAAATCAAACTTTAAAAGATGTGTCATTCATGGCTTTCCTAGAGCTATTAGTCATATTTAGGGTCGACTTTTCAATCTGCTGGCTCTTATTATTCCTATGTGTGTTTAACTGTTGAATTAATTTAATTTGATTATTTTAACAAACAAATAATATATACATATATATATATATATATATATATATATATATATATATATATATATATATATATATATATAGTGACGGACTTGCCAGATTCCATTTCTTGACTGCTACTTGATTTATCAACGGTGAAAGGGTGAAAACTAATGTTTACGTCGGTGTGATCTGGACTGATAGTGCAGAAATCCCAGAACAAATATTGCAATGAATTTTATCCGGGGCTCAAGCGAAGGAATACGATCGCAAATACAAGCGGCCGAATTGGGGTTCCTCCGAATGGTTTTCGAAGTAACGTTATTCGATAGAGTGCGTAGCGCGGAGATCAGAGAGTTGCCCTAGATGGAGCTGATACTTCTCCAAATTAAGAGATAACAGCTCTGATATTACAGGCATGTGGATAGAATGTCTCAGAAACGAATCTGGACAGATTTTAGTGGCAAAACCAACTGGTTGGAAATCCAAACAAAACAGATAACATCTATGAGCTCGGTTAATCTCGCTTGGTGATCCAACCAAATCAATTCTATTTGCTTCTGAAAGGACCCGGATTTAATGGGGGCAAAGGGGACAATGTATATGTGCCCTCGGCTGGGCTTTTTAGTTTTAGGATGCTTAGAATTTTTTTAATTTAATACCTGTATGTATAACTTTTGAATTCCAATTACTTGCACCAAGCTAACTTTGGTATGTAAAATTGGTGGATAGGGGGGGGGGGGGGGTCTGGGGTGTATTAAAAAAAAAAAAAAACCCTGAAGTGCCCCGGGTCCCCCAATGTCTTAATCCAGCCCTGTCTGTAGCCTTATTTGGCGTGAATGAATGCAGACTGTGCAGTGGAAAATGCAGCTTAGTAAATTTATTTAAATGTGGTCAAAACATGAAGTGTCAAAAACTAGGTTCCTCTACCAAACTGTAAATTGAAATTATTCTATTTCAGAGAAAAGGGTACTAAATACCCAGGCAATGATTCTGTTGATATTTATTGTATTGGTACAGTTTCTCACGTTGGTCACTTCATCGTTGTCAACAGTAAGAAGCACGAAGAATGGCTTATACAAAAATAAACTAAATTTCTTCACCTTTCGCCTCTCCCTTCCCTAAATAACTGCACGTACAGTATACTTGGACTAGAAACAGACGTATGTTCCAATATGTTACACGCATGGGCAGTATATGATAGCATGGAGTCTTGTTTTTCACTCCAACCCACTGCATTCTCTCTTACCCTCTCTTTCTTCCACCAACTCTAAACATTTCATTCTTTCTTTCATTCCTGCTTTTCTTTTTCTTCTTTCTTTTTCTTTCTTTTTCCTCTTCTGTTGGATGATTAAATCAACACCTGCTATGTGAGATAAGGCGATCTTTGAATTTATGTGCAAATCATTGAGAATGGGAGGAGCTATAGAAGTGAGAGTGGGAGGCGGAATGTGAGGGGGTTAGAGTGAGAGTGAGAGATGGGGTGGAGTATGAGAAAAGAAAAAAGCGAAAGGTAAGGTAGGTAGATAGGGAGAAGGAAAGAATATATCTATGCATGTTATATATATATATATATATATATGTGTGTGTGTGTGTGTGTGTGTGTGTGTGACTGTGTATATATAGTTCAAGGAAACGTCAAAACAGAGATGCAAAAGTTCTATTAGTTTCGCGCTTTATATGGAAAAAGAGGAAAAAAGTTCGACCTGTCGGGCTTTACCCCTTTTTCAAGAGTACAAAAAAGAAAGCAGGGCCACAAAGGATAGACAGAGAAAATAAAGGTCAAAATAAGTGGGAGAGTTAACAAGACACACCGTTAAGTAGTCTTAATAACGTAAATTGTATAACGTAAGAGTATATGTATTAGTGTCGATTTTACGTATATATATATATATATATATATATATATATATATATATATATATATATATATATATATATATATATATATATATATATATGGGAATTTATATTTAAATTGTTGGGTTACAACTAGTAAATATTTATAACTGATATAAAAGCACTCGACAAATATTTGGAGTATATTTACGATATTAAATAAATGGAAACTATATTTATAAAACCATATTTATTTCATTATATATATTTCAGGGATATCATATTAACAATATGCTATGCCTTCCTCAGACAAAATACAATATAAACAGTTTTATAGATAAATAGATTTGACATACCGTACAACATCGACTTGTATTTGAAAAGTTGAATTGGCAGTCAATTCAACTTTTCAAATACAAGTCGATGTTGTACGGTATGTCAAATCTATTTATCTATAAAACTGTTTATATTGTATTTTGTCTGAGGAAGGCATAGCATATTGTTAATATGATATCCCTGAAATATATATAATGAAATAAATATGGTTTTATAAATATAGTTTCCATTTATTTAATATCGTATATATATATATATATATATATATATATATATATATATATATATATATATATATATATATATATATATATATTCGGTATACAAGGATACAATTCACTTCTAGCACTCAACGCCATATTACTTCCTAAGAACAGGGGTGTCAGAGGATATTAATAAAGATGAAAATGCGAATTAGAAGATGTTAGAGTCCTTTATTAATTAAGCCGTTATATATATTTCAATGACGATAAACATCTCTGCAGACAGCAAAAATTGATCAAAATTAATTTTTGCTGTCTGAAGAGATCACGATGTTTATTGTCATTGAAATATATATAACGGCTCAATTAATAAAGGACTCTGACATCTTCAAATTCGCATTTTCATCTTTAATATATATATATATATATATATATATATATATATATATATATATATATATATATATATATATATATATATATATGAGAGTATTGGAGTTTGCTTGAAGCATTGTGGAATAATAAGGTAAATTTCTTTAAGTCGTTTGGAAGCCTCGACAATGCAGATGGGTAAATCTCCGGGTAACAAGATCCGGTGGTGGAGAGAGAGTTGTAAGTGGGTGTACGTTGAGATGCGTAGGTGTATAAGACTGTATACACCCACGTATACAGCTATCGTCAGCAACGTGTACCTTCCTGCCAGATGATTGAACGTCTGAAAGTATATACTTTCCTTATGCATATTAACGGCTGAGCAGCCTAATTTGCATATCGAGTGAGTTAATCGGCCGGGGTACCGAAAACGATAAACGGAAAAGTGAAACGAAATTTCGTTTCTCACTCTTAGTACGGCTGTTACTTAAATATAAGTATGTATACAGACGTACAGTAGTATGTATATATATATACATACATGCACACATATATATATGTACGTATGGATTCACCGAACATTTATTATAACTCACTCGATATGCAAATTAACTCACTCGATATGCAAATTAGGCTGCTCAGCCGTTAATATGCATAAGAAAAGTATATACTTTCAGACGTTCAATCATCTGGCAGGAAGGTATACGTTGCTGACGATAGCTAATAAGCTTGAAACTAGTACAGCGTTCCTTTGTCAGTGTTGAACAAATGAGCAAAGATGGTTGCTAGACACTGTACGACTTAATTCGGGATGTTTGTTTACAAACACACCGAGCATTATAATAAATGTTCGGTGAATCCATACGTACATATATATATGTGTGCATGTATGTATATATATATACATACTACTGTACGTCTGTATACATATATGTATGTACGTATACATAGTTATATTTAAGTAACAGCCGTACTAAGAGTGAGAAATGAAATTTCGTTTCATTTTTCCGTTTATATATATTTTCGATGATGAGTGTTCCAATTGTTCGATTCATAGGAAAACTTGCTCGTTAAATTAATGTGCATATGGCTGAGAATTCCACAGACACGAGTACTCTTAACTTAATCTCTCAAGGAAATTGACCATGTCAAAGTGTGTGGCAAAGACGAATCTTTAAATTGCCGGTAAAGAAGGAGATTCACCGTGTCAGAGTGAATCTCCTTCTCGCCACAGCATTCAGTCAGGGTCAACATAGCGTCGAAACCCTTTGTCTTTTCTATATTTTTTTGAGAGAAGCTATTTATATATATGTATATATATATATATATATAGGGGTCGAAACTGCCAAAGTCTACCTCAGCGGCTCATGACCCTGGAGTTTTGTGTCCTTCGTTTGTATTTTTATTTTTTTTAGATTGTTTTTTGTTCCTTGTTTTGTCCTCTCTTTCTTATTTTTCTAAAGTGGAATGTGTCTCTGTTGACCACTAGCTGCTGTTCTCTGTCCTCTGAGGCATGTTTATACTTCGCTGTCTTTGACAGCGTTTAGCTGTTTTAACGGCTGTTCTAGTGATGAATTTCCTCATTTTATATATATTATAACATAGATTGAGTTATAAACGCAAAATAGTCTTTTACAATTAAATAGCTAACTTGGTCATTTGCAATTGGAATACATGTATACTTATATCTGTGTTCACCCCTCTCATATATCCAATTATATATATATATAGTAATAATAATTATGAAGATCCCGTAATAGGGTGAAAGCAGCGATTGTTTGCTTAAACTTTAATCTGTACTAATAATACACACACACACACACCACACACACACATATATATATATATATATAAATGGAAGTACAGCATAATCGAAGCTCTGGCTGCAGCTAAGCTAACGAATGCAATCGGAATTTACAGCTAAGCACTCAATGAGGTATTTTACCTTAGAGTTATAACATTACGTTTAGACAGCTTTGCAAATTGAAGACAGTGACCGGTAAGCCAGCCGCAGGGACCAAAGCAACGAGATAACTGACTCAGGAAAATATGTCAAACCTGGACCATCGCGTCGATATTATACAATATCTCGGCTAGGTTTCTGTAAATCCGAAATCAACAAAATCCACTTGCGTGGTATGCAAGTTATTGGATTTGGAAGATCGAACAGAGGATTCACTTTCTCAACAAGTTTCCGTTCTCAATCGCTCCGGTTGTGAATTTTAGCAGTAAACACCGCTGGCAGCGACGTGGTTTTCCCGAAAGGAGGAATCCCTGGTTTTGGCGGTCAAAATTCAAAATTTGAACAAAGGAATAAATTCCTTTTCACAAACCGAATAAAGCTCTCGTCATTAAACAAACATAAACAATTAACCAATCAATAGAATTGTCTAATTAAATTAATCAATTAATCATTAAGCCTAGGAGATACTAATACAAATGGAAGTACAGCATAATCGAAGCTCTGGCTACAGCTCATATAGATAGATAGATAGATAGATAGATAGATAGATAGATAGATAGATAGATAGATAGATAGATAGATATATAGATAGATATGTTTCTTTTATTTGCCACTAGGGCATCAAAAGTGGGACAAGTACAAAGGGGGGAGTTTACACAAAAAGGCGTCCTCAATAAGGAGGAGGCAATAACAAAATATAAAAATAAAATAAGATATAACAAAAAATAAAATTTATAACAAAATCCTCAATAGAGAGGAGGCGCCTTGGGGGGTCGCACACACCCCCGAAAAAAGTGTGCAGCCCTTTTCCTCAGGAGCACAGAGAGGGGGTGCTCCCTCGTTCCTTCCTCTTTTCCACCTACAGGCTCATGTAAAGAGAAGGCCCATTCACACGGGCCATTCTCGCCACTTTCACCCACCTTTCATAAAAACGACTGGGGTGCAGCACCTCTCTCTCCATCCTGATCCTTCTTCCGAAATGATATCGGAAGAAACGGACCAGTTGTTGGCCAGAGAGAAAGGTGCCTGACCTCAGTCCTTTCAGACGCGTCCACCATACAACCTCTTTCGCCATGGCTATTACGCACAGAAACACCGCCTCTGCTTCATCTTTGAAGGGGGGAGGCGGCTTGATCATTACAATAGACTCGGTGGTCAACCGGATCGGTCCCACCCTTGACAGCAGTTGTTCGACATAGCCCCACAGATCGGCTACGCCCGAGCAGTGTACCAATGCGTGTGCAACGGTTTCCTCGTCGCACACGCATCTGGGACAGATCTTTTTGGCGGGGTCCCTACCCGGGCGCCCGTGTCTGTAGAGCCTTTCTCGAACGGGTAAAGCCCCTCGGTAGCACTGCCAGGCCAGGGACTTCTGGAAGTTGTCCATAGGTCCCGGGCTGAATGTCCTACCGAACAGGCTGGCCAGTTCGTCCTCCTCCATGTCTAGGGCTTCTCCGAGGGCGTCGTCGCACCTGCTGCGTACCAGCCCTCTATAGAATGTTGCGGTGGAGTCTCCACTGATAACCGGATCCACCTACCAGAGGGCGGTGAGCGCCTGGGCACACTCAGTGTGCCAGGCGCCCAGTTTTCTCGGTCTTTGCTTGCCCAGGATTGCAGCTCGGTGAGTGAGACGAGTCTGGGAAAGGTTCGTCTCACAAACGAGGCCCACACCGGTTGTCCGGTGAGGAATACGTAGAGGTGCCGTAGCCTTAATGCGTGTTTACGCATCATTAGCCACGGCATCCCCAGCCCTCCTTTCGAAGGGTGTTGACAGCAGATGGATCTCCTCACCATAGGAGCCCGCCTCTTCCAAAGGAATTGGAAGAGCGCGCGCTCCATCTTGGTGAGGGTTTCCCTTGGGCAGGGCACTACGGTCAGGCGGTAGTAGATGACGGACGCTATGTAGGTGTTCGCCACCTCCGCCCGACCTTTCAGGGATAGTTTGCAACTGGCCCACTTCTGGGTCAGTGCAAACACCCTGTTCGTAACCTCCGCCCAGTTTTTCTCCACCTGGAGGTCCGGTCCGAACCAGACCCCGAACAACTTCACCGGGCCCTCCGTCCAGCGTCCGACGACGCCATCGGAGGGCATCGGTCTACCCCTCCACGTGCCGAGTTGCAAACCGATCGACTTGTCCCGGTTCAGCTTAGCCCCTGTGAACTTTTCGTACTCCTCCAGTAAGGTGCCGACCGCCTCGATTTCGGAGGCCGTCGACACCATTAGATAGATAGATAGATAGATAGATAGATAGATATACCGACTGCTACTGCTAGTGAATCAGCTTCACACGGAACTGGATATAACGATACCTTAATTCTCTTTCATTTAATAACATCCGCTGACGAAGCCCTGCAGAGATTTGACAGAGATATTGCACTTCCTGCCACTGCTAACTAGCAGATGCAGTTTGCATCTGCTAGTGCAGTCTGCTCCAGCAGAAACCTATGGGTCCGGGACAATTATCTGGGCCACCTGCTCCATTACGAATATACAATAGATTAGCACTCTGAGAACATTTCTTATTGAATGACTATATCGGAGCAACCGAAAGATAAAATCTATATACTATCGCCTCGATACACATACACACACATATATATGTGTATATATATATATATATATATATATATATATATATATATAGTTAAAAGAATAGAGGTGTAACACACAAGTTATTATATATTGGTAAACGGAATAGAAAA
>OZ024743.1:200633380-200640880 GCA_964016885.1 Eledone cirrhosa
TATCTCTCTCTCTATATCTCTTTCTCTCTCATTCACGCCCCCCTCTCTCTCGCACAACCGCCTCTCTCTCTCGCACACGCCTCTCTCTCTCGCACCTCTCTCTCTCCCCCTCTCTCTCTCGCACAACCCTCTCTCTCTCGCACAACCGCCTCTCTCTCTCGCACACCCCTCTCTCTCTCTCGCACTTCTCTCTCTCCCCCTCTCTCTCTCACGCATCTCTCTCTCTCTCTCTCTCTCTCTCGCACCCCCTCTCTCTCTCCCTCTCTCTCTCCCTCTCTCTCGCACCCTCTCTCTCAATCACTCACTCACCTCTCTCTCGCACACCTCCTCTCTCTCTCTCTCTCACCTCTCTCTCGCACCCTCCCCTCTTTCTCTCGCACCCTCCCCTCTTTCTCTCGCACCCCATCTCTCTCTCTCGCACCCCCTCGCTCTCTCTTTCTCTCACTCACTGTCTCTTTCTCTCACTCACATCTCTCTCACTCACCTCTTTCTCGCACCCCTCTCTCTCTCGTACTCACCTCTCTCTCTCTCTCACACACACACACTCTCTCTTTTCTCCTAGACAAAAAGGTATCAAGATTAATCTGGCTCTATGACTAGTGGTTCTGTATGGAGCTGCTCACGCCAAGATATTCTTCCTGATAACTACAAATGAACGCCACTTCTGTAACCAGCTTGATAGGGTAGAGGACAACAAAGTCGAGGAATCGGCTGTTCTAATCATGTCGTCACCCATTCTAATCTCGTTGTCGCCCATGCGGTTGTTATTTAGCCTCAGATCAATCGTGACCGAGCAGAGCCAGGACCGACGTCTGGGTACTTAGAGCACTTGAGTAGATCTACAATGGGCGCCCCTTTCCCTCCAAACATAATAATTGCTTCTAATTTTGGCACAAGGCCAGCAAATACCCAGTGCATTACTGGTACTTTATTTTATCGAGCCCGTAAGGATGAAAGGCAAAGTTAACCTCGGCGGGATTTGAACTCAGAATGGCAAGGGCCGTAACTCTATGCGTCAAAGCATGGTGTCCGACCCTCTACCGATACTGCCAATCCACCAAAATAATTTCAACTTAAAGTTTGGCAAGATGACCAGCCTAGTTTTTGACGCTTCTTTAACCCACCCACCCCACTAAGAAAAATGACTAAGCCTACATTTTTTACTACACATCCCTTACCATCCTTCGGGGAAACGCTTTCTCCATTCTGTCTGTGGGACCCCATTTGCTCACCATACGGAGAGATGGGGAGGGCAAGAGAGATGGAGGCAGTGACAGTGGGAGTTCGGCTCTTTCACGTTCGGACCATATCCTTGTGGATGTGTTCATTAAGCAGTTAATGAGTCTGTTTATGTATTCTATGTGTGTAGTTAATTTACATATGGACTTGGTATAAAGTAAAACATCCTATGTAAAATTAACGAGAAAATTAAGAAATCATCCAGAGTATACAAAAGCCAGGTTATTAGTCTACACTAATCCACCTTATAGTTCTCTCCAACATATAGGATATTTCCACAACGTTGGACAATGATATATTTATTGAACGTAGAAAAGTATAATATACTCAATATAATTGTACAGAATGATATGAAGCTGTAAACCTTTAATTTAATTACACGAATTTATATAAAGCTGTGATCATTTAAGGTTCTGTAAATGATAGCACCGACTCTGAGCAGAACTATGATCAATAACATTCCAGTCTTGAACATCCTGGGATTTATATATCACGGATTGTATTGAGGAATGTTTCATTCCGTTTATTTGTTTTCAAAGTGGTACTGTACGATTTGAATATGATTTTGGCTGCTATTTTTAGCAGGTCCATTGACTGCCGAGAGGCTTTTTCCTTCGTTAGTGCCTCATTTGTTGTCAGACAAAATTATTACAATCGGATGACAGAAATGCCACAGTCCCAATGTTGTGATACCTTATAGCCTATAGTATGTGTTCTAAGTTGAAATCAGGGGATTGACCATGCCTTTCATCCTTTAGAAAATGAAGGATTTGCTCTTAGGTGAACTTCCAAATAGAAATAAACTCAGTAAAACGATCCCAATAATTTTCTTTATACATAAAATAAATGTGTTTATATTTGTATAAATTTTCCTTCTGCATTTATCGTTATTGTGGTATGTGTATGGCCACAGACTTTGGTCGTTTTTCTTGGTGTTACACTTTTTAACTTTTGTGTTTACTCTGGGCGTTAAGGTATTAACTTCTCGCTCCACTGAGTGCTTTGTGATTACCTCAAACAACTCGAATAGCATATGCTATATGGCAGCTACAACTTCAATTTATACCTAATATTATATATATATATATATATATATATATATATATATATATATATATAATTGGAGGCTTAGTAAAATCGAATCTTTGGCGGTGTGCAAGCAAACTCGACCTACTATATGAATGAGATAGCAAAGCACTCGACAAGGTAATCATCTTCTTCCATTTATCTGAGGGTTCTAAACCCCGTTATCAAGCTAAAATTCCTTTAGTCAAAAATACGGTGAAAGCTATATATTTTCTAATTTCAAACTCGCTCACTGTTTCAAAACATACTTACTATATATATATATATATATATATATATATATATATATATATATATATATATATATATATATATATATATATATATAAGAACAAAATCCTGTTGATGAAATGAATCCTCTGTTCGATCATGAATACCACGAGCTGGCCAGTTACGTAAGTCTGATATTTGATTTCGGATTCATATATATATATATATATATATATATATATATATATATATTAGAACAAAATCCTGTTGATTACCCGTATAGAAAGCCGAATGATACGCTTAATCTTAATTACATAAGTAAGCATTCCAACCATCCTGCCAGCATAACCAAAAACCTGGTAAGAAACGTTTCGTTGAGGCTTTCCCGTCTATCTACTAACGAGCATATTTTCAACGACCATTCCACTTATTACAATGAAGCTCTTGCTCGGAGTGGATTTGTCGGTAAGGTAGCATATACAGAGTACGAAAATAGACCTAGAAGAAATAGATCCCGTCGCATTTGTTGGTATAACCCACCTTATAATATGGAGGTGGCCACACCATTAGCTAAGATCTTCCTTTCCCTTATTACGAAGCATTTTCCCCCTACACATAAATATAGTAAAATTTTTAATAGAAATACTATTAAAATGTCTTACTCTACGATTCCTAACCTTGCACATAACATCACAGCTTCAAATTTAGCTAAACTACCTAGCCGTAGGAACACGTGCAACCCTGTAGTTAGTACTAACTGTAATTGTAGGAATCGGGTTGATTTCCCCCTATCTGGGAAATGCCTCTCTAGTAACATTGTCTACAAATGTAAGGTTAAAACACCCACGTCCCGTAGGGGCTACGTAGGGTTAACCGCCAATAGATTCAAGCAGCGTCTTTACATGCATACCCATTCTATTCGTTACCCTCTAAGAAGGAATATGACGTCACTTTCAGCTTATATCTGGAGTCTAAAAGACAATCACACCCAATATAAGTTACACTAGGAGATCCTAGCTAGGGCTAGATCGTATAACGGAAATAAAAGACCATGTGACCTCTGCGCCGCTGAGGTCCTGGAAATACTCTACGCCACAGACTACATCTTAAACAAAAATATCTGAGGCAATTTCGGCTTGTAAACATAAATTGCACAAAACTTTCCTGTATTACAGCCCCACGTTATACCCTAACGGATAGTACGATCTATACGTGGATATTTTACGTCTTGATGTGGTAGCTAAGTATATGTTTTGTTTATACCATTATTTATTTGCATAGGTAAGTATATATTACCTGTATGTTTTGTGAAGGTACGTATACTTTCTCGTACGTATATTTGATTGTATATGTCATGGCGTATAATTTTATATATTCTGGTACATATGGTTTGGTTATGTGTATACGGGAGTTTTGCGTCTGTGTGAGTATGCAGGTTCGTTCGTATGTTGGGTGTGTGTATATGTGTACTTCATGTTTTGGTTGACTTAAGTCTCCGAGCATTTGTGTATTTACATGTAGCTGTGTGTGCGCTTGTTATATACGTATTTATTTATTTATATACGTTTATTTAATTATTTATTTATTTGTATACACGCACACACGCACACACATATTTATATGTGCGTGGTTTTGTATACCTATGGTAAGTGTTTTAACGTATGCTTGTGTATGTACGTATTTATATGCGTGTATGTATTTATTTAATTTCTATTACCTCTGTATTGTATTTATTTACTTTATTCTTAACTCTGAAGCGGCGATTCATTCGGTCTCCTAGTTAGAATTTTAGTCTACGACTTCTGCTATACCATTTACGTGGTTTTGTCTTTGCGTGCAATTGTTCTCCACGCTCCACATATGACGTATTATGTTCGTTTTTTTCGTTCATTGCCAGAGAACGTCTCTATGAACCACCTAAGAGAACATTGGTCTACGACTTCTTTTATACCATAAACAGGGTTCTGTCTTTGCGCGTAATTGTTTTTCACCGCTCCTATTAATGAGGTATTATATTCGTTTTTTCCCGTTCTTTGCCAGGGAACGTTTCCACGAACCAAAGTATCGTCTTCCTGTCTTCCTCCGGTTGCAACGTTTTTTGAAATATTTACTTCTGCGTTTACAGATTGACTTTGTTAGTTTCAGAAGATCCCGTTAAGGGTGAAAGCAGCGATTCTTTGCTTAAACTTTAATCTGTTATTTTAATAAATATATATATATATATATATGGATTTTAGTCTTCAAATTTATTATTATTACTATATATATATATATATATATATATATATATATATATATATATATATATATATATATATGTATATATATATATATATAGAGAGAGAGAGAGAGAGAGAGAGATAGATAGATAGAGAGAGAGAGAGAGAGAGAGAGAGAGAGAGAGAGAGAGAGAGAGAGAGAGAGGGAGTGGGTCGTGTGTGAAAGCGAGATCGCGAGATCGCGAGAGAGAGAGACATTCCAACGGTGACCATCCTTTTTTTTCTTTTCAGACAATTTATCCTTTTTTTTCTTAAGACAGTAGGATGTGATGTCAATGAGATTTGGCTGCTAAGACTAAGACTAAATTATCGAATGTAGGAAGGAAAATTGAGCTTCTATTTGGAGAAGTGTCGAATGTTGACTCGAAACAAGACAGTTATTTATCTTCAAAAGTGGTCCCAAGTTGTTCTAGCTTGAAAATATATGTGACCTTAACCAAAGTAATGAAACAAACGATACGATAACAGAATCTAAGGATGTTAGTAGAGACTAAATTTAAGAAACTAAAATTTGTCTAAAAAAAAGTCTAAAAGAAGTTTAATATAAATATAGATGTATATCCGTCTTTCTTGGGCTAAATATTGTTGAGGCATTCATAGAAGTCCCTTAATGTATATATAAATATAAACAGCAAATATTTGCACACACTCCCCACACACCCTATAATAAAAGATAGATTAAATAAATAATTATAGAAATATAGGAAAAGGGAAAGAAAGTATAAGAAAAAAGAACTGTCTTGATGTTTAGAGCGAGAGAAAAGAGATATTGAGAGAAGAACAGAAAGTTGAGGTCGGGGGGGGGGGGTACGAGTCACAAACACAGAAGGGAAAAGAAAGAAAAAAAGTTAAAATAGAAGCACAAAGAGAAAAATACAGAGACTGGGAGAGAAGGAGAGAAGGTAAAGAATTATAGAGAAGGGCTAAAAGAGAAATACAGACATAGAGAGAGGAAGAGAAGAAGATTGAGAGTTAGAGAATAATGACAGATGACTGACATAGAGATAGATTTCTTTATTTACCATAAAGGCATAAAAAGAAGGGACAAATACAAAGGGGGAGTTTACATATAATCGAGTAAAAAGGGTGTAACATGAAAATAATCGAAAATAACCTCAAAAGGGAGGGGACGTGATGGGGGTTGCACACACCCCCGAAAAAGTGTGCAATCCTTTGCCCGGGGAGCACATGGAGAAGGTGCTCCCCTCTCCTTTACTTCTTTACCTACAGGATGGTATACAGAGAAGGCCCATTTACACGAGCCATTCTCGCCACTATCACCCACCTTTCATAAAACTGCCTGTGGCCAAGCACCTCTCTCTCCATTCTTATCCTTCTTCCGAAGTGATATCGGAAGAAGTAGACCAGACTATGGTCAGAGAGGAAGTTGCCTGACCTCAGACCTTTCAATCGTGTCCACCAAACAACCTCTTTCAACATGGCTATTACGCACAGAAAAACCGCCTTTGCTTCCTTTGTGAAGAGGGGAGGCGGTTTGATTGTCATCACGGACTCGGCGGTCAATTTAATCGGCGCCACCCGCGACAGCAGTTGTTCGGCGTAGCCCCACAGATCAGCCACGCCCGGACATTGCACCAATGCGTGCGCCACGGTTTCTTCGTGACGCACGCATCTAGGGCAAATCTTTTTTGAGGGATCCCTGCCCGGGCGCCCGTGTCTGTAGAGCCTCTCTCGAACGGGTAGAGCCCCTCGGTAGCACTGCCAGGCCAGTGACTTCTGGAAGTTGTCCATTGGTCCTGGGCCGAAAGTCCTACCGAACAGGCTGGCCAGTTCGTCTTCTTCCATGTCCAGCGACTCTCCAAGGGTGTCATCGCCCCTGCTAGCCACCAGCCCTCTATAGAATGATGAGGTGGATTCTCCACCGATGGCCCGGCCCGCTTGCCAGAGAGCCCTGAGCGCCTGAGCACACTCAGTGTGCCAGTCTCCCAGTTTTCCGGATCTTTGCTTGACCCAGGACTGTAGCTCGGTGAGTGAGACGAGTCTCGGAAAGGCTCGTTTCACGAACGGAGCCCACACCGGTTGACCAGTGAGGAATACCTGTAGGTGCCGTAGCCTTAATGCGTGCCTACGCATCATCAACCACGGCATCCCCAGCCCTCCTTTCGAAGGTTGTTGGCAGCAGATGGATCTTCTCACCATAGGAGGACGCTTCTTCCAAAGAAATTGGAAGAGCATGCGTTCCATGGTGGTGAGTGTTTCCTTAGGGCAAGGCACGACAGTCAGGCGGTAGTAAGTGACGGACGCTATGTAAATGTTCGCCACCTCCGCCCGGCCTTTTAGGGACAGCTTACACTTGGCCCATTTCTGGGTTAGTGCAAACACCTTGTTCGTAACCTCGTTCCAGTTCTTTTCCACCTGGAGGTCCGGTCCAAACCAGACCCCAAGCAACTTTACCGGGCCCTCCGTCCAGTGTCCGACGACACCGTCAGGAGGCATCGGTTTGCCTCTCCACGTTCCGAGTTGCAGCCCGATGGATTTTTCCCGGTTCAGTTTCGCTCCTGACAACCTTTCGTACTCCTCCAGTAAGGTACCGATCGCCTCGATCTCCGAGTCGGTTGATACCATTACTGTTACGTCATCGGCGTAGGCCGACACCGCTTTGCTCAATCCTGGTTCCAGGGGGGTACCCTGCAACAACTCCAATTTCCTCAGTAAAGGCTCGAGA
>OZ024743.1:200645880-200680880 GCA_964016885.1 Eledone cirrhosa
TGGCGGCAGTGTTGGTGTTGGTGGTGTTGGTGTCAGTGATGGTGGCGGTAGTGTTGGTGGCGGCAGTGTTGGTGTTGGTGGTGTCAGTGATGGTGGTGGTAGTGTTGCTGGTGGTAGTGTTGGTGTTGGTGGTGTTGGTGTCAGTGATGGGGGTGGTAGTGTTGGTGTTGGTGGTGTTGGTGTTGGTGGTGATGGTGTCAGTGATGGTGGTGGTAGTGTTGGTGGTGGTAGTGTTGGTGTTGGTGGTGTTGGTGTCAGTGATGGGGGTGGTAGTGTTGGTGTTGGTGGTGTTGGTGTTGGTGGTGTTGGTGTCGGTGATGGTGGTGGTAGTGTTGGTGGCGGCAGTGTTGGTGTTGGTGGTGTTGGTGTCAGTGATGGTGGTGGTAGTGTTGGTGTTGGTGGTGTTGGTGTTGGTGGTGTTGGTGTCAGTGATGGTGGTGGTAGTGTTGGTGGTGGTAGTGTTGGTGTTGGTGGTGTTGGTGTCAGTGATGGGGGTGGTAGTGTTGGTGTTGGTGGTGTTGGTGTTGGTGGTGTTGGTGTCAGTGATGGTGGTGGTAGTGTTGGTGGTGGCAGTGTTGGTGTTGGTGGTGTTGGTGTCAGTGATGGTGGTGGTAATGTTGGTGGTGGTAGTGTTGGTGTTGGTGGTGTTGGTGTCAGTGGCGTTGGTGTCAGTGATCGTGGTGGTAGTGTTGGTAGTGTTGCTGTTGGTGGTGTTGGTGTTGGTGGTGTTGGTGTCAGTGATGGTGGTGGTAGTGTTGGTGGTGGTAGTGTTGGTGGTGGTAGTGTTGGTGTTGGTGGTGTTGGTGTCAGTGATGGTGGTGGTAGTGTTGGTGTTGGTGGTGTTGGTGTCAGTGATGGTGGTGGTAGTGTTGGTGGCGGCAGTGTTTGTGTTGGTGGTGTTGGTGTCAGTGATGGTGGTGGTAGTGTTGGTGTTGGTGGTGTTGGTGTCAGTGATGGTGGTGGTAGTGTTGGTGTTGGTGGTGTTGGTGTCAGTGATGGTGGTGGTGGTGTTGGTGGCGGCAGTGTTGGTGTTGCTGGTGTTGGTGTCAGAGATGGTGGTGGTAGTGTTGGTGGTGTTGGTGTTGGTGGTGTTGGTGTCATTGATGGTGGTGGTAATGTTGGTGGTGGTAGTGTTGGTGTTGGTGGTGTTGGTGTCAGTGATGGTGGTAGTGGTGTTGGTGGTGTCAGTGATGTTGGTGTCAGTGATGGTGGTGGTGGTGTTGGTGGCGGCAGTGTTGGTGTTGGTGGTGTTGGTGTCAGTGATGGTGGCGGTAGTGTTGGTGTTGGTGGTGTTGGTGTCAGTGATGGTGGTGGTAGTGTTGGTGGTGGCAGTGTTGGTGTTGGTGGTGTTGGTGGTGCTGGTGTTGGTGATGGTGGTGTTGGTAGTGCTGGTGTTGGTGGTAGCGTTAGTGATGGTGGTGGTGGTGGTGGTGGTGGTGGTAGTGGTATTGGTGGTGCCTGTGTTGGTGGTAGTGATGATGATGATGGTGGTGGTGCTGGCGTTAGTGATGGTGTTGGTGTTGGTGGTGTTGGTGGTGGTAGTGTTGGTGGTGGTGGTGTTGGTGGTGGTGGTGTTGGTGTCAGTGATGGTGGTGGTAGTGTTGGTGGTGGTGGTGTTGGTGTCAGTGATGGTGGTGGTAGTGTTGGTGGCGGCAGTGTTGATGTTGGTGGTGTTGGTGGTGGCAGTGTTGGTGTTGGTGGTGTTAGTGTTGGTGGTGTTGGTGTCAGTGATGGTGGTGGTGGTGTTGGTGTTGGTGGTGTTGGTGTTGGTGGTGGCAGTGTTGGTGTTGGTGGTGTTGGTGTCAGTGATGGTGGTGATAGTGTTGGTGGTGGCAGTGTTGGTGTTGGTGGTGTTGGTGTCAGGGATGGTGGTGGTAGTGTTGGTGGCGGTAGTATTGGTGTTGGTGGTGTTGGTGTCAGTGATGGTGGTGGTAGTGTTGGTGTTGGTGGTGTTGGTGTCGGTGGTGTTGGTGTTGGTGGTGTTGGTGGTAGTGTTGGTGTTGGTGGTGTTGGTGTTGGTGGTGTTGGTGTCAGTGATGGTGGTGGTAGTGTTGGTGGCGGTAGTGTTGGTGTTGGTGGTGTTGGTGTCAGTGATGGTGGTGGTAGTGTTGGTGGCGGTAGTGTTGGTGTTGGTGGTGTTGGTGTCAGTGATGGTGGTGGTAGTGTTGGTGGCGGCAGTGTTGGTGTTGGTGGTGTTGGTGTCAGTGATGGTGGTGGTAGTGTTGGTGGCGGCAGTGTTGGTGTTGGTGGTGTCGGTGTCAGTGATGGGGGTGGTAGTGTTGGTGGTGGTAGTGTTGGTGTTGGTGGTGTTGGTGTCAGTGATGGTGGCGGTAGTGTTGGTGGCGGCAGTGTTGGTGTTGGTAGTGTTGGTGTCAGTGATGGTGGTGGTAGCGTTGGTGTTGGTCGTGTTGGTGTCAGTGATGGTGGTGGTAGTGTTGGTGGTGGTAGTGTTGGTGGTGGTAGTGTTGGTGTCAGTGATGGTGGTGGCAGTGTTGGTGTTGGTGGTGTTGGTGTTGGTGGTGTTGGTGTCAGGGATGGTGGTGGTAGTGTTGGTGTTGGTCGTGTTGGTGTCAGTGATGGTGGTGGTAGTGTTGGTGGTGGTAGTGTTGGTGGTGGTAGTGTTGGTGTCAGTGATGGTGGTGGCAGTGTTGGTGTTGTTGGTGTTGGTGTTGGTGTTGGTGGTGTTGGTGTCAGTGATGGTGGTGGTAGTGTTGGTGTTGGTGGTGTTGGTGGTGTTGGTGTCAGTGATGGTGGTGGTAGTGTTGGTGTTGGTGGTGTTGGTGTCAGTGATGGTGGTGGTGGTGTTGCTGGTGGTAGTGTTGGTGTTGGTGGTGTTGGTGTCAGTGATGGGGGTGGTAGTGTTGGTGTTGGTGGTGTTGGTGTTGGTGGTGATGGTGTCAGTGATGGTGGTGGTAGTGTTGGTGGTGGTAGTGTTGGTGTTGGTGTCAGTGATAGGGGTGGTAGTGTTGGTGTTGGTGGTGTTGGTGTTGGTAGTGTTGGTGTTGGTGGTGGTGGTGGCAGTGATGGTGGTGGTAGTGTTGCTGGTGGTAGTGTTGGTGTTGGTGGTGTTGGTGTCAGGGATGGTGGTGGTAGTGTTGGTGGCGGTAGTGTTGGTGTTGGTGGTGTTGGTGTCAGTGATGGTGGTGGTAGTGTTGGTGGTGGGAGTGTTGGTGTCGGTGGTGTTGGCGTTGGTGGTGTTGGTGGTAGTGTTGGTGTTGGTGGTGTTGGTGTTGGTGGTGTTGGTGTCAGTGATGGTGGTGGTAGTGTTGGTGGCGGTAGTGTTGGTGTTGGTGGTGTTGGTGTCAGTGATGGTGGTGATAGTGTTGGTGTTGGTGGTGTTGGTGTCAGTGATGGTGGTGGTAGTGTTGGTGGCGGCAGTGTTGGTGTTGGTGGTGTTGGTGTCAGTGATGGTGGTGGTAGTGTTGGTGTTGGTGGTGTTGGTGTCAGTGATGGTGGTGGTAGTGTTGGTGGCGGCAGTGTTGGTGTTGGTGGTGTTGGTGTCAGTGATGGTGGCGGTAGTGTTGGTGGCGGCAGTGTTGGTGTTGGTGGTGTCAGTGATGGTGGTGGTAGTGTTGCTGGTGGTAGTGTTGGTGTTGGTGGTGTTGGTGTCAGTGATGGGGGTGGTAGTGTTGGTGTTGGTGGTGTTGGTGTTGGTGGTGATGGTGTCAGTGATGGTGGTGGTAGTGTTGGTGGTGGTAGTGTTGGTGTTTTGTGGTGTTGGTGTCAGTGATGGGGGTGGTAGTGTTGGTGTTGGTGGTGTTGGTGTTGGTGGTGTTGGTGTCGGTGATGGTGGTGGTAGTGTTGGTGGCGGCAGTGTTGGTGTTGGTGGTGTTGGTGTCAGTGATGGTGGTGGTAGTGTTGGTGTTGGTGGTGTTGGTGTTGGTGGTGTTGGTGTCAGTGATGGTGGTGGTAGTGTTGGTGGTGGTAGTGTTGGTGTTGGTGGTGTTGGTGTCAGTGATGGGGGTGGTAGTGTTGGTGTTGGTGGTGTTGGTGTTGGTGGTGTTGGTGTCAGTGATGGTGGTGGTAGTGTTGGTGGTGGCAGTGTTGGTGTTGGTGGTGTTGGTGTCAGTGATGGTGGTGGTAATGTTGGTGGTGGTAGTGTTGGTGTTGGTGGTGTTGGTGTCAGTGGCGTTGGTGTCAGTGATCGTGGTGGTAGTGTTGGTAGTGTTGCTGTTGGTGGTGTTGGTGTTGGTGGTGTTGGTGTCAGTGATGGTGGTGGTAGTGTTGGTGGTGGTAGTGTTGGTGGTGGTAGTGTTGGTGTTGGTGGTGTTGGTGTCAGTGATGGTGGTGGTAGTGTTGGTGTTGGTGGTGTTGGTGTCAGTGATGGTGGTGGTAGTGTTGGTGGCGGCAGTGTTTGTGTTGGTGGTGTTGGTGTCAGTGATGGTGGTGGTAGTGTTGGTGTTGGTGGTGTTGGTGTCAGTGATGGTGGTGGTAGTGTTGGTGTTGGTGGTGTTGGTGTCAGTGATGGTGGTGGTGGTGTTGGTGGCGGCAGTGTTGGTGTTGCTGGTGTTGGTGTCAGAGATGGTGGTGGTAGTGTTGGTGGTGTTGGTGTTGGTGGTGTTGGTGTCATTGATGGTGGTGGTAATGTTGGTGGTGGTAGTGTTGGTGTTGGTGGTGTTGGTGTCAGTGATGGTGGTAGTGGTGTTGGTGGTGTCAGTGATGTTGGTGTCAGTGATGGTGGTGGTGGTGTTGGTGGCGGCAGTGTTGGTGTTGGTGGTGTTGGTGTCAGTGATGGTGGCGGTAGTGTTGGTGTTGGTGGTGTTGGTGTCAGTGATGGTGGTGGTAGTGTTGGTGGTGGCAGTGTTGGTGTTGGTGGTGTTGGTGGTGCTGGTGTTGGTGATGGTGGTGTTGGTAGTGCTGGTGTTGGTGGTAGCGTTAGTGATGGTGGTGGTGGTGGTGGTGGTGGTGGTAGTGGTATTGGTGGTGCCTGTGTTGGTGGTAGTGATGATGATGATGGTGGTGGTGCTGGCGTTAGTGATGGTGTTGGTGTTGGTGGTGTTGGTGGTGGTAGTGTTGGTGGTGGTGGTGTTGGTGGTGGTGGTGTTGGTGTCAGTGATGGTGGTGGTAGTGTTGGTGGTGGTGGTGTTGGTGTCAGTGATGGTGGTGGTAGTGTTGGTGGCGGCAGTGTTGATGTTGGTGGTGTTGGTGGTGGCAGTGTTGGTGTTGGTGGTGTTAGTGTTGGTGGTGTTGGTGTCAGTGATGGTGGTGGTGGTGTTGGTGTTGGTGGTGTTGGTGTTGGTGGTGGCAGTGTTGGTGTTGGTGGTGTTGGTGTCAGTGATGGTGGTGATAGTGTTGGTGGTGGCAGTGTTGGTGTTGGTGGTGTTGGTGTCAGGGATGGTGGTGGTAGTGTTGGTGGCGGTAGTATTGGTGTTGGTGGTGTTGGTGTCAGTGATGGTGGTGGTAGTGTTGGTGTTGGTGGTGTTGGTGTCGGTGGTGTTGGTGTTGGTGGTGTTGGTGGTAGTGTTGGTGTTGGTGGTGTTGGTGTTGGTGGTGTTGGTGTCAGTGATGGTGGTGGTAGTGTTGGTGGCGGTAGTGTTGGTGTTGGTGGTGTTGGTGTCAGTGATGGTGGTGGTAGTGTTGGTGGCGGTAGTGTTGGTGTTGGTGGTGTTGGTGTCAGTGATGGTGGTGGTAGTGTTGGTGGCGGCAGTGTTGGTGTTGGTGGTGTTGGTGTCAGTGATGGTGGTGGTAGTGTTGGTGGCGGCAGTGTTGGTGTTGGTGGTGTCGGTGTCAGTGATGGGGGTGGTAGTGTTGGTGGTGGTAGTGTTGGTGTTGGTGGTGTTGGTGTCAGTGATGGTGGCGGTAGTGTTGGTGGCGGCAGTGTTGGTGTTGGTAGTGTTGGTGTCAGTGATGGTGGTGGTAGCGTTGGTGTTGGTCGTGTTGGTGTCAGTGATGGTGGTGGTAGTGTTGGTGGTGGTAGTGTTGGTGGTGGTAGTGTTGGTGTCAGTGATGGTGGTGGCAGTGTTGGTGTTGGTGGTGTTGGTGTTGGTGGTGTTGGTGTCAGGGATGGTGGTGGTAGTGTTGGTGTTGGTCGTGTTGGTGTCAGTGATGGTGGTGGTAGTGTTGGTGGTGGTAGTGTTGGTGGTGGTAGTGTTGGTGTCAGTGATGGTGGTGGCAGTGTTGGTGTTGTTGGTGTTGGTGTTGGTGTTGGTGGTGTTGGTGTCAGTGATGGTGGTGGTAGTGTTGGTGTTGGTGGTGTTGGTGGTGTTGGTGTCAGTGATGGTGGTGGTAGTGTTGGTGTTGGTGGTGTTGGTGTCAGTGATGGTGGTGGTGGTGTTGCTGGTGGTAGTGTTGGTGTTGGTGGTGTTGGTGTCAGTGATGGGGGTGGTAGTGTTGGTGTTGGTGGTGTTGGTGTTGGTGGTGATGGTGTCAGTGATGGTGGTGGTAGTGTTGGTGGTGGTAGTGTTGGTGTTGGTGTCAGTGATAGGGGTGGTAGTGTTGGTGTTGGTGGTGTTGGTGTTGGTAGTGTTGGTGTTGGTGGTGGTGGTGGCAGTGATGGTGGTGGTAGTGTTGCTGGTGGTAGTGTTGGTGTTGGTGGTGTTGGTGTCAGGGATGGTGGTGGTAGTGTTGGTGGCGGTAGTGTTGGTGTTGGTGGTGTTGGTGTCAGTGATGGTGGTGGTAGTGTTGGTGGTGGGAGTGTTGGTGTCGGTGGTGTTGGCGTTGGTGGTGTTGGTGGTAGTGTTGGTGTTGGTGGTGTTGGTGTTGGTGGTGTTGGTGTCAGTGATGGTGGTGGTAGTGTTGGTGGCGGTAGTGTTGGTGTTGGTGGTGTTGGTGTCAGTGATGGTGGTGATAGTGTTGGTGTTGGTGGTGTTGGTGTCAGTGATGGTGGTGGTAGTGTTGGTGGCGGCAGTGTTGGTGTTGGTGGTGTTGGTGTCAGTGATGGTGGTGGTAGTGTTGGTGTTGGTGGTGTTGGTGTCAGTGATGGTGGTGGTAGTGTTGGTGGCGGCAGTGTTGGTGTTGGTGGTGTTGGTGTCAGTGATGGTGGCGGTAGTGTTGGTGGCGGCAGTGTTGGTGTTGGTGGTGTCAGTGATGGTGGTGGTAGTGTTGCTGGTGGTAGTGTTGGTGTTGGTGGTGTTGGTGTCAGTGATGGGGGTGGTAGTGTTGGTGTTGGTGGTGTTGGTGTTGGTGGTGATGGTGTCAGTGATGGTGGTGGTAGTGTTGGTGGTGGTAGTGTTGGTGTTTTGTGGTGTTGGTGTCAGTGATGGGGGTGGTAGTGTTGGTGTTGGTGGTGTTGGTGTTGGTGGTGTTGGTGTCGGTGATGGTGGTGGTAGTGTTGGTGGCGGCAGTGTTGGTGTTGGTGGTGTTGGTGTCAGTGATGGTGGTGGTAGTGTTGGTGTTGGTGGTGTTGGTGTTGGTGGTGTTGGTGTCAGTGATGGTGGTGGTAGTGTTGGTGGTGGTAGTGTTGGTGTTGGTGGTGTTGGTGTCAGTGATGGGGGTGGTAGTGTTGGTGTTGGTGGTGTTGGTGTTGGTGGTGTTGGTGTCAGTGATGGTGGTGGTAGTGTTGGTGGTGGCAGTGTTGGTGTTGGTGGTGTTGGTGTCAGTGATGGTGGTGGTAATGTTGGTGGTGGTAGTGTTGGTGTTGGTGGTGTTGGTGTCAGTGGCGTTGGTGTCAGTGATCGTGGTGGTAGTGTTGGTAGTGTTGCTGTTGGTGGTGTTGGTGTTGGTGGTGTTGGTGTCAGTGATGGTGGTGGTAGTGTTGGTGGTGGTAGTGTTGGTGGTGGTAGTGTTGGTGTTGGTGGTGTTGGTGTCAGTGATGGTGGTGGTAGTGTTGGTGTTGGTGGTGTTGGTGTCAGTGATGGTGGTGGTAGTGTTGGTGGCGGCAGTGTTTGTGTTGGTGGTGTTGGTGTCAGTGATGGTGGTGGTAGTGTTGGTGTTGGTGGTGTTGGTGTCAGTGATGGTGGTGGTAGTGTTGGTGTTGGTGGTGTTGGTGTCAGTGATGGTGGTGGTGGTGTTGGTGGCGGCAGTGTTGGTGTTGCTGGTGTTGGTGTCAGAGATGGTGGTGGTAGTGTTGGTGGTGTTGGTGTTGGTGGTGTTGGTGTCATTGATGGTGGTGGTAATGTTGGTGGTGGTAGTGTTGGTGTTGGTGGTGTTGGTGTCAGTGATGGTGGTAGTGGTGTTGGTGGTGTCAGTGATGTTGGTGTCAGTGATGGTGGTGGTGGTGTTGGTGGCGGCAGTGTTGGTGTTGGTGGTGTTGGTGTCAGTGATGGTGGCGGTAGTGTTGGTGTTGGTGGTGTTGGTGTCAGTGATGGTGGTGGTAGTGTTGGTGGTGGCAGTGTTGGTGTTGGTGGTGTTGGTGGTGCTGGTGTTGGTGATGGTGGTGTTGGTAGTGCTGGTGTTGGTGGTAGCGTTAGTGATGGTGGTGGTGGTGGTGGTGGTGGTGGTAGTGGTATTGGTGGTGCCTGTGTTGGTGGTAGTGATGATGATGATGGTGGTGGTGCTGGCGTTAGTGATGGTGTTGGTGTTGGTGGTGTTGGTGGTGGTAGTGTTGGTGGTGGTGGTGTTGGTGGTGGTGGTGTTGGTGTCAGTGATGGTGGTGGTAGTGTTGGTGGTGGTGGTGTTGGTGTCAGTGATGGTGGTGGTAGTGTTGGTGGCGGCAGTGTTGATGTTGGTGGTGTTGGTGGTGGCAGTGTTGGTGTTGGTGGTGTTAGTGTTGGTGGTGTTGGTGTCAGTGATGGTGGTGGTGGTGTTGGTGTTGGTGGTGTTGGTGTTGGTGGTGGCAGTGTTGGTGTTGGTGGTGTTGGTGTCAGTGATGGTGGTGATAGTGTTGGTGGTGGCAGTGTTGGTGTTGGTGGTGTTGGTGTCAGGGATGGTGGTGGTAGTGTTGGTGGCGGTAGTATTGGTGTTGGTGGTGTTGGTGTCAGTGATGGTGGTGGTAGTGTTGGTGTTGGTGGTGTTGGTGTCGGTGGTGTTGGTGTTGGTGGTGTTGGTGGTAGTGTTGGTGTTGGTGGTGTTGGTGTTGGTGGTGTTGGTGTCAGTGATGGTGGTGGTAGTGTTGGTGGCGGTAGTGTTGGTGTTGGTGGTGTTGGTGTCAGTGATGGTGGTGGTAGTGTTGGTGGCGGTAGTGTTGGTGTTGGTGGTGTTGGTGTCAGTGATGGTGGTGGTAGTGTTGGTGGCGGCAGTGTTGGTGTTGGTGGTGTTGGTGTCAGTGATGGTGGTGGTAGTGTTGGTGGCGGCAGTGTTGGTGTTGGTGGTGTCGGTGTCAGTGATGGGGGTGGTAGTGTTGGTGGTGGTAGTGTTGGTGTTGGTGGTGTTGGTGTCAGTGATGGTGGCGGTAGTGTTGGTGGCGGCAGTGTTGGTGTTGGTAGTGTTGGTGTCAGTGATGGTGGTGGTAGCGTTGGTGTTGGTCGTGTTGGTGTCAGTGATGGTGGTGGTAGTGTTGGTGGTGGTAGTGTTGGTGGTGGTAGTGTTGGTGTCAGTGATGGTGGTGGCAGTGTTGGTGTTGGTGGTGTTGGTGTTGGTGGTGTTGGTGTCAGGGATGGTGGTGGTAGTGTTGGTGTTGGTCGTGTTGGTGTCAGTGATGGTGGTGGTAGTGTTGGTGGTGGTAGTGTTGGTGGTGGTAGTGTTGGTGTCAGTGATGGTGGTGGCAGTGTTGGTGTTGTTGGTGTTGGTGTTGGTGTTGGTGGTGTTGGTGTCAGTGATGGTGGTGGTAGTGTTGGTGTTGGTGGTGTTGGTGGTGTTGGTGTCAGTGATGGTGGTGGTAGTGTTGGTGTTGGTGGTGTTGGTGTCAGTGATGGTGGTGGTGGTGTTGCTGGTGGTAGTGTTGGTGTTGGTGGTGTTGGTGTCAGTGATGGGGGTGGTAGTGTTGGTGTTGGTGGTGTTGGTGTTGGTGGTGATGGTGTCAGTGATGGTGGTGGTAGTGTTGGTGGTGGTAGTGTTGGTGTTGGTGTCAGTGATAGGGGTGGTAGTGTTGGTGTTGGTGGTGTTGGTGTTGGTAGTGTTGGTGTTGGTGGTGGTGGTGGCAGTGATGGTGGTGGTAGTGTTGCTGGTGGTAGTGTTGGTGTTGGTGGTGTTGGTGTCAGTGATGGGGGTGGTAGTGTTGGTGTTGGTGGTGTTGGTGTTGGTGGTGATGGTGTCAGTGATGGTGGTGGTAGTGTTGGTGGTGGTAGTGTTGGTGTTGGTGTCAGTGATAGGGGTGGTAGTGTTGGTGTTGGTGGTGTTGGTGTTGGTGGTGTTGGTGTCGGTGATGGTGGTGGTAGTGTTGGTGGCGGCAGTGTTGGTGTTGGTGGTGTTGGTGTCAGTGATGGTGGTGGTAGTGTTGGTGTTGGTGGTGTTGGTGTTGGTGGTGTTGGTGTCAGTGATGGTGGTGGTAGTGTTGGTGGTGGTAGTGTTGGTGTTGGTGGTGTTGGTGTCAGTGATGGGGGTGGTAGTGTTGGTGTTGGTGGTGTTGGTGTTGGTGGTGTTGGTGTCAGTGATGGTGGTGGTAGTGTTGGTGTTGGTGGTGTTGGTGTCAGTGATGGTGGTGGTAGTGTTGGTGTTGGTGGTGTTGGTGTCAGTGATGGTGGTGGTGGTGTTGGTGGCGGCAGTGTTGGTGTTGGTGGTGTTGGTGTCAGAGATGGTGGTGGTAGTGTTGGTGGTGTTGGTGTTGGTGGTGTTGGTGTCATTGATGGTGGTGGTAGTGTTGGTGGTGGTAGTGTTGGTGTTGGTGGTGTTGGTGTCAGTGATGGTGGTAGTGGTGTTGGTGGTGTCAGTGATGTTGGTGTCAGTGATGGTGGTGGTGGTGTTGGTGGCGGCAGTGTTGGTGTTGGTGGTGTTGGTGTCAGTGATGGTGGCGGTAGTGTTGGTGTTGGTGGTGTTGGTGTCAGTGATGGTGGTGGTAGTGTTGGTGGTGGCAGTGTTGGTGTTGGTGGTGTTGGTGTCAGTGATGGTGGTGGTAGTGTTGGTGGCGGCAGTGTTGGTGTTGGTGGTGTTGGTGTCAGTGATGGTGGTGGTGGTGTTGGTGGCGGCAGTGTTGGTGTTGGTGGTGTTGGTGTTGGTGGTGTTGGTGTCAGTGATGGTGGTGGTGGTGTTGGTGACGGCAGTGTTGGTGTTGGTGGTGTTGGTGTCAGTGATGGTGGTGGTAGTGTTGGTGGTGGTAGTGTTGGTGTTGGTGGTGTTGGTGTCAGTGATGGTGGTGGTAGTGTTGGCGGTGGTAGTGTTGGTGTTGGTGGTGTTGGTGTCAGAGATGGTGGTGGTAGTGTTGGTGGTGGTAGTGTTGGTGGTGGTAGTGTTGGTGTTGGTGGTGGTGTTGGTGGCGGCAGTGTTGGTGTTGGTGGTGTGGGTGTCAGTGATGGTAGTGGTGGTGTTGGTGACGGCAGTGTTGGTGTTGGTGGTGTTGGTGTCAGTGATGGTGGTGGTAGTGTTGGTGGTGGTAGTGTTGGTGGTGGTAGTGTTGGTGTTGGTGGTGTTGGTGTCAGTGATGGTGGTGGTAGTGTTGGTGGTGGTAGTGTTGGTGGTGGTAGTGTTGGTGTTGGTGGTGTTGGTGTTGGTGGTGTTGGTGTCAGTGATGGTGGCGGCAGTGTTGGTGGCGGCAGTGTCAGTGGTGTTGGTGTCAGTGATAGTGGTGGTAGTGTTGGTGGTGGTAGTGTTGGTGGCGGCAGTGTTGGTGGTGTTGGTGTCAGTGATGGTGGTGGTAGTGTTGGTGGTGGTATAGTTGGTGGCGGCTGTGTTGGCGGTGTTGGTGTCAGTGATGGTGGTGTTGGTGTCAGTGATGGTGGTGGTAGTTTTGGTGACGGCAGTGTTGGTGGTGTTGGTGTCAGTGATGGTGGTGGTAGTGTTGGTGGTGGTAGTGTTGGTGGTGGTAGTGTTGGTGGTGTTGGTGTTGGTGTCAGTGATGGTGGTGGTAGTGTTGGTGGCGGCAGTGTTGGTGTTGGTGGTGTTGGTGTCAGTGATGGTGGTGGTAGTGTTGGTGGCGGCAGTGTTGGTGGTGTTGGTGTCAGTGATGGTGGTGGTAGTGTTGGTAGTGTTGGTGGCGGTAGTGTTGGTGGTGTTGGTGTCAGTGATGGTGGCGGCAGTGTTGGTGGTGGTAGTGTTGGTGTTGGTGGTGTTGGTGTTGGTGGTGTTGGTGTCAGTGATGGTGGTGGTAGTGTTGGTGGTGGTAGTGTTGGTGGTGGTGGTGTTGGTGTCAGTGGTGTTGGTGTCAGTGATGGTGGTGGTAGTGTTGGTGTTGGTGGTGTTGGTGTCAGTGATGGTGGTGGTAGTGTTGGTGGTGGTAGTGTTGGTGGTGGTGGTGTTGGTGTCAGTGGTGTTGGTGTCAGTGATGGTGGTGGTAGTGTTGGTGTTGGTGGTGTTGGTGTCAGTGTTGGTGGTGGTAGTGTTCGTGTTGGTAGTGTTGGTGTTGGTGGTGTTGGTGTCAGTGATGGTGGTGGTAGTGTTGGTGTTGGTGGTGTTGGTGTTGGTGGTGTTGGTGTCAGTGATGGTGGTGGTAGTGTTGGTGTTGGTGGTGTTGGTGTCAGTGATGGTGGTGGTAGTGTTGGTAGTGGTGGTGTTGGTGTCAGTGGTGTTGGTGTCAATGATGGTGGTGGTAGTGTTGGTGTTGGTGGTGTTGGTGTCAGTGATGGTGGTGGTAGTGTTGGTGGTGGTAGTGTTGGTGTTGGTGGTGTTGGTGTTAGTGGTGTTGGTGTCAGTGATGGTGGTGGTAGTGTTGGTGTTGGTGGTGTTGGTGTCAGAGATGGTGGTGGTAGTGTTGGTGTTGGTGATGGTGGTGGTAGTGTTGGTGGTGGTAGTGTTGGTGGTGATAGTGTTGGTGTTGGTGGTGTTGGTGTCAGTGATGGTGTTGGTGCTGTTGGTGGTGGTAGTGTTGGTGGTGGTAGTGTTGGTGTTGGTGGTGTTGGTGTCAGTGATGGTGGTGGTAGTGTTGGTGGTGGCAGTGTTGGTGTTGGTGGTGTTGGTGTTGGTGGTGTTGGTGTCAGTGATGGTGGTGGTAGTGTTGGTAGTGGTAGTGTTGGTGTTGGTGGTGTTGGTGTCAGTGATGGTGGTGGTAGTGTAGGTGGTGGTAGTGTTGGTGTCAGTGATGGTGGTGGTAGTGTAGGTGGTGGTAGTGTTGGTGTTGGTGGTGTTGGTGTCAGTGATGGTGTTGGTGCTGTTGGTGGTGGTAGTGTTGGTGGTGGTAGTGTTGGTGTTGGTGGTGTTGGTGTCAGTGATGGTGGTGATAGTGTTGGTGGTGGTAGTGTTGGTGTTGGTGGTGTTGGTGTCAGTGATGGTGTTGGTGCTGTTGGTGGTGGTAGTGTTGGTGGCGGTAGTGTTGGTGTTGGTGGTGTTGGTGTCAGTTATGGTGGTGATAGTGTTGGTGGCGGTAGTGTTGGTGTTGGTGGTGTTGGTGTTGGTGGTGTTGGTGTCAGTGATGGTGGTGGTGGTGTTGGTGGCGGTAGTGTTGGTGTTGGTGGTGTTGGTGTCAGTGATGGTGCTGGCAGTGTTGGTGTTGGTGGTGTTGGTGGTGGTAGTGTTGGTGTTGGTGGTGTTGGTGTCAGTGATGGTGTTGGTGGTGTAGGTGGTGATAGTGTTGGTGGTGGTAGTGTTGGTGTTGGTGGTGTTGGTGTCAGTGATGGTGGTGGTGGTGTTGGTGGCGGTAGTGTTGGTGTTGGTGGTGTTGGTGTCAGTGATGGTGGCGGCAGTGTTGGTGTTGGTGGTGTTGGTGTCAGTGATGGTGGTGGCAGTGTTGGTGTTGGTGGTGTTGGTGTCAGTGATGGTGGTGGTAGTGTTGGTGGCGGCAGTGTTGGTGGCTGCAGTGTTGGTGTCGGTGATGGTGGCGGCAGTGTTGGTGTTGGTGGTGTTGGTGTCAGTGATAGGGGTGATAGTGTTGGTGTTGGTAGTGTTGGTGTTGGTGGTGTTGGTGTCAGTGATGGTGGTGGTAGTGTTGGTGGTGGTAGTGTTGGTGGTGGTAGTGTTGGTGTTGGTGGTGTTGGTGTCAGTGATGGTGGCGGCAGTGTTGGTGTTGGTGGTGTTGGTGTCAGTGATGGTGGTGGTGGTGTTGGTGGCGGTAGTGTTGGTGTTGGTGGTGTTGGTGTCAGTGATGGTGGTGGTAGTGTTGGTGGTGGTGGTGTTGGTGGTGTTGGTGTCAGTGATGGTGGTGGTAGTGTTGGTGGTGGTAGTGTTGGTGTTGGTGGTGTTGGTGTCAGTGATGGTGGTGGTAGTGTTGGTGGTGGTGGTGTTGGTGTTGGTGGTGTTGGTGTCAGTGATGGTGGCGGCAGTGTTGGTGTTAGTGGTGTTGGTTTCAGTGATGGGGGTGGTAGTGTTGGTGGCGGCAGTGTTGGTGTTGGTGGTGTTGGTGTCAGTGTTGGTGGTGGTAGTGTTGGTGTTGGTAGTGTTGGTGTTGGTGGTGATGGTGTCAGTGATGGTGGTGGTAGTGTTGGTGGTGGTAGTGTTGGTGTTGGTGGTGTTCGTGTTGGTGGTGTTGGTGTCAGTGATAGTGGTGGTAGTGTTGGTGGCGGCAGTGTTAGTGTTGGTGGTGTCAGTGATGGTGGTGGTAGTGTTGGTGGCGGCAGTGTTGGTGTTGGTGGTGTTGGTGTCAGTGATGGTGGTGGTAGTGTTGGTGTTGGTGGTGTTGGTGTTGGTGGTGTTGGTGTCAGTGATGGTGGTGGTAGTGTTGGTGGCGGCAGTGTTGGTGTCGCTGATGGTGGCGGCAGTGTTGGTGTTGGTGGTGTTGGTGGTAGTGTTGGTGGTGGTAGTGTTGGTGTTGGTGGTGTTGGTGTTGGTGGTGTTGGTGTCAGTGATGGTGGTGGTAGTGTTGGTGGTGGTAGTGTTGGTGGTGATAGTGTTGGTGTTGGTGGTGTTGGTGTCAGTGATGGTGGCGGCAGTGTTGGTGTAGGTGGTGTTGGTGTCAGTGATGGTGGTGGTGGTGTTGGTGGCGGTAGTGTTGGTGTTGGTGGTGTTGGTGTTGGTGGTGGTGGTGTCAGTGATGGTGGTGGTGGTGTTGGTGGCGGTAGTGTTGGTGTTGGTGGTGTTGGTGTCAGTGATGGTGGTGGTAGTATTGGTGGTGGTAGTGTTGGTGTTGGTGGTGTTGGTGTCAGTGATGGTGGTGGTGGTGTTGGTGGCGGTAGTGTTGGTGTTGGTTGTGTTGGTGTTGGTGGTGTTGGTGTCAGTGATGGTGGTGATAGTGTTGGTGGCGGTAGTGTTGGTGTTGGTGGTGTTGGTGTTGGTGGTGTTGGTGTCATTGATGGTGGTGGTAGTGTTGGTGGTGGCAGTGTTGGTGTTGGTAGTGTTGGTGTTGATGGTGTTGGTGTCAATGATGGTGGTGGTAGTGTTGGTGGTGGCAGTGTTGGTGTTGGTAGTGTTGGTGTTGATGGTGTTGGTGTCAATGATGGTGGTGGTAGTGTTGGTGGTGGCAGTGTTGGTGTTGGTAGTGTTGGTGTTGGTGGTGTTGGTGTCAGTGATGGTGGTGGTAGTGTTGGTGGTGGTAGTGTTGGTGTTGGTGGTGTTGGTGTCAGTGATGGTGGTGGTAGTGTTGGTGGTGGTAGTGTTGGTGTTGGTAGTGTTGGTGTTGGCGGTGTTGGTGTCAGTGATGGTGGTGATAGTGTTGGTGGTGGCAGTGTTGGTGTTGGTGGTGTTGGTGTTGGTGGTGTTGGTGTCAATGATGGTGGTGGTAGTGTTGGTGGTGGTAGTGTTGGTGTTGGTGGTGTTGGTGTCAGTGATGGTGGTGGTAGTGTTGGTGTTGGTGGTGTTGGTGTCAGTGATGGTGGCGGCAGTGTTGGTGTTGGTGGTGTTGGTGGTGGCAGTGTTGGTGTTGGTGGTGTTAGTGTTGGTGGTGTTGGTGTCAGTGATGGTGGTGGTAGTGTTGGTGGTGGTAGTGTTGGTGTTGGTAGTGTTGGTGTTGGTGGTGTTGGTGTCAGTGATGGTGGTGGTAGTGTTGGTGGTGGTAGTGTTGGTGTTGGTGGTGTTGGTGTCAGTGATGGTGGTGGTAGTGTTGGTGGTGGTAGTGTTGGTGTTGGTAGTGTTGGTGTTGGTGGTGTTGGTGTCAGTGATGGTGGTGATAGTGTTGGTGGCGGTACTGTTGGTGTTGGTGGTGTAGGTGTTGGTGGTGTTGGTGTCAGTGATGGTGGTGGTGGTGTTGGTGGCGGTAGTGTTGGTGTTGGTGGTGTTGGTGTCAGTGATGGTGGTGGTAGTGTTGGTGTTGGTGGTGTTGGTGTTGGTGGTGTTGGTGTCAGTGATGGTGGTGGTAGTGTTGGTGTTGGTAGTGTTGGTGTTGGTGGTGTTGGTGGTGGTAGTGTTGGTGGTGGTAGTGTTGGTGTTGGTGGTGTTGGTGTCAGTGATGGTGGTGGTAGTGTTGGTGTTGGTAGTGTTGGTGTTGGTGGTGTTGGTGGTGGTAGTGTTGGTGGTGGTAGTGTTGGTGTTGGTGGTGTTGGTGTCAGTGATGGTGGTGATAGTGTTGGTGGCGGTAGTGTTGGTGTTGGTGGTGTTGGTGTTGGTGGTGTTGGTGTCAGTGATGGTGGTGGTGGTGTTGGTGGCGGTAGTGTTGGTGTTGGTGGTGTTGGTGTCAGTGATGGTGGTGGTAGTGTTGGTGGTGGTAGTGTTGGTGTTGGTAGGGTTGGTGTTGGTGGTGTTGGTGTCAGTGATGGTGGTGGTAGTGTTGGTGGTGGTAGTGTTGGTGTTGGTAGTGTTGGTGTTGGTGGTGTTGGTGTCAGTGATGGTGGTGGTAGTGTTGGTGGTGGCAGTGTTGGTGTTGGTAGTGTTGGTGTTGGTGGTGTTGGTGTCAGTGATGGTGGTGGTAGTGTTGGTGGTGGCAGTGTTGGTGTTGGTGGTGTTGGTGTTGGTGGTGTTGGTATCAGTGATGGTGGTGATAGTGTTGGTGGTGGCAGTGTTGGTGTTGGTAGTGTTGGTGTTGGTGGTGTTGGTATCAGTGATGGTGGTGATAGTGTTGGTGGTGGCAGTGTTGGTGTTGGAAGTGTTGGTGTTGGTGGTGTTGGTGTCAGTGATGGTGGTGGTAGTGTTGGTGGTGGCAGTGTTGGTGTTGGTGGTGTTGGTGTTGGTGGTGTTGGTGTCAGTGATGTTGGTGGTAGTGTTGGTGGTGGCAGTGTTAGTGTTGGTGGTGTTGGTGTCAGTGATGGTGGTGGTAGTGTTGGTGGTGGTAGTGTTGGTGTTGGTACTGTTGGTGTTGGTGGTGGTGGTGGTAGTGTTGGTGTTGGTTGTGTTGGTGTTGGTGGTGTTGGTGTCAGTGATGGTGGTGGTAGTGTTGGTGGTGGTAGTGTTGGTGTTGGTGGTGTTGGTGTCAGTGATGGTGGTGGTAGTGTTGGTGGTGGTAGTGTTGGTGTTGGTAGTGTTGGTGTTGGTGGTGGTGGTGGTAGTGTTGGTGTTGGTGGTGTTGGTGTTGGTGGTGTTGGTGTCAGTGATGGTGGTGGTAGTGTTGGTGGTGGTAGTGTTGGTGTTGGTGGTGTTGGTGTCAGTGATGGTGGTGGTAGTGTTGGTGGTGGCAGTGTTGGTGTTGGTGGTGTTGGTGTCAGTGATGGTGGTGGTAGTGTTGGTGGTGGTAGTGTTGGCGTTGGTAGTGTTGGTGTTGGTGGTGGCAGTGTTGGTGTTGGTGGTGTTAGTGTTGGTGGTGTTGGTGTTAGTGATGGTGGTGGTGGTGTTGGTGTTGGTGGTGTTGGTGTTGGTGGTGGCAGTGTTGGTGTTGGTGGTGTTGGTGTCAGTGATGGTGGTGGTAGTGTTGGTGGTTGTAGTGTTGGTGTTGGTACTGTTGGTGTTGGTGGTGGTGGTGGTAGTGTTGGTGTTGGTTGTGTTGGTGTTTGTGGTGTTGGTGTCAGTGATGGTGGTGGTAGTGTTGGTGGTGGTAGTGTTGGTGTTGGTAGTGTTGGTGTTGGTGGTGGTGGTGGTAGTGTTGGTGTTGGTGGTGTTGGTGTTGGTGGTGTTGGTGTCAGTGATGGTGGTGGTAGTGTTGGTGGTGGTAGTGTTGGTGTTGGTGGTGTTGGTGTCAGTGATGGTGGTGGTAGTGTTGGTGGTGGCAGTGTTGGTGTTGGTGGTGTTGGTGGTGTTGGTGTCAGTGATGGTGGTGGTAGTGTTGGTGGCGGCAGTGTTGGTGTTGGTGGTGTTGGTGTCAGTGATGGTGGTGGTAGTGTTGGTGGCGGCAGTGTTGGTGTTGGTGGTGTTGGTGTCAGTGATGGGGGTAGTAGTGTTGGTGGCGGCAGTGTTGGTGTTGGTGGTGTTGGTGTCAGTGATAGGGGTGGTAGTGTTGGTGGCGGCAGTGTTGGTGTTGGTGGTGTTGGTGGTAGTGTTGGTGGTGGTAGTGTTGGTGTTGGTGGTGTTGGTGTCAGTGATGGTGGTGGTAGTGTTGGTGGCGGCAGTGTTGGTGTTGGTGGTGTTGGTGTCAGTGATGGGGGTGGTAGTGTTGGTGGCGGCAGTGTTGGTGTTGGTGGTGTTGGTGTCAGTGTTGGTGGTGGTAGTGTTGGTTTTGGTGGTGTTGGTGTTGGTGGTGTTGGTGTCAGTGATGGTGGTGGTAGTGTTGGTGTTGGTAGTGTTGGTGTTGGTGGTGTTTGTGTCAGTGATGGGGGTGGTAGTGTTGGTGGCGGCAGTGTTGGTGTTGGTGGTGTTGGTGGTAGTGTTGGTGGTGGAAGTGTTGGTGTTGGTGGTGTTGGTGTTGGTGGTGTTGGTGTCAGTGATGGTGGTGGTAGTGTTGGTGTTGGTAGTGTTTGTGTTGGTGGTGTTGGTTTCAGTGATGGTGGTGGCAGTGTTGGTGTTGGTGGTGTTGGTGTTGGTGGTGTTGGTGTCAGTGATGGTGGTGGTAGTGGTGGTGTTGGTGGTGTTGGTGTTGGTGGTGTTAGTGTCAGTGATGGTGGTGGTAGTGTTGGTGTTGGTGGTGTTGGTGTCAGTGATGGTGGTGGTAGTGTTGGTGGTGGTAGTGTTGGTGTCAGTGATGGTGGTGGTAGTGTTGGTGTTGGTGGTGTTGGTGTTGGTGGTGTTGGTGTCAGTGATGGTGGTGGTAGTGTTGGTGTTGGTCGTGTTGGTGTCAGTGATGGTGGTGGTAGTGTTGGTGGTGGTAGTGTTGGTGGTGGCAGTGTTGGTGTCAGTGATGGTGGTGGTAGTGTTGGTGTTGGTGGTGTTGGTGTTGGTGGTGTTGGTGTCAGTGATGGTGGTGGTAGTGTTGGTGTTTGTGGTGTTGGTGTTGGTGGTGTTGGTGTCAGTGATGGTGGTGGTAGTGTTGGTGTTGGTGGTGTTGGTGTCAGTGATGGTGGTGGTAGTGTTGGTGGTGGCAGTGTTGGTGTTGGTGGTGTTGGTGGTGTTGGTGTCAGTGATGGTGGTGGTAGTGTTGGTGGCGGCAGTGTTGGTGTTGGTGGTGTTGGTGTCAGTGATGGTGGTGGTAGTGTTGGTGGCGGCAGTGTTGGTGTTGGTGGTGTTGGTGTCAGTGATGGGGGTAGTAGTGTTGGTGGCGGCAGTGTTGGTGTTGGTGGTGTTGGTGTCAGTGATAGGGGTGGTAGTGTTGGTGGCGGCAGTGTTGGTGTTGGTGGTGTTGGTGGTAGTGTTGGTGGTGGTAGTGTTGGTGTTGGTGGTGTTGGTGTCAGTGATGGTGGTGGTAGTGTTGGTGGCGGCAGTGTTGGTGTTGGTGGTGTTGGTGTCAGTGATGGGGGTGGTAGTGTTGGTGGCGGCAGTGTTGGTGTTGGTGGTGTTGGTGTCAGTGTTGGTGGTGGTAGTGTTGGTTTTGGTGGTGTTGGTGTTGGTGGTGTTGGTGTCAGTGATGGTGGTGGTAGTGTTGGTGTTGGTAGTGTTGGTGTTGGTGGTGTTTGTGTCAGTGATGGGGGTGGTAGTGTTGGTGGCGGCAGTGTTGGTGTTGGTGGTGTTGGTGGTAGTGTTGGTGGTGGAAGTGTTGGTGTTGGTGGTGTTGGTGTTGGTGGTGTTGGTGTCAGTGATGGTGGTGGTAGTGTTGGTGTTGGTAGTGTTTGTGTTGGTGGTGTTGGTTTCAGTGATGGTGGTGGCAGTGTTGGTGTTGGTGGTGTTGGTGTTGGTGGTGTTGGTGTCAGTGATGGTGGTGGTAGTGGTGGTGTTGGTGGTGTTGGTGTTGGTGGTGTTAGTGTCAGTGATGGTGGTGGTAGTGTTGGTGTTGGTGGTGTTGGTGTCAGTGATGGTGGTGGTAGTGTTGGTGGTGGTAGTGTTGGTGTCAGTGATGGTGGTGGTAGTGTTGGTGTTGGTGGTGTTGGTGTTGGTGGTGTTGGTGTCAGTGATGGTGGTGGTAGTGTTGGTGTTGGTCGTGTTGGTGTCAGTGATGGTGGTGGTAGTGTTGGTGGTGGTAGTGTTGGTGGTGGCAGTGTTGGTGTCAGTGATGGTGGTGGTAGTGTTGGTGTTGGTGGTGTTGGTGTTGGTGGTGTTGGTGTCAGTGATGGTGGTGGTAGTGTTGGTGTTTGTGGTGTTGGTGTTGGTGGTGTTGGTGTCAGTGATGGTGGTGGTAGTGTTGGTGTTGGTGGTGTTGGTGTCAGTGATGGTGGTGGTAGTGTTGGTGGTGGTAGTGTTGGTGTTGGTGGTGTTGGTGTCAGTGATGGGGGTGGTAGTGTTGGTGTCGGTGGTGTTGGTGTTGGTGGTGTTGGTGTCAGTGATGGTGGTGGTAGTGTTGGTGGTGGTAGTGTTGGTGTTGGTGGTGTTGGTGTCAGTGATGGTGGTGGTAGTGTTGGTGTTGGTGGTGTTGGTGTTGGTGGTGTTGGTGTCAGTGATGGTGGTGGTAGTATTGGTGTTGGTGGTGTTGGTGTTGGTGGTGTTGGTGTTAGTGATGGTGGTGGTAGTGTTGGTGGTGGTAGTGTTGGTGTTGGTGGTGTTGGTGTCAGTGATGGGGGTGGTAGTGTTGGTGTTGGTGGTGTTGGTGTTGGTGGTGTTGGTGTCAGTGATGGTGGTGGTAGTGTTGGTGGCGGCAGTGTTGGTGTTGGTGGTGTGGGTGTCAGTGATGGTGGTGGTAGTGTTGGTGGTGGTAGTGTTGGTGTTGGTGGTGTTGGTGTCAGTGGTGTTGGTGTCAGTGATCGTGGTGGTAGTGTTGGTGTTGGTGGTGTTGGTGTTGGTGGTGTTGGTATCAATGATGGTGGTGGTAGTGTTGGTGTTGGTGGTGTTGGTGTCAGTGATGGTGGTGGTAGTGTTGGTGGCGGCAGTGCTGGTGTCGGTGGTGTTGGTGTCAGTGATGGTGTTGGTGGTGTTGGCGTCAGTGATGGTGGTGGTAGTGTTGGTGGTGGTAGTGTTGGTGTTGGTGGTGTTGGTGTCAGTGATGGTGGTGGTGGTGTTGGTGGTGTCAGTGATGTTGGTGTCAGTGATGGTGGTGGTGGTGTTGGTGGCGGCAGTGTTGGTGTTGATGGTGTTGGTGTCAGTGATGGTGGCGGTAGTGTTGGTGTTGGTGGTGTTGGTGTCAGTGATGGTGGTGGTAGTGTTGGTGGTGGCAGTGTTGGTGTTGGTGGTGTTGGTGTCAGTGATGGTGGTGGTAGTGTTGGTGGCGGCAGTGTTGGTGTTGGTGGTGTTGGTGTCAGTGATGGTGGTGGTGGTGTTGGTGGCGGCAGTGTTGGTGTTGGTGGTGTTGGTGTTGGTGGTGTTGGTGTCAATGATGGTGGTGTAGTGTTGGTGTTGGTGGTGTTGGTGTCAGTGATGGTGGTGGTAGTGTTGGTGGTGGTAGTGTTGGTGTTGGTGGTGGTGGTGTTGGTGGTGGTGGTGATAGTGTTAGTGGTGGCAGTGTTGGTGTTGGTGGTGTTGGTGTCAGTGATGGTGGTGGTAGTGTTGGTGGCGGCAGTGTTGGTGTTGGTGGTGTTGGTGTCATTGATGGTGGTGGTAGTGTTGGTGTTGGTGGTGTTGGTGTCAGTGATGGTGGTGGTAGTGTTGGTGGCGGTAGTGTTGGTTTTGGTGGTGTTGGTGTCAGTGATGGTGGTGGTAGTGTTGGTGGTGGTAGTGTTGGTGTTGGTGGTGTTGGTGTCAGTGATGGTGGTGGTAGTGTTGGTGGCGGTAGTGTTGGTGTTGGTGGTGTTGGTGTCAGTGATGGTGGTGTTAGTGTTGGTGGCGGTAGTGTTGGTGTTGGTGGTGTTGGTGTCAGTGTTGGTGGTGGTAGTGTTGGTGTTGGTAGTGTTGGTGTTGGTTGTGGTGGTGGCAGTGTTGGTGTTGGTGGTGTTGGTGTCAGTGATGGTGGTGGTAGTGTTGGTGGCGGCAGTGTTGGTGTTGGTGGTTTTGGTGTCAGTGATGGTGGTGGTAGTGTTGGTGTTGGTGGTGTTGGTGTCAGTGATGGTGGTGGTAGTGTTGGTGTTGGTGGTGTTGGTGTCAGTGATGGTGGTGGTGGTGTTGGTGGCGGCAGTGTTGGTGTTGGTGGTGTTGGTGTTGGTGGTGTTGGTGTCAGTGATGGTGGTGTAGTGTTGGTGTTGGTGGTGTTGGTGTCAGTGATGGTGGTGGTAGTGTTGGTGGTGGTAGTGTTGGTGTTGGTGGTGTTGGTGTCAGTGATGGTGGTGGTAGTGTTGGCGGTGGTAGTGTTGGTGTTGGTGGTGTTGGTGTCAGTGATGGTGGTGGTAGTGTTGGTGGTGGTAGTGTTGGTGGTGGTAGTGTTGGTGTTGGTGGTGTTGGTGTCAGTGATGGTGGTGGTAGTGTTGGTGGTGGTAGTGTTGGTGGTGGTAGTGTTGGTGTTGGTGGTGTTGGTGTCAGTGATGGTGGTGGTAGTGTTGGTGGTGGTAGTGTTGGTGGTGGTAGTGTTGGTGTTGGTGGTGTTGGTGTTGGTGGTGTTGGTGTCAGTGATGGTGGCGGCAGTGTTGGTGGCGGCAGTGTTGGTGGTGTTGGTGTCAGTGATGGTGGTGGTAGTGTTGGTGGTGGTAGTGTTGGTGGCGGCAGTGTTGGTGGTGTTGGTGTCAGTGATGGTGGTGGTAGTGTTGGTGGTGGTAGTGTTGGTGGCGGCAGTGTTGGTGGTGTTGGTGTCAGTGATGGTGGTGGTAGTGTTGGTGGCGGCAGTGTTGGTGTCAGTGATGGTGGTGGTAGTGTTGGTAGTGTTGGTCGTGGTAGTGTTGGTGGTGTTGGTGTCAGTGCTGGTGGCGGCAGTGTTGGTGGTGGTAGTGTTGGTGTTGGTGGTGTTGGTGTTGGTGGTGTTGGTGTCAGTGATAGTGGTGGTAGTGTTGGTGGCGGCAGTGTTGGTGGTGTTGGTGTCAGTGATGGTGGTGGTAGTGTTGGTGGCGGCAGTGTTGGTGTTAGTGGTGTTGGTGTCAGTGACTGTGGTGGTAGTGTTGGTGGTGGTAGTGTTGGTGTTGGTGGTGTTGGTGTCAGTGATGGTGGTGGTAGTGTTGGTGGCGGTAGTGTTGGTGTTGGTGGTGTTGGTGTCAGTGATGGTGGTGGTAGTGTTGGTGGCGGCAGTGTTGGTGTTGGTGGTGTTGGTGTCAGTGATGGTGGTGGTAGTGTTGGTGGCGGCAGTGTTGGTGTTGGTGGTGTTGGTGTCAGTGATGGTGGTGGTAGTGTTGGTGTTGGTGGTGTTGGTGTCAGTGATGGTGGTGGTAGTGTTGGTGGCGGCAGTGTTGGTGTTGGTGGTGTTGGTGTCAGTGATGGTGGTGGTAGTGTTGGTGTTGGTGGTGTTGGTGTCGGTGATGGTGGTGGTAGTGTTGGTGGCGGTAGTGTTGGTTTTGGTGGTGTTGGTGTCAGTGATGGTGGTGGTAGTGTTGGTGGTGGTAGTGTTGGTGTTGGTAGTGTTGGTGTTGGTGGTGTTGGTGTCAGTGATGGTGGTGGTAGTGTTGGTGGCGGTAGTGTTGGTGTTGGTGGTGTTGGTGTCAGTGATGGTGGTGGTAGTGTTGGTGGCGGTAGTGTTGGTGTTGGTGGTGGTGGTGGCAGTGATGGTGGTGGTAGTGTTGGTGGCGGTAGTGTTGGTGTTGGTGGTGTTGGTGTCAGTGATGGTGGTGGTAGTGTTGGTGGCGGTAGTGTTGGTGTTGGTGGTGTTGGTGTCAGTGATGGTGGTGTTAGTGTTGGTGGCCGTAGTGTTGGTGTTGGTGGTGTTGGTGTCAGTGATGGTGGTGGTAGTGTTGGTGGCGGCAGTGTTGGTGTTGGTGGTGTTGGTGTCAGTGATGGTGGTGGTAGTGTTGGTGGCGGTAGTGTTGGTGTTGGTGGTGTTGGTGTCAGTGATGGTGGTGGTAGTGTTGGTGGCGGTAGTGTTGGTGTTGGTGGTGTTGGTGTCAGTGATGGTGGTGGTAGTGTTGGTGGCGGCAGTGTTGGTGTTGGTGGTGTTGGTGTCAGTGATGGTGGTGGTAGTGTTGGTGTTGGTGGTGTTGGTGTTGGTGGTGGTGGTGTTGGTGTCAGTGTTGGTGGTGGTAGTGTTGGTGTTGGTAGTGTTGGTGTTGGTGGTGGTGGTGGCAGTGTTGGTGTTGGTGGTGTTGGTGTCAGTGATGCTGGTGGTAGTGTTGGTGGCGGCAGTGTTGGTGTTGGTGGTGTTGGTGTCAGTGATGGTGGTGGTAGTGTTGGTGGCGGTAGTGTTGGTGTTGGTGGTGTTGGTGTCAGTGATGGTGGTGGTAGTGTTGGTAGTGTTGGTGTTGGTGTCAGTGATGGTGGTGGTAGTGTTGGTATTGGTGGTAGTGTTAGTGGTGGTGTTAGTGATGGTAATGGTGCTGGTGTTGTTGGTGTTAGTGCTGCTGGTGGTGTTAGTGGTGGTGGTCATGTTGGTGTTGGTGGTAGTGTTAGTGGTGCTGGCGATGTTAGTGGTGGTGATGGTGAAGGTGGTGCTATTAGAGGTGGTGTTAATGGTGTTGTTGTTGCTGGTGTTAGCGGTGGTGTTAGTTACTATATTAGAGGTGGTGATGTTTGTGACGTTAGTGGTGCTCGTTTGGGTGGTGTTAGTGGTTCTGGAGTTAGTGGTGCTGGTGTTAGTGGTAGTAGTGGTGTGGTGGGGTGGGGTGGTGGTGGTGTTAGGTTGATGTGGGTGTTATTGCCATCGTATGCTCCACCCCTTCCCCCCGGCTGTCAAGATAAGCAATGTTTGGGTCTTGTTGTAATTGAATGTTACTAGGTTATCAAAGCTTATATTCCAGAATGCTACAAAACTAAAGAACCGCAAAAGGGTGGTGGTGGTGGTGGTGGTGGTGTTGTTGTTGTTGGAGGTGGTGGTGGTGGTAGTAGTGGTAGTGGTGGTCGTGGTGTTGTTGTTGTTGGTGTTGATGATGGTAGTGGTGGAGGTGATGGTCATGATAATGATGATGGTGGTGGTAGGTAGAATCCCGACACGGTAATAAAATGTGTTATGACAGTTCAGCTTTCAATCTACTTTTTATGAATTAATAGGTCGATGGTTCTTGAATCTCGCACCGAATATAACGGGATAGGTGATGAACCAACGAAGGAACCTACACGTGATAACTCGACTAGCTACACATTGCAGTGAATTCTTGCTCAAATAACACCTCACCTCTCTTTAACCCTTTAGCATTTAAACCGGCCGTAACTGGCCAGAATTCTCTCATCTCTTTCAGTCGTTAAGATGTTGTTCTCAAAATAGATAACATCAACATCTCGTAGATTCGATATTATATGAGATAATTATGTAAGATAAAGCCTTTACCACAAAATACAATAGTATATATAGAGTAATGTAAATGCTAAAGGGTTAAAAGAAGATATTGCATAATGTAAACCTGTCTGTCGGTCTCGAGCTGGAAGGCTCATCAGGCGTGAAGCGACTGAGAGTACAAGACCCCCCCCCCCCCCCATGGCTAGGAGACCAGTCCATCGCAGGTTTAAACCTTCAGCTATTGTTGGTACTCATTTTCAGCTGAGTATACTGGAGCAACGTGAAATGAAGTGTTTTGCTCAAGAACACAACACGCATCTCAGCCCAGGAATCGAACAAGGGCACATTGGATAAGTTAATCGTAGGTAAACTATGTTCAACATAAAATACCAATCACGTAGTGACATTGATTTCCTATATTCCAATTTCAGCTGTTTATTTACAATTGTTGTCGTAGAAAATATTGATTTCTAATTTAGGGACCAGCCCAGCAAAATTTCAGAGAAAGGTAAAATTGATTAAATCGATCCCAGTACTTGATTGGTACTTTATTTTGATGATCCTGTAAAGATGAAAGGCAAAATTTACCTTGGCGATATTTGAACTCAGAACATAAAAAGCCAAAATAAATTACACAATAACATTTTTATCCGATGGTGTACCAATTCTACCAATCCAACACCCTTATCGTAAGGAATACGGAATAGCAAGTGGTACGTTTCCACCAATCCAAGTCGCTGAGACGGTTTCGGTTCTTAGCTAAAACCAGCCCCTCTTCATTAACAGCCCTAATGCTATCGAGATGGTCATTAAAGCCACACAACCATAGAAACCCCTATCTCGATGAACTTGTAGAAAGCATTCTAGTTAATAAGGATCTCTGTCGGTTTCCACGACGAATGTTTCAGTTGTTCGAACAATGGAACAGTCCGCTTATGAATTTAACGTACAACTGCCTGGGTATTTTACAGGCATGTGCACAGTTCATGTACTTTCCAAAGACATTCAGCATGTCACAGGATACAACTAATATTTTTTCCAGCTGAGTGGGTTCAGGAAACGTGAAATAGAATGATTTGTTCGACGACACACAGTGTCATCGGGAATCGAATTCACAACCTTACGATTGTGACCTGAAACCAATAACCAACAAGCTACGCACCTTCCCATTAACCTCTAATGGTACTTGAGACAGTACTGAAAACCACAGGATCTGATAGCCTCCAACTTCCATGAACTTGTATCATTTTGGTTAATAAGGAAACTATTATTATTTCGCTGTCAAGTGAGAGTATTGGAACAGTAGTTCACGACCTTACCGCAATCGAAGACCTAGTTTATTATAAATGTATTTTCCCGCAGACCTCGAGCTATTGAAAGGTTTGATTACTCAACAAACTGGTGGTATCTTAGCTAACTTTGTGGACTCCCTGAGGCCAAAGACCAGGAACCGCAGAGATTTAGAATAAAACTTCGTATAAGTCAATGCAAAGATGTAATTTCAATTCTCATTTGAAGCCAATTTAGGGTCTAATTAGAAAGACATTGCTCATGACCCTTTGCAGAACCTCAAAAACTGATAAGAGAAAGAGAGATACTTTAAAATGGAAACGTGACCTTAATGCCTGCAACAGAGTAAGCTCTGCTAAAGACACCCAATGTTCAGATAGCGACACTAAACCGGGAAAGCCGTTGGATTACTGGCAAAGCATTTTTTTTTGGGGGGGGGGGCATATGTGTAGACTGGATCAACGTATACAATACACAGCTGGAATTGAACTCACGATCTCAAGGTAAGAAACTGAAAATCTCTAACCACTAAACCGTGCACTATTACATTTTATTACACTGATTTTTGTCAATTCAGACCAACTGATTTTCATTTTTTATCAAGCAAGTAACGTAACTCTGTATCATGATGTCTAAGTGTTATCTCCCTTTAATAAATCATATTTTCTGTTTAATTTATTTATTTATCGTGACAATACTTTTTTTCATTGAATATTTTTTTGTTTTTCTCATTCTGCTGTTTTCTAACGAAGAATCACATTCCAGCCATGACCATCTTTTCTGTTCACTAGGCACACATTATATAAAATATCCTTTGTTAAGGTTGTCTGATTCGAGAAAAACGTGGCTGCTGGTTCTAGTATGTCGAGCGATTACGCAAAGGGTCCTAAAATTCTGATTTTTGTTTGAAGAGCAGTTAAGTAGTGAATCATCAGAGGCGTTAAAACGTCATATGAAATGCTTTACGGCATTCATTCAAGCTCTTTGCACACCCGAGTTCAACTTCCCAAATCGAAAATAAACTACTTGTCGAATACCGCAGTCTATTCTACTTCTGACCCACCCCTCCTCTCTCTATCGAAGAAATCGATTATGTTCAGACTTATAAAAGAGTTGAAATGGTCAGGTTTAAAAATGCCCACGGCCAGAGTTGGATTTAGACCTTGGGGGTACTCAAATACAAAAAAATAGAATACACAAATAAATTGCTACGGTCGTCACTTGTGGGGCCCTCCCACTGCAGGGAGCTCGGGGCAATTTCTCCCTTTGCACCCCATTAAATTCGGCCCTGCCTACGACACGCTCTTTTTCATGACTGCTCCTCTAGAACACCATCAGGACACTTGGATGTTCAAGTTAATATATATTTATCTAAATCCCACAGTACTTTACGTAAATATATATATCATCATCATCACCATCATCGTTTAACGTCTATCTTCCACGCTAGCATGGGTTAGACGGGAGTTGTCCCACTTGAGGCAAGATTGGTCGGGTGACCGTGTCTCGCTCGTATAGAACTATCTGGCAGGTTTTCTACAGCTGGATGCCCTTCCTAACACCAGCCACATTTACAGTGTGGACTGGGAGCTTTTTACAGTGTTACCTACATGACCACATTACAGCGTGGACTGTGTTTTTTTGTTGTGACACCTACACAACCTCTTTAGTTTGGACTGGATGTTCTATTGTACAAACATACATTTATAGAGAAAGGGTGATGTTGGCAGGAGTGGGAGGATGAAGTAGGGGTGGTGCATATTTGGTTAAGAGGTGCCTACTGACTGTAGGTTAACTTTGCACGTAGGGAAGGCAGGTCTTCTGTATTACTGTGTGGCGCCAAAGATCTCGGTCCAGTGACATTGTCTATATATATCCTTGAACTTCCTTCCCTACCATAAACATGTGCGTGTACTTTGTCTGATAACCTTCCTTTTCATCCCTACAAGGTTGATAACATTATTTTATTCTTTTACTAGTTTTTGTCATTAGACTGCATCAGTGCTGGAGGGTTAATTGATCATATCGACAATGGTACATTTTCTTTTTCAAGTTTGCTACCAGCCTTACAAGGAAGAGGGCATCTGTGGAACTTTTAGCGAGTATAAATCCAAACTACGTCTCATCTAGGTTAAGTCGATCCATAATCAGTTGTACAATGACTCTTTATGTAACTTCCATGACCTGGTCTATCAACTTGATCTGTCTAGTGCATTACCTTTGCCTTTGTAATATTTAACGATGATGCTGCAACGGGTGTAGCAGCATTTTGAGATTACAATAGTGGTGGTTATGGTGTGACCTACCATCCCAGAAACTTTCAGCATCTCAGGAACTATTCTTGATGGGCCAGCTGCTTTTCCTCTCTCCCTGCTGACTTGTACAGCTGGTCCCTCTGTTGAGTCCTCTTGGCACAGGCTATCTTCCTCTCATACATTCTCATTCATCAGTCTCTCATATTGTCACTGCCAGTCTCTTAGCTTTGTTTCATTGACCCTACTATTCCACCACAAAATCACTTTGTTACTCATTGGACATTCTGCTCCTGCCACATACTTTGTTTGTGGCCTTTACCTTCTGACAAATTAAGTGACACAATGTCATCTGCAAATCCCAGCTGACTGATTTTAAACCTGCCAGTCGTGATACCCCTTCCAAGCTGGTTGTGCATGTCAATCCTGTTCAGGAAAATAATGAACAGAAGTGGTGACAATATGCACCTTTGGCAGAGTCTGACTCCCACATTGAATGGTTTTGAGTTAGCATCATTTATCCAAACACAAATATGTATAAGATTAATTAATTGAATATATATCACCTGTTAGCTGATGGAGATACTGAGCTAGCAGGTATTATTCCTTCTCCCCATTTTAACAAAAACCCACCCACCCTCACTCACCACCATACTTCTAGCCCAATCAAACAGCAATGCTAAAATATCTTAAGCTTTAAATCTAGCACCACTGTACTATTACTACAATTAAAGTATGAATACTGTGTGTTTTGGTGAAATATCTTAATTTAGGGACAAGAGCAGTCATTTTGTGAGTAAAGGATAGATTAAATCGACTCCAGTACCTGACTACTACTTTATTTTGTCAACCACGGAAGGATGAAAGATAAAGTTGACCTCAGTGGAATTTGAACCCAGAACATAAAGAGTTGAGACGAATGTTGCAAAGCCTATTGTTCAATATGTTCACAATTCCGCCAATGCTCCACCCTTAATATGTAGAAATATTAATACTGGGTGTCTCAAAAAAATGTATACACACTTCAACAGAATTCTAATAAATATTACCTGTACAGGTAATCAAAGTGTGGTATACATTTTTTGGGGACACCCTGTATATATATCAAGTGTCTTTAAAATGTTAACTCTATAAGAAAATTGAAGACAAAATCTATCTATAATATTGTTGTTACAAATCACAGCTAGTAGGTTTAGCTGGGCTCCAGAGAGGTTGAATCTCATAGCAAGTTTCTTGGGTATTTTAATGACAGGAGCAGATGTCTTATCAAGAAAAGCAATGATAAATGAAGTGCCTTGTTCAAGAATACAATGCTCTACCCAGTCCAGGAAACAACAGTAACATATAAGAGAATATTTAAAACATAGAAGCATATACAAACACCCAACCTACTCTCTCCACACACATACACATATATTAATTTAACAGTAAATACATTGTTTCAGATTTTTATTGCTATATACTGAGTGATTCAATAATGATAACATGCTGAATGATATCTGATTAAAAAAATGATATTATCACCATAACACTTATGTAGAAAAAGATAACTTCTTTAAAACAATACACCAGTTACCTTCATCATAATAGTACTGGAATATCTCCACGTTATCAATATTCTGACACAGTTCAACCAGTTCACCATCTCGGAAAACATGGTAATATCGATAGAGAACATCATCGTTACAAACAACAGCGGAGGTTTTTTTTACTTTTTTAGTCCAGGGTACCAAAAGATCTTGTTGTTTGAAACTGGTACGATTGACATGAACAGCAAGTTTTAAAGATTCCTCACCAGACCCAACATTATCAGAACTGATGTTGTTATTACTATTTGTGGGAAGTGTGTTTGGTTTGATACTGCCAGAGTTTCTCTGTAGTTTAATATCTTCTTGTTCTGTAGTGTCACTGTCAAAGTGCAAGCTATTTATGTTATCACCGATAGTGATACTATTTATAGGAGACAGGTTTGATTTCATGCTACCATTACCAGCTGTTTCTGTAGGGTGATTATCAAAGTGCAAGCTTTTGTTAACATTAAGTAATATGGAGGGATTGTCCTTTTGGCTTTGTGTGGACTTTTTCTTAATATACTTCGATTCTTTCTTATCTCTTTCTTGCTCCATTGCCCACACTTGAATGAGAACCTTACCGCCAGGACAGAGCAGCCTGACCAGTTCTTTCACAGCTTGAAGACGACGTTGCTATCAGAAAAGAAAAAAAAACATTTTAATCATAATCATCAAAGATTTTGGAGATGATGTTGCAGTTAAAAAAAATAACAAAATTTCACAAAATCATCATCATTAAAGATTTTAAAATATTATGATGATGGTATTGGTGATACAATAAAAAAAAGAAGAAGACTATACTGCTGTTAATACCACTACTACTACTATTAGCATCAATATCATCATTTTATGTCTGTTTTCTATGCTAGAATGGATGGAAGGTTGTCATGGTCTGTGACAAATGCCAACCACCTTACAGGGTGCATTTTATAGTGGCCTAGCACTACCAAATTACAGAGTGTACTTGGTGTATTTTATCATGGCATAAGTACTAATACCTTACAGAGTATACCACCGGTTACATTTTATTGAGGTACCAGCACTACCACTTCAATTTTTTTTAACAATGTGAAACCTTTGGGGAAAAAGCATGAATGTCAAATAATCTTATTACATATATTCCCTATAAATTTGTTTTTGGTTTTTATTTTTTGTAATATCTAGACAGAGGGAGGAACATCTGAAACTATTTCAAATGCTTTCAATAGAGTGGTCTCCAGTAAAAACACCCAAGAGTCAGCCAAGTGGCTGTATCAACACTTTAGCATTTACATTACTATTGTATTATCGCAGTGAAGGCTTTACCTCACATAATATCAAATCTATGAGATTTTGATATTTATTTTGAGAACAATACCTTAACATCACTATGAGTGGCCAGTTATAGTCGGTTTAAATGCTAAAGGGTTAAACTGAGTGGGCAATGAATTAAGTCTACTACTCTAGTAGACAGCAGCAAGATTTAAACTCAAAGCACAAAGTAATGGAAGAAATACCACAAAATATCATGTCTGATGTTCTACCAATTCTGCAAGTTTACTATTCTGGACTAGTACTTTATCACATTAACCCAAAAGGATAAGAAGAAAAAGTTGACCAGAGATTTAAATTCAGAACATAGAGAGCTGAAACAATTACTTCAAGGTATTTTGTGTAACATTTTTAGCATTCCTTATATCCACACTGTATTGTTGTGTATATCAGAAAATGAAAAAAAAAAAATCTTGTTAAAGAGTCTAGTTTGATGAGATAGCATCTATCTACTTACCTTTGAGGACAGATGATGAATAACAGCAATACAAATGCAGGCATCAAAGATATCTGATCTCAGAGGAATTGACATCACATCACCTACAAACACCTGAAAATTCCGGTCTTTACAGATTTTCAGGAGGTTTTCACTACGATCTGATCCAATCTTGAAAAAAAGAAAAAAGTAAAAAAAAAAAAAAATGAATTAAAAATAGGTTGAAGACATCTAAATCAGTATATCATCAGCATCATAATAAATTTAGATATATCCACAGTTCAAGACCTATGTATTTTACACAGATATTCAACCAGAAAATCAAGGTTGATAAAATTAAACAATAACAAACATAACATTATCATCATCACCATTTCCTGTCTATTTTCAATAATTGCATGGGTTAGACAAGTTGTCACATTTTTATATATTGTCACTTAATCTGAACAGAACCCATAAATATTTGTTCAAGTTCTCTGGGACCTAGAGAATACTCTGTTAAAGACACCCAAGTGCCAGATGATGGTGTTAAACTGAGTAACACATTCTTATAGAGGAGGCCAAACTCTCCAAGTACCGGTCGCTCTCTGACAGGTTCGCGGTTGTGCCCCTGGCAGTGAAGACTTCTGGTGACCTTGGCAGTGGAGACTTCTAGTGTACTTGGCCCTATGGCTACCTCCCTACTCACCACCATAGGCGCTGAGCTGGCCAGCCGCAGGTGTGAGCCTCGTGAGTTGGAATGGCTCTTCCAGCGCATCTCCCTTACCATCATCCGGGAAAATGCCTTCTCTATTCTGTCCGGCAGGGCTGTGGGGAGGCCAGCACATGGGACCCCATTTGCTCACCATACGGAGATGGGGAGGGCGAGAGAGATGGAGGCAATGACAATGGGAGTTCGGCTGTTCTTTCATGTTTACTTAGGTTACTATTTTCTATTATATATCATCATTATTATGGTAATATGTGGGTGTATTGCTGAATGGTAAATGACAATGACCTTAACTGAGATTAAGCAAGATACATACTTGATAAATGGATGGATTGACACCAAAATACTTTCCATTTCCACAGCCTATATCAGCTACTAAAGCACCATTTTGGAGTGATTGAAGGAATTCTGTTACTTTCGGCCAAGGAGAGTGTCTTGTGTGACTGAAATGGTCAGCTATTTCATCATAGACCTAAAGTGAGAAATAAATCATTAGATAATTGATAATGAATCAATATTTTATCAGTATGAAATCAGTAATTCAGCAGATAAGAAAAATGTGAGCAAAATAACATTTTTTTTAGTGTGTGTCAAGTTGTCAGTAAGAAATGAAAGGCTTATTGATAGTGCTGAATTCAGCACTAATGGGTTCTGCCTGAAATGTTAGATTTCTCTTCTTCTTCTTCACTGCTGCTGCGGCTACTGCCATCATCATCATCATTAGCATTTTTGCACTCACTTTTCAGCTGTGATCATGGACTACATTGTTCAATGTATCATTTATTTAAGAAGGTAGGACGTAGCTTCAAGACTTTGTTGCTATTTCTAGCATGGTTTAATCCTTTAGCATTTAAACCAGCTGTATACAGCCAGAATTCTCTCACTTCTTTCTGTTCAAACTGGCCATAACTAGCAACTCATATTGATGTTAAGGTATTGTTCTCAAAATAAATAATATCAAAATTTCATAGATTCAATATTATGTGAGATAAAGCCTTTACTGTGAAAATAAATAGTATATATAGAGTAATGTAAATGCTTAAGGGTTAACTCTTTTGAAATCAACCGGGCCAAAACCAGATCTGGATCTATGAAACTAGACCAGCCATTTTAAATTAAAATATTCCAACATAAATTTTATATAAGAACCATATGATAAGTTACTATCTTAATAATGAAATAATCAATAATTATGTTAAATCCATCCAAATTCTTTATTAGTTAATTAAAATAGAATGTATTGCACCAGAAATACGGTCACGAAAGGGTTAAGAAATGTGAATTGGTTTCACCAAGGAATCAAAGCAGTGAGTGTTAAGTTCAGCTTGTGAAGAGAATTCCTTTTGTTCTATACGTGTTCTCAAAAACAAACAAACAAATATTGGTTGATTGGTTACCTGATGGACATGAGTAACTTCTATCTCAGCAGCTCTATTCTCTGATACATGAAGAGATGATGGATCCACTTGACTGGAAAATGCAAACATAAATGAAAAATATGTTTTTCATTTTCCAAAATAAGTATTAGATGAATTATAAAAAATAAAAAAAGAATCAAATTAGATAAAATGCAGTTTGGTTTTGTGCCAGGAAGGAACACCACATGCCCTCTTCTTAGTGAGACAACTACAAGGTCTATGCCAGTAAATCTAGCTTTTGTTGATCCAGAGAATATCTTTGACAGAATAACACAATCTGCTGTATGGTAGTCATTACAAAACTAGATGTAGATGAGTGGCTTGTGAGAACAGTGCAAAACATGTACACATATTTTGTCAGCAAAGTGCAAGTAGGTAATGAGTTTAAGGAGGTAATCAATGAGTATGTGTTCATCAAGGCTTTGTCCTCAGCCAACACTTGGTTAGGGTTAGGTTTTAACAGTGGAATTTAAGACAGGCTGTCCACAGGAACTTCTGGATGCTGATGACTTGGCTTTTGTAGCTGAATCTATGGAAGAGTTAGAGAAAGAAAATCTAGAGGTGGAAACAAAACCGAGAAGCAAAAAGGTTTATAGTAAACTGAACAGAGGCCAGTTTTAATAAGTTGGAAAGAAGACACA
>OZ024743.1:200683380-200738380 GCA_964016885.1 Eledone cirrhosa
GTTGAAAGTTACCCCCATACAATGGCCTTTATGGAGCTTTAGATGATGGGAAAGAAGTCTCATTACTTTGATATTTCAATAGATCATACACAGTCAGAATGAGAGAATGTAGTGAGATAGCAGAAACAGATGAATGCTGGAATGCCCTATAGTATTTTGTTTTAATTCTCTATATCCCGTGTTCAAATCTAAGACTAGACAATTTAACCCTTTAGTATTTATATTACTCTATATTTACTATTGCATTTTCACAGTAACTGCTTTATGTCACATAATTATTTCACATGATATCAAATCTATGAGATCATCATCATCATCATCATTTCATTTTACGTCCACTTTTTCCCTGCTTGCAAGGGTGGGACGGGAACTGATTCTGGCTTGATTTCTACAGCTAGATGCCCTTCCTAACACCAACCTCATTTACAGTGAGTGCTGGATGCTTTTTTTGCCGTGGCACCTCCACGACCACTTTGCAGTGGAATGATATGGACCCCAGTCCCTATCACCTCATTTCTACAGCTGAGTAAACTGGAGTAATGTGAAATAAAGTGTCTTGCTCAAGGAAACAACACATCACCCGGTCTGAGAATTGAACTCACAACCTTTTGAGTGCAAGGCCAATGCTCTAACCACTAAGCCATGTGCCTCCATTATGTTGATATTATTTATGTTGAGAACAATACCTTAACATCTGTATGAGTGGCCGGTTACGGCCAGTTTGAACAGAAAGAGGTGAAAGAATTCTGGCTGATTTAAATGCTAAATGGTTAAATTTCCTCCTTCAAAGTTGATAAAATTAAGACATTACAAAATGTAACCTTTTTGATATCAACCTAACCAATGGTTATTACAGATATTTCCTGTATTTAGGATTCTCACATTTTCAAATACAGAGAGAGTATACAAGTGGCCAAAATGGGTTTCCTCTGAAGGGTCTTTGGAGTAACGTTACTTGATAGAGTGCATAGCTTGGAGATCAGAGAGTCACTCCAGGCAGAGCCACTACTTCTCCGAATTGAGATCACAGCTCCAATACTATACTCATGTGGTTAGAATGTCTCAGGAAAGAATTGCTGGACAAATTTTACGGGCCAAACCAACCGACAGGAGACATAGGGGTACACCCCAAGCAAGATGGTTGGATAACTTCCATGAGCTTGGCTGGCCTCACTTGAGAATCCAGCTGGATCAGTTGGAGATAGTTGCTTCTGACAGGACCTACTGGGAGGAGTGTTTGCAAACTCTGCCCCCACAACCTTCTCAAGAATAAGTGGAAGAAGAAGGAGAGAGAGAGAGAGATATCACGTCTACAAGACTAGAACAGTTACATTCATATGAAATCATCATTTCCTGATGATTTCATCCTAATAGAACAGTTCTAGTTATGTAGAAGTCATTTCTATATATAATAAAGATGCCTATACACATATATATATATACACATCTAGAAATCAAGCCAAAATCAGGTCTGTATGAGCAAGACATGGTCACCTGAACTGCCATTGCCCATAACAGGACAACTCGTCTAACCCATGCGAGCATGGAAGAATGGACGTAAAATGGTGATGATGACACACACACATATAAATATATATATATATATATATATATATATACATACATATATATATATGTATATACTGGCTTATGGTAGAACCAATAATGTTAGAACTCCATGTAGTCTTGAAGAAATAATTCTGAGATCAAGTGATGAGAATTATTGTTTTTGTAGTAGGCTTTCATCAGATTACCTTGCGCATTCTAAACAATCTACAGAGTCATATATATGTGTTGAACAATGGAAACAAAAGGATTGGTGTTTAATCAAATCATTGTTTTGAACAGATTAAACACCAATCTTCACCTTTTGCTTTCGTTGTTCAATATATATATATATATTTATATATATCACAGAAAAAAAGAGAATCTGTGTTGCGACGAATGGAATTTATTGGACATATTACAATCGTTTCTCTGGCGACCAGCTTGAGGCACGATCGATGTGATGATCAAACCTGACTCTGAAAATCGCAAGGTCCTCAAATATGTTTTGATTCTAAGAAGCAGATTTTCCAGAGAAACGATTGTAATACGTCCAATAAATTCCATTTGTCGCAACACTGACTCTCTTTTTTTCTGTGATATCATACTATGCTCTATGAGAGCATCGAGTGCTCAAACGGCCTACCACAAATGGACGCTTTAAACATCCAACACCAATTATATATATATACATTTAGGTTTGTTGGTTCACCACTGGATAGAACTGATCATTCCGTATAGTCAACCTTGATGTAATATTAGGGAGAACACTCGATGTAATGCAACTCACCCGTCTTCATTTGTGTTGTTGGTGGTGCGAGTACGGAGTTAGTTATTATAAAATAACAGGAGGCTGGACTGGTGTAATTCCTCGTCTCTCTGCTTTTTCAGCTCCATGGATTGTGTCTATTATATTCCTTTGATGTCACCGGATTCATACTAAACCCAGTCATTAAAATGTTCATAGTATAATAAACCTTTAAGGAATTACACCAGTCCAGCATCCTGTTATTTCATAATATATATATACATATAATCAGAAACATAGTTAATAAGGTTGAAACTGCAATAAGGGAAATTAATCTGAGTGTAAATATCTTTAAGCTTATTTTGCTCATGTCTACCCTTGTTTTGGAATTCAAAACATAAGTTATTAAATTGTTTATATATATATATATATATATATCATCGTTTTTATGTTCGCTTCTCCATGCTTGCATGGGTTGGATGGGTCCTTCTCAGCACAGCATCTCTCCTCTTTTTGCATTATCATCATCATCATCGTTTAACGTCCATCTTCCACACTAGCATGGATGGATATATATATATTTTTTTTTCTCATCTATAGGGGTATTTTACCCAATTTTGTAAGCTATTATTTATAGCAATTGACTGCGTTTTCAGTTATTTTCTCCATTTGGGATTTCAACATTTTCTAAGAATAGGACCTTGACCACTGGCGTCACGCAGTAATACAGAAGACCTGACTTCCCACGGAAACAAGCCGAAGCCGAAGCATATAGGCAATATGCTCCCATCCCCTCACACTGCAAAGTGGTCATGGAGGTGTCACGGTAAAAAAGCACCCAGACCACACGGTAAAGTGGACGTGTAGGCGCCATGGAAAAAGCACCCAGCACTCACTTGTAATGAGGTTGGTGTTAGGAAGGGCATCCAGCTGTAGAAATCAAGCCAACATCAGTTCCCGTATGATCAAGAGAAGGTCAGCCGATCTAACATTGCCCACAACAAGACATCCCGTCTAACCCATTCTCGCGTGGAAGAATCGACGTAAAACGGTGATGATGATTATATATATATATAGATGATGATGATGATGATAGATAGATAGATATTTAAGTTGTTACAATGCTAAGGTAGAAGACACTTATCCAAGGTGTGACAGAGTTGTATCAAACACATAACCATGTGGTTGTAAACTGAACATCTTAATCACAGTCATGGAAGAAACTGTATTTTCTTCACTGATTGAAATTGTATAAAAGAAGAAGAGAGAGCTAAAGCTAGTATAAGAAGAGAAACACTAGGAACTATTGTCTGTTTAGTAATGCATACATTTGTTCAGAACAAAGACATATTTGTAAGAGTGCCAAACAAATAACAATATTATATATCAAGGGAGGCTGTACTGTGTCCTCATCATCTTCAGTAAAACAGAGCAAAGTGTAACTATAGTGTATATAACTTTGAATGGTTTAACAGTAATCTAACTGATGTTTTAATGAGATAAACACCACAAGTCTTCCCAATGAAAAGGATTATTATACTTGGTGATTGTGTGTGTGATGATGAGAAGGATGAGGAGGTTGGTTTACAGCAAGGTGCGTCAAATAAACATTGTGTAGGTTGAATATGTTTTGTTTCTGTTATATGACTTCGAGTTCACAAGACAACATCAACCGATGACCTTTTAGCAGACATTCCATGTGTACCTAACCAAACGTCAATGACTGAAGGAAGACAGTGTTTCTATGCCTGTCTCTGGCACTCATAACAGCAACTAGTTATAACTTTTCATATTGTAGATAATACTTAAAAAACAAAGAGGCATATAATTTATGTGCGTATCTGAGTATATATGTATAATATGTAGTGGTTCAACAAAATATATACCATCATCATCACTGTTTAACGTCCATTTTTCCTTGCTAGCATGGGTTAGACGAGTTATCCTGTTGTAAGAAATGCCAGGTCAGGTGACCATGTTGAGCTCATACAGAACTCATACAGAATTCTGGCTTGGTTTCTACAGTTGAATGCCCTTCCAAATGCCAACCTCATTTACAGTGTGGACTGGGTGTTTTTTTTGTTGTGACACCTACACAACCACTTTACAGTTTGGGCTGGGTGCTTTTTGCAGTGTCGCCATCACAAACACTTTACAGGCTTGAAATTTAAATACTGGGGTTTATCATACCAACTAAAAGTTGTGGTGCTCTAGAAATGGCTTACAGTACAATGACTGAAACCAGTGAAAAAGTAAGAGTCCTGATAGTCGTTGAGCAGAGAGTTTAAGCAATCACTCAACCTACTAGAAATGGTAATCAAAATCTCTTTCCAATCACTTTGTATGGTCTTTAAAATGAAAGTCATCATCATCATCATCATCTTCGTTTAACGTCCATTTTCCACGCTAGCTTGGGTTAGACGTATACATCAATTAATGTAGTCTTAGATATATTGTGTCTGAATAAAAGATGGGATCATAATGGACTGAATGTACAATCAGAGCTGAGATGGGGAAGAGTTAGATTTAGACCTTGTGGAGCCCAGGGCACTTCAGGTTTGGCAGGGCCCTCATACACAAAAAAATAGAATACACAGCAACTCCCCCCAATTTTACATAGTTAGCTTGGTGCAAGTAATTATACATACAAGTATTAAATTCAAAAATTCTAACCATCCTAAAACTAAAAAGCCCAGCTGAGGGCACAAATACATTGCTACAGCTGTCACTGGGGGAAGCCCCCACAGCAGAGGGTCTGGGACAATTTCCCCCTTTGTTCCCCCATTAAATCCTTTCCTGAGGTGGGGAAAAACAACAAGAAAGGATATTTGTTTAATTGATAACCCATGCCAGAATGGAAAACATTGATATGGAGATGACAATGATATGATGAAGACATAAGAGAGATAGATTTTAACCATTTTCTTACCAACCTGGCCAAAACTGACTCAAGTTCTATGAAACAAAACCACAAATTTTCAAGTGTATTTATTTAAATTAAAATCTTCAAACATAATTTAATATAAGAATTATATGTTAAGTCATTATTTTTGTTATGAAATAATTAATAATTTTAATAAATTTATCCAAATTATTTACTAATTACCGTATTTCCCAGCATCGAAGATGCTATTTGTTTCCTAAAATACTATGTGTTCTGGAGGCTGAAGGTTGTTTATTATTTTTTTTCAAATTTTTGGTTGTTAAAATTAGGGTGCATCCTCGAGGACGAAGCGTCTTCAGGGCCAGGAAATACGGTAATACAAATAGTGTATATATTTCATTAGAAATAATGTCACAACAGCGTTAATATAGGACCAAAAGAGATAAAACTAGATTGTATGAAGCATCTAGTGTGGTGCTCTTTGAAAAGAAAATCTAAGTAATTGTAAGATTAATGCGAATTATTAAGAAAAATATTTCAATATAAAATGAAGAATACACAATAAAAAACTAAATATCAAAGAAATAAAAAAACACACCTGTTTGTAGATGATGTTTTGGCAGGACTCAGAATTTCTGGGGCTGCAAACATAAATGAGAAAAATTGATAAAGCTTGTTTTAATAGAGTTTGTTACAACAGAACTTGTTAAACACTTTAGCATTTACATTAATCTATGTTTACTATTATATTTTCACGGTAAAGGCTTTACCTCACATAATTATCTCACATAATATCAAACATATGAGATTTTGATATTATTTCTTATAAGAACAATACCTTAACATCAGTATGAGTGGCTGGTTACAGCCAGTTTGAACAGAAAGAGCTGAGAGAATTCTGGCCAGATATGGCTAGTATAAATGCTAAAGGGTTAAACAATTATACAACATAGATATATGTTCAGGCAAAAAGTAATATGATTTGATGATGACTACAACCCACAGCAGAAGTTGACTGCGAAATATTTAGGAGGGGAATGTGAAAGTTTTTGATGAGTGTTTACAGACAGAGATAATGTAGAAATAAGATACATACTAACACATAAAAACATGTTAAAACTATAAGTATGATAATAAACAGATTGGTAACTTTTTAACCCTATAGCATTTACATCACTCTATATCTACTATTGTATTTTCATGGTAAAGGCATTATCTCAAATAATATCTCACATAATATCGAATCTATGAGATTTTGATATTATTCATTTTGAGAATAACACCTTAACATCAGTATGAGTGGCAAGTTATGGCCGGTTTCAACAGAAAGAGGTGAGACAATTCTTAACGTAATCCTCAAGGAGATCCAGTATTCCACAGTGTGACAAGTCTGGCCCTTCGAACGACAAGTACAGTCCATCCTACAGGCTTTCAAACAATTTCCTCCTACTAAATTCCATTCACAAGGCATGGGTCAACTTGAGTTTATGGTAAATGACACTTGCTCAAGATGTCACACAGTGGGATTAAACCCAGCAGCTACGGTGTGTCCACTTAATACAGATAAGGAGATATTGGATAACATAGTAATAGATATATTATGTCTGGGGGACAAAAGAAAGGAAGGTCATGGCTGGAATGTCTTTAAGCAAAGATCTGCTCTATTAGGGCTAAGCTGGGGCTAAACAATAACAGCAGCAACAACAACGAATTAAGATATGTCTGTAGTTAGCAAATAGAAACCATACCAAATACAGAGCCTATGAACAAGATAAGGACTCTCTGACCCATGTTGTTCATATAAGGGATTGTCATCGCTGGAATGTCTTTAAGCAAAGATCTGCTCCATTAGGGCTAAACAATAACAATGAATTAAGATATGTCTATATTTAGCAAATAGAAACCTTACCAAATACAGAGCCGATGAACAAGATAAGGTCTCTCTGACCCATCTTGTCATGGACCATGACAAACAGTCAAATCCATGCAGCATGGAAAATGGACATTAACTGATGACGACGACAATGATGATGATGATGATAATGGATCATTCATTTTTATTTCAAATAAATGCATAATTATATTTGTGTAGGTATGCATGTGTGTGTGTGTGTGTGAGTGTATGCATGTATGTATGTGTGTGTGTCTTTATGCGTTTTTGTATATATGTGCACATTTATATTTGCACTTGTGTGTGTGTGTGTGTGTGTGTGTGTGTGTGTGTGTGTGTGTACATGTTTGTGACTGTATGTGTGCATGTGCTTGTGCCTGTACATGTGCATGTGTTTGTGACAGTATGTGCGCATGTGTTTGCACCTGTATGTGTGTGTGTGTTTGTGACAGTATGTGCACATGTGTTTGTGCCTGTATGTGTGTGTTTATATTAGTGCATCAATTCAATTCTGACTCATTAGTTGGTTATAAAGCATTAACCCAGAGAACTTACTAAAAGAATTAAAAACAAAAGACTTTCAAGGTAAAACTAACAAACTAATCAGGTGCTTTAGTGCAAAGCAATTGTCCCACTTGTTTTTTATGATCAAAAATATTCTTAGCTTAAATGCTAGCTGAGATATTAACACTTTTTATGTAGATTCCCAAGAACACAATTCACAAGAAGAGATACATGTGTAAAAACATTAAATTATAATCATGGAAAGAAAAATAAAAGTAAATAAGAAAATATAATAAAAGAGGATCTTTGACTTCAAATGGGTCTAAAGTTGATACTATGTATGAAAGGACAGTGCACTACGGGATGATCAAACGCAAGGAGGACCCCAAAGGTCTGTATTTAGAATAACATACAACATACTTAAAGATTATGACTATAAGTCTCTATACAGTGAGCTTCAATTATGAAAGAGAGAAGACAAAGTAACAAAGGAAGGAAGAAAAGAAAGAAAAGTGACTGGTGTGAGTTTGGGGGGTTTGGGGGGTAAAATGTCCTCAGATTTACTGATGCAAGACAAATTGTCTGTGTGTTTTTTTTAGAAATATGAAGAGACAATTCAGTGCAAATTATTAGAATTAGAACTGTCAAAATACTTGACTGTACTAAATAACTTGTAGATTTCTTTGTGTAAAGAAACAATATTTGAAACCTATTTAATCCTTTCCTTACCATATTTCTAAAGAAAATCACTGCCAATGGTTTTCAAATTATGTTCTACACCTGCTCTCCCAGTCCACCCTGTAAGGTGGTCATGCTGGTACTGCAACAAAAAGCACCCAGTCTACCCTGTAAGGTGGTCGTGCTGGTGCCACAACAAAAAAGCACCCAGTCCACTCTGTAAAGTGGTAGTGGTAGTACCATAATAAAAAATCTTCCAGTACATAATTGTTTCTACTTGTGGCACAAGGCCAGCAATTACCCAGTGTATTACTGGTACTTTATTTTATCGACCCCGTAAGGATGAAAGCAAAGTTAACCTCGGCAGGACAGTACATAATGTAATGTGATTGGCATTACAAAGGGCATAGAAAAGCCATCAAAAGCAAGCCCCAAACAGATCTGTATGAGCAAGATTTGGTCTTCTGACCTGGCTAGCATCAACCTGTCCAACCCATGCAAGCTTGAAAAATAGATGTTAAATGGTGATGTTGATGTTGAATACAATCAAAAAGTAGGAGGGATTTAGTAATATAATTAACTTTCTCATGATTAAGCTGATATTTGGAGCATGACATAACACAGGCTCTTATGCAGAATTAGGATGGAAGGTTTTTAGATAAACTTAAGCACTTTAAAATAAACAATTCTAAATCATAGAACCAAGGGCAACTTCAGGTTGTTTGATATCAAAAGGGTTAATAGCTACTAATAGAATTTGAAGGATTTATTATAAAAGTAAGGCAATTGCATCCATGAATCTAAGGTATATAGTATGAGTTTTACTGTATGTATATATGTGCTTTTATATTTGTCTGTGCACAATTTATCTATGCACATGCATATGTATGTGAATCTATATTAGTGTTATATGTGTCCACGTGTATGACTGTATGCATTTATGGAAGTATGTGTGTATTTATATTTGTGTGTGCACACTTGTATGTGTTTGTCTATGTAAGTGTGTATATATATATATATTTATTGTGTATTTGCACATGGGTGTTTCTGAGCCAGTATGTATTTATTATGCATGTGAGGTGTATGGCTTACAATCGTAAGGTTGTGAGTTTGATTTTTTGCAAGGCATTGTGTCCTTGCAAAAGACACTTAATTTCATGTTGCTTCAGTCCACTCAGCTGGAATAAATGAGTTGTACTTGGAAATCAAAAGGCTAGCATTGTCACATACTGTATCACACTAAATCTCCCTGAGAATTAAATCAAGGAAGAAATGTCAGTGGAATGCTCAGACACATGTACATTAATTTCAGTAGCAGGCTGTTCTATTGTTTGAACAATAAACAGTTGGCAGCAGAACCAACACATGTTCAACAACAATAACTAGATACATATGATTTATGTATGGGTTATGGGTGTGTATATATATATATATATATATATATATATATATATATATATATATATATACATACCCATAACCCATATATATATATATATATATATATATAGAGAGAGAGAGAGAGAGAGAGAGAGAGAGAGAGAATACATGATGCACTTACAAGTAACAGAACAGAATAAAAGAATTAGAATGGCATTTATAAAAGATATTTCTTTTCCATAAAACAGACCTCAAAATCGTAGGCCCATGCCTAAAATGTTTTCTCTTTTCTGCTCTTACTATACTCAATACAACATATATTCTGACTGTCACACAACATACATGTGAACCAATGAAGGACACTTTATGCGGCTTCTAGATTTATAGAAAAAATAACAGCTAAATGTCCCTACCATCTCAAAAAATAAACTGTGCATTGGATAATGTAGACATAAATACACAATAAAAAAAATTGTGTTGTCATAGCTGGAATACTGTTGATCAGACTGTTCAATCAGGACTGGCCTGAGTTTAAACAAAAACAACATGACTATCAGGCGTTATCTTACACAAGATGACTTGAGTGCAGCAGTCATCCGGCGTAATATTCCTTGATTGTGACATTGTCCCACACAACAAACAATCTTACTATCACACAACATGCCTTGAATGTCTTACAAACTTTGGGTTTCATTCACAAACATTTGATCAGTTAGCAATCAATGTAATATAAGTCTGTTTAACCCCTTCGATATTAACTTGTCTAAAACCACTCTTGGTTTCACGATACAGAACTGTTTACGTTAAAGTGTTTATCAACTTGCCTGAATATGTCCTGAATATGGTTTTATGAAAGAACTATTTATTTTAAAATGTTCATATTTAAATTAAAACCTTCCATTGTTTTATGTAAGAGCCTTTTATTAAGTAATGTTACAGACATTTTCAAAATTAAATTAAATACTCAGACAAAATATTTTATTATTATTATAAATATGGAAACAAAAGAGGTGAAAATACAATAGCATATAGTGAGTAATGTGAATGCTATGAAAGGCTGGTTACAGCCAGTTTGAACAGAAAGAGGTGAGAGAATTCTGGCTAGATACGACCAGTTTAAATGCTAAAGGGTCAAAGTAGTTCTGAAGAAAAGTCAGCACATGACACAGCATGTAAGCAAGTACAACTCATTTTTGCCAGCTGAATAGACTGGAGTAAGGTGAAATAAAATGTTTCACTCAAGGACACAATAATTCACTGGGAATTGAACTCATGACCTTACAATCACAAGCTGAACATGCTAACCACTATGCCATGTAACTTCACCAAACAACAATATCAATAACAACCTAATCCTAGAGATTTAAAACCATGATGTGTTCATTGAAATACAAATATTTACTAAAATAACAACAGTAGTGGCTTTAAAATTGCAGTGTTTATACTTACTATGGACAGAATTTTCTGAAGCTAGTTTACGAAACGTAAATGATATTCTTGTTTCTCTTTTGACCAAAGTCATGGAACCATCTGGAAGTGGTACAATGTCCGACTTTCTTGGAGTGATTCCATGGGACCAGATATATCTAGATTCTCCACTCATGACCAGAAGACTTCTTCGTGGTAGAACTACACTCCTGCGTTGGGCATCAGGGTGGTGAAACTCCATAACAACCTGAAACGATAAAGAAATATGTGTTGGACCTCCATCAGTTACAACGATGAGTGTACCAGTTGTTTGACCAACAGAACATCTTGTTCAAGAAATTAACAGGAAAGTAGCTGAGTATTCAACAAATACGTAGTTCTCAGGGAGATTCAGCATAACACAGTGAATGATAAGGCTGGTTCTTTTGATTTACAGGTACAATTAATTCTATATAAACAGAAACAGGAATTTACAAAATAAAACTCAAGTGGTTAAAAGATAACTTTCTAAAGACAAGGTTGTGTGATTCAGGAATTTGCTTTACATTCATAGGGTTGTGAGTTCAGTCCCACTGTGCAGAATTTTGTTTAATCCTTTAGCATTTACATTACTCAATATTTACTCTTGTATTTTCCTGGTCAAGGCTTTATCTCACATAATATCGAAACTACAAGATTTTGATGTTATTTATTTTGAGAACAATACCTTAACATTGGTATGAGTAACTGATTACAGCTGGTTTGAATAAAAAGAGGTGAAATGATTCTGGCTGCTAAAGGGTTAAAAGTTTTTTATTATAGCTTTGGGATGACCAATGTCTAGTGAGTGGAATGTGTTTCCTTGAACTAGTCAGCTGCATAACTAATCAAGTAGTACAAGATTACAGAGAGGTAACTATGTAGACATTGAGTTATAGTACAATGAATTAGAGACAGTATCAAGCTAGATGAGATGCAGTTCAGCTTTGAGAGGTAGAGCATAATGATGATGATAACCAACGGGTTACTGCACGGTTTCTGCTTACCACCTTTCATTCATATACCATAGGACAACCAAAGGCTTTGATAGAAGACACTTGCCCAAGGAGTCATCAGCTGGGATTGAAATTGGAATCAAGCAGATGCAAGCAAAATTTAAAGGACTCGGCCAAGCCAGTGCCTATACATACATTCATACACACCACACATCACATATATAACGCATATTAAACATTGCACTGTAATTACAATCCCGATAGCTTCATGACACATATGGTGTGTATGCACACGACAGATGCGAGTGTGTGATTGTGCATAAAATATAATTCTAAGAAACTATATTAAAATTCGTTTCCTAAAGGGACGTTACTCCCACAACTTGAAATCTAGAGTTCTCTCCCTGGAAAGAATCCACTAGATTTTTATTTCAATATTATGTATTTTTTCTCATACACACTGAAAAGCAGGGATTTTCGAGTGCAAACTGGACGCTTGTCCAGTCTGCACTGTAAAGTAGTCGAGTTGGTGTCACATCAATAAAGCACCCAGTCCACACTGTAAAATGGTCATTTTGGTGCCACGATAAAAAGCACCCAGTACACACTATTATTGTGGTTGGCATATAGGAAGGGCATCCATTCATAGAAATGCCAGAAACAGTTCTATATGAGTAAGACACAGTCATCTGATCTGGTTTGCCTCTCAACAGGACAACTCGTCTAATCCATCCTAGCGTGGGAAAATGGACGTTAAACAGTGATGATGATGATGATGATGACCCAAATGTGAGAATGATCATTTAAACAGATATACAAACATGCAAGCATATAACTGTAGAGAAATATTACATAAAGAAATTGCCGAAGAGTATATAATAGAAAACCTCTATAGTTAGAAATAAAATATATCTCACCATGGAGCCAAGACTTAAAGAAAGAATTCCATCCTCAAAAGCAGAAGGAGTATCCACATGTGGGGGTATACCTACAAATACATATAAAGTCACTATCATGTGTTGATGTAGTAATTATCTATAAAGAGGCTAAGATGTTGTGAACAAAATCAAGACACCAGGACACAGAAATGCAAGCAATTGCATGTAGCCCTTAACTTACTGTAAAGATTTTGCAGAAAATATCTAAAAATTGATTTTTTTTTAATGCACATGTTTATAGTATTTTTACTAATGGACAGATTGTTGTCAAAATTTCTTTCAGTTTTAATATGATGCAACCATAGTGCTGTGTTGTAATTTTCCAGAATGTCTTGATAATGTGGCTTCATGTGGTACAAGACGTTAAGAATTAAGAATTAATCCTAATGCTTTAGTAGAAAATATCTGAAAAACGTGCTAGTCGATTCAAATGTTTATAGTATTTTTACTAGTGGACAGATCATTGTGAACATTTGCAGTGTCAGAGGAAAGGCTTCAATTTTTAATGTTATATTGTAATAGTGCTGCTTTGTACTTTTCAAGAATATCATGTTAATGTGGTTTCATATGGTACAGGACATTAAGGGTTCATGTAAAACAGAGGTTCTCAAAGTGGTCGCTACTGCCCCCCCCCCCCCCCCGCCATATTGAGAAAGCCCGGGGGGGGGGGCTGTAGAGATGATATAATAGTATATTAAATATCAAATGATACATATAAATAAATGTAGTAAAATTTAAAAATATATATTTATTTATACGGGTGATGTGTTGTTTCCTTGAGCAAGACACTTTATTTCACATTGCTCCAGTTTACTCAGCTGTAGAAATGAGATGATAGGGACTGGGGTCCCTATCATTCCACTTTAAAGTGGTCGTGGAGGTGCCACGGCAAAAAAGCACCCAGCACTCACTGTAAATGAGGTTGGTGTTAGGAAGGGCATCCAACTGTAGAAATCAAGCCAGAATCAGTTCCCGTCCCACCCTTGCAAGCAGGGAAAAGCGGACGTAAAATGATGATGATGATATATATATATATTTTATTTTCATATTACTATTACTATTATACATAGTATATATTATTTTATTTATTGTGGATTGGCAGTATCAGTAGAGGGTCGGACGCCATGCTTTGCAGCAAAGAGTTACGGCCCTTTATGGTCTGAGTTCAAATCCCACCAAGGTTAACTTTGCCTTTCATCCTTACAGGGTCGATAAAATAAAGTACCAGTAATACACTGGGTAATTGCTGGCCTTGTGCCAAAAGTAGACACAATTATATATTATTTACAATTTGCGTGTAGCTCAGGTCTCTCTGGAAATAGGGTTGAGGGGCACTGAGGGTATTACATGGCCGTGAGGGTGGCAGTGACAAAAAATTTGAGAACCTCTGATGTTAAAGAATAACTGATTACAGCAGAAATAAGATATGGTAATATCATCTGGAATATCCTTCCATGTACAGTTTAATTGAAGATCTGGTGAGATGTAATGAGATCACAACAAATAACACTAAGACTCACAGACAACAGGAAAATCATAGAGATTTGTTGTAGAACTATTACATCCAAGAGTTATTATAATGTATGGCAGTATTATTCATGTTTCAGACAAATGTTTTGTACTATATAATTACATCCCTTTATCAATAGTGCTGGTGCCATGATAAATGCACCCGGCCTACTCTGTAAAGTGGTATTGCTGCTGCCACAATAAAATGCACCTAGTCCACTCTGTAATGGGGTAGTTCTCACACCACAATTATATTCACCCACTCCACTTTGTAAGGTGGTAGTACTGGTGCTATGATAACATGCACCTAATCTACTCTGTAAAGTGGTAGTGCTGGTGCTATGTTAAAATGCATTCAGTACAATCTGTAAAATGGCAGTTCCAATGCAATAAAATGCCCCCAGTACACTCTGTAAAGTGATAGTTCTGGTGCCACAATAAAATGTACCTAGGACAATCTGTAAAGTGGTAGTAATGGCACCATGATAAAATGATTTAGTCCACTTTGTAAAATGGCAGTGCCGGTGACATAATACAATGCAGCCTGTATGTTCTGTAAAGTAGCAATGCTGGTGCCATAATAAAATACATGCAGTACATACTGAAAAGAGATTGGCATGAGGAAGAGTATACAGAGGTAAAAACCATGCTAAAATGGAATATGTGAGAAAGACATGATCATCTGATCTGTATAATCTTAGAATGTAACAAACCATCCAACCCATGCCAGCATAGAAAACAGACGTAAAATAGTGAAGATGATATATATACCTTGTCCTGGTAAGTATTGGTTGACAGTCAGCTGATCTGGACACTGTTTAATTAATCCTTGTTGCATAACCATTGAAATTAGTCTATCACATACTAGAGGGATTCCATTAGGAAGAGGAGAGCTTGGGTCGACATTGTTTGTGTTGTACATGAACTCATATCCATAGTGCTTTGCTTTTCTGTGTTTCAAAGTGGTTTGGCCTGTATAATTAAACAACAGTTATATCCAATAATTAGGTAATTAAATTTTAGGCAAAAAGAAATGTCCAGAAATCCCACTGGAGGGAAGCTGCAATAGAGGATGATCAAGAAAAATCTGGGTAGAGGTTGTGAGAGCGAACTTCAAATCGCTAAATCTAGCAGACGAAGGAACACGATAAGTGGAGAGATGCTGTGCTGAGTAGGACGCATCCAACCCATGCAAGCATGGAAAAGCAGGCATAAAAATGATGATGATGACCCACTCAACCTAAAAATGAAGTGCAACATATTCATTTCATTGTTAGCCTATAGCCCTAGGTCATCACTGTAGAGTAGAGTTATGATCAAAGGTATTCCAGTCATGACCAGCCCATCAGATTATCTAGGACTACATTGTAGAAAGTCAGCATCATTATTTAATGTCCATTTTCACTGCTAGCAATGGCTGGTTGGATGCATTTTAATCAGAGCTACTGACCCCTCAGATGGGCCAAGGACCCACATCTTGCTTACATAAATTCTCACCCTCTAGAGAGTACACTGGGTGCATTTTATCATGGCACCACCACTGGGGAGATTGTCATGTCTTTGACCCAACTGAAGAGTCCTCCTAACCTTTTCTTTGGCAGGTTTTCTATGGCTGATGCCCTTCCTATTACCAACCATTTTACAGAGTGTATTGGGCGCATTTATCATATTCTTTTGTTTTCTTTTTTTTCAAGACAGCATGATGTGATCTGATAATGACTTGGCTGGTATTTTTTGCAGGTTAAGTGGTCTTTTTGTTGGTTCATTAGACCTATTGCACACACACTCACTATGCAATGATACTGATGTGAAGTAGTGATATCTTTCAAATATAACATAGCTTTAGAGATGTGGGTGGCAGCAGCGGTGACAACCTAGATTAGTCTGAACAACTGATTGACTAATGTAAAGAGAATGGCCAGAATATAGAATATTATCATCTATATTTTCAACCAGTTTTGATACCCAACTAGAAGATGGAAATCGTTGGCAGCAAAGAAAGGACCCTATCTATTCTAGTTAACAAGTGATGTTAAAATGCGTTAAATCTAGCAATATCAAATCATTATTTAACAGCTATCAAAGCCAGATCCATTAATGAAATGGGTACGATACAGGATAATGAAACATAGTAGCCTAACTAGAACCACATAAAGTGTTCTTGTTCTTTTTCTCACAATTCATTGGGATTTGAAGATTTTGCCATTACTTCTAGAAAACCAAGTCACTCACTATATAGAGGCTCTGCTGCCGGCTCTGGATAAACCTATAACGTTCTGCCCATGTTAAGGTTAATAGCACAGATATTTTGAGAAGCTGTTGTTGTTGTCATTGCTGTTCAAAATTAGGTTAACCCTGAACTATCAAACCTATGATGAAAGGCATTCTACTTATAATCCAAGAGCATCTCATACCATCTTTATTTCCAGATAACAATCCAAATTATCCCTTTTTTTTTATAGCAGATAGTCTAGGAGGGTTCAGAATATTGATGATTGATAGAGAGTTTTGGAGAGCATGTATAAAAACAGACAGATGACCTGGCAGTCAGCACAGATAGATAGAAAGGTGTGTGATTTGGCTGCTGTTTCTAGCAGACCAAGTGACTGTGAAAAGATTTCTATTCACTAACAGTAGATGTGTATTTTCTTGTCTCGAGAGACATGAAGAGAACAATTCAAACATGAAGAGGTGTAATATATTTAACCAAGTCTTTAATATTTATTCTGCTATAAAATATTAAAAAAAGAACACATCTTACTTGGATTATCACTGTTGGCCCATTCTATAGCATTGATCAATAATGTTTCATAGTCTTCAGTGATGAAATCTTCTAAAACAACCAAGCCTGATGGCAGGTCTCTGGATGGAACAGAGCAAGAAGGAACTGCCAAATATAAAAAATATAGTTAGAGAATAGATTGATTACAGAGAATTATTTAAAGGTTCCATAGCAATACAGAAAATAACAAACTAGCAAAGTGAATGAAGTGTGGATCATAATGTGACCTAGCTGTCATGAATTGGTAGCAGATCTTCTGGCAGTATTACCTAATATATGGAAATCCCATCATGTAACATCCATTTTTCCATGGGTTGGACAGATTGTAAAGTTATGAAACAAGTCAGGTCAGGTGACCACGTCTTGTTCATATAGATCTGTATTTTATCTTGGTTTCTATGGCTAGATGCCTTTTGCTAATGGCAACCATATGGACTGGGTGCCTTTTATCATGGCATGAAAACAACCATCTAACAGGGTGGACTGGGTGCTTTTTATTGTGGCACTAAAATGAGCATCTAACAGGGTGGACTGGGTGATTTTTCATTGTCACCAGCAGAACCACCTTACAGGTTGGACTGAGCAATGATGTTGTGTCACCAGCACAACCACCTTATAAGGTGAACTGGGCACTTTTTGTAGTGTCACCAGCACGACCACCTTACAGGGTGAACTAGGTGCTTTTTGTCGTGTCACCAGCACAACCACCTTAGAGGATGGACTGGCTGCTTTTTGTCCTGTCAATGGACAGGAAAATGCCCACTTTGGTCATGACTGACTGATCATGGATTTAGCTCTCCAAGGCACAAACCTGGGCAGAGTATTTTGTAGAAGACCAACAATTGCTTATGTATGGAAGCCTCTCTTTTCTATGATATTGATGTCTAATGGAAAGACAAAGACCAATAAAACTTGGCACCAGTGTTGTCACAGCTGAACTTCCTGTTGACTGGACTGGAGAAATGTGAAATTTAGTCTCTTGCTCAAAGACAATGCCCTGCTCAGCCTGGGAATCAAACTCACATTCTTACAATTGCAAGCAGAGTGTCCTAACTACTAAACCATGTACCTTCACTTACTTATTTACTATCTATAAAATGACATAAATGTATTTCTCGTCTACTTTTCCCTGTAAAGTGGTTGGTGACAGGAAGTGCATCCAGCTGCACATAAACATTTGAGGTAACAAAACCATTTTATATATTTTCTGTTAAATCATTATAAGATGTTAGGAGTTAATGCTTTAATCAACCAGCTTACTGCATGTTATAGATATGGTCAAGCAAAGCTGAACAGGACTATTCAACAACTCATGCTTATATGTCAGTTAGAATGCAAACCTACATGACCAAAGGGAAAATGTATATAATCACAAAATAAAGAAAAATAGAATCTACTGAACACTTACTTGTTTTCAAAAAAGAAATATAAATGTTGTTTCCATTAGTTAGTTTTGTACCATTTAATTTATTTACTGCTTGGACTGCATCTTCTGTAGAAAGGTAACATATAAATGCATAAGGTCTTTCAGGAAGCATAATGATCTCTTCTGCACTGACATCTTCACAGAAAGCTTTCTGTATTTCTTCCTTGCTCACACCAGCAACAAGTCCACCATTAAATACACACAGAATCTAAAGAAAACAAACAGCAACTATGAATAATATTCAACATTGCTTTTCATTTTTTTTACCTGTTTCAACCACCAGACTGAAGCAATTCTAGAGCACAGCCATGATTTTAGATGATTATATGAATCCCATAACTTATTGTTTCTGTCTTGTACTTATTCTACTGCATTGAGCATAAGATATATCTTTGACATGACTACAATCCCGCATAGTATACAGTTTTGCTCCATATATTGTTGCAATAAGAGTTATTTTCAAAGTGGTTTTATAAAAAATTAATAAAAACTCCAAATTGATTTTGCCATTTTTTTTAACCTAACTGATTCTTATATAGTTGTAGTTTATTCTCTATCAGGTAAATTACATTTCATAAAGTGTAATTAAATTAGTTAAATGAAATTTCTACAGTCTTGAAAGTTCTACCTATCTTATAATGACAAATCAATATTTCGTTCAGAGGCAAATATACTCTTATCTTATATTTCCCCTGTAAATATTTTATAATTCATATCTCATATCACTAACTACACAGTCTCAGTGTGAGTGTGCGTCTGGGAAACATACACATATACACCAGGTCTGAACACAAAGGAACCAAACTCCCATTGTCATCGCCTCCCTTCTCTCCCACTCTCTCACTATTATGAACAAGTAGGAGCCCACACACTAGCCACCCCGGGTCCTCTGTGTACAGAATAGAGAAAGCGTTTCCTTGAAGGAGGGTGGGGGAGATGCATTGGAAAAGCAGTCATTCCAGCTTATGAGGCTCACACCTGCAGGTAGTTAGCTATTAAAAACAATAAATTGATTTTGTTTTTATTTTATCATTTGTTGTTTTACTTTTTACTTCATGGCAATTTTGTCCAAATCTCTCTGCAACAACAATGACTCCAAACTCTATTGGCTTTTGGACAACACCTGGGGATTCCTGGACATTCAATATAGAAATACAAAAATGATATCTCATCAGATTTACCAGATTCATTGAGTAAGAACATTTTAGGGTTCACTGGGTTTAGAGTTAGAGATCTCTCATGTTTGTGTATACATATAAAGAGAGCATGTGAAATAAATCTGGTGAATGAAAGGGGATATTTACTTTTTCTTATTTTGAGCTATCTCTATCTATCTATTGCGGGTAAAATTCCCAAGATCCATGGACGAATTCTCTCCAGCGGTCTCTATCACTCATCATCTCTGCCATGTCCCGCATCTCCAAGAGACCGGTGTCTGTCCTTAGAACATTAACATATGTCAACCCCGGTCTCCCTCTTCTAGTGTATCCATGCAGGGGCTCCCACAGGAGCATTGAGTGCAGTGTCAACTCTGAATGTCGGTGAGCATGTCCAGCTAACCTCAGTCTCCTCCGTGTTACTTTCGAGCTGACTTTTGGGAGGCTCCCATACAGCTCTGAGTTCTTCATCCTCAGTGTTTACTAATTAATCGTCAGTGCCATCCTCAGCATTCTCATGTAGCACCCATCCACCATCTGTATAAGTTTCTTGGTCAGTGTCCAAGTCAGCAACACCCGTACAGCAACACAGACTCCACTGTAGCAACGAAGAGGCGGATCTTCAGGTCTTTACAAAGGTCCAACTTCCACACCGATCTCAATCTTTGAGCTATATTGTTAACAATACCCAACATGTGTGGCATAACAAGTGGAGACTTGCAGCTTTCCCTTAAAAAAAAAAGTTAAATAACCTCACCCATAACTGTGGCACACAGAGGAATGTTCCAGGTTCAGATACATAGTGTGAAGAGATATATGTAGGCTTAGGTATATGTGTATATATATCATCATCATCATCGTTTAACATTCATTTTCCAAGCTAGCATGGGTTAGACGGATTGTCCCATTAGAGGCAAGTCGGGTCTGTTGACCGTGTCTAGCTCAAATAGAACTGTTTCTGGCTAGGTTTCTATGGCTGGATGCCCTTCCTAATATATATTTGAGAAAAGAGAACAATGACTTCACTGGTGGTTGGTATTCTTTAATAGTTCAAATTTTTACAGTAAGTTGTTATTCATATTAGTTATATTAAGTCCTTGATCATTTTCTGGGGAACTCTCTTGCATTCAGAGGCAATTGTCAAACTGGTCTATTGTGGTATTTTGATGATATATATATATATTAGAGGAATGGGGGTCTAGGAGTAGAGTGGTAAGTGGATATTTCACAAATAATCTTTTCTAATAGGAAAAAGAGATGGAAATTCAGTGAGGGCACTTTATTGTGGTAGTCAGAAGGGGTTAAGTGAGATAAAGGACCTTTGGTGAAGAGACAAAATAAAGCTAGTGACATAAGTGTATTTATATATTATTGACGAAAAACTCCCCAGTAAAATACTGGGTTATGGTGGGACGATAGAGGTGTAGGTACAAATGAGAACTGATCACCATGAAAAATTAGAAGGAGAGGTAAACATTTTCCACTATCATCATTTCATTTTACGTCCGCTTTTTCCCTGCTTGCAAGCGTGGGATGGGAACTGATTCTGGCTTGATTTCTACAGCTGGATGCCCTTCCTAACACCAACCTCATTTACAGTGAGTGCTGGGTGCTTTTTTGCCGTGGCACCTTCACGACCACTTTGCAGTGGAAAGATAGGGACCCCAGTCCCTATCATCTCATTTCTACAGCTGAGTAAACTGGAGCAATGTAAAATAAAGTGTCTTGCTCAAGGAAACAACACATCACCTGATCTGAGAATTGAACTCAACCTTTCGATTGCAAGGCCAATGCTCTAACCACTAAGCCATGTGCCTCCATATATATATATATATATACACACACACACACACATATATATATATATATATATATATATATACCAGATAGAGTGTGGTAAAAAAACAGATGGACCATAACCTACCAGAGCACTCGATACTTGGGGCAGTAGAGTGAGTAATATGAAAAGATTCTGTCATTACTACAACAGAGGTTCGACAAGCTTTTGATTCCAGAGTCGGGCCAGATCGAACCTTGAGCTGATCAATAGCGAATCACCAACCAATAAACTTAATGAAGGCTTAACCAATCGTCCTTGTATTATTACATATATATATATAAAGGGAGAGAGAGATAATCTCCCACATCCTTCACCCTCCAGCTCTCGTCCAACCCAAACACAGCTTATCCACTGATACGAGTAGCCTATTGTAGAAACAAGGCATTGCCAGTGTCATGATAAAATGCACACAACTCAATCTGTAATGGGGTAGTGCTGGTGTCACGATAAAGCACACAATCCATCCTGTACGGTGGTAGTGCTGATGCCACGCTAAAAGCACCCAATCCACCTTGTAAGGCGGTAGTGCTGGTGCCACGATAAAAATGTCCCCAGTACTTGTTGCAAAGTGGTTGGCAAACAGCCGTAGAATCGAAGCCCAAAACGGAACGAATGAGGAAGACATGGTCACCTGACTGGTTTCGCTTCAGAATGCGACAACCCGTCTAACCTCCGTAAGCATAGAAAACCAACATTAAACAGTGATGATGTCATTATACACACACACACATATTTGTATGTGTGTGAGTGTGTGTATGCTTGTGGGAGAGAATGAGTTGTAGAGCCCCGGTCATTATGATTGTACACTAAGATGATCGATATTGAACCGATTGTAGTAAGCCAATAAAGTTTATATATATATATATATATATATATATGCTGCAACAGTGACTTCGTTCCTACTCACTTTATTTACACACTGCACACTACAGTAGCCTTAACTCTGGAATACAACCCAACAAGAGACGGACCACGTAACATCTATATAACTAGTTTAGTGGGCCCCAACTAACCTTGTTTCCTCTAACGTTCTTTATGATGCATATTTTGCAGATACATTTTCGAAAGTATAGATTACGAATATGCAGATGGAATTTAAAACAAAGTAGTTGTGAACACACACAGTAACTACCGGTCTATGATCTTATTATTATCTCTCTCTCTACACACACATACATGCGGTGCCCCAGCATGGCCTCAGCCGGATGGATGGAACAGGTAAAAGAGTATATATATATATAATAGAAATAACTATAAAAATAATCTAATCTCCGAGCCAAGTTCTTTATAAATAACACCAGGGCGTCTGCTAGCAGTTAATAAACATTAAAGAAAAGTTAAAGAACAAATGAAAACAGCAGAATATCATTTCAAAATATCTTACATTAGTTTGTTCATCTGATATACAAATATTATCTAATCTCCGTAAAGTATGTCGACATCGCTGTAGTTTTTTCTTCACTTTTTTGTCTACAATTTTCGGTACACAGGCAGCCATGGGCGCCGCCATGATGTAAATCCCACAGTAAATATAGTGACGAAATACAACACGTGTATGTTCGTATATTCGCAGAATAAATTTTAGTTTTTAGTTGATTAACAATTTACAAAGGAATAAAATTTAAAGAATAGAAAAAAATATAATAATCTGATTTACATGAGGAACAGATTGAGAAATTAATATATATATATATTTTAAATGTATTTTTGGCACTACAACGCTATTAACTGTCAGTCGAAAGCAGCCGATGAAAACAAAACATCGTTTATTTCCGTATTACTAGCATGCGTAAGTGGAGTTACTTGGTGGTAGTAATACGGAAATAAACGATGACGAATGACGTCACCTTCGCCTCCTTTCATCGGCCGCTTTCACGACTGACAGCTATATATCACGTGAACACAATCACATTTTTCTTTCAAAAGGAAAAGTTTGGCGCCATTTTTCTCAAGGAAAGCGGGCAAATGTCTACAAACGCAAGAGAAAAGAAGAAATAATAAAAGCAAAAGATAAAAAAATGGTAAGTAATATCAAATAATTAGTAAAAACGTTATAGGAGTCGCATTACACGAATAATTAAGTTTCATACATATATATATATATGTGTATAAAATAAATATGGTTTTATAAATATAGTTTCCATTTATTACATATATATATATATATAAGTCGAGCACTCTTCAGTCAATAGGATTGTAAACCAATACTTAGAGCACTCTTCACTCCTATGACTTTTTCAATTTTCAACGGAAACTTCAATACTTATATATATATATATATATAAGTCGATTAACCCACTCGATATGCAAATTGGGCTACTCAGCCGTTAATATGCATAAGGTAAGTATATACGTTCAACAATCTGGCAAGAAGGTATACGTTGCTGACGATAGCTAACAAGCTTGAAACTAGTACAGCGTTCCTTTGTCAGTGTTGAACAAACGAGCAACGGTGGTTGCTAGACACTACGGCTTAATACGGGATGTTTGTTTACAAACACACCGAGCATTATAATAAATGTTCGGTGAATCCATACGTGCATATATATATGTGTGCATGTATGTATATATATATATACATACTACTGTACGTCGGTATACATATATGTATGTACGTGTACATACTTATATTTAAGTAACAGCCGTACTAAGAGTGGGAAATGAAATATCGTTTCATTTTTTCCGTTTATCGTTTTCGGTGCACCCGGCCGATTAACCCACTCGATATGCAAATTGGGCTACTCAGCCGTTAATATGCATAAGGTAAGTATATACGTTCAACAATCTGGCAAGAAGGTATACGTTGCTGACGATAGCTAACAAGCTTGAAACTAGTACAGCGTTCCTTTGTCAGTGTTGAACAAACGAGCAACGGTGGTTGCTAGACACTACGGCTTAATACGGGATGTTTGTTTACAAACACACCGAGCATTATAATAAATGTTCGGTGAATCCATACGTGCATATATATATGTGTGCATGTATGTATATATATATATACATACTACTGTACGTCGGTATACATATATGTATGTACGTGTACATACTTATATTTAAGTAACAGCCGTACTAAGAGTGGGAAATGAAATATCGTTTCATTTTTTCCGTTTATCGTTTTCGGTGCACCCGGCCGATTAACCCACTCGATATGCAAATTGGGCTACTCAGCCGTTAATATGCATAAGGTAAGTATATACGTTCAACAATCTGGCAAGAAGGTATACGTTGCTGACGATAGCTAACAAGCTTGAAACTAGTACAGCGTTCCTTTGTCAGTGTTGAACAAACGAGCAACGGTGGTTGCTAGACACTACGGCTTAATACGGGATGTTTGTTTACAAACACACCGAGCATTATAATAAATGTTCGGTGAATCCATACGTGCATATATATATGTGTGCATGTATGTATATATATATATACATACTACTGTACGTCGGTATACATATATGTATGTACGTGTACATACTTATATTTAAGTAACAGCCGTACTAAGAGTGGGAAATGAAATATCGTTTCATTTTTTCCGTTTATCGTTTTCGGTGCACCCGGCCGATTAACCCACTCGATATGCAAATTGGGCTACTCAGCCGTTAATATGCATAAGGTAAGTATATACGTTCAACAATCTGGCAAGAAGGTATACGTTGCTGACGATAGCTAACAAGCTTGAAACTAGTACAGCGTTCCTTTGTCAGTGTTGAACAAACGAGCAACGGTGGTTGCTAGACACTACGGCTTAATACGGGATGTTTGTTTACAAACACACCGAGCATTATAATAAATGTTCGGTGAATCCATACGTGCATATATATATGTGTGCATGTATGTATATATATATATACATACTACTGTACGTCGGTATACATATATGTATGTACGTGTACATACTTATATTTAAGTAACAGCCGTACTAAGAGTGGGAAATGAAATATCGTTTCATTTTTTCCGTTTATATATATATATATATATGTCAATATATATATATGTCAATTGCGTTTTCCACTCCAGATATTTTCTGTTATTTCGCAGCCATTTTTTAATATTTGTACTCACTTATTCACAAGGCCGTTTTTACACCCTGTATCTATGTGTCTGAGCGTCTTTATGTGTGTATACTTTCTGTATATGTACACGAACGCCTCCGTATGTGCGTGTGTATATATATGTGTCTGTGTGTGTGTTTTTATATCTGTGTTTTTACATCTATTTTTTTACATTATTATTTTTCGAGGTTAACTTTGCCTTTCATCCTTACGGGGTCGATAAAATAAAGTACCAGTAATGTACTGGGTAATTGCTGGCCTTGTGCCAAAAGTAGAAACAATTATTTTTATGTGTGCGCATGTAAGCGGGTCAACGTGCGTGAGTGTATGTATGTGTGTGTGTCCGTACTGAATGTATGGATGTGTAAGTGTGCGTATGTATATATGTATGTATATATTTATGTGTGTGTGAGTATACAGTCGCGTACGTTCGCGTGATTAGATATACATGGGGCGAGGTGTATGTATGTATATGTGTGCATCCTGTGTGTGTATGTATACTTGCATACGCTTTTGTCTGCACGTTTTTGCGTGTATATATATATATTTTTTTTATAGATATACGTTTCTTATAGATATATGTGTGTATGTACGCGTGTACCTTGTTTGTTTTCTTTACTTCGCAATTTTTTTCTTTCTAAATTATTGTTCCATTTTTATAAATATATCGAGAATGATACTTTCTTTTTACTATTACACTCCCTTACCTCTTTTTCTTCCGCATATAAGTGTACGCGCGCGTGTGTGTGTGTGTTTATACGCGTGCCTTCATATTCTTATAACGTATCTAATACCCTGTTTTTCTGTATACCTGTCAAACGGACATTCATGTCTGTGTCTGTAGTTACATATACACAGATATACTTACCCTCATATATATATTTACGCACACATTTTCACTATACACACACATTTGTACATACATACATATGTACATCTGTGAGTGTATATACATACATATACACACACCTAAATATATTTCTTAAAAAAATTTTAATATTTTTTTATATATTTTATATGTCTATTGTATTACCTTCACCTATATTTACATAATCTTTCTTGCATTTCTTGAGGAGACTTTCCAAATATTTAGCTATGTTTTATATTGCCTCGTCCGACGAACGAATGAAGACGTTTCTTTCGTATTCGCCTTATTCGGGAAACCTCTGGTAATGAGGTAATTATATTGTATTGTTGTTTTTTATACATTAAATGTTGCTCTGGTACTTACATAGAGCACTCTTCACTCCTATGACTTTTTCTGTTTTCAACGGAAACTTCAATACCTATATATATATATATATATATATATATATATATATATATATATATATATATATATATATATATATGTGTGTGTGTGTGTATATAATAATAAAGAAGAAAGATGGTACTTATTTCGAAGACATATGTCATTTGTATCATATCTGCCCTACGTGTTTTCTTCCGACAAAAATCCATGCAAGATGTAAATATCCGTTGATATGAGATATTCGTTGATATCCGTTGATATGAGAACACGTAGGGCAGATGTTATACAAATGAAATACGCATAATAAAATAGGGGAGGGCAAATGATACCGTCTTTCTTGTTTATTATTATAACCCGCCGAGGTTAACTTTGCCTTTCATCCTTATGGGGTCGATAAAATAAAGTACCAGTAATACACTGGGTAATTTCTGGCCTTGTGCCAAAGTAGAAACAATCTATCTATCTATATACTACTAAAACTCTGATCTTGATTGCTTGCTTGCTTGCACACACTTTCTCTCTATATATATGTTCATATTTGTGTATATACGGGTTGTCCCCCCAAAAAAATGTATACCCACTTTGATTGCCTATACATGCATTATTTGTTAGGATGGTGTACACATTTTTAGGGACCCCGGTATTATTATATATATATATATATATATAGTGTCCCCGAAAAATGTATACACACTTTGATTACCTGTACAGGCAATATATATATATTAGAATGGTGTATACATTTTTAGGGACCCCGGTATATATATATATGGTGTCCCCGAAAAATGTATACACACTTTGATTACCTGTACAGGCAATATATATATTAGAATGGTGTATACATTTTTAGGGACCCCGGTATATATATATATATATTGTGTCCCCGAAAAATGTATACACACTTTGATTACCTGTACAGGCAATATATATATAAGAATGGTGTATACATTTTTAGGGACACCGGTATATATATATATATATATGGTGTCCCGGAAAAAATGTATACACACTTTGATTACAACCGGTCACGAGTAGTCTAGTTATTATAATAAAACTCCGGATAAACATAAACTGTTGAGTGTTTGTCATCTCTTATGAAGAGTGGGCAGATTTTCAATCAACCAACTTTCCTTAGTTGAATAAATATATGTATATATATATATACGTATATTTTCTTTAATATTGCAACATTAAAGGAATATATCCTTCTGAAAGAATCGCGAGCAATTTATAATGTTATTTAAGCATTGGTAATGTTATTTATGTATATATTTAAAACATATTTACTGTTATTCTACTGTAAATTTATTTATATGCTTTGTATATATTATATATACACAAATAATGAACCTGTATATTAAAACATCGTTTGTATTATTCAATCAGTTTATTGAACAACTAGAATGTATTGTACTTTATATGTCAAGTACTTTATACATATATATATATATACATATATATATAATGTCAAGTACTTTATATATATGTATATGTGTGTGTGTATGTATGTATGTATGAGTCTATATATATGTATGTATATCTATATATATGTGTGTGTGTGTATGTATATATGTGTATGTATATATATGTGTTTATGCATGTGTGTGTGTGCGTATGTATATATATGTGTGTGTATGCATATGTGTGTGTGTGTATGTATATATATGTATATATATATATATATATATGAAGATAAATTAAGAGCCATAGAGTCGCGTTATTCCCTGTAAATTATGTGCTCAAAGGGAAAGGAATCCTATACATATTGTATATATATATATATATGCATGTATATATATGCATGTATATATATGTATATGTGTATATATATGCATGTATATGTGTATTTGTATATATGTATATGTGTGTATGTATGTATATCATCTTCATCATCGTTTAACGTTCATCTTCCATGCTTGCATGGGTTTCGACGGGAGTTTTCCCACTTGAGACAAGAGTGGTTGTCTTGCTCGCATAGGACTGTCTGGCGGGTTTTCTACGGCTGGATGCCCTTCCTAACACCAACCACGTTTACAGTGTGGGACTGGGAGGTTTTTACCGTGTTACCTACACGACCACAGCGTGGATTGTGTGTTTTTTTGTCGTGACACCCACACGACCTCATTTGTTTCGGACTGGATGTTGTGGTACCAACATAACTTCACATTGAAAGGGGTGGTGTGGATGGGTGGGGGTAGTGGGACGGAGGTATATTTTTGTTAGAGGTGCCTACTGACTGTGGTAGGTTTCACTGTGTACTTAGGTAAGGCGAGTCTTCTGTATTACTGTGTAGCGCCAAAGATCTCGGTCCAGTGACATTGTCTTGGAGAGGTGTAAGTGTGTGAGGTAGGAATTTATCAAGTCGTCCCAGGTTTTTCTGGGTCTGCCTACTCCGTAGCTACCGTCTATTTTTATCGCCTTGCACTTTTTTATACAGCTGTCGTCTTTCATGCGCATCACGTGACCGTACCAACGTAGTCTTCTCTTGAGTAAACAGCATCTGATCCCTCTTATTTCTAATTTTTCCCTTAGTTCGTTTATGCTTTGCCGTTCACGTATATTGCTATTACACATCCAGCGGAGCATGCAAGCTTCGTTCCTCTCCAGTCTGCGTATATCCTCTGCACGCAATACCCAGGCTCACTGCCATGTAACATTGATGTTCGTATGCAGGCATCATACAGCCTGCCTTTCATTTTTAGAGAGAACCCTTTAGCGGCTAATAGTGGTATAAGTTCTCTGAACTTTTTCCATCCAGTTCTGACTCTAGCTACTGTACTTTCAGAGCACCCTCCACCACTGCTGATTTTGTCACCCAAGTAACGGAAGGTGTCCACTATTTCTATAGAACCATCTGTGCAATGGAATGAGCTAGTATTTTGTGGGCACTTGCTGCTACTTATTGCACCAGACCACCGGCCACATATAAAATCTATGTTCTTAGTTAGCTTACCTGTGATCCCACTACATCTTTTATGCACCCATACTTTGCATTTGGGACATAAAATGGAGTTTCTGCCTACTCGTTTCCTACACACTGAGCATGGCCATTTCCCGGATGGGACCGGTGCCCTATTTTCCTTCCTACAAACTAGAACTTTAGTCTTAGACAAGTTAATTTTAAGGCCTTTTGATTCTAGGCCATGCTTCCATGTTTGGAATTTCTTCTCTAGTTCAGCTATTGATTCAGCTATGAGCGTTAGATCATCTGCGTATAGGAGTTCCCATGGGCAGCCGGTCTTGAACTCCACTGTTATAGCCTGAAGAGCAATAATAAATAGGAGGGGGCTAAGAACGGAGCCCTTATGAGCACCAACTTTTACGCTAAACTCTTCACTATATTCATTGTTAATTCTAACCTTGCTGACTGTTTCTTTATACATGGCTTGTATAGCTGTCACAAGCCATTCATCAACACCTAGTTTTCTAAGAGCCTACCAGATAATGGAACGGGGGACTCTGTCAAAGGCTTTCTCCAAGTCGACAAAAGCTAAGTATAGGGGTTTACTTTTAGCTAGGTACTTCTCCTGTAGTTGTCGTACAATGAAAAAAGCGTCTGTGGTACTTTTACCTGACACAAACCCGAACTGCATTTCATCTAGATCAATTCGCTCTCTGATTAGTTGCGCTATTACTTTTTCTGTGACCTTCATGACCTGGTCGATTAATTTAATGCCTCTATAGTTACCCATATCTAGGGCATCTCCTTTACCCTTGTAGCAGTTATGATAATGCTGCTACGCCAGTCCTTCGGAACAACCCCATTCTGTATGACTTGGTTTACTATCCGGATGACCATAGTGTGTCCCACCGTTCCAGATGTTTTCAGCATTTCAGCAACTATTTCCGAAGGTCCAGCCTTTTTACTCGTCTTCATATCTTTGATTGCCTTACTTATTATACTACCTTCAACTAGCACTGCTGGTCCCTCTATTGGATCGATGTGGGGGAGATTGTCTTTCTCCCATTTATTCTCCTCATTTAGTAGCTTTTCGTAGTGACACTTCTAAGCTACCTTCTTATCAGCGTCAGTGATGGCAAGTACACCATCATCATTAAGGACACACTTCTCTCCGACAATATCACGGTTTTCCTTGACACATTGCCTAGCAATCCTGAACACCTCACGTCTTTGGTCCTCGCGTTGTAGAACATGCTTGAACTTTCTTTCCTCTGTTTCTCTTCTTGCGAAGTACACTTGTCTGCTAGCTTCCCTCCTGGCCACTTGATAGTCTTCTCTACTTCCCCCATCCCGCCATACTTTCCAAGCCTGCTTTTTGGCCTTAATTGACTCCTCCACCTTACTGTTCCACCACCACGTTACTCTCCTCCTGCCTATAGGCCTGCTCCAGCCGCAGACTTCATCTGTCGCCATCAGCAGGTTTGCTTTCAGGAATTCCCACTATTCCTCTATATTGTACGACTCTAATTGCTCTTCCTTACTGTCGAAAGCATCAAGTAATATGCTTTTAAATTTATTACTGGTTGTGGGGTCCTTTAGATTCCATATTTTTCTCCTGATGATAGTCCTCTTCTGTTGTCGAGAACGTCTCGTCCTGACTATGAGGTCGCTAATTATGAGTCTATGTTGAGAGGTGCATTCTTCATGGGGGAGGGATTTAGTGTTTACAACAGACACTCTGTCCCGTCTTCTGGTAAGGATATAATCTACCTGGCTGGTATGTTCTCCTGATCTGTAGGTGATCAAGTGATTGTCTCGCTTTTTGAAGTTAGTGTTACAGATAGTTAGGTTATTTGCGTCACAGAATTCCAGGATTCTGGAACCTTCCTCATTTCTAGTACCAAACCCATAGCCTCCATGGATTCCGTCATAGCCGTCACAATGTTGTCCAACGTGACCATTTAGGTCGCCAGCAATAATTATATAGTCACTGTCGGTTATTTGGGAGGTAGTGAGCATCAGTGTCTCATAGAATCTGTCTTTTATAGCGCCAGGCAGTCCGGATTGGGGTGCGTACGCAGATATTACTGTCACAGTAGTTCTATTTAGAACAAGTCTTATTTTAATTATTCTGTCGTTCACTCTATTTACGTCTATTATCTTATCCACCCATTTTTCTGCTAACATGATTCCTACCCCACCCAGCCCATTGTCATTTCCCACCCAGAAAAGCTTATAGCATCGTTTTTTACCCACAATGAATCTAGCAGACCCGCCCCTCTACCTGGTCTCTTGGATACATCAAACGTCAACCTCGTTACGTTCAAGCATTTCTACAACCTCGTTAGAGCGACCTTTTAAGGTGCCTACATTCATGGTACCAACTCTGAAGTTTTGGATTGCGTTTGGTGGGTGGGGCGTGGGGAGGGGTGAGGGGGATGGGGTATGGGTTATGTTGGCCATCCACGGCTGAAACAAAGAGGAGGAGTCCTTGCCCTTTCGTCCGGCAGCATGAGGTGAATTTGTCGTTATCTTTGGCATTGTCTCTGAGTGTCCAGATTCTTCAGACTCTCCAGAATTCCGTAGTCCATCCATCATATCGAAAAGCAACCAGAAGTGATAGCATAGGCCGCTGACTTATGATTGGTCCAAATAATAATGGTGGAGAGTGGGGGGCGGGACGGCGGGAGGAAGGGGTATGGGGAAGTCAGCGAGCGAGGAGAAGGTTTTAAATAAAGCATATAACAGTAACAAGCGATATACTGGGATTTTAAAATACACAAGATTATTTAGAACAGCCAGACAGAATTATAGAATAGCATTGAGAAAGTAGGATTGGATTCTGGGCGATTATACAGATATATGGATGAATGAACCGAAGGGTGGGGAGACAAGAAGAAAATGGTATTTTTACATTACATTTTGTAGAAGTGTATATATGAATGTATATATATATATGTGTGTATGTGTATATATATAGATGTAATCTGAATAGTATGGTAGAATATTAAGTGTTAAATGTTAATTGAACAAGTACTTTCATGCTTTCGAAATCTTCAGGTTCATATTCTGTGGTGACAGTCAAGTTTGCAATTTTCAACTGTAATGAGATGGGTAAATTTTGTGCCTTATATACAGTGAAAAGCGGCTACAGAATGCTAAATTTTGCAAACTGTATTTCGACCAATTGGTGTGTAGTTTCACTGGATTACTGAAGCTGATTGGTTTAGGCGTCATGGTTGGTTGAGCATGTCTAACGACTTCTATTTGGCTCTATCCAAAGCATCAATTGTTTTGCTATTTTTAGAAATGATGTAAATAGCATTTTCTAGGGTTTTTATACCCTAAGAATTATTATTGTTCATTTAGCTTGAGTTGGATTTATGAATAAAATTCTTTTCTTTGATTTTTCTCTTGATTTCACTTGGCCTGTGTAATTTGTAGAATGGAAATATTATAAATATTTTCTGACCACATGTTGCTAGATGGTTACTCAGGGGTATCTGACGGACATTTGGGGGGGGGGGGGTCTCTGATTTGCTGTCGGTGCACCCATGCACGTTCCGATAGTGTATTTCCAGTTTGACGACATATAGTTCTTCATAATTCCGGCATTTAATGCAGTAAATTAGATTTCTGCTTTTGCAGTTCATATTTGCATTTGGGAATATTTTTTAAAAATTCCAACCCAAGCTAAATGAACAATAATAATTCTTAGGGGTATAAAAACCCTAGATAATGCTATTTTCATCATTTCTAAAAATAGCAAAACAATTAATGCTTTGAATAGGGCCAAATAGAAGTCGTTAGACATGCCCAACCAACCGTGATGCCTAAACCAATCAGCTTCAGTAATCCAGTGAAACTACACACCGATTGGTCGAAATACAGTTTGCAAAATTTAGCATTCTGGAGCCGCTTTGCACTGTATATAAGGCACAAAATTTACCTCTCTCATTACAGTTGAAAATTGTAAACTTGACTGTCACCACAGAATATGAACCTGAAGATTGCGAAAGCATGAAATTACTTGTTTAATTAACACTTAATATTCTACCATACTATTTCATTCTAATACCATTATAATTTTAAAGGATTGTAAATAAAACGAGTATCTTTTATTAATATAATCTTCTATACACAATCATACACACCCGTGTATATTTATTTATATATATATATATATATATATATATATATATGTATATATATATAGCTTTTAAGCTATTTTGTAGTATCTCTGTTCACACCACTTATATTAAATTTATCTCCCTGGAGCTTTGTAAAAGTCTGAGAGATTGGCTACATATGTTTTATATTTTTTTTTTGTTTAGATGGAAGACAAAACAGAAGATGAATACAAAGATGAAGAAGAGAAAGATAAAGATGAAGAACCTCACTGCACCGCACTGCACAACACCACACTGCACCGCACTGCACCACACCACATCGCAGTGCACCGCACCACATCACACCACACTTCACCACACCACATAAAAACATACCACACTACTCCACATCACACCACAACAAAACACACCACTCCTCACTACAACACACCACACTACTCCACACCATATAACACCACAACACAACACACCACACCTCACTACATCACACCCCATAAAAACACACCTCACTACATCACACCACATAAAAACACACCACACTACTCCACACCACATAACACCCAAGATTTTGTCCTCATCTTTTTTTCATGTGTTATCAACTAATCCGAACTCCAAGATGTTTGTTATTGACTCTCTCTTCATGGAAAACTTAGGTGGATGCACTTCTCTCATTTAACCCCAGAGTTTTCTCTAAGATTTTTCGTATGTTATCAACAAATATGACCCCTAAACCAGTTGGAAATGATTAGTTGTTCTAGGAAAAAGGAGGGGTAAAGCAGGTGGAAAAACCATTGTCGTTTTGTAGATATATACCCTAATGATTTTTCTTCGGTCTTCTTTTGAGTGCTATCAACTAATCTGACCTTTTAGTTGCTCTGAATCAATGTTTTTCTTCTGGGATTTGGAAACTAAAACTAAATTAAACATAAAATTAAATCTAGCCCCAACCCTAAACTCTAAATCTAAACCAAACCAAGCTAAATCTAAATATAAACATTACCTCAACCCTAAAACTAAACCCTAAACTTTACCCCAAACCTAAAACTAAACCCTAAACTTTACCCCAACCCTAAAACTAGACCCTAAACATTACCCCAACCCTAAAACTAGACCCTAAACATTACCGCAACCCTAAAACTAGACCCTAAACATTACCCCAAACCTAAACCCTAAACTTTACCCCAACCCTAAAACTAAACCCTAAACTTTACCCCAACCCTAAAACTAAACCCTAAACCTAACCCAGGGAAATAAGTTGATTGGAAGCATCTAGGAGGTCAGATTAATTAATAGCACAAGAAATAGCACAGGATATAGCATAGGATATAGCATAGGAAATAGCATAGGAAATAGCACAGGAAATAGCACAGGAAATATACCGAAAATGATTAAGTCCCACAACATGTGAGTGGGGTGTAGATCTGCAAAACTCTTTCCCTCTCCTCTTTCTCCAAAGCTCGTTGTTTTTGACTGGTTTGGAAGTCATATTCACTGAGAACGCATGAAAATAGAATCAAAGAGAAAATTCCGAGTAAGCAGGGGTTATCCGGGTGAAGGGGGGAACCACCTCATGCCGCCGTTTTCCTGGGGGGAAAAAGTCAGTTTCAAGCATCTTGGAGATTGGATTAGTTGATAGCACATGAAAAATAGGATGAACAAATTTCACATCACATCACATCACACCACACCACACCACACCACATCACACCACATCACATCACGTCTCGTCTCGTCTCGTCTCGCCTCGCCTCGCCTCATTTCACCACGCCACGCCACATCACATCACATTACATTTCACCACTCCACGCCACATTTCATCACATCACATTACATTTCACCACGCCATGCCACATTTCATCACATCACATCACATTTCACCATGCCATGCCACATCACACCACATCACATGCCATCACACCACATGCTACCACACTACATCCCACCACACTCCACTACACCATATCTCCCACCCTACATTGAACCACACTCCACTACACCACACCACTGTCCACTACACTAAACCACACTACACTACACTACACTACACCACACTACACCATACCACACCACTGTCTATTCGACTGTTTTCTATTTCGTAGGTATGTCCAGTTACAGTAAGAGAAAGTTATTTCAAAGGATCTGAGTAAGTAAACACTTCATTGACCATCATTTTAAGCAGAATCTCAGTGTAGTTTTAAATTGACCTTTTCATATGATTACACTTCAGTCTTAACTTAATCACCTGTAGATGGATGCTACATGTAATGTTAAAATTAGTTAAACACTGTTTCCCCCTTCTCATCACATGTGGATGCTACATGTGTATTGTTAACATTAATCTAACGTTGTGTCCCCCCCCCCCGCCTCACCATATCATACCACACCACATCACACCATGTTGTACCACACCAGACCACATAATACCATGCTATACCATATATATATATATATATATGAGCTCCCCACTCGTTATATTAACTGTATCTCCTCGGTGTTTCGTGAAAGTCTGAGAGATCAGCTATATATTTGTGTGGGCCCCGTTTGTGAGTCGAACCTTTCCCAGACTCGTCTCACTCACCGAGCTGCAATCCTGGGTCAATCAAAGACCGAGAAAACTGGGCGCCTGGCACACTGAGTGTGCCCAGGTGCTCACGGCTCTCTGGCAGGCGGACCCGACCCAGTTATCAGTGGAGACTCCACCGTGACATTCTATAGAGGGCTGGTACGCAGCAGGTGCACCGACGCCCTCAGAGAAGCCCTAGACATGGAGGAAGACGAACTGGCCAGCCTGTTCGGTAGGACATTCAGCCGGGACCTATGGACAACTTCCAGAAGTCCCTGGCCTGGCAGTGCTACCGAGGGGCTCTACCCGTTCGAGAAAAGCTTTACAGACATGGGCGCCCGGGTAGGGACCCCACCAAATAGATCTGTCCCAGATGCGTGAGCGACGAGGAAACCGTTGCACACGCATTGGTACACTGCTATAACAGGTGGGACCGATCCGGTTGACAACCAAGGCCATTGTAACAATTAAGCCGCCTCCCCCCTTCAAAGATGAAGGAGAGGTGGTGTTTCTGTGCGTAATAGCCATGGTGAAAGAGGTTTTATGGTGGACGCGTCTGAAAGGACTCAGGTCAGGCACCTTTCTCTCTAGCCAACAACTGATCCGTTTCTTCCGATATCATTTTGGAAGAAGGATCAGGACGGAGAGAGAGATGCTCAACCCCAGTCGTTTTTATGAAAGGTGGGTGAAAGTGGCGAGAATGGCCCGTGTGAATGGCCTTCTCTCTACATCAGCCTGTAGGTGGAAAAAAGGAAGGAACGAGGGAGCACCCTCTCTCTGTGCTCCTGAGGAGAAGGGGTTGCACACTTTTTTCGGGGGTGTGTGCAACCTCCCAAACGCCCCCTCCCTATTGAGGACTTTATTGTTAATTTTATATTTGTTATTTGTTTTCTTTACTTGCCTTTTTGTGTAAACTCCCCATTGTATTTGTCCCCTTCTTTTGCGCCCTAGTGGCAATAAATAGAAATCTATATATTTGTTTACAATTTTTTTTTATATTTAGATGGAAAAGAAGAAAAAGACGACGAAGCAGACGACTAAAATGAAGATGACAACAAAGACAAAGAAGACACGGGAAACGAAGATGACGAAAAGAAGAAAGTATGATCTCAGTTCAGTCTAAACCTAATGATTTATAGATATGATCTTAGTTCAGTCTTAACCTAATGATTTATAGATATGATCTTAGTTCAGTCTTAACCTAATGACCTGTCGATACGATCTATTTAGGTTTAACTTAAACAGTCAAAGATATTTGTATAAATTTTTGTTGATGTTTGACATTGTTTTTTAGTTATGAAATAGATTATAAGCTACATTATAGGATCACAGTGCATGAGCACACTGCTCTTTAAATTAACTTTATCTCCTCAGCACTTTGTAAGTCTGAGAGATAGGCAACATATGTTTAACATTCTTTGTTTTTGGTATTTAGATGGCAGAGGAGAAGATAAAGGCAGAGGAGAAGATAAAGGCAGAGGAGAAGATAAAGGCACAGAAGAAGTCAAAGGCACAGAAGAAGTCAAAGGCACAGAAGAAGTCAAAGGCACAGAAGAAGTCAAAGGCACAGAAGAAGTCAAAGGCACAGAAGAAGTCAAAGGCACAGAAGAAGTCAAAGGCACAGAAGTCAAAGGCACAGAAGTCAAAGGCACAGAAGAAGTCAAAGGCACAGAAGAAGACAAAGAAAATGAACAAGAAGAACAATTATTATTACTATTATTATTGTTATTATTATTTGTATTATTATAATCAAACTAAGCCACACTACATCAACCTATACAATACCATACCACACCAAACTGACAAACATTATACCATACCACATTATCCAACACCACACTACGAAACACTGTACGACCTCACATCAGACCATGCTATGAAACAATATACCATACTACACTATACAACAATAGACAACACCACACAAGACTATGAAACACTATACTTTACCACACTATATCACACCACTCAAGTTAGAGAGGATCAACTTTTTTCCTGGAAAGTAGAAAACCTAACTTTAAGCTAAAACCGAACTTTAAAAATAACACTTACCCTAACACTTGTACTCACACATGCTCTAACAGTGAACTTAGCGCTAACATGAAAACTAACACAAACACAAAATCTGAAAACTAACATTAAATAGAAAACTAACACAAACACTAACCTGAACACTAACACTAAAACTGACACGAACACTAACCTGAACACCAGCACTAAAACTAACACTAATACAAACACTAACCTGAACACTTACACTAAAACTAACATTAGCACAAACATTAGCCTGAACACTAGCACTAAAACTAACACTACCATAAACACTAACACTAAAAGTAGCACTAACACAAAGACTAATCTGAAAACTGATACTAACCAGAAAACTAAGCTAACATTAACTTCAACACTAAAACAAACACTAACGCTAACAGAAATATTAACACAAAAACAAACACTAAAACAATCTCTAACACTAACCTCAACACTAACATTAACTTGAACACTAACTCTAACCTGAAAACTAAGCTAACATTAACCTCAACACTAACATAAACACTAATGCTAACACTAACAGAAATACTAACGCTAACCTTAACACAAAAACAAAGACTAATGTTAATGGAAACATCAAACACTAATGCTAACAGAGATACTAACACAAATATTAACACAAAAACAAATACTAACACTAACACAATCTCTAACACTAACCTTAACACTAAAACTAACACTAACATTAACTTGAACACTAACACTAACCTGAACACTTACACTAAAACTAACACTAACAGAGATACTAACACAAATATTAACACAAAAACAAACACTAACACAATCTCTAACACTAAAACTAACATTAACTTTAACACTAACCTGAAAACTAAGCTAACATTAGCCTCAACACTAACACAAACACTCATGCTAACACTAACAGAAATACTAATGCTAACATTAACACAAAAACAAAGACTAATGCTAACACAATCACTAACACTAATGGAAACATCAATCACTAATGCTAACAGAGATACTAACACAAATACTAACACAAATATTAACACAAATATTAACACAAATATTAACACAAATATTAACACAAATATTAACACAAAAACAAACACTAACACAATCTCTAACATTAACCTTAACACTAAAACTAACATTAACACTAACACTAACCTGAACACTTACACTAAATCTAACATTAACCTAAACACTAGCACTAAAACTAACACTACCATAAACAGTAACACAAACTCTAACACTGATCTGAGCACTAACACTAACACTACCATAAAAACTAACACTAAAAAAAACACTAACACTAACCTGAACACTTACACTAACAGAGATACTAACACAAATATTAACACAAAAACAAACACTAACACAATCTCTAACACTAAAACTAACATTAACTTTAACACTAACCTGAAAACTAAGCTAACATTAGCCTCAACACTAACACAAACACTCATGCTAACACTAACAGAAATACTAATGCTAACATTAACACAAAAACAAAGACTAATGCTAACACAATCACTAACACTAATGGAAACATCAATCACTAATGCTAACACAAATATTAACACAAATATTAACACAAATATTAACACAAATATTAACACAAATATTAACACAAATATTAACACAAATATTAACACAAAAACAAACACTAACACAATCTCTAACATTAACCTTAACACTAAAACTAACATTAACACTAACACTAACCTGAACACTTACACTAAATCTAACATTAACCTAAACACTAGCACTAAAACTAACACTACCATAAACAGTAACACAAACTCTAACACTGATCTGAGCACTAACACTAACACTACCATAAAAACTAACACTACCATAAAAACTAACACTACCATAAAAACTAACACTAAAAAAAACACTAACACTAACCTGAACACTAACACTAAAACTAACAAGAAAACTTATACTAACCAGAAAACTAAGCTAACATTAACCTCAACACTAAAACAAACACTAACATTAACAGAAAAACAAAGACTAGCACTAACACTAATGGAAACACTTACACAAACATTAACACAAAATAAAACACTAACACTAAAACTAACACTACCGTAAATACTAACCTGAACACTAACACTAAAACTGACATTAACATGAACATTAACCTGAACACTAACACTACCACTAAAACTAACACTACCATAAACCACTAACCTGAGCACTAACACTAAAAGTAACACGGGGCCCTAATCTGAAAACTAACACTAACCAGAAAACTAAGTCAACATTAACTTGAACACTAACACAAACACTAACACTAACAAAAATGCTAACACTAATACAAAATCAAACACTAATGGAAACACTAACGCCAACGCTGACACTGATGAAGATGGCTATGCTGGCACAAACGCTAGCGCAAATGTTGACACAATCGCTTACGCTGACACAAACACTAACGTGAATACTGATGCAGGTGCAAAGGTGAATGCTGACAAAGACTGACGCACACGCTGATGTAAATGCTACACAGACTCTAACGCTGATGTGGACACTGACACAAATGCTCACGCTGATGCAAACACTAAAGCAAATGCAGACACTAATGCAAACATAGACGCAAATGTTGATGCAGATGTTAAAGCAAACACAAATGCTGACGCAAACGATGACAGCGATGCTAATGTGAACTTTAATGCAGACGTAAACATTGATGTAGAAGCTAAAGGAAACACTGATGCAAACACTAATGAAAATGCTGACACAAATGCTAACACACGTTAACACAGATGCTAACGTAAAGACTGACGCAGATGCTAATATAAACGCTGACGCAGACGCCAACGTAAACGATGACGTAGAAGCTAACGTAAACGATGACACAGACGCAAATGTAAACACTGACGCTGATGTAGATGTAAATACAGACGCTGACATAGAAGCTAACACAAACGCTGAGAGAGACACTAATGTAAGCACTGACGTAGAAGCTAATGTAGATGCTGACGTAGAAGCTAACGTAAAGGATGACGTAGAAGCTAATGTAGACGCTGACATAGAAGCTAACGTAAATGCTGACGTAGAAGCTAACGTAAATGCTGACGTAGAAGCTAACGTAAACGCTGACGTAGAAGCTAACAAAACGCTACGTAGTTGTTACGTAGAAGCAGGCGTAGAAATTAGCGTTTACCCTTACCGCCGAAGCTGATCTCCAAAACGCAATTGCTGATGCGGATTGCTGAAGCCAAAGCCAAGCTAACGCTGACGCAAATGTTGAGGCAGTACGCCGGCGCTGTCGTGTATGCTGATACTAATGCAAATGCTGATGCGGACGCTATGGCTAAGGCTAACGCTGATGCAAATGCTGAAGTTAACGCTTACATGGGATATGCAGACGGTGCAATGACGCGGACGCCACAGGAAAGGTTAATGGAAATGCTAATGCTAACGGAAAACGCTGACGTAGACGTTACGGAAACGCTGACGTAGAAGCTAACGTAAATGCTGACACAGGCACTAACGTAAATGCTGACACAGACGCTAACGTAAACGCTGACACAGACGCTAACGTAAACACTGACGTTAACTGAAACGCTGACGCTGATGTAGATGTAAATACTGACGCTGACACAGACGTGGTCGGAAACGCTGACATAGAAGCTAACAGAAACACTGACACAGACGCTAACGTAAACACTGACGTAGAAGCTAACGGAAACACTGACACAGACGCTAACGTAAACACAGACGTAGAAGCTAACGGAAACACTGACACAGACGCGGTCGGAAATGCTGACAAAGACGTTAAAGGAAACGCTAATGCTAATGTGAATGCTGATGCAGATGCTGACGCAAATGCTAACCCCTACACAAATGCAAACACTGACGCTAACACTGACTCAAACACTAATGCAAATGCTGACGTGCACGCTGATGCAAAATCTGACACTGAGGGAAATGCTGACACTGACACAAGTGCTGACGCGGACGCTAATGATAATGCTGACTCAGAAGCTGACGTAGACGTAGGCACTGAAACAAACACGAATGCTAACACTAATGTTTACTCAGACGTTAAGGGAAATGCTGACTGCAATCACTATCACCAGTGCAGACGCTGACGCAAATGCTGACATAGATGCTGACACTTACGCAAACACTAAGGCTAATCCAAACACTAACACAGATGCTAACACCAGTCTACATAGACACTAACACAAAAGCTTACATAGAGGCTTATGCAAATGCTAACGCTGATGCAGACAGTAACGCAAACAGTAACTGTAAGAGTAACAGTTACAGTAACACTAACCGTGACAGTAATGCTAACAGTAACACAGTCACTAACAATAAACTTACCATTAACAGTAAAACTTACCCAAACACTAACCCTAAATCTAATATTAATCCAGAGAAAAAAGTCATTTGCAATCACATTTAAGGTCACTCTTTAAGATATAGAAGATAGGCATTACATTTTAATGATTTTAATTTAAAGAGAATCACGCTATACGATGCAACACATTAACACACCACACTAACCTACACTACACCAAACCAGATTATACCATACCTTGGTAAATTTATGATAGGTTTCCATGTTATAACTACACCAAACTAAACCATACCAAACCACACCATAACAAACTACACCATACTACATCACACCATGCTATTGAACTCAGTGTGAAAAATTTTCTTCCTGCTTTTTTTGTCTTTTTTTGTGTGTGCTTACCACCCAATCTGACATTAAAAGTGTTCGCAATTAACTATTTTTTGCACATATTATCAATGAAGACTTTGAAACCTGTTGAAAATGACGAGCTTTGTAGAAAAAAGAGGGCGGAAAGTGGGTGGAAATACCATTCACAAAGCTTGTCATTTTTGATTGCAGTGAAAGTCATATTTGTTGTTAATATGGTAATGGAGGCACATGGCTTAGTGGTTAGAGCATTGGCCTTGCAATCGAAAGGTTGTGAGTTCAATTCTCAGACCAGGTGGTGTGTTGTTTCCTTGAGCAAGACTTTATTTCACATTGCTCCAGTTTACTCAGCTGTAGGGGTCCCTATCATTCCACTGCAAAGTGGTCGTGTAGGTGCCACGGCAAAAACCACCCAGCACTCACTGGAAATGAGGTTGGTGTTAGGAAAGGCATCCAGCTGTAGAAATCAAGCCAGAATCAGTTCCCGTCCCACCCTTGTAAGCAGGGAAAAGTGGACGTAAAATGATGATGATGATGGTAAAAGCATAGTCGGCTGTGAGCATGTTGGAGGTTGGAAAACCATACCACATTAAACTACATTCAACTACACCATACCAAACAACACCATACTACATCACACCATGCTATTAATCTCAGTGAGAACATTTTTCTTCCTGTTTTTTTTTTTTTCTGTGTGTGTGTGTGTGTGTGCATACCACCCAATCTGATATCAAAGGTGCTCACAAATGACTATTTTTTTACACATTATCAATGGATATAACATGGAAACCGATCATTTGCAATAGGTTCCCATGTCATAATTACAACAATCCAAACCACACCATAACAAACTACACCATTCTACATCACACCATGCTTTTCATCTCAGTGTGAAAAATTTTCTTCCAGTTTTTTTTTTTTTTTTGTGTGTGTGTTCTTACCACCCAATCTGACATCAAAGGTGCTGCAATTGACTATTTTTCACACATATTATCAATAATTATGACATGGAAAACTGTCGAAAATGACTAGCTTTGTAGAAAAAAGAGGGAGGATGTGGCTGGAAATACCATTTACAAAGTTAGTCATTTTTTATTGCAGCAGAAGTCATATTTTTTGTTAATGTGCTAAAAGCATAGTCCACTGCGAGCATCTTGGAAGTTGTATTAGTTGATAGCACATGCAAAAGTGAAGGAAAACATTTTTTTTCTTACACAAATCAAAGTGGAAATTTAAATCCTTACTTATAACAAAGCACACCACACCACATTAATCTACCCCAAACCACACCATAGCAAACCGCACTATATTACGGTAAATTTATTACAGAACACCTACTCCTATCATTTACATCACACCATGGTACGGACATCAATGTGACAAATTTGTGCTCAGAATTTTTTTTTTTTTTCACATATCAATAATTATGACATGGAAACCTGTCGAAAATGACTATCTTTGTACAAACTTCACCAAACCACACCATACTACATCACACTAAGATATTGATTTTGGTGTGACAAAATTTTCATTTGGCATTTTTTTTTTTTTTTTTGTGTGCTTACCACCCAATTTGACATATATGGTGCTCGCAAATTACTATTTTATGCACATATTATCAATGGTTATGACAAGGAAACCTGATGAAAATGACTAGCTTTGTAGAAAAAAGAGGGAGGATGTGGGTGGAAATAGCATTTACAAAGCTAGTCATTTTTTATGGCAGCGTAAGTCATATTTTTTGTTAATATGCTAAAAGCATAGTCCACTGCGACCATCTTGGAAGTTGATAGCACATGCAAAAATGAAGGAAACATTTTTTTTATAACATAAATCAAAGTGGAAATTTAAATCCTCACTTATAACAAAGCACACCACAGCACATTAATCTACCCCAATCCACACCATAACCATACTTCACTATATGGTAAATTAATTACAACACACCATGGTATGGACATCAATGTGACAAATTTGCTACCTGCTTTTTTTTTTTTGTGGTTACCACCTCAAACTAACATTAAAGGTGCTCGCAAATGACTATTTTCCCCACACATTATCAATGAAGATGACATGGGAATCTATCGTATACAATTGGTTTCCAATTCATAACTTCACCAAACCAAACCACACTATAGCAAGTTACACCATACTACATCACACCAAGCTATTGATCTTGGTGTGAAACATTTTCTTCCCGTTTCCTTTTTTTTTTTTTTTGTGTGTGCTTACCAACCAATCTGACATTAAAGGTGCTCCCAATTGACTATTTTTTTTTCCACTTATCAATAATTATGACATGGAAACCTGTCGAAAATGACTATCATTGTAGAAACTTCACCAAACAACACCATACTACATCACACCAAGCTATTGATTTTGGTGTGACAAATTTTCATCCGGCAATTCTTTTTTTTTTTTTTTTTTTTTTGTGGTTACCACCCAAACTAACATCAAAGCTGCTTGCAAATGACTATTTTCCCACATTATCAATGAATATGACATGGGAATCTATCGTTTAGAATTGGTTTCCATTTCATAAGTTCACCAAACCAAACCACACCATACCAATTTACACCATACTACATCGCACCAAGCTATTGATCTTGGTGTGAAACATTTTCTTCCGTTTCCTTTTTTATTTCTGTGTGATGACTACCCAATCTGACATTAAAGGTGCTCATAATTTTCTTTTTTTTTTCACATATCAATAATTATGACATGGAAACCTGTCGAAAATGACTATCTTTGTTCAAACTTCAACAAACCACACCATACTACATCACACCAAGTTATAGATATTGGTGTGACAAATTTTCATTTGGCCCTTTTTTTTTTTTTTCTTTTTTTTGTGTGTGCTTACCACCCAATTTGACATAAATGGTGCTCGCAAAATACTATTTTATGCACATATCAAAGGTTATGACATGGAAACCTGATGAAAATGACTAGCTTTGTAGAAAAAAGAGGGAGGATGTGGGTGGAAATAGCATTTACAAAGCTAGTCATTTTTTATTGCAGCGTAAGTCATATTTTTTGTTAATATGCTAAAAGCATAGTCCACTGCGAGCATCTTGGAAGTTAATAGCACATGCAAAAATGAAGGAAAAATTTTTTTTCTAACATAAATCAAATTGGAAATTTAAATCCTCACTTATAACAAAGCACACCACATCACATTAATCTACCCCAATCCACACCATAACCATACTTCACTATATGGTATGGACATCAATGTGACAAATTTGCGACCTGCTTTTTTTTTTTTGTGGTTACCACCTCAAACTAACATCAAAGGTGCTTGCAAATGACTATTTTCCTCACACATTATCAATGAATATGACTTGGGAATCTATCGTTTAGAATTGGTTTCCATTTCATAACTTCACCAAACCAAACCACACCATACTCAGTTACACCATACTACATCACACCAAGCTATTGATCTTGGTGTGAAATATTTTCTTCCTGTTTCCTTTTTTTTTTTTGTGTGTGTGCTTACCACCAAATCTGACGTTAAAGGTGCTCCCAATTGACTATTTTCTTTCCACATATCAATAATTATGACATGGAAACCTGTCGAAAATGACTATCTCTATACAAACTTCACCAAACCACACCATACTACATCACACCAAGATATAGATTTTGGTGTGACAAATTTTCATTTGGGTTTTTTTTTTGGGGGGGGGGGGGGGGTTGTGTGTGCTTACCACCCAATTTGACATAAATGGTGCTCGCAAATTACTATTTTATGCACATATTATCAATGGTTATGACATGGAAACCTGATGAAAATGACTAGCATTGTAGAAAAAAGTGGGAGGATGTGGGTGGAAATACCATTTACAAAGCTAGTCATTTTTTTATTGCAGTGGAAGTCATATTTTTTGTTAATATGCTAAAAGCATAGTCCACTGCGAGCATCGTGGAAGTTGATAGCACATGCAAAAATGAAGGAAAAATGTTTTTTCTAACATAAATCAAAGTGCAAATTTAAATCCTCACTTATAACAAAGCACACCACAGCACATTAATCTACCCCAATCCACACCATAACCATACTTCACTATATGGTAAATTAATTACATCACACCATGGTATGGACATCAATGTGACAAATTTTCTACCTGCTTTTTTTTTTTTTTTTGTGGTTACCACCTCAAACTAACATCAAAGGTGCTTGCAAATAACTATTTTCCCTACACATTATCAATGAAAATGACATGGGAATCTATTGTTTAGAATTGGTTTCCATTTCATAACTTCACCAAACCAAACCACACCATACCAAGTTACACCATATTACATCACACCAAGCTATTGATCTTGGTGTGAAACATTTTCTTCCTGTTTCCTTTTTTTTTTTTTGTGTGTGTGCTAACCACCAAATCTGACATTAAAGGTGCTCCCAATTGACTATTTTTTTTCCACATATCAAATATTATGACATGGAAACCTGTCGAAAATGACTATCTTTGTAGAAACTTCACCAAACAACACCAAACTACATCACACCAAGCTATTGATTTTGGTGTGACAAATTTTCATACGTTAATTTTTTTTTTTTTTTTTTGTGCCTGCCACCCAATTTGACATAAATGGTGCTCGCAAATTACTATTTTATGCACATATTATCAATGGTTATGACATGGAAACCTGATAAAAATGACTAGCTTTGTAGAAAAAAGAGGGAGGATGTGGGTGGAAATACCATTTACAAAGCTAGTCATTTTTTATGGCAGCGTAAGTCATATTTTTTGTTAATATGCTAAAAGCATAGTCCACTGCGAGCATCTTGGAAGTTGATAGCACATGCAAAAATGAAGGAAACATTTTTTTTCTAACATAAATCAAAGTGCAAACTTAAATCCTCACTTATAACAAAGCACACCACAGCACATTAATCTACCCCAATCCACACCATAACCATACTTCACTATATGGTAAATTAATTATCACACCATGGTATGGACATCAATGTGACAAATTTGCTACCTGCTTTTTTTTTTTTTTGGTGGTTACCACCTCAAACTAACATCAAAGGTACTTGCAAATAACTATTTTCCCTACACATTATCAATGAATATGACATGGGAATCTGTCGTTTACAATTGGTTTCCATCTCATAACTTCACCAAACCAAACCACACCATACCGAGTTACACCATACTACAGCACATCAAGCTATTGATCTTGGTGTGAAACATTTTCTTCCTGTTTCCTTTTTTTTTTGTGTGTGTGCTTACCACCAAATCTAACATTAAAGGTGTTCCCAATTGACTATTTTTTTTCCACATATCAATAATTACGACATGGAAACCTGTCGAAAATGACTATCTTTGTACAAACTTCACCAAACCACACCATACTACATCACACCAAGTTATAGATTTTGATGTGACAAATTTTCATCTGGCATTTTTTTTTTTTTTTTTTTTTTTAGTGCGTGCTTACCACCCAATTTGACATAAATGGTGCTCGCAAATTACTATTTTATGCACATATTATCAATGGTTATGACATGGAAACCTGATGAAAATGACTAGCTTTGTAGAAAAAAGAGGGAGGATGTGGGTGGAAATACCATTTACAAAGCTAGTCATTTTTTTATTGCAGTGGAAGTCATATTTTTTGTTAATATGCTAAAAGCATAGTCCACTGCGAGCATCGTGGAAGTTGATAGCACATGCAAAAATGAAGGAAAAATGTTTTTTCTAACATAAATCAAAGTGCAAATTTAAATCCTCACTTATAACAAAGCACACCACAGCACATTAATCTACCCCAATCCACACCATAACCATACTTCACTATATGGTAAATTAATTACATCACACCATGGTATGGACATCAATGTGACAAATTTTCTACCTGCTTTTTTTTTTTTTTTTGTGGCTACCACCTCAAACTAACATCAAAGGTGCTTGCAAATAACTATTTTTCCTACACATTATCAATGAAAATGACATGGGAATCTATTGTTTAGAATTGGTTTCCATTTCATAACTTCACCAAACCAAACCACACCATACCAAGTTACACCATATTACATCACACCAAGCTATTGATCTTGGTGTGAAACATTTTCTTCCTGTTTCCTTTTTTTTTTTTTGTGTGTGTGCTTACCACCAAATCTGACATTAAAGGTGCTCCCAATTGACTATTTTTTTTCCACATATCAAATATTATGACATGGAAACCTGTCGAAAATGACTATCTTTGTAGAAACTTCACCAAACAACACCAAACTACATCACACCAAGCTATTGATTTTGGTGTGACAAATTTTCATACGTTAATTTTTTTTTTTTTTTTTGTGCCTGCCACCCAATTTGACATAAATGGTGCTCGCAAATTACTATTTTATGCACATATTATCAATGGTTATGACATGGAAACCTGATAAAAATGACTAGCTTTGTAGAAAAAAGAGGGAGGATGTGGGTGGAAATACCATTTACAAAGCTAGTCATTTTTTATGGCAGCGTAAGTCATATTTTTTGTTAATATGCTAAAAGCATAGTCCACTGCGAGCATCTTGGAAGTTGATAGCACATGCAAAAATGAAGGAAACATTTTTTTTCTAACATAAATCAAAGTGCAAACTTAAATCCTCACTTATAACAAAGCACACCACAGCACATTAATCTACCCCAATCCACACCATAACCATACTTCACTATATGGTAAATTAATTATCACACCATGGTATGGACATCAATGTGACAAATTTGCTACCTGCTTTTTTTTTTTTTTGGTGGTTACCACCTCAAACTAACATCAAAGGTACTTGCAAATAACTATTTTCCCTACACATTATCAATGAATATGACATGGGAATCTGTCGTTTACAATTGGTTTCCATCTCATAACTTCACCAAACGAAACCACACCATACCGAGTTACACCATACTACAGCACATCAAGCTATTGATCTTGGTGTGAAACATTTTCTTCCTGTTTCCTTTTTTTTTTGTGTGTGTGCTTACCACCAAATCTGACATTAAAGGTGTTCCCAATTGACTATTTTTTTTCCACATATCAATAATTACGACATGGAAACCTGTTGAAAATGACTATCTTTGTACAAACTTCACCAAACCACACCATACTACATCACACCAAGTTATAGATTTTGATGTGACAAATTTTCATCTGGCATTTTTTTTTTTAATTTTTAATTTTTTTTTTAGTGCGTGCTTACCACCCAATTTGACATAAATGGTGCTCGCAAATTACTATTTTATGCACATATTATCAATGGTTATGACATGGAAACCTGATGAAAATGACTAGCTTTGTAGAAAAAAGAGGTAGGATGTGGGTGGAAATACCATTTACAAAGCTAGTCATTTTTTATTGCAGTGGAAGTCATATTTTTTGTTAATATGCTAAAAGCATAGTCCACTGCGAGCATCGTGGAAGTTGATAGCACATGCAAAAATGAAGGAAAAATGTTTTTTCTAACATAAATCAAAGTCCACTGCAATAAACTTAAATCCTCACTTATAACAAAGCACACCACAGCACATTAATCTACCCCAATCCACACCATAACCATACTTCACTATATGGTAAATTAATTACATCACACCATGGTATGGACATCAATGTGACAAATTTGCTACCTGCTTTTTTTTTTTTTTTGGTGGTTACCACCTCAAACTAACATCAAAGGTGCTTGCAAATAACTATTTTCCCCACACATTATCAATGAATATGACATGGGAATCTATCGTTTACAATTGGTTTCCATTTCATAACTTCATCAAACCAAACCACACCATACCGAGTTACACCATACTACAGCACACCAAGCTATTGATCTTGGTGTGAAACATTTTCTTCCTGTTTCCTTTTTTTTTTTGTGTGTGTGCTTACCACCAAATCTGACATTAAAGGTGCTCCCAATTGACTATTTTTTTTACACATATCAATAATTATGACATGGAAAGCTGTCGAAAATGACTATCTTTGTAAAAACTTCACCAACCCACACCATACTACATCACACCATGCTATTCATTTTGGTGACAAATTTTCATATGCCATTTTTTTTTTTTTTTTTTTTTTTTTTTTTTTTTTTGTGTGCTTACCACCCAATTTGACAGAATTGGTGCTCGCAAATTACTATTTTATGCACATATTATCAATGGTTATGACATGGAAACCTGATGAAAATGACTAGCTTTGTAGAAAAAAGAGGCATGTGTGTGGAAATACCATTTACAAAGCTAGTCATTTTTTATTGCAGCGGAAGTCATATTTTTTGTTAATATGCTAAAAGCATAGTCCACTGCGAGCATCTTGGAAGTTGATAGCACATGCAAAAATGAAGGAAACATTTTTTTTCTAACATAAATCAAAGTGGAAATTTAAATCCTCACTTATAACAAAGCACACCACAGCACATTAATCTATTCCAATCCACACCATATACTTCACCATAACCATACTTCACCATATGGTAAATTTATTACAGAACACCTACTCTTACCATTTACATCACACCAATGCTCGCAGTTGACTATTTTTTCCACATATTATGAATGAATATAACTTTGAAACCTATCATCAATGATTAGCTTTGTAGAAAAATGAAGGCAGAAAGTGGGTGGAAAAACCATTCACAAAGCTAGTCATTTTTAATTGCAGTGGAAATCATATTTGTTGTTAATATGCTAAAAAAATAGTCAATTCCAAGCATTTTGGAGGTCGGATTAGTTGATAGGACATAAAAAAACATAGGAAAACAAATATTGTCTATATGTTTCTGTGGAAAGTCAGGTCTTCTGTATTACTGTGTGACGCCAGAGGTCATGGTCGTGTGTCATTGCCCTTGAGAGGTGCAATTGGGAAAGGTCGGCTTAGAAATATTTACTTCTGCATTCACAGATTGATTTTTTTTTTTAGTTTCAGAAGATCCCATTAAGGGTGAAAGCAGCCGATTCTTTGCTTAAACTTTAATCTGTTAGTTTAATAAATATTTGCTCTACGGTTCTTATATATTTTATATATATTTATCCTTATCGAGCCCTCTTTGGATGTTAGTCTTCAAATTTATTATTATTACTATTTGGTTCCCTTGATTGAGTACTCTATTGACTTATATTCATCATGCAGAAACATCTGAATATTTCTACAAAGAACATACCCGTACCAAGCAGGAAGAAATACCTAAAACTACGTCTCCACGAACCAAAGTATCGCTTTCCTGTCTTCCTTCGGCTGCAATGTTTTTCGAAATATTTACTTCTGCGTTCACAGATTGATTCTTTTTTTTTTTTTTTTTAATTTCAGAAGATCCCATTAAGGGTGAAAGCAGCCGATTATTTGCTTAAACTTTAATCTGTTAGTTTAATAAATATTTGCTCTACGGTTCTTATATATTTTATATATATTTATCCTTATCGAGCCCTCTTTGGATGTTAGTCTTCAAATTTATTATTATTACTATTTGGTTCCCTTGATTGAGTACTCTATTGACTTATATTCATCATGCAGAAACATCTGAATATTTCTACAAAGAACATACCCGTACCAAGCAGGAAGAAATACCTAAAACTACGTCTCCACGAACCAAAGTATCGCTTTCCCGTCTTCCTTCGGCTGCAATGTTTTTCGAAATATTTACTTCTGCGTTCACAGATTGATCTTTTTTTTTTTTTTTTTATTTATTTATTTTTTATTTCAGAAGATCCCATTAAGGGTGAAAGCAGCCGATTCTTTGCTAAACTTTAATCTGTTATTTTAGTAAATATCTGCTCTACGGTTATTATATAATTGATATATATTTATCCCTATAGAGCCTTCTTTGGATTTTAGTCTTCATATGTATTATTATTACTATATATATATATATATCTATATCATCATCATCATCATCACCGTTTTACGTCCGTTCTTCCACGCTAGCATGGGTTAGACGGGTTGTCCTGTTGTGAGCAGTGTCTGGTCGGCTGACCATGCCTTGCTCATACAGGAACTGATTTGGCTTGATTTCTACAGCTGGATGCCCTTCCTAACACCGTCATTTACAGTGAGTGCTTGGTGCTTTTTCGTGGCGCCTACAAGTCCACTTTACAGTGTGGGCTGGGTGCTTTTTTGCGGTGGGGGGCATATTGTCTGTATGCTTCAGCTTGTACCCATGGGAAGTCGGGTACTCTATTACTGCGTGACGCCAGAAGTCACGGTCGTGTGTCATTGTCTTTGAGAGGTGCAAGAAATATATATGTGTATGTGTGTGTGTGTGTATATTAGTTTATATATATATACATACATACATACATATTGAGAGCATTGGCCTTGCAATCGAAAGGTTGTGAGTTCAATTCTCATACCGGGTGATGTGTTGTTTCCTTGAGCAAGACACTTTATTTCACATTGCTCCAGTTTACTCAGCTGTAGAAATGAGATGATAGGACTGGGGTCCCTATCATTCCACTGCAAAGTGGATGTGGAGGTGTCACGGGAAAAAAGCACCCAGCACTCACTGTAAATGAGGTTGGTATTAGGAAGGGCATCCAGCTGTAGAAATCAAGCCAGAATCAGTTCCCGTCCCACCCTTGCAAGCAGGGAAAAAGTGGACGTAAAATGAAATGATGAATGTGCCCAGCTGTGGTCACCCCCATAGTATCAAACTAACCATGGAGCTTGAAGCAATCCAAGGAAGCTACACCAAGAAGGTTGCCACGATGGAGATAAACTACTGGGAGAGTCTAAAAGAACTGAAACTCTACTCCTCGGAGTGAAGACGGGAGAGATATGCAATGATATACATATGGAAAATCCTGGGGGGGACTAAGACCAAACTTTCGCATCGAGAGCTGGACCAATTCTCGAACAGGACGTCACTGTGTGGTACCAAAGGTCCTGTCTTCCACATCTAGAATCAGGAGCAGCTATTGCAATATCCTGGGGTTCAAAGGCCCTCAACTTGGTTTTCAAAATTTAAATTTGTGTTTCCTATTCATCAATGCTTCAAGCAAGCTATAAAACTCTGTTATATTTCATCATCATCATTTTATGTCAGTTCTTCTATGCTAGCATGGGTTGTCCTGTTGTGGGCAGTGTCCGGTTGGCTTACCTTGTCCTGCTCATACGGGAACTGATTCTGGCTTGATTTCTACAGCTGGATGCCCTTCCTAACACCAACCTCATTTACAGTGAGTGCTGGGTGTTTTTTTATTTTTAAATTTTTAAATTTTTAAATTTTTTAATTTTTTTTTGTTGTGGCACCTCCACGACCACTTTGCAGTGGAATGATAGGGACCCCAGTCCTATCATCTCATTACTGGAGCAATGTGAAATAAAGTGTCTTGCTCAAGGAAACAACACATCACCCGGTCCGAGAATTAAACTCACAACCTTTCAATTGCAAGCCCAATGCTCTAACCACCGAGCCATGTGCCTTCTATTGTTGGCAATGTTAGGTCAGGTGACCATGTCTTGCTCATAAAGAACTGATTTTGGCTTGGTTTCTACAGCTGGATGCCCTTCCTAATGCCAAGCTCATTTACAATGAGTACTGGATGTTTTTTTTATTTTTTTTTTGTTGTGATTCCTCCACAACTACTTTACAGTGTGGACTGGGTGTTTTTTACCGTGTCACCATCACGACCACTTTACAGTGTTTCGGCCTGTTCTCATGAAAGATATATTGGCGAGTGGGATGGAGTGGTGCATACTGTATGTATATTTCAGCCTTGGCCTGGGCCCGT
>OZ024743.1:200751694-200766694 GCA_964016885.1 Eledone cirrhosa
CGTGTTACAATTGTTTCGCCGGCAGGTAGCTCGAGACATGATCACTGTATGGATCTGGCTAATTCTACGGCTGCAGGTTCCTTCGGACACATGCAATTCTTTCGGAGCAAATTTTCTGATATTTCGTTTTTTTATACTATTCACACTCTGCTCTGTATGAATATTTGAGTGCCTAATTTTGGCATACGGCCTATGGAAGCACCATAGCTACATTATACACACGTATATATATATATATATATATATATATATATATCCTTAATCTATTTTATTTCTCATTCTTTCTTCTGATGAAGGACTAGCGTCCGAAACTTTAAGACCCTCTTCCTGCTATATCAAGCGTTAACCTAATATATACTTCCATATACTGTACCGATTGTGATCTTATTTCTGTTTACCTTTTACATACACACACACACACACACACACACACACATATATATATATAAAGGATCGATTGACTTTCGTCAAATCGGACCGAGGAAACAATGTTTCCGTTGGTCTTTCCAGTTGCTAATACTATCTGAACATAACGCATTGCCCGGTCCAGGAATCGAACTCACAACATCAAGATTGTGAATCCAATTCTCTAACCACTCAGCCACACGTACTATATATATAAGTGTGTGTGTGTGTTTACGTTTTGTATCTATCTCTGTTTATATCCCGTAACTTAAGGGTTCGACAAAAAAGACACTTATACAATAAGTACCAGACGTAAAACAAGTAAGTATTGTGATTTGATATTATAGATTAAATGAAGGTGGTGCTCCAGCATGACCGCAGTTTAATGACTGAAACCAGTAATTAAATATATGTATTTTTCTATGAATAAACACTCTCTCCAAATTTATTTTTTGTTTCATTTAATGTCTTATTAAACTATCTTGATAAAATTATGGGAATGGGTTCCGCCACAAAATAAATTTTGGAACCATTGAAGATTGTAGTAACAATTGTGAGTGTATTTCGTTCTAATTATTAGGATTTGTATGATTATATTTTACTGAAATTAGTATTATAATTAATGGAGTAAAGCTGAGGTAAGTGAGGACGAAGAGGTGACAGAATGGGCGAAAGTCATTGATATGGTCACAGGTTGTGACGAAGAAATTTTGATAATTGATTAATTCGTAGCTGAGACAGTAAAGTTAAGACATGGGAGTAGTTGGGGTTAAACTGGAATACGCCTTCAGAAAGGGATCCAGTTGTATCTGACAGGACCCGCTGGAAGGAGTGTTTGAGGACTCTGCCTCCACGACCCTCTCAGGAATAAGTGGGCTGGAAGGAGTGTTTGAGGACTCTGCCTCCACGACCCTCTCAGGAATAAGTGGGCTGGAAGGAGTGTTTGAGGACTCTGCCTCCACGACCCTCTCAGGAATAAGTGGGCTGGAAGGAGTGTTTGAGGACTCTGCCTCCACGACCCTCTCAGGAATAAGTGGGCTGGAAGGAGTGTTTGAGGACTCTGCCTCCACGACCCTCTCAGGAATAAGTGGGCTGGAAGGAGTGTTTGAGGACTCTGCCTCCACGACCCTCTCAGGAATAAGTGGGCTGGAAGGAGTGTTTGAGGACTCTGCCTCCACGACCCTCTCAGGAATAAGTGGGCTGGAAGGAGTGTTTGAGGACTCTGCCTCCACGACCCTCTCAGGAATAAGTGGGCTGGAAGGAGTGTTTGAGGACTCTGCCTCCACGACCCTCTCAGGAATAGGTGGGCGAAGAAGAAAAAAAAAGAAAATTAATTAGTAGATTAACTAACTGATTGATGGAATAATTAACTGATGAATAATTATTTCTACATTTGACACAAGACCAGCAATTTGAAGGGAAGGGGAAAGTCAATGAAATCGACCTCGGTGCGTTATTTGCTTTATTTTATCGACCCCGTATGGATGAAAGGCAAAGCTAACCTCGGCGAGATATAAACCCAGAACGTAAAGGGATGTAACTCTATGCCGCAAAGTATTTTGTCTGAGGCTAATAAAACTGAAATGAAACTTAACTGTTGCGCGTGTTTTGACCAGCAGCATGACCTTTTCCAAATAAAAATTTATCCTGTATAAATCATCAGAACTGATAGTCACTAGATCACATCATGGTCATCGTCTGATAGACTACCTACGGGTCTTTAGTCTACTCAATCAGGGATGACCAGGGGTTGTACAGAAGCTAGAGGAGATTTGCTTGAAATAGCAGCCAAATTTTCCTCAGTTCATACCAGTCTGTCTTGAAAAAAGGAAGCAGCATGGTTTTTAAAAAGCGACCTGATAGTGTTGACTGATACTCCTTTAACCATATGTCCACTCAATTCATGTGCGCTTGAGTCATGGCGACGAGGAAAACAACAACTACGACAAGAATAGTACCAACAACAACATCCACAGTAGCACACATAACTCAACTGATCCGAGTCTGAATAACAACAACAACAGAACCAACAACATTACTAACAACAACAACCACCATAGCAGCAACTGCGTTCGATTCCTCATCTAAATCTAATTCTTCCAATAATGATCGAAGGGCTAAAATTACTCCACCACCACCACCACCACCATCACCGCTACTACTAACGCCACAACCTCTACGTCCACCACCAACAAAAAAATCAAGAAAAACGCGGCGGCAGCACCAAATAAAACTCACCTCCTCTCCACTACCTTTTCTACTCCACAGGTGCATCGAAAGAAAGAAAAAAAGAAAGAATATATATAAATGGTTTTTTCAGAGGTCACGTCCGGCTGCCATAAAAAAAAAAGTTTCATATAAAAAATACATGGTCTCTGATTTTGAAAACCGGGGTCAATTGTACAAGAGAGGTCAGCGAATCAGAAAGGAAAGTAGTTTATTTGTGTTCATCAGGGCGGTGGATTGTCAGTATCGGTAGAGCGTCAGACACCATGCTTTGCAGCATAGAGTTATGGCTCTTTACATTCTGAGTTCAAATCCCGCCGAGGTTAACTTTGCCTTTCATTCTTACGGGGTCGATAAAATAAAGTACTAGTAATGCACTGGGTAATTGCTGGCCTTGTGCCAAAAGTAGAAACAATTATTTATTTAATTCTGGTGATTATGCTATCCAATATTTCTGAGGTGTAATTTCAAAAAGGGATACAAATTTTGGCTGCTATTTCTAGCAGATCGAGTGACTACGTAGGGACCTCATTATTGACTCTCCTCAATGAGGAGTTTTTACAGATGGTCTGTGTAGTACAAGTGGCATAATTAAGCACTTGTCATTAGTGTTTAATAGGTTTGCTATGGGTCAGTTAAATTAAAAGGTCAGTGAGTGCAGTAAAGGGGCTGGCCAGTGTGTCCTTCCTAACCTCTTCTCTACACACGCCCTATCCTCTCCAAATGTCTTTAGATTAACATCTCATCTCTTCATCTCAGAACTTTGGCCTCATTTAATTCTTCAATGTTTCTTTCTTTCGTATTTCACATGTGAATTGTTCGGTATTGTTTTGTTTAGTTTGTTCAGTGACACACACACACATATATATATATAGAAATATGTAGAACTATGCTTACATACATATACACATGTATGTAAGCATACATACGCACACACATACACATATAATTGTGTGTGTGTCTGTCTTCTGTGTGTATATATATTTAATATATTATATATATATGTATGAATGTATGTCTATGCATGTGTCCACGACTGTGTCTGTATGCATATATATATATATATATATATATATATATATATATATATGTGTGTGTGTGTGTGTGTGTGTGTGTGTGTGTGTGTGTGTGTGTGTCTATGTGAGTGTGATGGGAGATTGTGGTTAATGATGAAGTAGCATTTGTTGTAAAATATCCTCAATTAAATGGAATTTGCCTTTTAGTTAGCGAGGAGGGGGGACAGCGGTAATTGTTAGCAACTCTCAAAGAAAAGGGGAGATAACCTCAAACAAACACCCTTATTTTTTAGGCGGCGAATTGGCGTCCTCTTTAGAGCATAAGACAAAAGGCTTTGACGCATTTCCTCTGGTTATTTGCATTCAAATCTGAGTTCAAATCCCGCCTTTCATCTTTTTAGAGTTTTATAAAATATAGTACCAATCGAATGTGGTGAATTGAGAACGTTGTTAGAAAGCCGTATTTGTTCCACCTCTCAACTTTCTGAGTTCAAATCCCGCTAGGACTTACGTCGGTGACTGACTTAATCCGTCATCCAGTTTAACACCAACACCTGGACCTTGGGTACCCTTTTCAGGGTTCAGTTGTTTGCAAGCATGCGGGTCAGGTGTCTGCGTTTTTCTATCCCTATCTCAGAGGTCCTGAAATGTATCAGGCACATCCTTACCCTTCATGAATAAACAGTATACAGAAAATCTCCATATCCTTTCAAATAAGACATTTTGCTGCTTGCTACCCCTTAAAGATGTCATTACTAATTTAACATTCATTTCTCATGAAAAAATCGCAGGACAGATTTTACGGGCAAAACCGACCGGCAGGCGACCCAGGGGTTGACCTCGAGCAAGATGGTTGGATAACATGCATGAGCTTGACTGCACGCTCGAGGATCCAGTCGGATCTTTTGGAGGCAGTTGCTTCTGACAGGACCCACTAAAGGGAGTGTTTGAGGACTCTACCCCCACGACCCTCTCAGGAATAAGTGGGCAAAGACGAAGATGATGATGATGATGGTGGTGGTAAGGGGGATAAATATAGTGTTATTTGTAATGGATGGTGATGATGATGATGAGAGTGGTGATATTTGACTGATGTTGGCGGCGGACTTTATAGTAGTGGCGGTGGCCGGGGATGTTGATGGTAGAGGTGTTAATGATAATTGTTTCTACTTTAGGCACAAGGCCAGCAATTATCCAGTGCATTACTGGTACTTTATTTTATCGACCCCGTAAGGATGAAAGGCAAAGTCAACCTCGGCGGGATTTGAACTCAGATCGTAAAGGGACGTAACTATGCTGGAAAGCATGGCGTCCGACCATCTACCGATACTGCCAATCCATGGTGGCGGCAGTGATGTTGTTGGTGGTGGTAGTGATGATGGTGACAGTAGCGGAAGCTTATGATGTTGGTGGTGGCGGTAAAGGTGGTGTTGAAGATAATGATTGTGGCAGTGATATTGGTGATAGTGGTGACGATGATGGTGGTGGAGGTGGCAGTGAAGTTGGTGGTGGTGATGGTGGTGGTGGTTGTGACAGTGATGGTGACGGGGATGTTGGTGGTGGTGGTGGTGGTGGTGGTGGTGATGTTGGTGGTGACGGTGACAGTGATGTTGGTGGTTGTGACGGTGATGGTGGTGATGATGGTGGTGGTGGTGGCGGTGATGTTGGTGGTGGTGGTGATGTCGGTGATGTTGGTGGTGGTGGTGGTGGCCGTGGCGTAGAGTTCCTTTGTTCTAATTTACTGACTTGGTTAGTTACGGTTCACTGACAACAGAAAAGTTCCTCAGTTTCCTTTTAGTTTTCAGTAGGGAGTAAGTAGGTATATACGTGTATGCGTCTGGTGGCATGTGTGTGTGTATGTGTGTGAGTGTATGTATGTGTGTGTATGTGTGTGTTTGTATGTGTGTGTATGTGTATGTGTATGTGAGTGTGTGTGCATGTGTGTGAGTGTATGTGTGTGAGTGTATGTATGTGTGTGTATATGTGTGTTTGTATGTGTGCGTGTGAGTGTATGTGTGTGAGTGTATGTATGTGTGTGTATGTGTTTGTTTGTATGTGTGTATCTGTGTGTGTGTATATGTGTGAGTGTATGTGTGTGAGTATGTGTTTGTATGTGTGTGTGTGTATGTGTATGGGAAGTGGGACGTGGAAGTGAGAATTTTGTAAGATTTGGTACAATGTGGGTGGAATTTATGAGGGGGACAGTGGGTGAGGTTAGTAGTTAGCAGTTAGCAAGCTGGGTAGTTTGGGGCATTTTCGGTAGGTAGGTTAGTAAACAGGGGTGGGGCTGGGTGAGTTGACTTGGTTTGTATCGCAAAAAAGAAAAGAACTCTCCCACCCCCAACAAAGAAAAGGACAAAAATATATCAACAGGAATTGGTGCTCTTGGAGTAAAGCACCGAAGAAATATTTCTCGTATTCTTTCATTGTACTCATTGGCATCGTTTCCCTTCCACACAACACCACACCACCCACTTATTCACCCTAAACTCTCCACCCCCTCTTTATTGTTTCCACGCCACCAACGCCACAATTTCTTTCTCACCTATTTTAGAAGTGGTGGTTTGATAGTATCGGTAGAGCGTCAGACACCATGCTTTGCAGCAGCATAGAGTTATGGCCCTTTGCGTTCTGAGCTCAAATCCGCCGCGGTTAACTTTGCCTTTCATCCTTACGGGAGCGATAAAATAAAGTACCAGTAATGCACTGAGGTATTCGCTGGCCTTGTGCCAAAAGTAGAAACTATATTTCAGTAGCTGTCTAAGACATAGTCTCCTTCCACTCTATTGTCTAAAAACTTGCTTTTTAAAAAAATAAGAATACAAACGAAAGACAGAGATCTGCTGGGTCATCGGCCGTTGAGGTGGACTGCTAGTACACCCAGGGACACAGCCTCTGGCACAAGCCAAAGGCTATTAGGGCAGTGGATTGGCAATATCAGTAGAGGGTCGAACGTCATGCTTTGCAGCATAGAGTTACACCCCTTTACGGTCTGAGTTCAAATCCCGCCGAGGTTAACTTGCTTTTCATCCTTACGGGGTCGATAAAATTAAGTACCAGTAATGCATTGGGGTCTTTACTGGCCTTGTGCCAAAAGTAGAAACAATTAATTTATAGCAATATTTATATGAAACAACAGATGAAGCAACAAAGCTGAAACTTCGAAGTCACAATCAATTTTTCTTCAAGAAATAAATTCTACCACACCCTCTCTGATATATATATATATATATATATATATATATATATATATAAATATATATATATATATATATATATATATATATATAGTTTTAATATAGATGAGATTCTACAGGACTAGAACTGTTTCATTCTTTAGAAATCATCAGCAATCTGGGTATCAAAAAATAAGTATGGTATTTATAGGTGTCTACAAGTGGTAGGAGAGGGTGGGGAGTGGGATGGGTGTAGGTTATTGGTTGATAGAAATATATATATATATATATAATATATATATATCTGTTAACAGGCCCATATATATATATAATGGTTATAGACTCCTTTCGGTCCTCAATGACTATGGGTTTTGTACCTAGAAAATTCTCCTCCAAGCTATGGCAGGTTTCTTGTGAAAGACAAGCAGTCGCCCATGCATACTAATCTCTTCCAAATATACAACTGTTGTTGTCTAAGGGTATGGCAGAGATTGATATAACTTAGTACCAGTGACGTCGCAATTCATGTTTTCCTACTGTGTGAACTGGAGCAGCATGACACAAAGAGTCTTGCTCAAGGAGATAACGTGCCACCTGGTCCGGGAATCGAACTTACAACCTCGCGATTGTGAGATTAACGCTTTAACTACATACCCCCCCCACACACACATATATATGATTGTTCTATATTCTGAGCGCTGCACACACACACCAAAGATGGTAAATCTATTGCTGATTACTAAAATAATTAATAAGCAATTCAAATTTTACATCAGGTTTGCGCTTATACCAGCTTTGTTGGCCCATATTTCACATCTGGCCTGGGCCTGTTAACAGATTTGGATATTCACATTTCACATCTGGCGTGGACCTATCAACCGATTTGTTGGTTCACATTTCACTTCTGGCGTGGACCTATCAACAGACGTTGGTTCACATTTTACAACTGGTCTGGGCTTGTTAACAGATTTGGTCGTTCACATTTCACATCTGGTGCCGGCCTATTAACAGATTTGGTGGCCTATATTTTACATTTGGCGTTGGTCTATTAACAGATTTAGGGGAGGGTGGGGTGAAGTCAGCATTTCACGTCTGTTACTAAGATGGTATTGCATGGTTCTATCGATCTATCTCACATGAGATCAAGCAAACCTTCAAGTGGAATTGAATAGTTGAGTGTTTTTGTCCTGTGACAGATAACTGAGCTAAGAGTTCTGTGGTATTAGTAAAGAGAGAAGCGAGACTGACGGAAAATATGTTTGTAAGTGTATAAGAGATAGAGAGGAAGAGAGAGAGGGGGGGTGGTGAGAAAGTGCGCGCATGTGTGTTTGGAGGTATGCGTGCGCTTATGAATGCGCGTATGAATTAGAGCATATGTATGTTAGCGTGTCCACAAAATTGTCTGTGTTTGAGTACGTGCATGTGTGAGTGTAGAAAGAGAGAGAGAGAACGCTGGACACACACATATTCACATGTATGTATGTGTGTGTGTGTGTGTGTGTGTGTGTGTGTGTGTGTGTGTGTGTGTGTGTGTGTGTGTGTGTGTGTGTGTGTGTGTGTGTGTGTGCAGGGAGAGAGATAGAGATAGACGGAGAGTGATAAGGAGATAAAAAGTGATTATAGGAGATTATCCGTTGTTGTATCTGACTAACTGCTGTTACTAAAAGGTGCAGATTGCTCCAATAGACATCATCATCACCATCGATACCATTACCATTACCATTACAGTACTGATGGCATCATTGAACCAATATTCTGCCAGTTAGGATAACTAATGTGCCAACACTAACAACGTTTCTTCTTGTTCACACAAAACAGACAGACAATAGAACCAGTTCAGACGAAACATTTTAGGAAAATATTTCAAAACACGAAGAAAACATAAAAGAGAGAGATGGGAGAGAGAGAGAGAGAGAGAGAGAGAGAGAGAGAGAGAGAGAGAGAGAGAGAGAGAGGTGGGTGGGGGAGATAGAGAAAATGGAGATAGATGGAGCGTGAGAGGGAGACAGAGAGTGATAGAGATAAAACGAAGAGGATATAGAAATAGAGATAGAAAGAGAAAGGAGAGGGACAACGAGAGAAAGAGACACAACGAGAGAGTAAGACAGATATATATATATATATATATATATATAAAGGAGAGAACAAGAAAGGAGAGATACAATAAGAAAAAATTGTGACACAAAGAGAGAGTGAGACCGAGAGAGAGTGAGACACGGAGAGTAAGATATTGAGAGTGAGGGAAAGTGTGAAAAAGGAGGAAAAGAAAGTGAGAGAAACAAGGAATGAGGAGAAGAAATGACAAATACATAACACCAGAAAAATAGTCATATCAAGAGAAGTCGAAAAGGAGATAACTGCATTGATATAATAAATAAAACACAAGAGAATGAAAAATATATAATAATATATATGAGGATTGTCACGATGAAGGAGATGAGCCACTGGGAGAAGTTAAAAGAACTAAAACTCTACTCCTTCGAGCGAAGGCGGGAGAGATACACAGTGATATACATATGGAAGATCCTGGAGAGACTAGCACCAAACTTTGGCATTGAGAGCTTGACCAATCCTCGAACAGGACATCAATGTGTGGTGCCAAATGTCCCGTCTTTCACTTCTAGAGTAAGGAGTAGATATTGCAATAACCTGGAGTTCACCCCCACCCCCCAACTCTTTAATAGGCTGTTAAGAATCTTTAGAGATCTGCATGATGTAGACGTGGATGTTTTCAAGAAACATCCACGCAGATGAACTCACAGCACAGAATAAAGGTAACGTAAGGACAGCAGAAACGAACTCCCTCTTACATCAATGGCCAGCCAACGCAGAGAGTGAAGCAACAAGGGCAGTGCCATAGCATGGCCTCAGCCGGATAGCTGGAACAGGTAAACGAGTAACATAATTAAACCCTTTCGTTGCCATATTTTTGATGAAATGCACTATGTGAAATATGCATTGACAAATTTGGAAGGAATTACTAAATTTAATAATTACATCATTAAGATAATAACTTAACATGGATCTTATATAAAATTGTTGGAAGATTTATATTTCAATGGAAACTTTAAAATGTTTTTTTTTTCATAGAACCAGTCGATTTTGGGCGGGTTGGTATCAAAAGGAAGAAATATAATAATATAATAACCTTCCAGGTTGTATCTTATAGGAGGACGAAACATGCACCCGGATAAATTACAGCCGAATGCTTAAGAAGTTCATTTTGCAATCACGCATCTACGTGATATCGTGACAACTTGGGTAAGTATCATCCACCCGGGGTTGGATTTATATCTTGGGGGGGGGGGGGGGGGGCCCTCATACGAATAAATTTAGAATACACAGCAAACCCCCTATTTTACATATCAAAGTTAGCTTGGCGCAAGTAAATGGAATTGAAAAGTTATACATACTGGTATTAAATTAAAAGAATTCTAACCATCCTAAAACAAAAAAAAGCCCAGCTGATGGCACAAATAAATTGCTCGACCGTCGTTGCTCCCCCCCCCCCCTGCAGGGGGCCCGGGGAAATTGCCCCATTTTCCCCCTATTAAATCCGACCCTGCATCCACCACAACCTCATGTTGACCCAGGCCTTGTGAGTGAAAATAGGGAGACGGAAACTGTTTTGACGATCATGAAATTTACGTGTAGGGAAGTTTCAGTGTCATATAGTAGGTGATAAGACTGGCTCTTTGTGAATTACAGGTACAATCCATTTCCATGTATATATTGTTATACTTGGGGAGGGTCATATTGTTGTAATAATATTGCCAGAAATAATAACAGAACACACTCACTGTTTGGTTGGTTTTCGCTTCTGTATCTTTTATATCTCCACAGTTAATTCATTCGGTCAAAAATACAGATATAATATAGATATAAACACATATATATAGTCTAACAAAGTCCTTTCGTTGCACATCTGCAACCTCATCAGTGGTACTATTATGTTCCTCTTGTATTGTAGAAGACAAAAATAAATAAATAAATAAACAGATAAAATAAAAATGGCGTAGATATACAATACAACAGGAGGAACATAATAGTACCACTGATGATGTTGCAGATGTGCAACGAAAGAACTTTGTTAGACTATATATATGTGTTTATATCTATATTATATCTTTAATTTTGACCGTTGGTCAGTCAATGAAAAACATTGAGGACCGAATAAATTAACTGATATAAAAAATACAGAAGCGAAAACCAACCAAACAAGGAGTGTGTTCTGTTATTATTTCTGGCAATATTATAACAATATGTCCCTCCCCAAGTATAACAATATTTGTTTCGACACTCGATTTCATATCAAAAACCTCGCAAAACAAATACACACACACACACACACACACACACACACACACACACATATATATATATATATATATATATATATATATATATATATATATATATATATATACATATATATGCCTATATCTATGTATTATACAGAGAGAGAGAGAGCGAGAGAGAGAGAGAGAGAGAAAGAGAGAGCGAAATACACACACATAAATGTGTGTGTGTGTCTGTGTGTGTGTATGTGTGTGATGGGTTCGGAAGAATAGGTGAGATAATGGGAAACAGCTGTTCCCCTTTGTAATGTAGTTGGTATTGTTGTTGTTGCTGCTGTTGTTGGTGATGGTGGTGGCGTTCTACGTCTTTCACTCACAGAAAAAGTTGACTCGGTGCAACATTTCGCAACACTACATTAATTACCCTCCTCCCTCCCCCAAAAGAACAAACCATATCTTGCCCAACCTCACCATCACAGCCACCGCCACAATCACAAACAACACCAACACTAACAGATATTTCGACTAGCTAGAAATAACAGTCAAATCTCAGTCAAGTTATACCTCAAGTTCTACATTCAGTGCTTCTATATCTATCTATCTAGGGCGGGAACATTCCAGAGATCCATGGACAAGTTCTCTCCAACGATCTCTGTCCTTCATCATCGCCGCCATGTCCTGCGTCTCCCAGAGACCAGTGTCTGTCCTTAGGGCATCAATATATGCCTCTCTCTCTCTCTCCATATATATATATATATATATATATATGGTGGCTGCCAACTTGTTTTCGAGTACGGCCAGTACTTTATATCCATGTAGGAGAACCCCTACCGATGCGCTGAAGGAGTGTGACTTTTTAGTCCAGCCAGCGACTTGAAAACTCTGGTACAAACACTACACTTGTGACAATTATTGACACATAGTGCTGGGCCCATGGTACCATGTGACGACATGTGCAGAGAGATCTCCAGATATGAAGCTTTTATAGTGAGCAAAGGCACTGCATAAAGCCAGTCCCGCTCTCTTAACCAAGATGATATTTACCAAAAAGAAGAACAAGTCAACATCATTGGATACCACCAGGGTTGCAGGTGTTATATCAGAGTTTTCCTTCTCCTAGAATTCTGCCTTGACAAAGGCTAAGGGGTCATCTCTCCCGGTGATTTTGGATGGCCATTGACTCTTAAGAGCTCCTTTGCCTTTTGACAGGTTTTGTTTTTAGTCCTGCAGGATGTCCAAAGTCCCCCTCCTCACTAAGAAACCTTGGTGGGTTTTCCAATTTAGTCGCCAACGACCCGACCATGAGACAGGTTGTACTGGGATACATGTTACCAGTAGCACCAACTATTTGTATATATATATATATATATATATATATATATATATATATTACATACAAATATAAACGGAGTCATAGACTTGCATTATTCCCTGTAAATTATGTGCTCAAAGGAAAAGGAATCCTGAGCTCTTCAAAATACAATATGTAGAAAGGATAACACACTAGAGAGAGATAGAGAGTGTGTGCGATCAAAATATATATGTGTGTGCGTGTGTGCGTGTGTGTGTGTGTATCTGTGTATGTATCTGTGTGTGGGTGTGTGAGTATGTTGGATCTCCGTCGGTTCCAACGACGAGTGTTCCAGGTGTTCAAACAACAATACCTTTGTTATGGAGGAGATTCGGCGTGACACAATTTATGAAAGAGCTGCCATTTTTGATTACAGGCATAAATCACTTTTTGTAGCTAAGTGGACTGGAGCAACGTGAAATAAAGTATCTTGCTCAAGGACCCAATACACCACTGTTTATCGAACGTACGATTTTAAGATGGTGAACCGAATACAGTAACCACTAAGCCACGTGTCTTCATTATGTTGCAATTGGCTTCATAATTGTTGAGCATTTCTTGTAGTGAAAGTGAATCATTTTGAATATAATGTGAAGTGGGTGTTTGGTGGAAACCTAGAGTTAATGTGTTTCACTAAAAACTGGGAAATTTGTAATTCACAGAGAGATAGAGTGTGGTGATTGTGTATGTATATGCTAGGGAGAAATGAGGAGAGATAGATAGAGAGTGTATGTGTGAAAGAGACGGGTGAGATAGATATATAGGGAGGGGTGAGGGATAAATAGAAAGATAGATAGAGAGAGGGGAGAGACAAAAAGATAGATAGAGAGAGAGGTGAGAGATAAAAAGTTAAATAGAGGAATACAAAATGATAGATAAATAGATTGATAGATAGATAGAGAGAAGAGAGAAAGAGTGAGAGAGAAAGGAGAGATAGTAAGAGAGAGACGGGAGAGTGGGGAAATAAAAAGATAGATAGAGAGAGGGGAGAGATAAAAAGATAGATAGGGTAATACTAAAATATAGATAGAGAAAGAGAGATGTAAAGAATGTATATGTGATGTGTAAGAGAGAGAAGAGCGGAGATATACATTGTGAAGCAAAGCGCCCTAATATTAGAGCCACTTCTTGCAATAGGTCTACCAAGATATGAAATTAGCACAACAAGGCCACAATGAGGAAAACAGTGAGTTAAATTAACCACTGCTTTCTACAACTCTACCATTATTATTCAACTAAGTGGTGGATTGGCAGTATCGGTAGAGGGTCAGACGCCATGCTTTCTATCATAGTTATGTCCCTTTATGATCTGAGTTCAAATCCCGCCGAGGTTAACTTTGCCTTTCATCCTTACGGGGTCGATAAAATAAAGTACCAGTAATGTACTGGGTAATTGCTGGCCTTGTGCCAAAAAGTAAAAAAATTATTATTCAACTAGGTCTTTATTTCATCAACCCCTGGAAGGATCTAAAGTTAAATCCAACAGAATTTAAACTGAGAGTGTAAAAGAAATATAATTATGTAAAATCACGCAAAGGCGGTGATTTGGCGAAGTAGGTTAAGGTGTAGAGTAGAATACCTCGAGGTATTTGTGTCAATTACTTGCACTCTGGGTTCAAGACCCATCAAGATCAGTTTTGCTTCTTCCTTTTTTACAGGGTCGATATATGACCTAACAAGTAGTCCTGAAATCGATTCTTTTCTCTCCTTCTCTGTTATAGTTCTCTCTCACCCCCCTCTCTATCTCCCAATCTTCAATGTTGCGTCATGGAAAGCGATATTGATGTACCACCCACAGCCATAATTAAATATATATATAGCAGTGTACATGAAAGGGTAGCAGCTTCTTCTAATGGGTAAAAGACAAGAAACAAACAAAAACCACGATACTGGAATCATCACGGGACAGCCCAATATCCTGCATAACACATAGAGAAAGGTATAAGAGAAGTACCAGCGCTCTACCGATTCAACTGTTCTTGGAAAAGAAAGATACTAAACTGTTTAAAAGTATTTATAACGTTTATATATATATAAAAAAAAACTTCCATCATATGAACCTTTGTTATGTTATGTTCCAAACAGCAAAAAAAAAAAAAAATAATAATAATAATTGTATCCACTTTTGGCACAAGGCCAGCAATTACCTCCAGTGCATTACTGGTGCTTTATTTTATCGACCCTGTAAGGATGAAAGGCAAAGTTAACCTTGGCGGATTTGAACTCAGAACGTAAAGGGCCATAACTCTGTGCAGCAAAGCATGGTATCTGACGAATAATAATAATAATAATTGTTTCTACTTTAGGCACAAGACCAGCAATTACCCAGTTCATTACTGGTACTTTATTTTATCGACCCCGTAAGGATGAAAGGCAAAGTCAACCTCGGCGGGATAAAATACGCACAAGACCAGTAAATTCGAATAAAGGCAAATATTGATGAAATCGACCCCAGCACTTTACTGGTATTTTATTTCGTCAGCTCCAGAAGAATAAAAGGCAAAGTGGGTGAGGCTAGGTGTTCAACT
>OZ024743.1:200771694-200796694 GCA_964016885.1 Eledone cirrhosa
TGTGCGTCTCCACGTACGTATGTTTGGCGTATATATGTGTCTATGACCCCCTTCTATGTATGCAAAATTTGCGATATATATTTGTCCATTACCAATCATTCATGAGTAATTTCTAAAGAACAAAACGATACCAGATCAATAAAAACTCCCCACAAAATAATAAATAAAAGAATAGCTACAGTTTTATGTTTTCATTCAGTCTATTATTGTGTTTGTATTTTCGTATTCTTCACTATATAAAATGACAATCCACAAAACAAAGTTTTAGATTTCAATTTTGTCTTTTATCTATAACAATTAGATTTGAATAATTTGATATGCATGCATATACATACATGCATATATATATATATATATATATATATATATATATATATATATATACAAGGTGTCCCAAAATTGTATACACACTCCAATAGTATTCTAATCGAAGTGTGTACACAGTTTTTAGGGACACCCTATATATATATATATATATATATATGTAGGTAGAGCAATGAATCCAGCGATGCTTTTAAGATAAGAGAGCAGACGACGTATCTTTATGTAAAACTAAAAAGAAAACTGGTTTTAATTGTTCGGTTTGTGGAAGTTTATTCTTTTGAACAATCAATGCTTCCATAATTATCGACGAATGCTTCGTTTATCCTATTCTTTCGATTACATTTTGTTTCCAACACACACAGTATACAAACTCACACACATATACATATATACGTACCTACACACATACATATACATATATACTTACATACACATACACACACACACATACATATATACGTACATACACACACACATATATATATGTACATACATATAAACACATATATACATACACACACACACACATATATATACGTTCATACACACACACATATATATATATATATACGTACATACATATACACATACACATACATATATACGTACATACACACACACATACATACATATACATACACACACACACACATATACATATATACATACACACACACACACACATATATATATACATACACACACACATATACGTACACACAGACACACACATACATATATACGTACATACACACACACATATATATATGTACATACATATAAAGACATATATACATACACACACATATATATATGTTCATACACACACACACATATATATATATATATACGTACATACACATACATATATACGTACATACACACACACATACATACATATACACACACACACACACATATACATATATACATACACACACACACACACATATATATATATACATACACACACACATATACGTACACACACACACACATACATATATACGTACATACACACACACATATATATATGTACATACATATAAACACATATATACATACACACACACACACACACATATATATATACATACACACACACATATACGTACACACACACACACACACATATATATATATATATTAAAATACAAATATTAATAAAATAGATGTTCTTTTGATCAATTACATTTTATTATACATTGATCAAAAGAACATCAATTTTATTAATATTTGTATTTTAATATTAATAAATCTGGAAAATTATTTTTCGTAGAGTGCTTCCAATCTACTGTAAAACTCATTCTTTGACATAATCATTGAATCTTGTTTAACTATTTAATATATATATATATATATATATATATATATATATATATATACACATGTACACACACTCACACACACACACACACACACACACACACACACACACACACACACACACACACACACACACACACACACACACACACATATATATATATATATATATACACATATACACGCACACACACACGCATATATATATATATATATATATATATATATATATATATATATAATTGTTTCTACTTTTGGCACAAGAATGTTATTCAATGTAAACGAAATGCAATTTGTTTGACTTTTTTTAAAGTTGGATAGATTGTCATATTTACAAAAATGATTCGCGATGGGGCCCACCCTCAGCCCTGGCCGATATAATTATATATTGTTTTTCTTCTTTACCTCATCTATTCTAAACCTTTCGTCCACTTCTTTCTATCTATTCTTTATTTGTTTTTGTGTCTTTTTGCTAATTTTTATTCCTGTCATCGTTTTACTTCTTTCTTTCCTCCTACTTATACACGTGTTTCAACTAATGAACCCTTTCAGATAAACGCAGGTAAACATGCCTACATAGAGCATGTCTCTCTCTCTCTCTCTCTCTCTCTCTCTCTCTCTATATATATATATATATATATATATATATATATATATATAGAGAGAGAGAGAGAGAGAGAGCGAGAGAGATATATGCATGTGTGTATATATATATATATATATATATATATACACACACATGCATACATATATATATATATATGAAAAACAAGGGGAGAAGAATACTGCATGGTTGCACATGGATTACATATTATAAAATGTGTCCCTCATCAGTGATTTGCCAACCATCATTGGTATTTCATCGCATTAAAAATCAGATACCTCAGGTTGGTGCGAGCAATAACTAAAATAAGCTATTGGGACAAGTGAAACGCGTAAAGCGAGTGAGACAAGTAAACAACAGAAGGAAAAGCAAACCGAAGGTTGGAAAACAGCAAGCCACATGATAGTTATCCGATCAGCATAAGCTGGGTGAATTTCATGAGCGGTCAGAGAAGCAGACCGTACGCCGTGAATGCGGTGTGAGAAAGAAGGAACCCCACTACTAGCGAACGGGAGGAAGTGAGAAGGGGAGAAACAGAGAGTGAGGGAGTGGAAGTGCGAGGAAGAGGTCAGTCGAGAGAAAAAGTGTAACTGACAGAGAGGGCGAAAGAAGGTAAGAGAAACAGAGAGAACGGGGGAGCAGTAAGAGAGAAAGAGAGAAACAGATAATCGCAGTTTAGATACACATGCATACATAAATACATATACATGCATTCATACATACATATACATGCATTCATACATACGTGTATATATATATATATATATATATATATATATATATATATATATATATATATAACTGTGTATACGTACTAAGAGTGAGAAATGAAATTTCGTTTCATTTTTTCCGTTTATATATATATATATATATATATATATATATATATATATATATATATATATATACATACATATATATATACATGCATACATACATATATATATATATTTGCATACATACATACCTATATATACATGCATATACACACATATATATATATATATATACATACATATATATACATGCATACATACTTATATATATACATGCATACATACATATATATATACATCCATACATATATATATACATGCATACATACATGCATATAAATATATATGTGTGTGCGCGTGTGTAAATATAACATATATATATGTTATATTTATATATATATGTGTGTATGTGTACATACATACATACATACATACATACATACATACGGACAAAAAGCGCAGCTCCCTAATTCATAGTCTACAAATGGCTGCGATAGCTGGCACCTTCAAAATTTGCAAAACATTCTTGCGATTCAAGGGATGACAATTTCTTTTCTTTTACAACCTTGCCACCAGGAAGGTGGCCGGTCAAAAAATATACTCAAAATTAAGAGAAAGAGAAAACATACATACATACATACATACATACATACATACATACATACATACATACATACATACATACACCTATTTCTTCGTAAATCAATTATAAGATGAACCTTTATTCTAATATTTTATAGTCTATTCGTATCAATATATTTTAAACTTATTTGAAAGAAGATTTTTTTTCTAAAAGGTACTGAAGTGATTCTGTCCCAATGTTATTTCACATGAAGAATTGTGAAAGGGAATTGGTAAATGATATGACATTGTGTAGTGGGTTAGTTAGCATCATTATCATCATCATTAGAGGGTCGGACGCCATGCTTTCCAGCATAGTTACGTCCTTTTACGATCTGAGTTCAAATCCCGCCGAGGTTGACTTTGCCTTTCATCCTTACGGGGTCGATAAAATAAAGTACCAGTAATGCACTGGGTAATTGCTGGCCTTGTGCCTAAAGGAGAAACAATTATTAATCGGTAGATTGGCAGTATCGGTAGAGGGTCGGACATGCTTTCAACCATAGTTACGTCCCTTTACGATCCGAGTTCAAATCCCGCCGAGGTTAGCTTTGCCTTTCATCCATACGGGGGTCGATAAAATAAAGTACCAGTAATACACTGTGGGATAATTGCTGGCCTTCTGCCAAAAGTAGAAACAATTATTATTATTATTAGTTACGGCCCTTGCCATTCTGAGTTCAAATCCCGCCGAAGTTAACTTTGCCTTTCATCCATACGGGGGTCGATAAAATAAAGTACCAGTAATACACTGGGATAACTGCTGGCCTTGTGCCAAAAGTAGAAACAATTATTATTATTATTATTATTATTATGGCGGTGGCGGTGGCGGTGGTGGCGGTGGCGGTGGTGGTGGTGGTGATGGTGTAGTGATATTCATCTTCCCTTCTTAGTTGAAGTATTGCATCAGGAAAAAAAGGTAAAATAACAAAACTGATATTTAAAGTTAAGAGATAATGCAGATGAAAAATGAACAAGGTTGAATTATGAGCAAGGGGAGGAGGGAAGAGGGTTTGTATGTGTGTTTGCGTTGAACAAACGATCTTTGATGATACGTGTGGTACAGGTATGCCACCATCCTATGCTGTTGTTACAGATTTGCCGTCTTACAAGGAAGCAGAATGACTTAACCAAGAAGAACTTAACGGTGTAAAGTGGCAATGCTAGTATCACAATACAATCTATTCAGATCCACTTTTTAATGTGGAAGTGTTGGTGCCATGATACTATATGTATATCGACATTCGATCGACTTTCGTCAAATCGAACCGAGTAAACTATGTTCCCATTGGTCTATCCAATTGCTAAAACCATCTATGCGTTGCAACTCCAGGTAGAAGGAGCAACGTGAAATAAAATAAAGTGTCTTGCTCAAGGACATAAAGCATCGCCCGGTCCAGGAATCGAACTCACAACCTCACGATTGCGAATCCAGTTCTCTAACAACTCAGCCACGTGCCTTCACAATATACATGCGCGCGTGTGTGTGTGTGGTTCCCCCTCCCCCTCTCTCTCTCTCTCTCTCTCTCTCTCTCTCACTGAATACACACACAGATATATATAGATATATTTATTAAAATAACAGATTAACGTTTAAGCAAAGAATCACTGGTTTCACCCTTAACGGGATCTTCTGAAACTGTTTGCTCTACGGTTCTTATATATTTGATATATATTTATCCTTATCGAGCCCTCTTTGGATTTTAGTCTTCACATTTATTATTATTACTCTCTCTCTCTCTCTCTCTCTCTCTCTCTCTCTCTCTCTCTCTCTCTATATATATATATATATATATATATATATATATATATATATATATATATATATATATATATATATACACAAATATAATTCAGCGAGAATCGTATTTCGGCTGGTAGAAAAAGCGAAACGAAACGCAAAATCGTAGAAATGCTAGCAAGCGCTCAATAGTTAAAAAAACTAGAGCTAAACAATAAGTTAAAACGCCATACAAACTGAAAAAGTGGTTAAGAAGGCATTAACCACCTAAGCCAAAAAACAAATAAAGCTAAACAGGTCAAACAAAATAAATGATATATATAGGGTGTCCCAAAAATGTATACACACTTCAACAGCATTCTAAAAAAGGCGTGTATACATTTTTTTTTTGGGGGGGGACGTCCTCTCTCTCTATATATATGTATTTGTGTGTGTGTGTGTGTGCGCGCGCGCGCGTGTGTGTGTGGCAGAGCTGTTTGGATAAGGAACTAGCTTCGTGGTTTCGGATTCAGTCGCACTGTGTGACAGCTGGGCAAGTGTCTTTTACAACAGCCTCAGAGTGACCAATTCTTTGTAAGAGAAGTTTGATGGACGGTAATTGCAGAATCATTTCGTATATATTTATGCATGTTTAATTGTCTGTGTTTACGATTGTGTCTGTGGTTATGTTCTTTAACCTTGATATTACACAAAAGAAGAGATCGATGAAATAAGAAGTAGACTTGAAAAAAATAAATATTGGGATCGATATGATCGATTAAACCCATTAAAAGCGGTACTCGAGCATAGCTGCTTTCTAACACAGTGGACACAGTGAAAAACTATACATATATATAAATATCAGAAATGTCAACTCTCCCAGTCCGACGGGGAATCTCCACTTCTTGTGAAAATGGGTATAGCTTTCATTATGTAAAACTCCCCATTTTGTCCCATTTCTCAGTTTTGGGGCACTATTTTGAATGGGTTTTCAAAGATTGTCACATCATTATATATATATATATATATATATATATATATATATATATATATATATATATATATATATATTTATTTAAGAAACAGGGCCTGTGTAGTTGCTGGATAAGGTGTATTTATGAATAAGAGGAAAGCACGACGAGAGAAAATTTTCCTTCATCAGTTGTCTGCTGGGGATTATGGATATTTCTACGCATTAAAGACAATATATCTAACCCCAGTGCGTCAATAACTAAAGGAAGTTATTGGGGAAAAAAGAAGGGAAAAGGGAAGGAAAAGGTAAAAAAAAACCCCAGAAAACAACAAACCGAAGAGGGAAACCCGAAGCACATGTGTGTGAGCAACTCGAAGAGAGAGAAAAATTAAAGTCGACAGAGAGAGAGAGAGAAAGGAGAACGAGAGAGAGAGAGAGGGAGGGCGGTATTAATGCAGGTATACTTATGGGTTAAATCTCACGTCTTTTACTACAGCTTGGTGTAGATCGACCCAATTTCTAAAATTAAATTAGGTAATCGGAAACTGGAAGCTCGTTGGACAGATTGTATTTCTAATTTAAATATCTTACAAATATCATACCTGAGGAGAAGCTTGGGATGCAACGCTCATGCTTTGAAACACTTGTAACAGGTAAATATCGAACTGAGTTCAAATCTCGCTTTGCGAGGGGTCGATAAAGTAAAGTACCAGTAACGAACTAAGGTCGATATACGCGATAGTCCAGTCCTTGAAAACAGTTGGCATTGTGTCTAAATTAGAAACCATATATATTGCGTGCATTGGTTTTTCGTGTGTGTGTATATATATATATATATATATATATATATATATGTATATACACACACGCCTGTGTGTATCTATCTATCTATCTATCTATCTATCTATCTATCTATCTCTCTCTCTATCAGTCGTGTGTCACTTCGCGGAGAAGTTTCCGTTAATTTATGTAAGGAAAAAACGTGAGTTTTTAGTTCAATTTTATATCATTGTGTAACTTGACCACCCGTCTGGACCTTCAGGTGGTGGGTCAACTCATTTTCGCCCCTTCAGGGGCGGAATATCCATTTAAAAAATTTTTCTCCATCGAATCTTGGAAAAAAAAAAAATATTGTAAAATTTTGATTACGTTATGAACGCTGCGTCCAACGATAATGGTGGTGGAGAGGCGGTAAGACTACAAAGCTCGCAGTCAACAACGTCTTCTTCACTAGATACTATAGAGATGGAAAGACAAAATGAAAATAAAAAAACGAATTCACATCCAAACAACACAAATGACACCAAACAGCTCAATGACAACAAAAATAACAGCAAAACCAATAATGATGATAAAAGCAACAATGATAACAACAACAAAGAAAAAAATAAAGACAACGCCAATAACACCAGCATCAAAGACAACAACAACACCAAGGAAAATACGGATGATACCAACATCGGTGACAACAAGAATAACAACAAGAATAACAACAATAATGACAACACCACCAATACGGATTCCACAAAGAAACCAAAAATCTCCTTTGCGGAGAAAGTTCAAAAGAAAGAACAATTGATATATCTCGACATAACAAATGCTGAACACCTTTTAAAGGACGCTAAGAGATATGTCACCTTCGAAAAAAATGGTGCTTTCAGCATCAATTCTCCGGTAGAAATTCGCAAGGAAACTGCTCTCAAAACGATAGTTTTTAGGACAGTTTCCAATTCTACCCGAAAACCAGTCCAATTGTCACAGAAAGATATTGAACTGGTTTTCAAAGATTCAATGAATGATATTGCATTCATTCAAAGAAGCAAACTTTTTGGGAGTATTTCGGTACTGATGAAGGATCAATTGACGGCCCAAAATTACTCTGTGTCGCCAATTGTATCCAACCTGTACACCTTTTTCCCTACATACATGGGAAAAAGGACACAAAAGATCAGAATCACAAGTGTCACACCAAAGGTGAACATATGGTGGATACTGTGCGGCTTCATCAATTTTGATGAAGACAGAATACTGTCAGTAGGCAAGTCCCCCAGAGATGTATTCAATGGGACTAGCATTGAAGTTCTGGTGCAAATGAGCCCAGAGCGAATAGCTATGATCCCACAGCGTGTACTCCTGGACGGACTTACCTACATAAACCTTTCGGTTGAGGGTAGGCGGCCTTCATGTTACCATTGCTTTAGCAGGGGTCACCTGAGGGCTTCCTGTCCTAAACTAATGAACCAAAAAAAGGCTCTTCTGCCAACACCCATCAAAACAACACAACCACCAACACCACCACTACAACAACAACACCAACACACAAAAATAACCACAACAAACACAGTCCCACCCAACCTCACTCCACCTAAAACCACTGCAAAATCACATACAGACACAACAGCTCCCCAAGACATACCCCTCCCCAATCACACAGACGATACAACAGATGAGGCTATCTCGCCATCACCCAGTGAAGACGAGGGAGAACCCCATCGCTCGAAAAGAAAGAAAAGACATCACAAAAGCAAAAAACCAGCAAACACTACCACAAACATACAACCACCAACACAAACAACAAAAATATCACAAACAAAACCCCCACCTCCTGAAAACAAAATACCTACAACAAAACGAAAGCACACACAAGAACTACAGACAAAAACAAACACAACACAAGAAAATTACACTTACACTTACATAAACACTGAAAACAAAACACTAATGGAGACCATTACGAACGACCCTTCGGTTTTCACCGAAGGGAAAACTTTCGCCCACTCTATAAAAAATAGCAAAAAAATGAACCTAAAACTGATTAGGGTCCCTATACAAACTTATAGGTCCCTAAAAGAAACATTTGAGAAGGATGTGGGGAATTCCTGCGTGAAACCACTCAACCGCGTCCTTCTCAAATGCCTCCCCACCCCAGACACCCCCATTCCACCAGACCCCACCCCACCAAACATCTGCGTCCCCACCCCGCCGGAAACCACCACCCATCCAGACAACCCCTCCAACACCCCCATGGAAATCGTGCGGCCTGGTCCCCAGGAGGCGAAGGGTGAGTGATCTCTTTTCCTCTTTTAACTTTTCAGCACCAACATGGCCAATATAAGAGTTGGATGTGTGAACGTACGCGGCCTGGGGATGCCCTGGAAACAGGGCAAACTCTTAAACGACCTCAGGTCGCACAGTTTGGATGTGGTAGCCATTTGCGAGTCCAGGATCCACGGCGAGCGACAGCTGGCCCCCATCTTCGATGACTTTGAGATCTACGCATCTCTCTGTCAACCGGGGGGTGGGGGCGGAGTTGCCGTTTTGCTGCGGAAACACCTGGGCCTCGTAACACAGACGGTACATCTGGACCCGGAGGGTCGACTGGTGGTCCTAGACGTTGACGGTAGTGAAGGTGGAGCGTTCAGGCTGGTGGCCGCATATGCCCCATCCGGGACACCGCGGCCAGACTTCTTCAAACGTCTAGAGACTTTTCTGGGAACGTCCCGCTCCTTGCTTTTAGTGGGGGACTGGAATGGAATCCTAGATGCACGTTGGGACTATGTGGGAGCATGTCCCGATAAAGGGGGGTGTAACAGCCTCAAACAGTTAATCGACCGATTTGACCTGGCCGATAGATATCGACTAGATTTTCCGACTGCGCCACTGTGGACGTGGAGTAATCGTAGCGGAACATCTAGATCGTACCTAGATAGGGTTCTAGTTAGAAATAAGGATAGGGACATGTTAAGCTGTCCACAAATGTTCATGGTTGCCTATTCAGATCACAAACTAGTGACCTGCATGGCCAACCTTGATAGAACCCATAGACAAGGACCCGGCTACTGGAAGCTGAACTTGTCGTTACCGACAAGCAAAGCCTACAGTAGACGGATTAGCACTTTAGTTAAACAGCACTTGACAGGGGCCATTGTCAACAACAGATGGTGGTACTCTCTCAAGAGGGCAGTTAGATTAGACTCGATAGTTTTTAGTAAAGAATTAGCGTTAGATAGAAATAGAACCGAGAAGGAACTGGTAGATAAAGTAGAAGAGGCTATTAGAAGTGGCAACGTAGCCAGCGTGCTAGCAACGAGAACGGCCTTGGACCAGTTCTTCGACGCAAAGCACGAGGGCTGCGTTGTCAGAAGCAAAATACGTGCTCTGGGAAACGAGGGAGCCAAAGCTGTTAGCTGGGCCCGAGTGACGGAGGCAAAAAGTGGCAACAAGTCCACGATTCGGTCTTTGAAGGACCAAAACGGACGCGTGATACGTGAGCCGAAGCAGATGTGTGCGGCTTTTCAGCGGCACTTTGCTCGGCTGTTCGGGGGGAGCGGCGCGCCGGGAGAGGCTATGGATTTCGGTCCATACCTCGACGGCCTACCGCGACTCTCGGACAGCGAGGCGAAGTTCTGCGAAAAGCCGATTTCAGCCACTGAGATAGGGGACGCGCTGAGCCAATGCGGCAAACGCAAATCTCCAGGTCTCGACGGTCTACCCTACGAATTTTACGTAGCAATGCCGGACTTATTCTCCGGTCTCCTGGAAGCGGTCTACTGCAACTGGCAACAGAACGGGAGAATTCCCAATTCTGTAACCGGGGGCGTGGTCACACTAATCAGGAAGGACGAGAATAAGGGGGATGACATAGGCAACTTCCGGCCCATAACTCTGCTAAACACAGAGTTACAGATTTTGGCCAAGGTGTTGGCAAAGAGGCTGGCGCTTGTCGTCGAGAACCTGGTGGGAGAAGCGCAGACATGCGCGATCCCGACCAGGTCCATACACGACAACCTCCACCTCATGCGATACATCATAGAGAGGGTAGGGTGTAAACCCGGCTTCGGTGGGGCCCTGATCAACTTGGATCAGTCTAAGGCTTTCGATAGGGTTGACCATCGTTACCTGGATGCGGTGCTCGAGGCGGCAGGCTTCGGACCCGTGTTCAGGGGCTGGATTGCTGCAATGCACAACAGCAACATCTGCTCAAGGGTCAAGGTGAACGGTTACCTCTCGGAGCCGTTCCATATTACGCGATCCATTCGACAGGGATGCCCTCTCTCCTCCCTTCTGTACGTACTGACTCTCGAGCCACTACTGCGGAAGCTGGAGCTATTGCAGGGCATCCCTCTGGAACCGGGACTGCGGAAAGCGGCGTCGGCCTACGCCGACGACGTGACAGTAATGGTGTCGAGCGCCTCGCAAATCGAGGAAGTCGGCACCTTACTAAAGGAATACGAAAGTCTCACAGGAGCGAAGCTGAACCGGGACAAGTCCATCGGTTTGCAACTCGGATCGTGGAGAGGCAGACCGATGCCTTCCGATGGCGTCGTCGGACGCTGGACGGAAGGACCGGTAAAGCTGCTCGGGGTCTGGTTTGGTCCGGACCTCCAGGTGGAGAAGAACTGGAACGAAGTGACGGCCAAGGTGTTTGCACTCACCCAGAAGTGGGCCGAGTGCAAACTATCCTTGAAAGGTCGAGCGGAGGTGGCGAACACTTTTATAGCGTCCGCCATCTACTACCGCTTGACCGTCGTGCCTTGTCCAGCCAAAACGCTCGCCAAAATGGAGCGCGCCCTCTTCCGATTCCTTTGGAAGAGGCGGGCTCCTTTGGTAAGAAGATCCATCTGCTGCCAACACCCTTCTAACGGAGGGCTGGGGATGCCGTGGTTGACGATGCGCAAACACGCGCTCAGGCTGCGGCATCTCTACGTATTCCTCACCGGACAACCGGTGTGGGCCCCGTTCGTGAGGCGAGCCTTCCCACGACTCGTCTCGCTGACCGAGCTGCAGTCCTGGGTCAAGCAGAGACCGAGGAAAATGGGCGACTGGCACATCGAATGTGCTCAGGCGCTCACAGCCCTCTGGCAGGCGGACCCGGCGATCAGTGGAGACTCCACTTCGTCATTCTATAGAGGGTTGGTCCGCAGCAAGTGCGACGACGCGCTCGGTGAAACTCTAGGCGTGGAGGAAGATGAACTGGCCAGTCTGTTCGGTAGGACCTTCCGCCCGGGACCGATGGACAACTTCCAAAAGTCCCTGGCCTGGCAGTGCTACCGAGGAGCTCTACCAGTTCGAGACAAGCTCTACAGACATGGGCGCCCGGGCAGGGACCCTGCAAAAAAGATCTGTCCGAGGTGCGTGCGAGACGAAGAAACCGTCGCGCACGCATTCATACACTGCCCGGGCGTCACTGACCTGTGGGGCTATGTGGAACGACTATTGTCGCGGGTGGGACCAATCCAGTTGACCACCGAGTCCATTGTCATGATCAAACCGCCACCCTCCTTCAAAAACGAAGGAGAGGCGGTTTTCCTTTGTGTGATAGCTATGGCGAAAGAGGTTGTATGGTGGACAAGGTTGAAAGGGCTGAGGTCAGACACCTTTCTCTCCGGCCAACAACTGATTCTTTTTTTCAAATACCACTTTGGAAGAAGAATCAGGATGGAGAGAGAGGTGCTGTACCCCAGCAAGTTTTATGAAAGGTGGGTGAAAGTGGCGAGAATGGCCCGGGTGAATGGGCCTTCTCTCTATATCAGCCTGTAGGTTGAGGAAAAGGAGGAGGAGAGGAAAGGAGTACAAGCTCTTCGTACTCCTGGAGATGAGGGTTGCACATTTTTTTCGGGGGTCTGTGTTACCCATATAAACTGTCTCCCTCTATTGGGGAAAATCGACTAACTTTTAAATTCCATCTGTGATAACATTTTACACGTTTTTATTGTATGTAAACTTCCCCCTTTGTATTTGTCCCCTTCTTTTGTGCCCCTGTGGCTAATAAAGAAATCTATCTATCTATCTATCTATCTATCTATCTATCTATCTATCTATCTATCTATCTATCTATCTATCTATCTATCTATGTAGGAGGTGAGTTTTATTGTAGTACAATAAAGCAATGCAGATATCGGATAAGAAGCACTCTACGGTTTGTAGGACTGGAGTATACATAATATATAAGATCAAAAGATGGTTAAAAGAGTTCCATGTATTTTATTATGCGCATTTCATTCCTCCCAAGAACTCCGAGGATAAATCTCAAGGATCACAAAAAACTTTTTGCACTGAACTACCTGTTAGATTAATCGCCCCCTCTAAATCAGATCTGGGGTTGTTAGTAAAGCCATCTTGGATAGAATTATCCCACAGGTTCGTTCTAATTGCTCTTCTTTGAACTTAAATTTATGGTTTGGTACTTCTGAAGTGATGGGCTGGTTCAACAAATTGAATAATAAAAACAAACTAAAATTTGTTCAATTTGATATTGCCAGCTACTATTCTTCTATTTCGCCTTCACTTCTCAACAATGCTCTATCTTTCGCATTTAAATATTCTGACATCACCACAGATGAACTTCACATCATTCTCACCGCACGTAAAACCATCCTTGAGTTCAACAATGAATATTGGACCAGAGCTGATACCTCTAACAACTTTGACATCACAATGGGAGCATCCGATTCATCCCAATTGACAGATTTAATTGGTATCTTTATTTTGAACTCTTTGAGTCGGAAAATTCCTCAACTTCGCGGTGGAATTTATCGTGACGATGGACTCTTTACTATCTTAAATTGCAACATAGTTAACCTTAATATTATTAAGAACAATATACGTAATCTCTTTAACCAACATAACCTAAAAATTGAATTTGATAACAGCATCAAACTAGCTAATTTCTTGGATGTATCTCTTAATCTTGACACTGGCCTATATTACCCTTACCATAAAAACAATGAGAACCTAAATTATGTTAATTTTAAATCTAACCACCCTACTAATATTAAGAATGCTATAGTTAGTAATATTGGAAAAAGAATATCTAACCTATCTTCTAATAAAAACATATTTGATGCTAACGCCAATTACTATAATAACGCGCTTTCTAAAGCCGGCTATCCTGATAAAATCAAATATAATAAAGAAACAAATTCTAGAAGATCTTACAGTAGAATAATTAATCATGATCATTCCAATAACTTTAATAAAAGACCTAGATACAAAAACATAATCTGGTATAATGCTCCTTTCTCCATCTCTATTAATAATAATATTCCTAAATTATTCTTTAGTGCCTTAAATAAATGCTTCCCTCCCTCACATATCTATAGTAAAATATTTAACAAACACACTATAACATTTTCCTATTCGACCTCCTCCAACATTTCCAACATTATCTCTAAACACAACAATAAAATACTAAATACTAAATCTCTTCCTTCCAACACTGAATATCATAATAATAGTAATAGTACTCCCGACGTCATTGTAAACTCTAGGCTAATTTCTGCAAACCCAAATACAACGTCAAACACAACTTCGCTAAATGTTCTTAATCCCATTCTAAATCAAGAAACTATTATTCCTATCGCAAATAACTTCTCCAATCCAATTCCTTCTATAGATAACACTAGGTCACTCGTTAATAATCTCTCTAATCGCAATTGCAATTGCCCTGCTAAAAATAAATGTCCTCTCAACAACCATTGTCTTGATAAAACTTAATCTACGAATGTAAAGTTATAACTGACACCAATTCCTTCACCTATTTTGGCTCCACTTCCACCTCCTTTAAAGCTCGTCTTTATAATCATCATTCGTCTTTTAAATACCAACTTAAAAGAACCAACACGGCTCTCTCAGAACTCATATGGTCCTTGAAAGACAAAAATATTAAATATAACATCTCTTGGAAAAAGGTTTCTTCTGCGTCCTTGAACAGTTCTCTATCCAAGACTTGCAATCTCTGTATAAATGAAAAATTTACCATTATATCTAATTTAGATTCTATAATAAATAGACGCACTGACTTGTTTTCTCTCTGCTTGCATAAATTCCACAGAACATTCCATAAAGTATACAGCTAATATCCTAAACTTTATCAATTCAGAATCCTTTTCTCAAAGGCACACATATATATATACTTCTTTAAAAATATACACATCTTTCTACCTTATTTCAAAGTTATTTATTATACACTATATAATACTTGTTACTCATTCTATATCACTCCTATTTATCACTTCCCTTTCTTCCTTTTCCTTTTCTTTTCTTTTTCTTTTAATTTCTAACCCCTAATCTGTACCTTTTCTCACTGTACCTAACATAGAAACAATTATTACACAATACAATATATTCTTACTTTATATCACCTTGAAAAAATCCTTCGTAAACATAAACATTTTTTTTGACGTTAGATTATTCATCCTCTATTCATTATTTTTTTCTCACTTTCATCTAACTTATTCATGCTCATCTCACAATATATCCTTACTTACATTACTTTTGTTTTTTTAATAATACGTATCAACATTTTCTTTCCATCGCACATATTATTAAACCCTTAAATATTATTCTTAATACATATTAACATTTTCTTTCCATCGCACATATTATTAAACCCTTAAATATTATTCTTAATACATATTAACAATTTCTTTTCATCGCACATATTATTAAACCCTTCAATATACAAACCTTAACTTTACATTATTTTTCTCTTCGTTAATTTTCAAATTCTTTTAATTTATACATTATCTTCCAACGGTTTTTCAACCTCTCTATGTAAAACAATATATTTTTCTCAGTTATAAAAGCTATCTTTCTCTCTCTATCACCCATCTCTCCTCCTATCTCACCCTTCCTCATTATACTCCTCCCCGTCCACTTTTTACTCTCATCTCCTCCCCTTTTTCACCCCCCCCCCTCAACATTTTTTTGCCCCCAATTTCACACATCAATCTAAAACTACTTCTCATATGTTGATTTAAAACTGCACTATCCACAAGTGTTTTTAACCTTCATATCATGTCTTCCTATTTTATCTGATGAAAACACAAATGTTATTGCATGATGATATTTGTTTTTGAAATGCGCATAATAAAATACATGGAACTCTTTTAACCATCTTTTGATCTTATATATTATCTCTCTCTCTCTCTCTCTCTCTCTCTCTCTCTCTCTATCTCTCTCTCTCTCTCTCTCTCTCTCTCTATATATATATATATATATATATATACATATAAAACAAACATACGTTGTCATTCTACTGACATGGCTTTAAAGAGGCTGTTTGCATGATTGCAAACAAATCAAATATTATTAGTAATATATATATATATATATATATTATATAAAAAGACAAACACAACTACATATGTTTACACATGCATATATAACTCTCTGTGTAAATGTATGTCCCTATATAAATGTATATATGTATTTATATGTTGATGTGTGTGTGTGTCTGAGCGTGCGTGGATATGTTTATATACATATGTATCTGTATGTGATTAAAAGAGAGAGAGAGAGAGAGAGAGAGAGAGAGAGAGAGAGAGAGAGAGAGAGAGAGAGAGAGAGAGAGAGAGACGACTGAAAAATGTCTGGCATGCCATTGACGAAATTCCATTGGAGGAGTAGTTAGAAAGTAAGAATGGGGGAAGGAACGCATAATTTCTTTGACAAGCAGACATCGTCTGAAGACAATGGCATTTTTTTAAAGACTAGCCTGCTGCTCTACAAAACACATACACAAGCATATGCACTTGCGATTGCAGAACGATATTGGGAGTTAAGCATTTTCAGGAAAAGAGTTGATATACTAATATATAACAAACATGGTCATACATACTACATATATATACATATATATATATATATAAATGGCTTCCACAGGACTAGAATTGTTTCATTCGGGATAAATCATCAGGATTTCTATATATAAAAAATATATATATATATATAAATAGAAAAAACGAGGAAGTTTCGAATATTAATAATAATATTCGATTCGTTTGCAATTATGCAAACAGCCTCCTTTTTAAAGCCATGTCAGTAGAATGAGCCCCTCATTCTACTCTTGTGTTGGCATGTAAACAGAACTGCAGATACTAATGTTTCTGGGTATCACTCTTCATCAGTACAGTTCACTGTTCAATTGCCAACTGTCAGAGCTGTTTCTAAAACATACAGTAACTGATTTGCATATTAGCAGAAGATCAGCCTGATTTGCATATCAGCAGCATAATTGCAAACGAATCGAAGATTATTATTAATATTCAAAAAACTCAGATTGCATTTATTATATTCATGTAGAGCGACCATGTTTTAAAATTCATTATATATATATATATATATATATATATATATATATATATATATATATATATATAATGAATTTTAAAACATGGTCGCTCTACATGAATACAATAAATGCAATCTGAGTATATATATATATATATATATATATATATATATGTGTGTGTGTGTGTGTGTGTGTGTGTGTGTGTGTGTGTGTGTGTGTGTGTGTGTGTGTGTGTGTAGTATATTTGACAATATACCGTATGTTTAATTAAAAACATTTTGAAGACCTTGCGCTATCATTTTTAAAGTAGTGACTATGTCACTTACTTCTTTTTTCGGCAAAAGAAGGGAGAGAAGCTGACAGATTCTGTTTCACACTGTTGGTGATCCTCAGAGCATCGTACTCCCCGCCTTTGCCGAAAATTATAGAGGCTGAAGACCCAGTGGTAGACTCCAAGCAAGATGGTTGGATAACATCCAAGAGCTTGGCTGGTCTTGATAGGGGATCCAGCAGGGTCCGTTGGAGACGGTTGCTTTTGACAGGACCTGTTAGAAGGAATGTTTGAGGACTCTGCCCCTACGACCCTCTCAAAAATAAGTGGTGGTAGAAGAAGAAAAAAAAAGAAAAAAAGAAGAAGAAAAAGAAGAAGAAGGGGAATGTTGGATATGTCGATGCAGTACTTGACTATATTTTAATGACCTCTACAAGGATGAAAATCAAAGTTGACCCCGGTAAGACATGAACCCAGAATGTAAAGAACCAGAACAAATACCGCCATGTCAAATTATCAAATTCCCTCAATCCACCACCCTTAATGATTTCCAGTATAGGCAGAAGGCCAGTAATAGTAATTTAGGGGGAGAGGAGAAAGTCGATTAAATCGACCCAGTACGTTACTGGTACTTTATTTTAGCGACCCCGTAAGGATGAAAGGCAAAGTTAACCTCGGCGGGATTTGAACTCAGAACGTAAAGGGCCATAACTATGCTGCAAAGCATGGCCTCTGACGCTCAACGCAGCATTATTCATGTTTATTTACAAGACTTAATACTTAATATTTATAAACAGATAAAAAGACGGAAAAAAAGAAAGAAAAAAGTAAGGAAAAAAGAGAGAGAAGGGAACATGAGAGAGAGAGGGTTGTGGGAGGTAGAGGTGTAAAAAAGAAGAAGAAGAAGAATCTATTTTTTAACAATGTCTTTTACTATTCTTGCTTATCCAACCATCTTTGTTGAAGATGGATTTTCAATGTCTGATAACAGATTCTTTCTCCCCTCTACCAACTATAGATTCTTAAACTTTATCTACTCCTACAATTTCTCTCTCTCTCTCTCTCTCTCTCTCTCTCTCTCTCTCTCTCTCTCTCTCTCTTATATATATATATATATATATTACACTATATATATATGTAAATATATATATATATATATATACATATTATATATATATAAATTTTGGTACCCTTGAAATATATATAATAGAATAAATATGGTTTTATAAATATAGTTTCCATTTATCATTGCATATTATACTCCAGAAAACTTGTTGAGTGCTCTTAATCAGTTATAAACATTTATATTTGTTGAATTACCAACAAATTGAATATCACTTCTGCTTATATATATATACATGTATATATATACATATATATATATACATGTATATATATATATATATATATATATATATATATATATATATATATATATATATATATATTCTACAGGACTAGAACTGTTTCATTCTTTAGAAATCATCAGGAATCAACAGTTCTAGTCCTGTAGAATCTCATCTATATTAAAACTTTTATACTCTGCTATGTATTGATTACCTTACTTACTGTGGTTACCTCCGATTCAACCCGGAATAACGTATATTTAAATTGTTGGGATACAACAAGCAAATATTTTTATAACTGATATAAAGCACTCAACGAATATTTGGAGTAAAAATACGATATTAACAAATGGAAACTATATTTATAAAACCATATTTATTTCATTATACATTATATATATATATATATATATATATATATATATATATATATATATATATATATATATATATATATATATATAACTTCCTCGCTCATTCAATGTGGCTCTTCTTAATTTTTTTCTCCCCCACATACACTTATTCACATTTATACACTAACACACACTTCAAATAAAAAGTAAGAAGCACTGCCGGAAGAAATGTCATGTTATTTTGGTTGATGTTGATACTAAATATGTGTCAATTGAGTGGTGGCGACGGCGACAGTGTTGGTGGTGGTGGTGGTGCCGATGGTGGTGGTGGTGCTGCAAGGTGTTGTCATGGTGGTGGTGGTGGTGACGTGAGGGTTGATGGTGGTGGTGCGAGAAGTTGTGCTGGTGGTTGTGCGAGAAGTTGTGGTGTTGTTGGTTGTGGTGATGGTGGGTATGCTGCAAGGTGGTGTTGGTGGTGTTGGTGCCACAAGGTGTTGTTTTCATGGTGGTGGTGGTAGCGTGAAGGTTTGTGATGGTGATGGTGCAAGAGAGTATGATGACGGTGGTAATGATGTTGGTCCCGGCGCTGGTACGAGGGTTTATGGAATCACTGCAAGGTTAGAGGTGGTGAGAAGTATTTAGACGTAAGAAAAAAGACTGATACAAAAAACAAAAGCTTCTTTGGGTCTTGTAGAACCAAACAAAAAACTCAATTGTCCTAGAATCATAAGTATAGGCAGTGTTTTTGACATGTTTTTGGCTTTTCCTCTTGGCAAACTCTGTGGTATATTTATATCATAGTCTGTATGAAATGGAGAGGTGGGTAATTATTCGAAAAGATGAGGTGAAATGAAATATGTGCATATATATATATATATATACACACACACACACACACACATATATATATATATATATATACACACACACACATATATATATATATATACATATACACACACACACACACATATATATATATATATATATACACACACACATATATATACACACACACACACACATACACATACACACACACACACACATATATATATACATATATACATACACATACATATATATGTGCGTGTGTGTAATTGTGTGAGTGTGAATGTGTATCAACCGGTAAATTTGAAAATTGGAAATTTATTTGCTTTTATTATGAGAAGCCGCCACAATAAGGACTGTACTATAGTGGAATAAATCCTTGCAAACGGAGAAAAGGTGCACCTTTTGTGCATCTTCACGGCTAATTTATCCGAATTATTCAACTATTTTATATATGAATTGTGGCAGCTTCTCATAATATAAGCAAAAAATATTTCATGTAAATGTAGTTCTCTCAGATGGGCAGGTCCATTTTTCTGTAATTTTTTTGTCGTTGTCATTGTCCCGTGCGCCCCACAGTTTTGTATATATATTTATTTTTTTCTATGTATATATGTGTGTATATATATATATATATATGTGTGTGTGTGTATATGTGTATATATGCGTGTGTGTGTGTGTGAGAGAGAGAGAGAGAGAGAGAGAGAGAGAGAGAGAGAGATAGTTATAATTCTTTTTTTATTTATGTTCATACACTGAAGCAGGTGGAGAAGTTCAAGTATCTCGGGGCTGTGTTCACGAGTGATGGAAAGCAGAAGGCTGAACTGTAGGAGCTGGTGCAGTAATACGCCAGCTTCAGCATTCAGTAATCAGAAGAAGGGAGGTAGGTGTAAAGGCCAAACTCGCTATCTTCTATTGGTACCAACCCTTACCTATAGTAATGAACCTTGAGTAATGAACGAAAGAATACGATCGCGAATACAAGCGGCTCAAATGAGGGTTCCTCCGAAAGGTCTTTGGAGTAACGTTACTTGATAGAGTACGTAGGTCGGAGATCAGAGAGTTTCTCCAGGTGAGCCGCTACTTCTCCGAATTGAGAGATCACAGCTCGTATTAAATGCCTTGGTATTTGTTACAGCTCATTGCACTCTATGTTCAAATTGCGCCGTAATCAAATTTGTATTTCGTCTTTTCAGAATCGATAAACAAAGTACTACTTCGGAGTGGGAGACACGATGGATTGGCGAATTTGTTTAGAAAGCCAGACAGGCTGATTTGCTGTATCTAATCCGGCTATGTGTTATGAGTTCAAATCCACTTTTTCTGCAAAGATTTGTGCCTGACAGATAGTATTGGCAATGGAAACATTGTTTACTTGGTCCGATCTGATGATCGGTTCTTTTCCTTTCCTTTCATGTGTCTAGACTATCACAGGAAAGCTGATGATGTGAAACTGGCTGTTCTAACAAATGCAATCACCACAAACAATCACCTCTACCACCACCATTACTACCACTAATATAATACAATTTATCAGTACCACTACTGTCATCACCATTAGCTCCACCTTCGCTACAATTACCACCACCACCACCACCAACATCACCACTAACCACTGTTACCATCATAATTGCCCCAACAATAACTACATCATCACCACCACCACCAATAACACCCTCCTCTTCCGTCATCACCGTCGTCATTATTTACTCACCACCACCATTGTCACTACCAATACAATTTCCATTACCCACCCTCCATTACCGTCACTATCTACACTCCAACTCAACCACCACTACCCCCACACGCAGCCATCACTCACCATCACCACCACTACACCCCAACACTACTACTATGACTATATTCATACTATCACCACTACCAACAATACCTCACCAAACCAAACCAAACTTAACTGTTTTCAAGAGAAGTACACACACACACACACACACACACACACACACACACTAACACACATACACACACTAACACACATAAACACACACACACACACACACACACACACACAGACTCACACACACTCCACATTCCTGTACTTATGAATGAATCAACAGTAAAACCCATCTCAGACTGGTCTAATTGGCTTTCGGAATAAACAGCAAAGGTATGACAATATCCAAATAAATAGACAAATAAATACATGACTACAACCGCTACAACAACAACAACTACAATAACATAAAATACAACAACTACAATAGCAGTAACATCAAATGAATCTTTACCAAATCCGAGTTTATCCGCCTACGTCTCCGTCAAACACTCAACAAATACACTAAACACACCACGAAATATAGCATGTTTGTGTTACTGTGTGTGTGTGTGTGTGTGTTTGCGTGTGCGTGTGCGTTTGTGTGTGTGCGTGTGTGCGTGTTTCTGTTAATGTGAGTGTGTGTATTTTTTTAAAGTCTTTTTCTTTTAGTATGTTTTGACTAGATTCTGTCTGTGGCCATACTGGGGCACTACATTAAGGTGATATCAGTCGATTACGACGAACCATTCCAGCAGTACTTATAGCAAGCCTGGTGATTATTTTATCGATCTCGTTGTTGAACCGCTACGCCAGGCCAGTAGGTATAAACATAAACACAGCCACACACACACATATATATACAGTATATATATATATATATATATATATATACTTACGGTAAATATTGATGTAATTAAATTCAAGCACTCAATATACTTTTTCCACATAGGAATGACGGAGTATATTTGGAATAAGAAAATGCGAAGTAGTTTCAGATGTTAAAGTCCTTTATTGATAATGCTGTGATACATATTTCAATGACAACAGTAGCCGCACGATTCCGTGTACCAAGTGCCATGACCTCGTCAGACAGCTTCTTATATAATAAGGTTACGTTCCCGAGGCAATCCAGAGACGACAAGGGATCCGACAAAGAGTGTTTTTGAAGCCTATATTACTTCGAGCTAGCGTAAATACACACCAAGGATGTGCATGTGTTGTTAAGTCGACACTGTTAGTAAATGCATGTATCAAAGAAAACGATACAGTAGAAGTTGTGTGTTGTGCTTTTCAGTAGTAGAAAATGAAAAGAAGTCAAAAGGATAGACAAAGTGTTTGCGGAAACAATAGAAGGAAACCTACTGTGTGTGTGTTAATCCCTAGCAAACGTGTTTTCTGTAGTAACCGTCAGTCCATCTCTCTAATTCACTGTTTGTCTGTCGAATGAGTAAGAAATGTATGAGAATAGTAGCTAGAAGCCTATATTCGTGAAGAGAATCCATAATTGTCAGTAGAACGGTTCTTCTGTAGTCTGTGTTAGCCACTATCTCTCGAAGCGCTTGTATTTATAAGAATACTAGAAGAACGTGTATGGGGTTTTTGAGATAATAGCCAGGCCATCTGCCTATCGTCTTTCAAGTGTCTTTGGTCATAGGCCAAGTGGTATACAACATATTTCATAGTTTAAAAAATTAATTATTTTTAATAATTATTTCTACTTTTGGCACAAGGCCAGCAATTATCCCAGTGCATTACTAGTACTTTATTTTATCGACCCCGTAAGGATGAAAGGCAAATTTAGCCTTGGCGGGATTTGAACTCAGACCGAAAAGAGGCATAACTTTATACTGCAAAGCATGGCGTCCAACCCGCTACTGAGACTGCCAATCCACCGCCCTCAAGAAGGGAGAAATAACGATTGGAACAAATAATCGTGTTAAAGCTGTAGGCCTTTTGTGTTGTATAGTTCGTTGATGTGAGGATAGGGGAGTGTGTGTGCGTAAATTAATGTTAGGATAAAAATAGAAATAATTTAAAAGATTAAAGGATGGAATTATAACTAGGATTAGTATATTTATTGGGAGCAAGTACGCGGTTATTGTTTACGAGATTTGTTGTTGGGTTAGTATAGGTTAGTTAATGGTTAGCGGTTAGCGATTTCGGATGTAAAATCCTTGTCGGAGTGTGAGTATAGGTGTTTCTAAGTGACCAGATCACTCCAACGGTTGAGAGTTGGATTTCTCTTTTCATTGAAATGTGCATCTAATATATATATATATATATATATATATATATATATATATATATATATATATATAACGAAGGAATTGTGGTAAGGAACCAGATGGACCATAACGCACCAATACTTAGGGTAGTAGAGTGGGTAATAGGAAAAACGGCTTGAGCTTTGCCGTCGGGGTCATACTTTTTCCTATATATATATATATATATATATATATATATATATATATATATATATATATATATATATAATGTTATACTTGGGGAGGGTCATATTTGTGTAATAATATTGCCAGAATTAATAACAGAACACACTCACTGTTTGGTTGGTTTTCGCTTCTGATTCGCAAAACTAATTCATCGCAGTTATATATATATATATATATATCTGTCGGCATCTACTTATGTATTGATTATACCTTATTTACTGTGCTTACCCCCCGATTCTATTCGGATCAACATATCACACACGAACAAATAAAATAAAATAAAAGTCCAAGATAGGTTCTATGCAATAAATCAGAGAGCCTACAATAAAGAATATATCCCTTACCACTTTTTGAAATCTTCTCTTTAAGGCTACATTGAATACTAACAACGTTACTGACCCCACCATGAATAGGTGGATACCAGTATATACATATATATATATGTACAGATAACTTTATAACTTGTTTTTATATGAAAAAACCCACAAACTCTCCATCTCAATTCTACTTTTGAAAATCACAATATATTTATTTGATTCCTTTACCGATTTCGCAGT
>OZ024743.1:200799194-200831694 GCA_964016885.1 Eledone cirrhosa
TCTGTTTTATTCATTTATTTTTTTTCTTTTCAAATAGTTCAGAGTGATTTTAAGACGATTCCGTCTGTTAGCTTTGTCACTAAATACTCCGAGTACCTTCCCTACTCCCCATTGTAATCTGTCACTAAATACTCTGACAAATACTTTGTCACTAAATACTCGGAGTACCTTCCCTACTCCCCGTTGTAATCTTATTGACAACAATGAATGTTTTCAAATGTTATATAAAAAAGATGAAAGAAAGAAAGAAAGAAAGAAAGAAAGAAAGAAAGAAAGAAAGAAAAAAAGAAAGAAAGAAAGAAAAAACCCACAAGATTAAAGACAGTTACATTAGCGACAATAACAACAGTAACAACAATGAACCCTCACGTAGTGCTGGCTGTTGTTGTTGTTTAGTTCTAGATCTGTCCTAATAGATCAAGTCTTTGATGAACGGTATTTAAACCAAGACAAACAAATCTTCAATTATATATATATATGATATTAACGGACGTGAGAATGAATACTCAATACCGAAGTAAAGTTTAAATATATATCTGTATAAAAGAAATAGGATTTCGCTTCAAGCATAGCTTTATACAATATGTATAAATATTTCGTATCTCCAAAGAAATACGGTTTTAGGAAGCCGTAGCTATGCAAACACCGGGGGGCTAACGCCCTCTGGTGATGTCCAGCAGAAGCAAGGGGGACAACCGTCTATGCATTTCAAGCTTAACTGGCCTTCGCCAGGACGGTCCCTCCCACTGCTTGTGACTGATATATACATATCTGTATGTATCCAAGGGGAGGATTGTAAATGGCAAAGTATTTTATTACCTACATTTTGGCGTTTGAAACTCCAGCCAGCCCCCAAAAGTGGAATACTAAAGTGTTGTTCTGTGTTAGAAACTAGAATAATGGTTTCTGTTTAGACATAAGGCCAACAATTTCTGGGAGAGGGGAAATCGAGGAAATTGACCGCAGTGCGTTACTGGTACTTTATTTTATTGACCCTATAATGATGAAAGGCAAAGTTAACCTCGGCAGGATTTGAACTCAGAACGTAAAGAGAGGTAAATATGTCGCGAAGCATGGTGTCCGACGCTCTACTGATACTGCCAATCCACCGCCCTTTAGATACTAGAATAATTGATTCTACTTTTGGCACAAGGCCAGTAATTACCCAGTGCATTACTGGTACTTTATTTTATCGACCTCGTAAGGATGAAGGCAAAGTTAACCTCGGCGGGATTTGAACTCAGAATGGCAAGGGCCGTAAATCTATGCGTCAAAGCATGGCGTCCGACCCTCTACCAATACTGCCAATCCACCAAAATAATGATGCTGAATCCTACTTTGACAGATAACCTACCTAGTTTAACACAAAGGGGCCAGTTTCCATTGTCTACAATTTGTGTGCGAGTGAGTGTATGGTGCTGGGTATTAGTAACAATCTCTAGTGTTTTATTCTCTGGTCCTTGTAGGTAACAACCTGTACATGTATTTCATACTCATATCCCATATACATATTATATATATCTAATATTTGTTTCTACTTTTGGAACAAGGCCAGCAATTACCCAGTGTATTACTGGTACTTTAATTTATCGACCCCGTAAGGATGAAAAGCAAAGTTAACCTCGACGGGATTTGAACTCAGACCGTAAAGGGACGTAACTATGCTAGAAAGCATGGCGTCCAACCCTACCGTTACTGCCATACTGCCATTATATAGTGAATTGGCAGTATCGGTAGAGGGTCGGACGCCATGCTTTGACGCATAGAGTTACGGCCCTTGCCATTCTGAGTTCAAATCCCGCCGAGGTTAACTTTGCCTTTCATCCTTACGGGGTCGATAAAATAAAGTACCAGTAATGTACTGGTAAATTTGCTGGCCTTGTGCCAATAGTAGAAACAATTATATATATCTAATATTGATTGCTAAAATATTTCAGCATTTTACATCTGTCCTGTCCCTATTACTAAATTCGGGGGCATGCATTTCATATATGATCTGGGATAATTTTCAGTTTTGGATATACATTTTACATCTAGCATGGGCTTATTACCAGCATGAAGGGTCAGACGGAGGCTACATTTTACATCTAGCATGGGCTTATTACCAGCATGAAGGGTCAGACGGAGGCTACATTTTACATCTAGCATGGGCTTATTACCAGCATGAAAGGGCTGACGGGGTGCATTTCACATTTGATCTGGGGGTATTTCTAGCTTTACATTTTATATCTGGCTTGAACCTATTACCAACAGATCAGACCTGAGCTTATTAACACCATAAAGGTCGTACATTTTACATCTGAGCTGGGCGTTTAAACCTATTTCCACCATTCGAGGTCAAAGTTTCATACCTGATCCGAGCCAAATTCCAGCTTTCAAGGCCTTAATATTTCATATCAGCTTGTACCTAATACCAGCATTTGAGTAAGTGTGTATGCGCTGTGGAGAGGGGGGGGGGGGCGGGCTGAAGTGGATAACTTTTATGGACCTGTTAATAGCTTTGGGGTCTGCTTTTCACATCTTGCCTGAGCCTACCAGCTTTAAATTGGCCTGATGTTGTTAGGTTACCTCCCTCACAACCTCATCTGCTGAGCATCTGTAAGTTAACTGTGTTGTAAAGTCCATTGTATGTTCCGTGTCTAACCATAATAATTAATCCAGGAACAACAATAAAAGCTACAACCATAACAATAACAACAACAACAATAACTAGAAGTAAACAACGACTCATAAAAGCAGCAACAATAATAACAACAGCAAAAACTATAACATTAGCGACAACTTCCCTTTATTGTTAAGCCAGACCCACGTCAAACACAATAAATCACAGCTGACTTCTATAAAGACCATACACACACACACACACACACACACATACACACACATACACACACACATATATATATATATATACACACATATATATATATATATATATATATATATATATATATATATATATATATATGTGTGTATGTATATTTATATATATATATATATGTATATATATATATATATATATATATATATATATATATATATATATATATATATATATATATATATATATATATATATGTATGTATATGTATATACATATATACATATATATATACATATGTGTGTGTGTGTGTATACACAGTTATATATAGGAGAGAGAGAGAGAGAGAGAGAGAGAGAGAGAGAGAGAGAGGGAGAGAGAGAGAGAGAGAGAAGAGAAAGGAGACATTCGCAGGTACATACATAGGCAGGCCTCATATCAGACAACACGTTCATACATGTTGAGCATAATTTCACTGAATATTGATATTACTAGGCATGGCAGCCCCAACCTCCTCACTCCTAATTAGTATTGAGAATTTACTATCATTGCTGTTGTAACTGTAAGCCATCTACAGCAACAAAAGCAACAACAATCATATAGGAAATTAATTATGAATAGAACAATGCACAATTTATCCAAACACAAATACAGCTCAGATACTACAGACATGTGTTTAGAATATCTAACAAAAGAACCGCTGGGTAGATTTGAAGGGCAAAATCAGTCAGTTAGAGACCCAGGGGTAGGCCCTGAGCAAGCTGGTTAGATAACATCCATGAGTTCGGCTAGTCTCGTTTGGGGATACAGTCAGATCAATTGGAGAGAGTTGCTTCTGAAAGGAATCGCTGGAATGATATGGTTGAGGGAATAAATGGGCGAAGAAGACATCGACATACGAGAACATTCGTATAGGGACTTCAATGCAACAAGAAGCTGTCCATTGAAACCATACACCAGCTTAACTTTCCAAAATGGTGAAGGGAGAATTAGCTGCTATTTCTAGCAGTTCAATCGACCATATAAAAACTCTGCCAGTGGCTCAATGGCCGCTGGTGGTGGTAAGATTTAAGAAATAACTACAATAAATAACTAAGTAAATAAACAAATAGCGGATACTTTTGTGGATGGTTGTCTTTGATACCTTAAAGATCCTATTACCAGAACAAACAAGATTCCTTTTTTTTGTCCCTTTCCCACCCACTTAGTTTTTCATCTTTGGAAGCTAAAGCGGGGAGAACTGAGGGAGAAAGAGAAAGAGAGAGAGAGAGAGAAAGAGAGTTTATGTGTGTGTACATGTGTGTGTATGTGTATGTGTGCATGTGTGTGAGTGTTTGTATATCTTGCCCTCACATTTACTTACATTCCCCTCTCCTCTTCACTTGCTAAATAGTCCAGTTAGGATTGTGTATGTATGAGGGCGGTGGATTGGCAGTATCGGTAGAGTGTCAGACAATATGCTTTGCAGCACAGAGTTACGGCCCTTTACGGCCTGAGTTCAAATCCCGCCGAGGTTATCTTTGCCTTTCATCCTTACGGGGTCGATAAAATAAAGTACCAGTAATGCACTGGGTAATTGCTGGCCTTGTGCCTAACGTAGAAACAATTATGTGTATATATATATATATATAAAGGAACGATCGACTTTCGTCAAATCGGACCGAGGGAACAATGTTTCCGTTGGTCTTTCCAATTGCTAATACTATCTATCGGTCGCAACTCCAGGTAGAAGGAGCAACGTGAAATAAAGTGTCTTGCTCAAGGACATAACGCATCGATCGGTCCGGGAATCGAACTCACAACCTCACGATTGCGAATCCGCTTAGCCACACGATGTGAAGACTAAAATCAGAAGAGGGCTCGATAAGGATAATATATATATCAAATATATAAAAACCATAGAGCAAATATTTATTAAAATAACAGATTAAAGTTTAAGCAAAGAATCGCTGCATTCACCCTTAACGGGATCTTCTTAACGGGAGTTTCAGAATATCCCGTTAAGGGTGAAAGCAGTGATTCTTTGCTTAAACTTTAATCTGTTAGTTTAATATATATATATATATATATATATATATATATACACACATTTGTTTTGCAAGATTTGTTATCTGAAAACATGTTTTGAAACAGGTTATACTTTTCTGTTTGTGGTGGGGCGATCATGCTGCAATTAAAAGTACACGCGCCTGTTGGTTTTCACTTCAATTTATTAAAAATTTCCAGTTGGTTAGTTTAGTAGCTCGATAGTTGTTTATTTGTTTATTTTCAATGCACTTTCGTCACACATACTATGACTTCATCTATATTTAATTTGTTATTTTGTGACTCTCATTTGTTCTATCCTACAGCGAGATTGTGTACGACAAAACAAATATGGCCACAGAGTGTGTGACGAAAGAACTTTGACAATAACCAACCATCCGGAAATTTTACCATACAAAAGTTTTCAACACACCCAGAAACGAGTAAGAATGACAAGCAACCATTTATTACCAATGACACGAATGCGCAAATAAGCATAGATATCGTTTATATTCTTAAACAGGCTATTGTATTCTTAATTTCCATTGTTTAAGTCTTCTGAAGTGAAGTTTGGTGATACATATTAAAACATTAAAAGTGGAAATATGATTATTGTGTGTGTGTGTGAGAGAGAGAGAGAGAGAGAGAGAGAGAGAGAGGGGGGCGGTGGCACCAATTGACATTTAAATAAATTTATTAGCAATGAGAAATTATCGTACACACGGTCTTTTCCAATTTTGCATTGCTTCACTGACTAAGCTTTCATAGGCCACCAACAATTACAATGACCCCTGGCATGCCCGAATCAGCATATCGTTTCCATTGTTAAACAGACTATTGTCTTCTGAGTTTCCATTGTTAAATTTTTATGAAATAAACGGTGTCATTATTATATTGGTCGCATATTTATGAAGGCTATAAGTCTCCATAATGTCTGAGTCGAGACATTTCTATTGGCAATATGGTTATCATCAGACACAATGCAATCCAGATAAATAAGAGATGTTTTCAACAGTAGAATGTCACTTGGATCTTCGACAGCAGGATCGCAAGAATCATTGTTTATCCTCTCACTAGGCAATACGACAACACATCCGCAGTTTCTACTGCTATATGAACTAATGGCTTCACACTTTACGTCTATACACATTTGCTCACTTACACACCCGCAATTTCCAGTTTCTACAAATTCATCTATTGGATTCTAAAGCCGATGGAGAAACCTGCTCGATTGAACAAGAGGCACCAGAGCAGAAATGATGGAGGTTGGTAAGTGACTACTAATCATTGTTTCCCCCCTCTCACTCGAATCATCGACAACACACACACCCATCTTATCCGTTGGTCATTTTTGATTTGATCTACTATTTCAACATTCCCTGTGTTACTATTCGAAGCAATCGTATTTTCGTTTTGTGAAGCTAAGTTTGGTGATATATATAAAATGTATAATTATTATACTGGATCAAATTCATTAAATATTACGGGATTTAATTTTGATTTTTTAAACAATTTACTTTCTATAATTTAATATTCTCCGACGAAGACAACGTAATACTTTTCAATCATCTGAAACCCACGATCCAGATGTCGAAGGGCGAAGGAAACACAAGAAGAAAGACAGGACAGGCTACAATCTCAGAGACAACGAAATGCCATGGAGACATAAGAACAATGAGAAGCAAGACTTACGTCTCAAGTAACCAGGCAAATCCGCTAGGGAAAACACGAGACAACAACGCAGGTTGTCAGCCTCCATCTAGAAGAGGGCTATTTCTCACATGGACAATTGTATATAGGTTGTTTCAGAGTAGGAAGCCCCCCAGAAACTCTTCGTATATGCTCCAAGGAAAACAGGTAAGAACATAGTATATACTGAAGTTCTCTAAATGTTTGCGAATTTTCGTAGAATACATTTTCCTATTATTTTCTTTTCTTTTTTTTTTTCAACTTGCAAATTATTTTATTTACGCACTTATCTACGGTAGATGTGTGTGTGTGTATATATATATATATATGATGTATATATATATATATAAGCAATCATAGGATGAACTCTATATATATATATATATATATATATATATATATATATATATATATATATATATATATATATGTGTGTGTGTGTGTGTGTGTGTGTGTAGATAAATCTACCAAAATATACGGTAGTGTCCAATCCGTATGAAGAACTCAATGTAATCCAAATATCATGAAAAGAGAAGATGTATTCAAACATTTTTTTCGATGAAAATCACAGGAAAACAGAGTCAAGATAAATTAATAAAGACACTGAATAAAAACAAAGAAACAGTTCCTTACATTAAAAAATTCATCATTTTACGATCGTGTCTAGGATATATATGTGTGTGTTGGTATGTATGTCATATAGATCTATGTAAAAATTTTACAAAATATCAGAGGAAATATACATACCTACACATATATATGCAGTCTTCAGAAATATTTCTGAAGACAGCATATATATGATATACATACCAACACACACATATATATCCTAGAAACGATCGTAAAATGATGAATTTTTTAATATAAGGAACTGTTTCTTTGTTTTTATTCATTGTCTTTATTAATATATATATATATATATATATGTGTGTGTGTATATATATATATATATGCAATAAGCAATCATAGAATGAACTCTATAGATAATGAACACAACCACAAGGATATGGTCCGAACGTGTAAGAGCCGAACTCTCACTGTCATCGCCTCCATCTCTCCCGCCCTGCCCATCTCTTTGTATGGTGAGCAAATGGGACCCCACGCGCTGGTCTTCCCACAGCTCAGGCGGACAGAATGGAGAAGGCGTTTCCCCGGAGGATGGTAAGGGAGATGCGCTGGAAGAGCCATTCTATCTCGCGAGGCTCACACCTGCGGCTGGCCAGCTTAGCGCCTAATGGTGGCGAGTAGGGAGGTCGCTCTATGACCAAGGACACCTAAATTCTGTATTCAGATATTTAAAAAAATGTTAAAGGAAGTTTGTTAGTTTGTTTGTTGACCGCTAATAACACTAAATCTAGAATGCAATTAGCCAGAGAAATTCAGCATGTTGTACTGTGAAATGTGTGGAGGCACGTGGCCTAGTGGTAAGCGTGTTGGATTTACGATCATAATGCCGTGGGCTCGATTCTTGGGTTGCGTGTTGTATTCTTGAGCAAAACACTTCATTTCACGTTGCTCCAGTATACACAGCTGAAAATGAGTACCAGCAATAGCTGAAGGTTTAACCCTGCGATGGACTGGCATCCTGACCAGGAGGAAGTCTTGTACTCTCAGTCGCTTCACGCCATGAAACCGGGATAAGCACCGGCCAAATGAGCCTTCTGGCTTAAGACAAACTTTTTTTTTAGACTCTGAAATGTAGTTCTCAAGAGTGTGTAAATGAGACTGCACTAATTAGTTAGTTACGAAAATCGATTAAAGATGTTTAGCATTTTTTCAATATATATACGAAAGTATGGAAAAAAACCGGACGTTAGATGGTTATGATGATGACAATTATTATATATACATTATATATACAAGGGCGATGAATTGGCAGTATCGGTAGAGGGTCGGATGCCATGCTTTCCAGCATAGTTACGTCCCTTTACGGTCTGAGTTCAAATCTTGTCGAGGTTAACTTTGCCTTTCATCCTTACGGGGTCGATAAAATAAAGTACCAGTAATGCACTGGGTAATTGCTGGCCTCGTGCCAAAAGTAGAAACAATTATTATATATATACATGTGTGTGTATGTATTTGTGTGTGTGTGGGTGCGTGTATTTGTGTGTGTGTGTGTGTGTGTGTTGTGGTCAATATAATCGATTCAATTCAAGCGATGCCCCAGTATGGTCGCAGACTGAAACCAGTTAAAGAATAAAAGAATACTAATTGTTTCATAGTTTGCTTCGGCAGAAAAAAAAAGAAAAAAAAAAGGAAAATAAAAAAAGTAAACCAAGTAAAACATGTAAAAATATATATAAATAAATAGATATAATCCCAATCGTTAAATACACAAACGAATGGCTGTGTGCTTGAAGGAATTTTGTGAAAAAATAAGCTTTAGTGAAGAGTTAAATCTGATCCCCACCAAATAGCTCTCTAGTTGTTTAAGACATAATTAGAACTGTAAGGAATTCTTTTCAAATATTACATTGTTTATACTTCTGTTCTCTCTCTCTCTCTCTCATCTCTCCCTCTCTCTCTCCTTCTCTATCTCCCTCCTCTCTCTCTCCTTCTCTCTCTCTCTCATCCCTCTCTCTCTCCTTCTCTCCCTCTTCTCTCCTTTCTCTCGCCCACCCCTCCCCCTCTCACTCATCTCTCTTTCCCCCTCTTCCTCTCTGAGTATGTGTGTGTGTGAGGCAAGGGTTAAGGGATAAATGGATAACACAATACAACTTGCTGACCAGCTTATGTCCTTCTCTAGACTAAGATATTGGAATGCTTCAGACATGATGTGCTTCTCCAACCTACTTTCTTTGTCTTTCTGTCTTTGTTTTCTTATTTCTTTCCTTCTTTTGTATTCTGTTGTTTTTTGTTTTTTTTCTTCACCATAAAGTACTACATTATTTGCATAACCACACAGCAAACTTCAAGACACATGCACAGACAATTTTCACACAAACAGGCTAGAATAAGGAAAGAAGTAGGGGAGTTGGGGTAGGTTAATTGTCATGGGCCTACGATTTTCATTATTTTTTTACATTTCTGACTGAGGGGTACAAGGCTTAAAAACTTTTGGTGTAATGGTACAACATCCGCATGGTATAAGGGAAGTTGTGAATTCAATTCCCTGTTTTCTGTCTCCGGGGTTTATATGCTCAATTCATAAGACTATTTTTCATAGTCAAAAACGTTCGTTGTAGCCATTAACTTCAAGTTAAGTTAAGTTGATTTTCAAAAGAATTCCTAATTGACACAACGTTTTTAAAAATAGATTGTTTATATACAACAAAGAAGGTGTGGTAAGATACCAAGTGGACCATAATGCACCAGAGTACTCGATACTTAGGGTAGTAGAGTGGGTAATAGGAAAAGAGTCAGGACCTTGACGGCTGAGCTCCGGCTTTTTGACAGCTAGGTCCGAACTCAGTTCGGATCTAGCTGTCGAAATGGCCGGAGCTCAGCCGTCTGAGTCCTGACTCTTTTTCTTGTTTATATATATATAATAGGTATAAATAGAAATTGTAGCTGTAGTATAGCAGATCTCAAAAAAATTGTTTGATGCAGTCACAAAGCACACAATGGTGCAATATGATAATACATTTTCGTCCAGAGTAAACACAAAGTTAAGAAAGTGTGATACCAAGAATAGACAACCAAATGCATGTGGTCATACCTATACTCCAACAACGATAAATACAAACAGGTTGAAGATAAAGCAGTATAGTTAACAGGAAGCATTGTGAAATAAGTAATAAATGACTGAACTGATAAGTTTCAAGAAATATCAATATATAAAGATCAAAGGAAGACAAACAAAACAAAACAAAGTAATGTTTTACCCAGTATATTTCAACATGATATTTCAGGCTTACTATCTTCTTTTCAAATGTGAAACAGAAACGGTTAAAAACAAAAGCGAACTATCGATGTTTCTTACTTAACTGGTCTACGTGTCTGAAATACGCATGCATGAAATCGTTATAGTAACCAATCCGCTTCATACATTGCCAATCTATCATTTATTAATAGAGCTTTTCTTTGCACACATTTCTTAGTACTAGACCATATACTTGAATTTTAGAGGTATGCAATCAAGGAGATGGTCCCATGCATCACCAACCCCCTGTACACTACTGATATATATATATATAGGGTGATGTGTTGTTTCCTTGAGCAAGACACTTTATTTCACATTGCTCCAGTTTACTTAGCTGTAGAAATGAGATGATAGGACTGAGGTCCTTATCATGCCACTGAAAAGTGGTCGTGGAGGTGCCATGGCAAAGAAGCACCCAGCCCACACTGTAAAGTGGACGTGTAGGCGCCACGGAAAAAAAAGCACCCAGATCTCACTGTAAATGAGGTTGGTGTTAGGAAGGGCATCCAGCTGAAGAAATTAAGCCAGAATCAGTTCCAGTATGAGCAAGACAAGGCCATCTGACCGGACACTGCCCACAACAGGACAACCCGTCTAACTCATGCTAGCATGGAAGAACGGACGTAAAACGGTGATGATGATGATGATCTATATATATATATATATATATAGAGAGAGAGAGAGATGTAATAGTGTAAAGGACTGTGTACTCCTCAAACAAGTGTACACTTAATATAAATCTCAGGGAAAATCAACATGAAACAAGGATGGTCCTTTGAATTTGCAGATAGAGTTCATATGACAGACCTCCATATTTTCTACCTACCTAATATGGCTGCCAAGGCATAAGTTAAGCAATGACTAGTGTAAACGTCAGATTGCCATGATACCCTGCAATGTGTTTTGAAACCATGACCTCGTGATTATGAAGCATTATAATTAATGATTTCTAGTATAGGCACAAGGCCAGTAATTTTGGGGAGGGGAAAGTCGATTAAGTCGACTCCAGTACGTGACTGGTACTTTATTTTATCGACCCCCGTAAGGATGAAAGGCAAAGTTAACCTCGGCGGGAGCTGAACTCAGATCATAAAGGTCCGTAACTCTTTGCTGCAGAACATGGTGTCTGACTCTCTACCGGTGCTGCCAATCCACGGCTCTAAAGGTATCAATAATTAATAAACACACACAGATATATATATATATATATATATGCAAAGTGAGAACCATATATACTTTTATATGCACACATAGATACAGATTCACAAGCATATATGTACACACAGAGAACCTCATTCACACATGAAAGACATACATGTCCACAAAAGCTCACACACAAAAACATATTCACACAAATATATATATATATATATATATATATATATATATATATATATTTACGTAATAAATACATACAGGCGTATATTTGTACATGTCAACGCACACATACTTAGGCATGAAGAGGGAGTGGTCATTTCAATGAGGAATAGGAGGAGAAAATCTGTTGTGTTAATTGTGTCTATTGCCTGATGAGCTTAATTGGTCTGGCACCTTACAGACACAATGAAAGGGTTTTATCCAAAATAGTTCTATAGAGTTTTCAGTACATCTTTGGATTAAAAGAATAGTTTGATTCCTGCACAATAGATTATTATATGTACCCTGATAGAAATAATTGGATGTCTGTGACCATTTTTTCAACAGCAACATCAACACCTCCACCTCTAAACGAACGAGACCAACTCCACCACCACCACCACCACCACCACTACCACAATCATCTTCATCATAATCTTCATTAAGACTACCACTACACACCCACTCCATTCTACATTACCAGCACCAGCATCAACACCACTGTCACCACTACCATCATCATTGTCATCATCATCATCAACCTCTTCAAAATCATTATTATCATTACTACTACTACTACTACTACTACTACTACTACTACTACTACTACTACTACTACTACTAACCCCCCCCCATACTATACCATAACACCTTCATCATCATCATCATCATCCCAATCATAAACATCATCATCTTTATCATCATAAACTTAAATCATCATCATCACCATCATCAAAGCTCATCATAAATGTTATAGTTGAAACACACAGATACAAAATATTTTTCAAATTGATTTATCAATGCAGACAGAAGGACTTTGGTTTATTAAAGAATTTACAAAGGAACCAGTATTTATAGATTGAAGGAACCAAATGACTTTGGTATTTTGGATTAATAGTTCCTAGGTTTTTCAGTTTAATTTTATTTCAAGCAATGTGGTGGTGGCAGTGATGGTAATGTGGAATGGAGTAGGTGTGTGGTGTGAGTGTTAATGATAATGATGATTGGGGTAGTGGTGGAAGTGTTGATGTTTTTGTTGAATGTCTCAGGAAAGAATTGCTGGACAGATTTTATGGGCAAAACCAACTGGTAAGAGACCCAGGAATAGACCCTGAGCAAGATGGTTGGATAACATCTTTGGGCTTGGCTGGTCACGCTTGGGGATCTAGCCAGATCAGTTGGAGAGGGTTGCTTCTGACAGGACCTGTTGGAAGGGAGTGTTTGAGGGCTCTACTCCCCACTCCCATGACCCTCTCAGGAAGAAGAAAAAGAAGAAGAAATGTGTTGTAGTTTAGTCATTGTGACATATAGTGTATTTTGGGCATTTTAAACATGGTGAAGCCCATCCCTCTTCAAGCCTGAAAACAGTTTCCTTTCAGAGAAGAAAGAGAGAGGAGAGAATAGAGATAATGGTAGAGAGGGAGTGAGCGAGAGATATACAGGATGAATCAACCCCAGTATTGGACTAACACTTTTTTGTTGACCTCAGAAGACTGAAAGGTAAAGTCAACCTCAGCTCACCAAACTCCAATTTGAAAAACAAAAGTTATTTGAGAATACAAGGCTTATAGCTGCGAGAAGGCGACACATATTGTAAAGATAGCTTAGGGTGCTAAATACCCAAACACCAGCTCTGGGTAAAGGTGAAGGTAGGGGCTAGAGAGAAATGGGTAATACTGCACCTCATCAGAGATTTATTCCTCAACATCTCATTTATAAACAAGTGTCATGTATTGATGGTGATATATATATATTTAGTTGTTGTAAGGTTGCAATAAATACGTCCTGACTCTGACAGGACCTGCTGAATCAGATGAAATGCATTGAAAACGATAAACATATCTGAGGACCTTGTGAATGCAGAGTCAGGTTCGATCTATAATTATAGATCGAACCAGATCAGCTCAAGGCAGGATCTATTATAATAGATCCTGCCTTGAGCTGATCGTCGAAGAAACATATGTAATATGTTAATAAATTGTGTTTTGATGCATCACTAATTCCTCATTATCTATAATATATATCATCATCATCATCATCATCATCATCATCATCATCATCATCATTTTACATCATATATATATATATATATATGTAGGAGGTGAGTTTTATTGTAGTATAATATTAATATGTTGATTTAAAACTGCACTATTCACAAGTGTGTTTTAACCTTCATATCATGTCTCCCTATTTTATCTGACGAAAACGCAAATGTTATTGCATGATGATATTTGTTTTTGAAATGCGCATAATAAAATACATGGAACTCTTTTAACCATCTTTTGATCTTCCACTCGTGTAGGACACCTCGGTTATTTTTCATTTTGTAAAAAAACCCTCACTTTCTAATATATATATATATATATATATATATATATATATATATATATATATATATATATATATATATATATATATATATATATATATATATATATATATATAAATGGAATAGAATGAAACGAAATTTCATTTCTCACTCTTAGTACGGCACTTACTTAAATGTAAGTATGTATGTATGTATACGTACATACATATATGTATACAGACGTACAGTAGTATGTATATATATACATACATGCACACATATATATATGCACGTATCGGTTTACCGAACATTTATTATAATGCTCGGTTTGTTTGTTTGTAAACAAACAAACAGCTCGAATTACGCCGTACAGTGTTTAGGCAACCACGTCACCTTTTTGTTCAACACTGACACAGGAACGATGTACTAGTTTCAAGCTCATTAGCTATCGTCAGCATCGTATACCTTCCTGCCAGATGGTTGAACGTATGAAAGTATATACTTTTCTTATGCATATTAACGGCTGAGTAGCCTAATTTTCATATCGAGTGAGTTCAGTCGGCCGGGCGCACCGAAAACGATAAATGGAATAGAATGAAACGAAATTTCATTTCTCACTCTTAGTACGGCACTTACTTAAATGTAAGTATGTATGTATACGTACATACATATATGTATACAGACGTACAGTAGTATGTATATATATATGTGTGCATGTATGTATATATATACATACTACTGTACGTCTGTATACATATATGTATGTACGTATACATACATACTTATATATATATATATATATATATATATATATATATCGGAAGAAAGAGCAGAGTTGACTAAAATGGTGGGTGGCATTCATAAATGAATTGGGATATAACGGCTGCACATTAAATGCAAGAAGACAATAATATGCACAAGGGATACAGCTGTTGCAGAAAAAATTGAAATTTAATATGGATGACATAATATCTACCAGGTGATGACAATAGGAATTAACAGCTGCAGAATAAAAATGCATAGGAAAATATGGGAAGTGATAATAGTGACATGGTTGGTTAGTAGGACAGTTGTTTTTTTATTCTTCTTAATAGCTTGTACCATATGAAACTGTATTTGCAAAACGTTCTTGAAAAATACAAAACGGCACATATGACTGCATCATATTAACAATTAAATTTTGTTTATACTAACAGCAAATTTTCACCAGATAGTGCTATTAAGTTAGACATGGCCTGGGCCAATACTAGCCAAAAACTATCAATGGTATTATAGCTATCTTCACAAGTAAATATACTAAAAGTATTTGAACCCACAAACCCATATTTCAATATTTTCTGCTAAATCATTACAGGGTGTTTAAAGTTAATCATTTTGATACCAGCTGAGCCCAGCTCAACCAAAACTGGCTGTGGTCATATGAAACAAAACCACCCAGGTTAAAATGTTCCTCTTTGAATTATAATCTTGCAGAATAATGTTTTATAAGAACAATCTCTTAAATTATTGTCTCAGTAATGAAATGATCATTTTAGGAAATAAACAGAGCAGCCAGAATGGGGTTTCTGCCTACACACAAAGACACACACACACATGAACAAACATCACAGACACACATGTAGATACACACAAACACCCAAACACATACACACTTAGACACATGAATACATGCTCACATTTGTAGTGAATGTAATCCATGTAATTATAGATGCTTAATTTAAAAGACTAAAATTTCAATACTGTTGATGGCTCTATATAACATATAAATACACAAACATGTTTACATCAACATCTTTATATTCATGTGTATGTATATATTCATATGTATGTATATAGATACATATACACATATACATGCTTATAATTATTCTCGTCGTTTTCTCCCTGTTTTCATATCATCATCACCACCGTTTTACGTCCGTTCTTCCATGCTAGCATGGGTTAGACAGGTTGTCCTGTTGTGGGGAGTGTCTGGTCGGCTGACCATGCCTTGCTCATATAGGAACTGATTTTGGATTGCTTTCTACAGCTAGATGCCCTTCCTAACACCAACCTCATTTACAGTGAGTGCTGGGTGCTTTTTTCCGTGGCGCCTACACGTCCACTTTACAGTGTGGGCTGGGTGCCTTTTTGCCGTGGCACCTCCACGACCACTTTGCAGTGGGAGGATGTGGGGGTATATTGTCTATATGCTTCAGCTTGTACCCATGGAAGGTCGGGTACTCTGTATTACTGCGTGACGCCAGAGGTCACGGTCGTTTGTCACCGCCTTTGAGAGGTGTAATTGGATAAGGTCGGCTTTTATCACCTCATCCCAGGTTTTATTGGGTCTCCCCACTCAGCGGTTTCCAATGACTTCTATATATATATATAAGTTATTCCGGGCTGAATCGGAGGTAACCACAGTAAGTAAGGTACTCAATACATAACAGAGTATAAAAGTATTAATATAGAAGAGCTTCTTGGACAGTCAGATTCCTGAGGATTTCACACGAATGAAGCAGTTCTAGTCCTGTAGAAGCTCTTCTATATTAATAGTTATACATATATATATATATATATATATATATATATATATATATATATATATATATATATATATATATATATATATGCATGTATATATATATATATATATATATATATATATATATATATATATATATGCATGTATACATATATATATATATATATATATATATATATATATATATATATATATATATATATATATATATATATTTATATATATATATATATATATATTTATATATATATATATATATATATATATATATATATATATATATATATATATATATATATATATATTCAGGTTTGAGGTTCACCACTGGATAGAGCTGGTCAATTCCGTATGGTCAATCGCAATGTAATAATATAGAGAGTACTCAACGTAAAGCAGTTCAACCGTCTTTGTTTTTGAAGTTGGTGGTGCTATTACGGAGTTAAATATTATAATGAAATGACAGGAGGCTGGATTTGTGTAAATCCTTGAAAGGTTTATTATACTATGATCATTTCAATGACCGGGTTCCGTATGAATCCGGTGATATCATCAGGTATTCGAAATATAATACGTGAATGTAATAGATAAAATCCATGGGGCTGAAAATCGAGGACCCGATGGCGACCGCTATTCAGCACCTTCTACCTTTGCCGGTCGCCCTCCAGTGACTTTAGCCACGTCACTCTAGGGCGACCGGCAAAGGTAGAAGATGCTGGATGGCGGTCGCCCTCGGGTCTTTGATTTTCAGCCCCATGGATTTTATCTATTACATTCACTTATTATATTTCGAATACCTGATGATATCACCGGATTCATACGGAACCCGGTCATTGAAATGATCATAGTATAATAAACCTTTCAAGGATTTACACAAATCCAGCCTCCTGTCATTTCATTATATATATATATATATATATATATATATATATATATATATATATATAAATATATATATATATGCATGTATATATATATATATATAGATATATGTGTGTGTGTGTGTGTATATTGTTGTGTATATATATATAGGTATATATATATATATATATATATATATATATATATATATATATATATATATATATACAATATGTTGAAAAGGTAACACACCAGAGAGAGAGAAATTTACGCTTTAATTTATATTTTTAATTATCGTGTCTATAGTCTGCCTTTCATAGGTTATAGATTCCATACTGTGGTGGTTTTTTCCCTGTTTTATTGATAGCGCACTGTATATCTCTCTCTGGTGTGTTACCTTTTCAACATATTGTATTTTAAAGAGCTCAGCATTTCTACTCCTTTGAGCACATTATTTACAGGGAATGGCGAGGGTCTATGGCTCCGTTAATTTATCGTTTTATATATATATATATATATATATATATATATATATATATATATATATATATATATATATACGTATATATATACACAAAAATACACATACACATACACACACACACACACACACACTTATATATATATATACATGCATACACGAACTAGAAACAAAACCTTGCTATATACATCTATATATATTGCTAACTATGCCATATTTTTTCAAAATGAATTTGAAATTTAAGAAATTTCTTTATAATTCGCTTTCTCCTCTATTTCTTATATTTCTTTACTTTTACATTCAATTATTATTATTATTATTATTATTATTATTATAATTTTGTTTTTCACAATTCCGGAATTTTTCTCAAGTACTTCAGAAAATAGAAATATAGAAAAAAGAAAGAATTATCAGAGAAAAATATTGTTGTTCTCAAAGAACTCCCCTTCTCTCTCTCTCTCTCTCTCTCTCTCTCTCTCTCTCTCTCTCTTTTCACCCACATTCAGTCACACACACACATATGCGCACACATTAACCTACACCCCACACAATCATATGCAAACACAGACACATAGACATACACATACAAATGTCCATACACATACACACACACACACACATAGTAACACACAGCTTCATGCACATGCCCACGCCTGTACATCCATACAAATACACACACCACTCACAACTATATGCATACATACACACATGGCTTAGTGGTTAGAGCATTGGCCTTGCAATCGAAAGGTTGTGAGTTCAATTCTCAGACCGGGTGATGTGTTGTTTCCTTGAGCAAGACACTTTATTTCACATTGCTCCAGTTTACTCAGCTGTAGAAATGAGATGATAGGGACTGGGGTCCATATCATTCCACTGCAAAGTGGTCGTGGAGGTACCATGGCAAAAAAGCACCCAGCCCACACTGTAAAGTGGACGTGGAGGTGCCGCGGCAAAAAAGCACCCAGCCCACACTGTAAAGTAGTCGTGGAGGTGCTTTGGCAAAAAAGCACCCAGCCCACACTGCAAAGTGGTCGTGGAGGTGCCACTCAAAAAAGCACCCAGCCCAAACTGCAAAGTGGTCGCGGAGATGCCACGGATAAAAAGTACCCAGCACTCACTGTAAATGAGGTTGGTGTTAGGAAGGGCATCTAGCTGTAGAAATCAAGCCAGAATCAGTTCCCGTCCAACCCCTGCAAGCAGGGAAAAGCAGACGTAAAATGATGATGATGATGATACACATATATATATGAAAACATACATAAATCATATATGCTTATTTACAAACCCATACATACACAGAAACATACCCGTTCACATACACATATACACACAAAGATACATACATACACATATACACATATACAGGACAACACAAACACACACATAGACACATACACACAAACAAACACACATACATGTAAACACACACGTACATATTGCAACACATATACACCCCAAAATACATTATAACTTACACACATGTAGAAAGACAATTTAACATACATACACACACACACACACATACGCAGAGAAGCACAAGCACATACGTGTACACACATACACACAAACACATTATAACTTACACACATGTACACACACACTTTAACACACATGCATACACAGACACACACACACACACATGCACACACACATACACATACACATACGCAGGGCAACTCAAACAGTGCATAGACACATACACACATACATTCAAACATATTATAGCTTACACACATGTACACACACACACTTTAAATTACACACATGTATATATACACACACTCACTCACTCACTCACTCACACATACACACACATACCCATACACACATACACACAAAAACATTCTAATTTACACACATGTACACACACACACTTTAAATTACACACATACTCACTCACATACTCACTCACATACACATACACACACATTACACACACACCCACACACACACACACACACACATACAGACAGATCTGTCGTCTATAAAATGATTAGAATAAAATGTTGTGCAGTTGAAATTTGCTCAAATGAAATATAATTATCCAATAAATTTTCTTAAGTGTTGAAAGGAATGGAAAATCAAAAGAAAAAATATATCACTGTGGTGTATATATTAATAATAAGGATATCATATTATACTGGATGTCAATAACAAGGATATCACATTCTCATATCACATCAATAATAATTGTTTCTACTATTGGCACAAGGCCAGCAATTACTCAGTGCATTACTGGTACTTTATTTAAGGATGAAAGGCAAAGTTAACCTCGACGGGATTTGAACTCAGAATGGCAAGGGCCGTAACTCTATGCTAGAAAGCATGACGGCCGCCCCTCTACTGATACTGCCAATCCACCGCACTTTCACATCAATAATTATGGTTTCTGATATACGCACAAGGCCAGAAATTTTTCAGGGAAAGGAAAGTCAAATAAATCATCCTCAGTACATTACTGGTACTTTATTTTATCGACACCGTAAGGATGAAAGGCAAACCTAGCCTCCGTTGGATTTGAACTCAGAAAGTAAAGGGTTGTAACTATGTGCCGCAAAGCATGGTGTCCAATGCTCTACTAATTCTGCCAATCCACCGCTCATCACATCAATAATAATTATTTCTGATTTAGGCACAAGGCCAGCAATTTTTGAGGGAGAAGAAAGTTGATTAAATCGACCCCAGTACATGGCTGGCAATTTATTTCATCGACCCCGTAAGGATGAAAGGCAAGGTTATCTTCGGCAGCACTTGAACTCAGAACGTAAAGGGCCGTAATTCTATGCTGCAAAGCATATTGTCTAATGCTCTACCAATACTGCCAATCCACTGCCCTGACCAACACTATAATAATTGTTTCTACTATTGGCACAAGGCCAGCAATCATCCCAGTGTATTATTGGTACTTTATTTTATCGACCCCATAAGGATGAAAGGCAAAGTGAACCTCGACGGGATTTGAACTCACACCATAAAGGGGCGTAATTCTATGCTGCAAAGCATGGCGTCCGACCTTCTACTGATACTGCTAATCCCCTGCCCTCACTATAATAATGATTCTACCTCTCTATTTACCCTCACCACTTTCTTAATGATAATGATTTCTAATTTGGGAACAAGGCCAACAATTTGGTCTTTGCTGAAGAAAAAAGTGCATGTCTTCAATCCTTTCAAACATGTCTACCACACAACCTCTTTCACCAAGGCCACCAGGCAGATACAAACTGCCTGCCCTTCTTTGCTAAAAGATGACAGCAGATGATCTCAGCTGATAGATGGATTTGTCCCATATGTGCCAGCAGGTTTTTAAGATAAAATCACAAGTTAGCTATACTTGGACACGAGATGAATGTGTGCAGGGCAATTTTGTTGCCCTGCACACATCTTAGGCAGGCTTGGCTGACAGCATTTCCATGCCTGTAGAGTTTATCTCAGACTGGTAATGCTCCCCGACAACACTGCCAACCAGGGATTTCTGGAGGTTAGCCATGGGTCCTGGACCAAATGTCCTCCAGAAACATGTGACTAGTTGAGTTTCATCAACGCCCAGTATCTCTCCAAGAACATTGTCAATTTTATCTGCCATTAACCCCCTATTGAACGCCAATGTGGAATTTCCACAAATCGCCCTGCTTGATTGGCTGAGGGCTTTGCATGCTTCATGACATTTCAGTTTTCAAGTGCTTCCTCATGGTCTTCATTTAAACCATGACTGTAGCTCTGTCAAGTAGACAAACTGTGGAAACATGTGCCTAGCAACAGACAACCACACCTGTTCACTATCAAGGTAAAGCAGGAGATGACTAGTCCCAGCTGTTGCTGTTCTAGTCATTGCTGCTGCTGCTACTGCTTTTGTCATGGTACTATATCTAATAGAAGTAACTGCAGAATGGGTGAAAATTCAGAAATGAGGAAGTTACAACAGCATTCTAAAATACCAACAGTAAAGAGGTGTCTATGAATGACAACCATACACCATGTCTATGAATGACAACATAACACATAGACAGAGATAGCAAAAGCAATCAACCAGTAATTTCCAAGGAAGTGAAACTCTTTAAATAAACCTCAGTATTTGACAGGTATTTTATTTTATTCACTCCAGAAGGATGAAAGACAAAGAAACCTCAGCAAGGTTTGAACTTATAACATAAAAGGCCATTATCCTTTTTAGCACTTACATTACTCTATATAAATTATTGTATTTTCGTAGTAAATTCTCTCACCCCTTTCTGTTCAAACCAGCTGTAACTGGCCACTCATACCGACGTTAAGGTATTGTTCTCAGAATAAATAACATCAACATCTCATAGATTCGATATTATGTGAAACAAATATGTGAGATACAGCATTTTTTGTGAAAATACAATAGTATATATAGAGTAATGTGAATGCTAAAGAGTAAGTAAATGCTATGAAGTATTTTATCCAATACTCTACCGATTCTGCAAATACTCCTACCACTCTATGGGAATGCCAATAATGATATTAATAATAATCAGTGATTGTCACAAGCAGAAACAACCAGTTTGTGCAAGTGTAAAGTAGCTTTCTATTTAGTTTTACAACCAGTTTACTAATATATAAACACTGTTCTTAGCTTTTTCTTTCCACAATAGCCTACTAAATATTCATATAGAACTTATTACTGGAACAGTCAGAAGAACAGACTAAAGAAAGAAAGAAAAATTTTTTAATATGTTTTATTGCTGTTGTTGTTTTTGTGTTACTTATGATTCATATTTAGCTTTTCTTCTTTTTGTTGTTTCTTTAAATTTCTTTGTTAAATGTTTTCTATTTTTCTTGATATTTTTAAATAAACATCAGCGACTCTTTCTTTCTGTCTTGATGGTCTTCTTTCTCCCTCTATTATATCTTTATATCTTTCTTTCTCCTTCTATTCTATTAACATTCCTTTCTATCTTTCTTTCTTTCTCTTTTTCTCTCTTCCTTTCTTTTTTCTTTTCTTTCTTTCCTATCTATATTCCTTTCTTTCTTTCAATACCAACCAGTTCATCAAAGAAGATGAGATTGTAAAGAGTTAGAGATTCCTAGCCTAGCCTGGCCTGGTAGGGCTATTTGAATTGCTGATTTGGGATAAACTCTACAGGTAAGGAGCTGCCATCAGCCAAGCCCTGTCTGAGATGTATGTAGAATGACAAAACATACACACAGGTGGATATATCTCTGTTGAATGGTTAAGAGGTTTTCTTTGCAATCATTAAGTCCTGGTTCCATACCATTGAGGGCATCTTGTGCAAGAGTTATTTACCATAGCCTCAGTCAACCCATGCCTTGGGAGTGAAATTGAGTAGATATAATCTGTTTGGAATCACCGTGGATGGACTGTACCTGTAATTCAAAGGGTTTACCTTGTCATAGACTGTGTCATGATAAATCTCTCCCAGAATTACATTATGTGTACACGTGTCTGTGGCATGCTCAGCAATTTACATGTTAATTTCATGAGCAAGCTGTTCCATTCATCAAACAACTGGTACAATCATTGTTGAAACCCCATTTGTTTAGTATAAGTATTGTTGATCTGTAGTTTTATGTCAAACAACTGCTGAGTCATTTAGCATTAACCTTTTAGCATCTAAACCAGTCATATCCGACCAGAATTCTCTCACCTCTTTCTGTTCAAACCAGCTGTAACTGACCACTCATACTTATATTAAGGTATTGTTCTCAAACTAAATAATATAAAAATCTCATACATTCGATATTATGTGAGGCACTATGTGAAATAAAGCCTTTACTGTGAAAATACAATAGCATATATAGAGTAATATAAATACTAAAGGGTTAATGGATCCAGGTATTAGTTGGGTCCTTTGTGAAGATCACCCCAAGCCTCCTTTTGGTTTGGAAGGGCAAGTAAGTTGTTTTCATCTGTCTGGCAACCATGGTGAAAGAGATTCTGTGGATGACAACATTAACCCTTTTGAAACTCACTCACTTATAAACTGCCTTTGGATCTATGAAATAAATACCCCCTAATTTAATCTTTAGCACGATAAATTTTTTTATGAATTGCTTCCCTTGACACTGCACTAAGTATTAAAGGGAGATTACTCTATTCGGCAACATAACGTGCCTAGAGCGCCCATAAGTTTAAAGGGGTCTTATTTGAATAAAAAAAATGTTCAACATTGTTGAGTTATATTACAAATACCATCTTAATAATGACATATTTAATATAGTAAATCTACTCAAATTCTTTAGAAATTAATTGGAATACAGTGTATTTCATTAGAAATATGGTAATGAAAGGGTTAAAAAGACAGATACTGTCATCTTCTACCAATGCCTCACCAACTGGCAAAGGAAAGTGAGAGGGGAGAGAAAAGCACTACTCTTTTCTGACAATAAAAAGTATGACCTATGTAAAAGGCAGGAACTACTGTTAGGCCAACTAGTCAACCATTTAGAATGAAGGCATTAGAGAGATGAGAAAGAGCTGCACCATCATTGGGGTGGTACTTTCTGTATCAATCCTAAAAGGCTGAGAGATAAATTGGACAGTTCAATATCTGACTAGGTCACCTTTATCTTTCAACTATTTGAGGTTGATAAACAGAGCACTAGTCAAGTACTGAAGATGATGGTTACTTTACATCTCTTTCTCATTTCATTTCAATTTTTCTCTCACTCTGGCTGAAATTGGCTGTGTTCAGATCTGGGGAGTAGATGGGCTCCAGACATGGTGCCCTAATAACTCCAGCAAGAGTTACAGGTCCATGTATACATGCATATATACATACATATATACGTATATACATACGTTGCGTTCGTATGGACATGTGAGGTGTATGAAGGATGACAGCTGCATAAAAAGGTGCAGAGCACTAGAAGTCGATGGAAACCGTGGTGTGGGGAGACCCAAGAAGACCTGGGATGAGGTGATAAAAGCCGACTTTACGCAATTACACCTCTCAAAGGCGATGACACACGACCGTGACCTCTGGCGTCATGCAGTAATACAGAAGACCCGACCTCTCCAGAGGTACAAGCCGTAGCTGAAGCATATAGACACTATACCCCCACACCCTCCCACTGCAAAGTGGACGTGTAGGCGCCACGGAATAAAGCACCCAGCACTCACTGTAAATGAGGTTGGTGTTAGGAAGGGCATCCAGCTGTAGAAATCAAGCCAGAATCAGTTCCCGTATGACCAAGACAAACTCAGCCGACCGGACACTGCCCACAACAGGACAACCCGTCTAACCCATGCTAGCGTGGAAGAACGGACGTAAAACAGTGATGATGATGATGATGATATGAAGGTACGTGGCTGATTTGTTAGAGAATTGGATTTGCAATCATGAGGTTGTGAGTTCGATTGCCGGACTGAGTGATGTGTTATGTCCTTGAGCAAGACACTGTATTTCACGTTGCTCCTTCTGCCTGGATTTGCAACCGACAATTGGAAAGACCAATGGAAACATTGTTGCCTGGGTTTGATTTGACGAAAGTCAATCAACTGTCTATATATATATATGTACATACAATCATAAATACATACATACATATGTGTGTGTGTGTATATATATATAGATGTGCATTTACCAGTGTGTATGGGTGTATTGATGTATGCAAATCTATGTGTTAACAATTAACTTTATAAACACAATAGTAGTGTCATATTAGACACAGATGTTTTTTCCGAAGACAAAAACATTTCTTTAACGCCTAGTTTCTCTTGTACTGTTATTATTGACATATCTGTGTGGTTCCATACACCTGTGTTTGTTTGTGTTCGTGTGTGTGTGTGAGTGTGTGTGTGTATGTGTATGTGTTTGTGTGTATGTCTGTGTGGGTGTATGTATTTTGTGAGTGTACTTTTGTTGTTGACCTAAAGAATGTTGTAAGATCTTTTTCTTTTCTCTCGTTCTCTCTTTCACTCCTTCACTTTCTTTTGTGTGAATGTATATTCATCTATAGCAGTAAACAAATATATACATTCACACACAAACATATATATATATCTCTGTGTGTGTATGTGTGTGTGTGTCTGAGTGTCTACATGTGTGTGCAGAGATATATATGCATTCATTTGAATGAAACAGTTCTAGTCCTGTAGATGTCATGTCTATATTAAACTTGATGTTTACACTTTACTAATGTATTGAGTACCTTACTAACTGTGGTTACCCCCCCCCCCCCGATTGAACCAGGGACTTACATATATATATGTATATTTATATATATATGTATATATATATATATATATGTGTGTGTGTGTTTTTATATATATATATATACATATATATGCGTGTATATATGAATATATATATATATATATGCGTGTATATATGAATATATATATATATATATATATATATACATATATATGCATGTAGATATGAATATATATATATATATATGTATATATAAATATAATTTCAGCGAGATCGTATTTTGGCGAGGGCCCAAAACAAATCAAAACACAATCCTCGAGATATGCGGCAAGCGCTCAATGGACTAAAAGAAGACCAGAGCAATTAACATACATTATAAAGGCCAAATATAATGAAGCCATCAGCCACCGGAGCCAAAAAAATGAAGCAAGCTAAACAGGTTAACAAAAGAATTGTATATATATATATATATAGGAACGAGTAGGACCCCGACGGCTGAGCTCAAGCCGTTTCGACGGCTAATTCTGGACTAATTTTAGTCCAGAATTAGCCGTCGAAATGGCTTGAGCTCAGCCGTCGGGGTCCTACTCGTTCCTATTACCCACTCTATTACCCTAAGTATTGAGTACTTTGGTGCGTTATGGTCCACCTGGTTCCTTACCACATTTCCTTCGTTATATATATATATATATATATTAAAAAGTGAGGTTCTTTTTACAAACGAAAAATAACCTAGGTGTCCTACATGAGTGAAAGTATAAAGAAAAAAAGATGAAATCGAAAATGCAACTGGAGTCTTATTTTTTTAAAAATATATATATATACACATACACATATATATATATATATATATATATATATATATATATGCAGAGGTTATATTTAATTTGTTGGAATTCAACAAGCTTAAAAGTTTTTATAATTGATATAAAGCACTCAACAAGTTAGTGGAGTAAATATACAATATATTAACAAATGAAAACTATATTTATAAAACCATATTTATTTTGTTATACATATTTCAAGGGCCACCAAGGCACTATCCAGGAAGCTCCAACCGTTAAGGTTGTCTTTTTTTCAGGGTATGTCAATATATTTTTATAAAGGCACATGGCTTAGTGGTTAGAGCATTGGCCTTGCAATCGAAAGGTTGTGAGTTCAATTCTCAGACTGGGTGATGTGCTGTTTCCTTGAGCAAGACACTTTATTTCACATTGCTCCAGTTTACTCAGCTGTAGAAATGAGATGATAGGGACTGGGGTCCCTATCATTCCACTGTAAAGTGGTCGTGGAGGTGCCACGGCAAAAAGCACCCAGCACTCACTGTAAATGAGGTTGGTGTTAGGAAGGGCATCCAGCTGTAGAAATCAAGCCAGAATCAGTTCCCGTCCCACCCTTGCAAGCAGGGAAAAGCGGACGTAAAATGATGATGATGATGATGATGATGAAAACAAATCTGTATTGTATTTTATCTGATGAAAGCACACCATAATTTGCCTTGGTGGCCCTTGAAATATGTATAATAAAATAAATATGGTTTTATAAATATAGTTTCCATTTGTTAATATATTGTATATATATATATATATATATATATATATATATATATGTGCATGTATGTATATGTATACATACTAATGTATGTCTGTATACATATACTTATATTTAAGTAACAGCCGTACTAAGAGTGAGAAATGAAATTTTGTTTCATTTTCTCCATTTATATATATATATATATATATATATATATATATATATATTTGTATGTGTATATATATATATATTATATATATATATACAGAGGCATGGGTTAGTAGATAAAGAGACCAGTTCACACAGTATCTTCATTTATTTATTTAAATATTGTCTTATTGATTACATGTGTAGTATATGTCTGAGTTTGTGTGCAGGAATCAAATGGTGCAATCGATTCTTAATAAATATAAACACTACACCAGATATTGAGTACTCTTTTCACTTGTTTGTAAATGTAAATATGTGTGAGCATATATATATATATATATATCATCATCATGGTAACCACTGTTTAACATCTATTTTTCCATACTAGCATGGGTTAGATGTGTTGCCCCATTGAGGGACAAGTCAGGTCTGATCTGATGACCATGTCTTGTTGATATGGGACTGGTTTTGGCTTGGTTTCTACAGCTGGATGCTCTTCCTAACATCAACCTCATTTATATTGTATGTTGGGTGCTTCTTATTCTGACATCTACATGACCACTTTGCAGTGTGGGCTCGGCACTTTTTGTCCTGTCTCCATCACAACCACTTTATATCGTGGACTGGGGACTTAGGTGGAGGGAATTCGGGGAATTGGCGAGGTAGATCTAGAGGCGTGTCTGAGGGGGAAGAGGGTTCAAGTGTGGGTGGAGTGTTAGGCAGTGGGAGGTGCCGGAGCAGGAGGGATGTGGACATGGGAGGTTAGCCAGGACGCGGAAGTGTATTTAAATGGAAGGGGGAATGTAGTGCACACTAGATGTATGCTTCAGTGGGGCTGGAGCATTGCCAAAATTATAAGGGTCTGTGACTTCATGTGGGTGGAGGGCTTTGCCAGAATTAGCAGGGCACTATGACATCACAAAAAGGGAAGCAGGATGCAGTAGCAGCATGATGAGTTTTCTCACCCTCTTGGTCAAGGAATGTCTCATGAGCTACACAAACTATGTTTTCCTACCTTGTATCTTCTTGCATGCTGCATATATATAATATATATATATATATATATGAGGTACAAGGAAAGAAAACATAATCCGTGTACATCATGAGATGTCTCACTAGTTGATATTCTCCAGATTACAGTGTGTATATATATATATATATATATATATATATATATATATATATATATATATATATATATATATATATATATATATATATATATATATATATATATATATATATATATATATATATATATATACACACACACACATGGCCTATTGGTAAGGGTGTTAGACTTAAGATCATAATGTCATGGGTTCAATTCCTGGGTTGCGTGTTGTGTTCTTGAGCAAAACACTTCATTTCACATTGCTCCAGTATACTCAGATGAAAATGAGTACCAGTAATAGCTGGCGGTTTAACCCTGCAATGGACTGGCATTCTGTCCAGGGGGGGGGGGTCTTGTACTCTCAGTCACTTCACACCATGAAACCAGGATAAGCACCAGCCAAATGAGCCTTCTGGCTTAAGACAGACTTTAGACTTTTATATATATATATATATATATATGTATTTCCTAAACAAATCTAGTACAAATGGGTTACATTACAGTCATGTTTTATTATAAAGATATACGTACATGCACGCACACACACATACCACACATACACACACATATATATAACAAAAATGGAATCAGTATGCAAAACATCAACTGCCCAAATATGCAAGGAGGCAAGTAACCAACAGACCTCTTGCTGATTAACTGAACAAGCAACCCAACAAATCTGCAAATATAATACAATGAGGTTGCTTGATGTACTAGAAATATCAGCATAATACCTCTTAATTCACACCCTACACCCTTAAAATCAGAAGAACTTGTATAATGTAGTCCTAAATACACTATGTTTGAGAATATTAACTGGATAGTTACAGCTGTTCTGAAAGATAAAGAAAAACAAAGGAAGAAGAAATTGGATAATACAGTTCTATAGAAAAACACAATGACTAATAAAGGAAGTAGGATGATAATGGTTGGGGCATCTTTGACCATAGGTCTGCTTGATCAGGGTTTAACTGGGACTAACCAACAACAATAAGCAACAAAGAAGTAAGCAGACATCTAGGGAACAAACAAGCAAACAAATCCAACCACCCAGCTACTCAACCAACCAGCCAACCTCTCAATCAACACTCCAGCCAGACTGTCAATGAGCCAGTAACCCAACCAGCCATCCTCCAGTAGACCAGAAACCTAGCCAGCCTGTCAACTCATATGCCAGCCTACCAGCCAGACTGTCAATCGGGCAGTAACCTAACCAGTCATCCAGTAGACCAGAAACCTAGCCAGCCTGTCAATGTGTAATCCAGTCCACTAGTAACCTATCTAGCTATCGAGTTGACCAGAAACCCAGCCATCCATCCAGCCAGCCTTTCAACCTACAAACCAGCCAGCCAACCAACCAGCCATTAAGAAACAACCCATCCCACCAGCCAGTCAATAATAAACCCAGTCAACCAATAAACCAGACATTAACCAGCCAACTAGTTTACATAATTCAAAGTATATGACACAATACAGAACATATCAGCTTTTCTGTCATACCACATGACCCTCTACACCTCCTCCTCAATACCTAAGAGCCCCTTACTCCCAATACAACCAGAGAGTAGCTTAAGGGCCCTCCTACTCCCAACACAACCTGAGAGTAGCTTAAGGGCCCACCTACTCCCAACACAAGCTGAGAGTAGCTTAAGGGCCCACCTACTCCCAACACAACCAGAGAGTAGCTTAAGGGCCCTCCTACTCCCAACACAACCAGAGAGTAGCTTAAGGGCCCTCCTACTCCCAACACAACCCGAGAGTAGCTTAAGGGCCCTCCTACTCTCAACACAGCCTGAGAGTAGCTTAAGACCCCTCCTACTCCCAACACAGCCTGAGAGTAGCTTAAGGGCCCTCCTACTCCCAACACAGCCTGAGAGTAGCTTAAGGGCCCTCCTACTCTCAACACAGCCTGAGAGTAGCTTAAGGGCCCTCCTACTCTCAACACAGCCTGAGAGTAGCTTAAGACCCCTCCTACTCCCAACACAGCCTGAGAGTAGCTTAAGGGCCCTCCTACTCCCAACACAGCCAGAGAGTAGCTTAAGGTCCCTCCTACTCCCAACACAGCCTGAGAGTAGCTTAAGGGCCCTCCTACTCTCACACAACCTGAGAGTAGCCTAAGGACCTCCCCACTCCCAACACAGCCTGAGAGTAGCCTAAGGACCCTCCTACTCCCAACACAACCTGAGAGTAGCTTAAGGACCTCCCCACTCCCAACACAACCCGAGAGTATCCTACCCCCTCTCCTACACCCAACACACCCACAGTGTGCCTGTTACCTGTATAACTTGTACAGCACACTTCTTCAAACACAATTAGAAAAGAATATTAATGTTATTGTTGTATTGTAATATAGACAAACTCATATATGCATCCCTCTCACTCAGTCTCTTCCTTTCTCTCTTCCCCTCTCTCACTCTCTCCCAATTTTCTTTTTCTCTCTCTTCCTCTTCTCACTCATATCTATCTTTCTATTTTTTATTTTATTTCTCAATCAATTTTCTGGAGAAAGAGTAGCGCCTGAAACGTTAAGATTCTTTTCCTACTACATCAAGTGTTAAACTAATATATATTTACATTGTACTGTATTGTTTACTTTGTTGTGTTCCATTTACATTCCCCCCCCCCCCACACATATATATATATATATATGTAACAAAGAAAGTGTGGTAAGAAACCATGTGGACCATAATGTACCAGAGTACTCGATACTTAGGGTAGTAGAGGGTGTAATAGGAAAAGAGTCAGGACCCCGACAGCTGAGCTCCGGCCGTTTCGACAGCTAGATCCGAACTAAGTCAGCAGTATTAGGACAGCGGGAATCTAGCTGAACTTATCATGGGGTACAGTCCATATGGTCATGCAGTCAAAACAAAAAAAGCAGAAGTATTATCTCCTTATAATATATAACCAGCAATTTCTCTGTCTCTGTCCGACAGTGGAAACACGTGCGCGCGTGGTTGCTATCTCTCTCTCTCTCCAGCTATCCCTCTCTTTTAGTCTGTCTGTTTCTCTCACTCTCACTCTTTCTCTTTGTAACACACTAACATTCCTCCCCTCTATCGCTGTGACGAATGGGGAGATGGAGGAGGAGGAGGATGAGGAGAGAGTCACTTCGTCACTTCACCTCTGCCTTTCTTTCTCTCCCCTCTCACTCCCTCATTACGTACCGACATTAGGGCGGTGGATTGGCAGAATCTGTAGAGAGTCGGACACCATGCTTCATAGCATGGAGTTATGTCCCTTTACGGTCTGAGTTCAAATACCGCCGAGGTTAACTTTGCCTTTCATCCTCACGGGGTCGATAAAATAAAGTACCAGTAATGTACTGGGTAATTGCTGGCCTTGTGCCAAAAGTAGAAACAATTATTAGAAACATTGCTTCTATTTTACATATCTAAGCATTAGTAAAATAACTAATAATTTCAAAAGTAATTTTTCAATTCCAATTGTTATGAACAGCAAAACATTAATAATAATTTTGTTCTAAGAAATATATATATATACACACAGAAATATATATACATTTCTGTGTGTGTAATATATATATATATATATATATATATATATACACACACAGAAATATATGGGCATTTCTCTGTTTGTCTGTCTGTCTGTCCTCCCCTAAAACTCAA
>OZ024743.1:200836694-200841694 GCA_964016885.1 Eledone cirrhosa
CAAGCAATATCAATATAAAAAACTACATCGATATTAATATTCAGCAATATTCACCATCAGTGCTAGAAAAACCGCTAAGTTTGAAAGTCCAGCAGTCTTTAAAAAAAAAATCTCACACTGTCCCCAAATGGGAAGGGGAGGCTATCGTAAAATATAAAATAATATACACGAAGGTCATTGAACCCTGTTAGGAATCCAAACCACGTGTTAAGAACTCAACTGGATAATAAAAAAATAAATATATGTACGTATTATTATACAATGATATTAAATAAATGGAAACTATATTTATAAAAGCATATTTATTCTATTATATTTCAAGGGTACCAAAACTTTGGTACGCTTTCAGATAAAATAAGAAAGTGTGTTTTATAAATTTTGACATAACCAAGAAAAATACCTTAACGGTTCAAGTTTTTCTTGGCTAGTCATATGTACATATATATATATATATATATATATATATATATATATAATATATATATATATATATATATATATATATATATATATATATATATATATATATATATATATATATATATATATATATATTTATATATATATATATACTTTTGAAGAGGCAATCTGTTTTGATGTCAGATATTTTTAATGAACATAATTGGAAGCATGATATGTATATGAAAAGTGTGTGCATAAGTGCAGATGCGTGTGTGTGAATATATGTGTGAGCAGGTGTCTATATATATATGTATATATATATTGTATGCTAAAGGCAAACAGAAATAACAAAGCAAGCGACACAGTACAATGAAGAATTATATTGTTTAGTTTTACACTTCATATAGTAGAAAAAGTGTCTTAACATTTTGGACGCTAGTCCTTCATCAGAAGATAGAATAAGAAATTAAAGAAGAAATTGAAAGATTGAGGAGACGAACAGGGTGGAAACGGAAAAAGTATTTTTAGCAAAAAATAACAGGTTTATTCAGTTGCCTTCTCTTGGAAAACTGTTGATGCAGGCGTTTTGTGTATGATATACTTGTTTTGAAAAGGCGATGATGGAATGTGTCTATTTAACTCTCTCTCTCTCTCTCTCTCTCTCTCTCTCTCTCTCTCTCAATATATATATATATATATATATATATATATATATATATATATATATATATATATATATATATATATATATATATATCTAAGGCGGGTAAAATTCCCGAGATCCATGGACGAGTTCTCTCCAGCGGTCTCTGTCCCTCATTATCGCTGCCATATCCTGCATCTCCAACAGACCAGTGTCTGTCCTTAGGGCATCAACATATGTTAACCTTGGTCTTCCTCTTCTAGTGTGTCCATCCCAAAGGATGAAACACTCAGAGCTGTATGGGAGCATCCCAAAAGTCAGCTCAAAAGTGACACAGAGGAGACTGAGGTTGGCTGGACATGCTCACCGACATCCATATATATATATATATATATATATATATATATATAAGTTGACGGGACTAGCATGGGTTTCACTGCTAGTACTGGTTACATTTCAGCACACTCAATATGTTATGTTATGTAAAATCTCAGAGTATATATATATATATATATATATTTAAATGCGAGTGTGTGTGCCTTCGTAGAGGTGCATGGCTTAGAGTTTAGGGTGTTTGATTTCCAGCGGCACATTTTTCTTCTCAAGCAAGACTATTTCATGTTCGTCAGCCAGTAAAACAAATTGAACCTGTTATTCAAAAGGTCAGCCTTGTCACACATGTCATACTGAATCTTCCTGAGAACTGCACTAGGGATAAGCATATTTGATGAAAGGTCAGACTCTTGTACATCAATTTCACATACAGACTTGAATCAATTGTTTGTTGAACAACAGGTACACTTATTACCACATCACATTAACAATAATTGTTTCTACTGTCGGCACAAGGACAGCAATTATTCCAGTGCATTACTGGTACTTTATTTGATCGACCCTGTAAGGATGAAAGGTAAAGTTAACCCCGCTCGGATGTGAACTCAGACAATATTGGCAGTTTATTGTTATAATAAAACTTCTCAAATGGTTTCAGTTCTTTCTTCCTATTGTATAGCTTAATGGTTAGAGCATGGCTTAGTGGTTAAAGCATGGTTTAGTGGAAAGAGTATGGCTTAGTGGTTAGAACATGGCTTAGTGGTTAGAGCATAGGTTAGTGGTTACAGTATGGCTTAGTGGTTAGAGTATGGCTTAGTGGTTAGAGCACGGCTTAGTGGTTAGTGTATGGCTTAATGGTTAGAGCATGGCTTAGTGGTTAGTGTATGGCTTAGTGGTTAGAGCATGGCTTAGTAGATAGAACATTGCTTAGTGATTAGAACATGGCCTAATGGTTAGAGCATGGCTTAGTGGTTAGAGCATAGGTTAGTGGTTAGATTATGGCTTAGTGGTTAGAGCATAGGTTAGTGGTTAGATTATGGCTTAGTGGTTAGAGTATGGCTTAGTGGTTAGTGTATGGCTTAATGGTTAGAGCATGGATTAGTGGTTAGTGTATGGCTTAGTGGTTAGAGCATAGGTTAGTGGTTAGAGCATGGTTTAGTGGTTAGAGTATGGCTTAGTGATTAGAGCATGGCTTAGTGATTAGAGCATGGCTTAGTGGTTAGTGCTTAGCTTAGTGGTTAGAACATGGCTTAATGGTTAGAGCATAGCATAGTGGTTAGAGCATTGGGCTTACAACCACAAGGTTGTGAGTTTGATCCTCAGACTTGACTTTGCGTTGTGTCCTTGAGCAAGATACTTTATTTCACGTTGCTCCAGTTTACTCAGCTATTACCAGCATACGAGACTGCTGGTCTTCCATAAACAACCTTGCCCGGACTTGTACCTCGGTGGGGAACTTTCTAGGTGAACATCCCATGGTCATTCGTGACTACTCACACATATAAATCTACAACACTCACACACACACACACACACGAACCTACATACATTCTCAAATTGGAACCAATGCAGGTCCAACACTTGCACACTCATTTATGTGTGTATGTGAGTGTGTGTGTGTGTTTGTATTTGTTGGGAAAATAATTAAGGTATGTAACTGATGATGTATTATAACAAACACACATTCCAAAATGGTACATGACAGAAAATTAAATAAACTAAGATATCTCTCCCTCTTTCACCATCTGACTTTCTACACACACACAGATATATATATATATATATATATAATCATTTCATTTTACGTCCGCTTTTTCCCTGCTTGCAAGGGTGGGACGGGAACTGATGCTGGCTTGATTTCTACAGCTGGATGCCCTTCCTAACACCAACCTCATTTACAGTGAGTGCTGGGTGCTTTTTTTCCGTGGCATCTCCACGACCACTTTGCAGTGGAATGATATGGACCCCAGTCCCTGTCATCTCATTTCTACAGCTGAGTAAACTGGAGCAATGTGAAATAAAGTGTCTTGCTCAAGGAAAGAACACATCACCCGGTCTGAGAATTGAACTCACAACCTTTCGATTGCAAGGCCAATGCTCTAACCACTAAGCCATGTATATATATATATATATATATATATATATATATATATATATATATATATATATATATATATATATATATATGTATGTATATATTGTATATGTATATATATATATATGTATGTATGTATGTATGTATGTATGTATATATTGTATATGTATATTGTGTTCTTGAGCAAAACACTTCAGTTCACGTTGCTCCAGTATACTCAGCTGGAAATGAGTACCAGCAATAGCTGGAGGTTTAACCCTGCGATGGACTGGCGTCCTGTCCAGAGTGGGGTGGGGGTGGAGTCTTATACTCTCAGTCGCTTCACGCCATGAAACCGGGATAAGCACCGACCAAATGAGCCTTCTGGCTTAAGAAAGACTTTTTTTATATATATATACATACATATACATATATAGACACACATATATATATATATATACATACATATATATATATATGCATATATATATAAATACATATATATATATGTATACATATATAAATACATATATATATATATATATATATATATGTATATATATACGATATTAACAAATGGAAACTATATTTATAAAACCATATTTATTTCATTATACATATTTCAAGGACACCAAGTTAAATTATGGTGTGCTTTCATCAGACAAAATATAATATAGATCAGTTTTATAAATAAATATTGACATACCCTTAAAAAATGCAACCATTACTGTTGGATATACATATATATTTATTTATATTTGCATTGAGTGAGAGAGAAGGGGGTGGAGAAAATGAGCACAGTAAACCAAAACAACCCTAAAATTATGAGTGCACGTATATATATAGATATGTATATATATATATATATATATAATGTAGTACAAATTTGGTATTAAATATCCAAGGGTAAGAGCACTCAGTCCATAAGACTATAGGACGAGTTAAGTATAATTAGTTACAACAGTGACATATATAGGTACTTAAGTTTTGTTGGGTTATACACCTGTTATAGCCGAATGAGTTGGAGTGTATAACTCAATGAAATTTGAGTACCTGTATAAGTCACAGTTGTAACTAATTATATACATACATATATATTATATATATATATATACACACACACACACATATTATATATATTTATGTATATATACATATATATATGTCCAACCCATTCGAGCATGGGAAAATGAACATAAAAATGATGATGATATATATATATATATATATATATATATATATATATATATATATATATGTATATATATATATGTATATATATATGTATATATATATATATGTATGTATATATGTATGCATATTAATGCAAAACATATAATAGAAATAACAGAACAATAGAAGTTACAATATATATACAAACATGCACCTATATAGATGTATATATGTATATCTATCTATCTATCTATCTGTCTATATGTATGTGACTGTGTGTGTGTGTGTGTGTGTGTGTGTGTGTGTGTGTGTGTGTGTGTGTGTGTGTGTGTGTGTGTGTGTTGAACAAACCTAAGCAAGGAAAAATAAGAAAGT
>OZ024743.1:200846694-200849194 GCA_964016885.1 Eledone cirrhosa
AAAATTATACATATTGAACCTAGCAAGTATCATTGACTATTACACGTCTTCAGAAACATAAATACAAACCAAAGTCAATAAAAAACATATACAGAAAAGGGAGATGTGTTCCTCGATTTAAGGCTACATATTTAATAAAATGTTATTAAGGGAAGAACTTTTATTTATAACGTCATAATAAACACTATTGAATATTTGAAAAAAATCATAACTGAAATTAGTACGCTGACTAAATATTGGTTTTGGGGGAAAGGAAAGTCGATTAAATTGTCCCCAGTGCATTACATGTACTTTATTTTATCGAACACATAAGGATGAAAGGTAAAGATAACATTGGCAGGATTTGAACTCAGATCACAAAGCATGTTGTCCGACACTCCACTGATACTGTTAATCCATTGCCGTTAACTAACTGAATAGGACGATAGTATATGTAAGGAGGTAATTAATGCAAACATTTTATATAGTAAATAGATATGAGTATCAAATATGATCTGTGTTATATATGTCACCTTTTCTTCTGCTCTTAAATGACACCTGTTCTATATTTCTATCTATAATGATGTGAACACATTGAGCTTAAATATATTATTGATTGGAAATATCTCTTCAGTTAAATTTGTATGTTTCTATATAAGCACTCTGAGACAGGTTTAGTTCCTTAAAAGTTCATTCCATAGTTCATTGAGGGTGTTATATGTGCAAAGGGGATTATAGTTGATACTATAACCTTGTCAACATATATATTCATATATATAAATATGGTATGGTCCTGTAACTCCTGATAGAGTCGTTGGGGTGTTGTATTTACATACACCATTTCTTGGCCATTTTAAGCCTGGCAGATCCCATCCCTCTGCATGCCTGAGTACAGCAAATTTCTTCTAGAGGGAGGAAGAATCGACCCCAGTATTAGACTGGTACTTTTTTTATCGATCTTGAAAGGATGAAAGGCAGAGCTGACCTCTGCGGGATTTTAACCCAGAGAGCAGAAAGCCAGAACGAATACCATAAAGCATTCTATCTGCCGTTCTAACCACTCTGCCAATTCACCACCTATCTATCTATCTATATATCTATATATCTATATCTATATATCTATATATATATATATATATATATATATATATATATATATATATATATATATATACATATATATATATATATATATATATATATATATATATATATATATATATATATATATATATATATATATATATATATAACGAAGGAAATGTGGTAAGGAACCAGGTGGACCATAACACACCAAAGTACTCAATACTTGAGGTAGTAGAGTGGGTAATAGGAACCAGTAAGACCCCGACAGCTGAGCTCAAGCCGTTTCGAAACGGCTTGAGCTCAGCTGTCGGGGTCTTACTGGTTCCTATATATATATATATATATATATATATATATATGTATATATCATCATTTTATATATATATATATATACCAGCAGCGTTGCCTGAGGGGTTAAATAATATCTGCTTTGATGAAAAGGTGTTGATCTTAGCGACTGCTTCTCGATGGCTCATCTATGGCCACACACAGGCCATTCGGGGGAGGGTGGTGATGACCTCTATCACTGAGAAACGCGGGTGACTGACGAAGGGGCATGCTGGGGGAGGGAGGTAATGACCTCTAACACTAAGCCAAATTTCCTCACGCTACTTGATTGGAAACCGATGAATTCTCAAATACACAACTAAAAGCTCAGACGACATCAGTGGCCATCGTTTTGCCTTTGACCATCTATAAGATGTGCAATGATAGGTTCTATCGTAGTATAAAATTTGAAACCAAATAAATTAATTTATGTGTGAGGTGGAGCCGAAGTTTCGAATTTGAAAGAAATCGGTTGAAAAATGTGGGAGCTAGAGCCGAAAAAGTGGAAATTTGAGTCTAAAAGTGGTATTTTTGAATATTTAAGCGGCTGCCACGCCGTTCCTGAACAACAAATTTAAAATATAAAGCCATTACAGGATGTGTAATGATAAATTCTATTTTGCTTTAAAATTTGAACGAAATCGGTGGTAAAATGTGGGAGCTAGAGCTAAAAATCTTATTTTTTGATACCTAAAAAAATGATCCCCCTATCAATTTTTATCTGCAGAATGAGCTCGGAATGAAAAAAAAAACGATACGCTGATATATGGAAAACACTCCCCGATGACTAATCTATGAGCCTGTAAAGTTTCATGAAAATCGGTCGTAAGATGTAGGCCCCTATAAGTAATACACAGACACACACACACACATACTTAATTTTATATATATACAGATATATATATATATATATATACCTGTGTGTGTGAGAGTGTATATCTACATATAGGTATGATTACGTAGACTACAAATTAATTTCACAATGGATCGAGGTTCGATCCTTCTGCACACCATATTGGACAAGTGTTTCCTTCTCCAGTAGCATTAGGTTGACCAATAATACCTAATTAATGAAATTTGGTAGACAGTGAACTGTGAAGAAGTCTCT
>OZ024743.1:200854194-200859194 GCA_964016885.1 Eledone cirrhosa
CCACTACCATTTCCCCACTACCTCCACCACCCTCACAACTTTACCACCATCTCTACCACCCCCCCCTTCCACCGCCATCTCCACCACTACCTCCACCTGCTTTACCCCCTCTCCACCATTATCTCCACAACCATCTCCACCACTACCTCCACCACCTTCTTCACAACTTTACTACCATCCCCACCACCATCTAATTCACACACCCTACCACCAACACAATCACGGGCACCACTACAACCATCACTACCCCTAGCACAACCACTGCCACCAACACCACCACAACCACCTCCTTCACAACTCTACCACCATCTCCGACACCACTTACTTCACCCCCCCATCCCCTCCCCCCACAACCGTCACCACCACTACAACCACCTCCTTCACAACTCAACCACCATCTCCACCACCACTTACTTCACACACACCACCACCACTACAACCATTACAATCACTACCATCACCGACACCAACAGCCGCCACCAACACTACTATGACATATTACAAAAACCACCATTGGTGCTGATGGACGTGGTGGTGGAGGTAGTGGGGGTGGTAGTGGTGGTGGTGGTGGTGGCTGTGGTTGTTGTTGTGGTGGTGGAGGTAGTGTGGGTGGTGGTGGTGGCTGTGGTTGTTTTTGTGGAGGTAGTTGTGGTAGCAGTATGGTAGTGGTGGTGGTGGTAGCTATGGTTGTTGTGGTGGTGGTGGAGGTAGTGTGGGTGGTAGTGGTGGTGGTGGTGGTGGTGGCTGTGGTTGTTTTTGTGGAGGTAGTTGTGGTAGCAGTATGGTAGTGGTGGTGGTGGTAGCTATGGTTGTTGTGGTGGTGGTGGAGGTAGTGTGGGTGGTAGTGGTGGTGGTGGTGGTGGTGGCTGTGGTTGTTTTTGTGGAGGTAGTTGTGGTAGCAGTATGGTAGTGGTGGTGGTGGTAGCTATGGTTGTTGTGGTGGTGGTGGAGGTAGTGTGGGTGGTAGTGGTGGTGGTGGTGATGGTGGCTGTGGTTGTTTTTGTGGAGGTAGTTTTGGTAGCAGTATGGTAGTGGTGGTGGAGGTGGGGAAACAAGTAGATTTGCAGGTGGGTGGTAACAATAAGTGTGTATGTGTGTACATAAGTGTGTATGTGTGTCTATGTTAGAAAGTCACTGTGTGCACACAGCGCACATGTGTGTGTGTGTAAGTATGTGTGTATATATATATATGTGTGTGTGTGTGTGTGTATATATATATATATATGTGTGTGTGTGTGTATATATATATATATGTGTGTGTGTGTGTGTATATATATATATATATGTGTGTGTGTGTATATATATATATATGTGTGTGTGTGTGTGTGTTAGTATATGTATGTCTGTATATATATATATGTGTGTGTGTGTGTGTATATATATATATATGTGTGTGAGTATGTGTATGTCTATATATATATATATATATGTGTGTGTGTGTGTATATATATATATGTGTGTGTGTATGAGTATGTGTATGTCTGTATATATATATATGTGTGTGTATGTGTGTCTGTGTGTGTGTGTGTGCGTGTGTGTGTGTGTTGATAAGCTAGTGATTATGAAAGGTGGAAAAGGTGAGTGTGTGAGTGAGTGTGAACGTGACTGTATGTGTTTATGGTAGTGACTGTGTGTATGTATGTGTGTGTGTGTGACTCTATGTGTGAGTGAGTGTATGTGTGCAGTACATGCTGGAGTCTAGTAACACCTCCCCTCCCCCCACCATACAGTGGGAGTGGTGACTGTCTTTCTTCACTACCTGTACATAAGGTGACACTAACCTCCACAGAACAATAAACCACTTCCACCAACTCCACTACCTTACGTACCACCACCACTACCACCACTACCACCATTACCACCACTACCACCACTGCCATCATCACCACTACCACCACTACCACCTCCACCTTTACTACCACTACCACCTCCACTACCACTACCACCTCCACTACCACTACCACCTCCACTACCACTACCACCACTACCACCTCCACGACCATCATCACCACTACCACCTCCACCCCACTACCTTATCAACCACCCCCACTACCACCTCCACCCCCCCCCACCCCCACTACCACATCGACCACCACCACCACTACCACTACCGCCACTACCTCAACCTCTACCACCAGACCACCACCACTACCACATTCAACCACCACCACTACCACCTCCATGACCACTACCACATCGACCACGACTACCACCACCTGCACCACCACCACCACTACCACTACCACCACTACCTCAACCTCTACCACCAGACAACAACCACTACCACATCCACCCCCACTACCACATCGACCACCACTACTGCCTCCGCCGCCACCACCACCACCCCTACCACCAATGCTACCACCAGCACCACTACCAGCTACCACTATCTCTACCACCATTAACACCATCACTACCACCCCCACCCCTACCACCAATGTTACCACCAGCACCACTACCAGCTACCACTATCTCTACCAACATTAACACCATCACTGCCATCAGCACCACCATCATCAGCACCACCATAATCATCACTACCACAACCACCACTACCACAACCACCACTACCACCACCATCACTACCACCACCACCCCTACCACCAGCACCACTACCAGCTACCACTATCTCTACCAACATTAACACCATCACTGCCATCAGCACCACCATCATCAGCACCACCATAATCATCACTACCACAACCACCACTACCACAACCACCACTACCACCACCATCACTACCACCACCACCCCTACCACCACCCCTACCACCAGCACCACTACCAGCTACCACTATCTCTACCAACATTAACACCATCACTGCCATCAGCACCACCATCATCAGCACCACCATAATCATCACTACCACAACCACCACTACCACAACCACCACTACCACCACCATCACTACCACCACCACCCCTACCACCAATGTTACCACCAGCACCACTACCAGCTACCACTATCTCTACCAACATTAACACCATCACTGCCATCAGCACCACCATCATCAGCACCACCATAATCATCACTACCAGCCACCACTACCACAACCACCACTACCACCACCATCACTACCACCACCACCCCTACCACCACCCCTACCACCAGCACCACTACCAGCTACCACTATCTCTACCAACATTAACACCATCACTGCCATCAGCACCACCATCATCAGCACCACCATAATCATCACTACCAGCCACCACTACCACAACCACCACTACCACAACTACCACTACCGGGGCCACTACAACCACTACTATAATCACACTACAATTGCCACTACCAAAACCACATCTACCTTCTTCACAGCTACAAACATATTGCTATGCCCACCATCACTACCACCACCACCATCACCACCAGCTCTCCTACTAAAAGTGACACCACCACAACCACCTCTACACCCACACCTATAAACATACCATCGAACACCACCACCACCACCAACAACAACAACAACAACACTATCACCACCACCAACACCACTACAGCATCACCAGTGTCAACCACAAAAACACCTATACCACCACCTCCTACTACAAACATCAAGAATGCCATCACCACCACTACCAGTACAACCACTACCTCCCAAAACCATTACCTCCACCCCCACCACCACTACCTTCCCCCACCACCACCACCACCACCCACCACCCACCACCTTCCACCTTCCACCACCACCTTCCATCACCCCCACCACTCTCCCCAACACCACCATCTTCACTTGGAACACAATAGTCTAAATGAAGAAAGAACTGACAGGTGCTGTTGTTTTATGAGATGTGACCCATCCACCTACCTTCCATTATCCTTTACACCCGGCTACCCCCACCCCACCCACTCTATTTCCACCTCACCCTGTCTACTGCTTCATTATCAATGAAAGAGCCACTATGTGGTCATTCAACTTAGTAGACATAACAGCTCTGTTCCTCTCAATTTCTCCCTATCTACCTGCTTCATTATCAATGAAAGAGCCACTATGTGGTCATTCAACTTAGTAGAAATAACAGCCCTGTTCCTCTCAATTTCATCCTATCTACCTGCTTCATTATCAATGAAAGAGCCACTATGTGGTCATTCAACTTAGTAGAAATAACAGCCCTGTTCCTCTCAATTTATGCACCCATCATAAATAAAGACGGCTATATTTGTTGGTGAAGTCCTAGATAGACAGTGTCTTATATCAAAATGAGATGGTCATGACTGGAATGACTTTGAGAATATGTCTGCTAGATTTAGATTGACCTTTCATGAAACAACAATATAGCTAAGTAATTTATCATCATCATCATTGGCTAACATCTATTTTCCATGCTAGTATGAGTTAGAAGGGTTATCCCATTAGAAGCAAGTCGGGTCATGTCACTGTGTCTTGCTCAGATAGAACTGTTTCTGGCTAGGTTTCTACAGCTGGATGCCATTCCTAACACTAACGATATTTACAGTGGGTGCTTTTTGTCATGTCAAGGTTAGCAATTTTAGGGGCTGAGGAAAATTTATTATATTGACCTAAGTACACGTCTGGTACATTATTTAATCAATACAGGAAGGATAAAAGGCAAAGATGACCAAGGTGAGATTTGAACACATAATGTAAGGTGGTGTAACTAAACCACCATTAAGCATTATGCCCAATGCTCTACAGATACTGCCAAAATAATAATAATAATTGTTTCTACTTTTGGCACAAGGCCAGCAATTATCCCAGTGTATTACTGGTACTTTATTTTATCGACCCCCATAAGGATGAAAGGCAAAGTTAACCTCGGCGGGATTTGAACTCAGAATGGCAAGAGCCGTAACTCTTTGCTGCAAAGCATGGTGTCTGACCCTCTACCGATACTGCCAATCCACCGCCCATAATAATAATAATAATTGTTTCTGATTTAGGCACAAGTCCACCAATTTGAGGTAGGGGAAAGTTGATTAAATCAACCCCAGTTCAATACTGGTGCTTTATTGACCCCATAAGGATGAAAGGCAAAGC
>OZ024743.1:200869194-200879194 GCA_964016885.1 Eledone cirrhosa
ATATACATGTATATACACATATACACACATATACTACTACTGGTACTCCATCAGTTATGACAACGAGTGTTCCAGTTGATACGATCAACGGAACAGCTTGCTTGTGAAACTAACGTTCAAGTGGCTGAGCATTCCACAAACATGCATACCTTTAATCTTGTACTCAGGGAGATTCAGCATGACAAGGCTAGCATTTCGAATTGTAATTCCAACACATTTTTGCCAGATGAGTGGACTGAAGCATTGTGAAATAAAGTGTCTTGCTCAAGGACATAATGCACTGCCAGGAATTGAACTCATGAACTGATGATTGTGAGCCCATATATACATATACATACATAACATAACCATTGTGAGATACATACATAACATAACCATTGTGAGATACATATATATATATATATATATATATATATATATATATATATATATATATATACATAACATAACCATAACATAACCATAATATAACTGTACCAAAACATAACTATAATGCAACCATAACCATATTATCTATATATCTAAAACAGAGAATGTCTGTCTGTCTGACTCCCTAAAACCCGAGAACCACCCAACCGATTTTTTTTCAAACTGCATACATGTAATACTTATGGTCCTGTGAGTGTTTTGAGCAAAACAAATTTCAAATTTTCAATGCCCTAGGGACTGCATTAGGCGATTTAGCGATTTCTCTCTATAATTCTTAGTCTTTCTTTTTAGATAGATACATAGATATAATGTTGCGCCCTTATAATATCTGTCTGTATGTCTGCTGTCTGCATTACGACATTATGACGCTATATATATGTGTGTGTGTGTGTGTGTGTGTGTGTGTGTGTGTGTGTGTGTGTGTGTGTGTGTGTGTGTATATATATAGTGTGTGTATATATATATATATATATATATATATATATATATATAGTGTGTAACGGTTTTCGAAATATTTACTTCTGCGTGCACAGATTGATTTTTTTTAGTTTCAGAAGATCCCGTTAAGGGTGAAAGCAGCGATTCTTTGCTTAAACTTTAATATGTTATTTTAATATATATATATATATATATATATATATATATATATATATATATATATATATATATATATATATATATATATATATATATATATATATATATATATATATATATATTTATATATATATATAATTATATATTCGTGTATAGATATTTTTGCATACACAATAACAAAATATAAACAAACGTATTTATTTCACGAGGCTCGATAAGGATAAATATATATCAAATATATAAGAACCCTAGAGCAAATCCCGAGCAATGCCGAGCCATTCTGCTAGTATAATATATAACATAATATAACCTTAATATCTAACATAACATAACCTTATTACATAACATATAACATAACATAACCATAACATAATTGGCACATAAAACATAATGTTATTATATAACATATAACATAATATAATCTTAATATAACAACCATAACATAACCGTAACATAAAGCATAACAGCCATAATATAACCATAATATTTAACATAATGTAACAGTAACATATAATATAACCTTATTATATAACACATAACATAATATAACCTTAATATTTAACATAACTTAACCATAATATAACAATAATATTTAACATAAGGTAACAGTAACATTTAAACCTTATTATATAACATATAACATAATATAACCATAATATTTAACTTTGCCTTTCATCCCTACGGGGTCGATAAAATAACGTACCAGTAATGCACTAGGTAATTGCTGGCCTTGTGCCAAAAGTAGAAACAATTATATAACATATAACATAATATAACCTTAATATTTAACATAACATAACCATAATATAACCATAATATTTAACATAAGGTAACAGTAACATATAATATAACCTTATTATATAACATATAACATAATATAACCAAAATATTTAACATAATGTAACAGTAACATAAAACATAACCTTATATATCATATAACATAATATAACCTTATATATCATATAACATAATATAACCTTATATATCATATAACATAATATAACCTTATATATCATATAACATAATATAACCTTATATATCATATAACATAATATAACCTTAATATTTAACAATACATAACCTCAATATTTAACATAATATAACCTTGATATTTAACATAATGTAACAGCAACATAAAATATAACCTTATTATATAACATAACCATAATATAGCCATCATATTTAACATAATATAACAGTAACATAAAATATAACCTTATTATATAACATAACCAATGAAATAATGAAAAATAAATAAATAAATAAACCAATAAATAAAATTAAATAAAATAAAAAACAAAAAAAACAACAACAGCAATTATAAAAGAATATTAATTAAAAAAAGTAAGACTAATCAATTAAAATGGTGTGGGATGGGATAATATACATTTTAACACTTATAATAACTACATGTTACTGCTTTAAGTACAGAAAATATAATTTCTTTTACATGATTTTCTAATTACAACTACAAATTGCCACATCGTTTACAATAATGAACTTGACACAAATTTATTTTTGATCCTACAAACATGCTCTTGTGTAGTTAATTTACTACATATATATATATATATATATATATATATATATATATATATATATATACACCCTCTCTCATTATCCCCCCTTTCTCTCTGATTATCCCTCTCCTCCTCTCTCTTTCTCTTTCTCTCTCTTTCATTATCCCTCTTTCTCTTTTTCTCTCTCATTATCCCCCTCTCCCTCTTTCTCATTATCCCACCCCCCACTCTCGCTAATCCCTCTAATCAGTCGTGTTGGACTGTTCCAAGAGTGTTCTAGTTATTCAAACAACAGAACAACAGCATGTTCATGAAATAAACATACTTGTACAAGTGTTTGGGTATTCCACAGATAAAGACACACGTACCGAAGTTCTCGAGAAGATTCAGCATGACACAGTGAGTGACGTGGCCAACGGCTAAGTCATGAGTTACATTCCTGTAATATGTACGTACACACACTTGCACACACACACATACACACACATACACACTCGCACACACACACATACTCACACACACATACTCACACACACTCGCACGCACACATACTCACACACACTCACACACTCACACACACTCGCACACACACACACATACGCACACACACTCGCACACATACACACTCGCACACACACACACACACACACACGCGCACGCAGTGACGTCTCAAGGCCAACAGCTCTTTGGAATACAGATACAGCTGGTCATATTTTTTTTCAGATGACAAGAGTGGAGAAACGTAAAATAAATGTTTTGCTCAAGGATACAATGTGCTGCCTCTTTTGAGAATCAAACTCATGACTTCAGTGAAGGCAGTGGCGTATTGTTGGGGGTGCATGGTAGTACAACTGCACTCCCAAAATGATTGTGGAAAATTTAGTCATTTTTGTCTGAAATTTATGATTGGAGCAGAAATTTATGATTTTTCAGAAATTTATGATTGTGAAGATTTTAATTATGAAGGTGTTAGGATTACAATTGGTAAGTTACATTGTTATAATATGTAAACACACATGTACACACACATATAGATATATATATATATATAGATAGATATATAGATAGATAGATAGATAGATAGATAGATAGATAGATAAAGGCAGAGAGGCAGACAGATAAATAGATAGATAGGTAGATAGATATATAGATAGATAGATAAAAAGACAGACAGGCAGATATATACATAGGTTAACCCAATATCCACTATATATATATATATATATATATATATATATATATGTGTGTATATGAAAAGATTCAGGACCCCGACGGCTGAGCTTCGGCCGTTTCGACAGCTAGATCTGAACTAAATTGCTGGCATTCGAACGGCGGGAATCTAGCTGAATTTATCAAGGGGGTACAGTCCAAATATATACATATATACATATAGTGGCCGACTGGCCAGGTTGCCAGGTTGCCCAATGGCAAATGGGCCCCAGTGGGCCCACAGTAGCATTACAAGAGCCCACAGTAGCATTGCAGGGTCCACTGTAGTATTTTAGGGGCCAATGCTTTGCTTTCAAAAAATACCTGTAATCTAAGAGAAAGAATAACATTTTTTTAAAAAATAAATAAAACAATTCCCCAGGGAGTTACTAAAAACCAAAATATACGTTAGTGCAAGTAGCTGGAATCAGTGATTGTACATTCTACTAAATTGTGTGAACACACACAAAAACAAGATGGCGTAGGACAGAACAAAGGAGAGGCACAAAACAAAGAAAAGAATCCCCAGTCACTGAAGAGGTCACAGAATGTGTGACGAAAGAACTTTGACAATATATGAACAACCGTCCGGTTATGGAACCAACCAACCAATTCTTAAATTTATAAATTTAATTTATAATACATTGGAGTGAAAGCAACTGGTGCGTGTGTTTCTTATTGGCAACATGACCCTCCCAAAGCATAACAATATATATATATATATATAGAGAGAGAGAGAGAGGGGGGGGGGGGGAGAGGAGAGGGAGAAATGAGGTGTGACAGAAATGAAACATGGATTACAGGTTAAAATATAGTCTAGATAGATGTGAAACAAAACGAGGATGTAGTTTATGTAACACCCAAACGATTTAGAAGTCGACCTTAAATAGGAGCAATATCATTAAGAAAGAGATGAACGATTCACAACACTTTGTTTTGAAAGTAGGTTTATAAGTATGAATTTTCATGAGATTTTTGTGGTTGTCTCTAGATGCTAGATATGGTGGAAATCCTGACCTTGGGTTCAATCCTGGTCAAGAGGTACATGTAAACTTTTTCAGTTTTTATTTTACAACCAATAGAAAAAACTGAAACGTTTTACTGGGAACCCTACTACCGACCAGGATAGAACTTCAGACCAGGATCACCAACGTCTATGATTTCTCCAACCAGGCCACCGAGACAGCTACGAAAGTATAATGAAAATTGATAATTATAAACCTACTTTCAAAATCAAATTTAAAACGATGTGTCGTTCATGGCTCTCCTAGAGCTATTAGTAATATTTAGGGTCGACTTCTGGTCTTTATTGAAAGTCTCTGCATTTCGCAAAATACATAATATTTTTTATTGGAGAAGGTAAGATAGTTTTTCGCAAAAATTTGATTGCACTGTTTTGTTTCCACTTATGTACTTTTCGAAAATATTGGATTGGCAGTGTCGGTAGAGGGTCGGACGCTATGCTTTGACGCACAGCGTAACGGCCCTTGCCATTCTGAGTTCGAATCCCGCCGAGGTTAACTTTGCCTTTCATCCTTACGAGGTCGATAAAATAAAGTACCAGTAATGTACTGGGTAATTGCTGGCTTTGTGCCAAAAAGTAGAAACAATTATTTATTCATTATAAAAATCAAATGTTAGCATTCTCTATGTAGGTGGGCCCTCATCATCTCCTGGCAACCAATATTTTTAGACCCAGTCCGCCACTGTATACATATATATATATATACGTATATATATATATATATATATTTGAAAAGGGAAGTAAGGTTCTATACAAAACAAAGGTGAGATTGAAAATAACACGGAAAATATATTTAAGTGTCTGTTTTTCTTTTTTTCCTTTCTTTGATTTGTCAAAGTGACATTATTGAAGAAATGAGAGGGAGAATTCTGTTAAAAAAGAGTTCTATAATATATATAAAGTATAACTGGTTTCAATGTATTAGTATTCATCTTATCAAATGTTGAGTATTACAATTAAAGAGAATGAATAAGAATTAAAAACTAATATATATATAATTATTTCTACTATTGGCACAAGGCCAGCAATTACCCAGTACATTACTGGTACTTTATTTTATCGACCCCGTAAGGATGAAAGGCAAAGTTAACCTCGGCAGGATTTGAACTCAGAATGGCAAGGGCCGTAACTCTATGCGTCAAATCATAGTGTCCGCCCTCTACCGATACTGCCAATTCAATAAATATATATATAATATTATTCAAAATATTAATAAATGAGAAATATTATCATAACCAAAGTATATATTTTATTATAGATATTTCAAAGGTACAATGGTGTTTCAGTACGTTTTCATCAGAGATAAAATATATAAGAGATTGGATATACGACATACCGCTAAGGTCTTGAATCTTCAAATTCCTGTAGTGGCAGTTATATATATATATAGGTAGATATAAAGGCAGAATAGTGTCAATGTCGTTGGAGTTATCTGATTAATAAACTCATCTATTGGTTGTTCTGGCTATTTTACTTTCTAATTTCAAATCCTGCTGAAGATAACTTGGTCTTTTCCTCAAATCGTACAAATGATCTGGGGATTGGACATGAGCAGTAGTAGTGGTGGTGGTGGTGGTGGTAGTGGTGGTGGTGGTAGTGGTGACAGTGGTAGTGGTGGTGGTGGTGACAGTAGTAGTGGTGGTGGTAGTAGTGGTATTGGTGGTGGTACTAGTGGTAGTGGTGGCAGTAGTAGTGGTGGTGGCAGTAGTAATGGTGGAGGTAGTAGTAGTGGTGGTGGTGGTGGTGGTAGTGGTGGTGGTGGTGGTATTAGTAGTGGTGGTGGTAGTAATGGAAGTAGTAGTCGTGGTGGTGGTGACAGTAGTAGTAGTGGTGGTAGTAGTGGTAGTGGTGGCAGTAGTAGTGGTGGTGGCAGTAATAGTGGTGGAGGTAGTAGTAGTGGTAGTGGTGGTGGTGGTGGTTTTGAAGGTAGTGGTAGTAGTTGTGGTGGTGGTGGTAGTAGTAGTTGAAGTAGTAGTAGTAGTAGTAGTAGTAGTAGTGGTGGTGGTGGTGGTGGTGGTGGTAGTGGTGGTGGTTTTGGTGGTAGTAGTAGTAGTAGAAGTGGTGGTAGTGGTAGTGGTAGTGGTTTTGGTGGTAGTAGTAGTAGTAGTAGAAGTGGTGGTGGTGGTAGTAGTGATGGTGGTGCCAGCAGTAGTAGTAGTAGTAGTAATAGCAGTAATAGTAGCAATAGTAGTAATAGTAGCAACAGCAGCAGTAGTAGTAGTAGTAGTAATAGCAGTAATAGTAGTAATAGTAGTAATAGTAGTAATAGTAGCAACAGCAGCAGTAGCAGCAGCAGTAGCATGAAGAAGAAGAAGAAGAAGAAGAAGAAGAAGAAGAAGAGATGTTAGAGAAAGAAGATAGAGACAGACAGGGGTGATGAGGAAGGGAAAGCCATCAAGTATGTTGTAAGATTATAAAGAGAAGGCACTAGACTACAATATGTGAAGTTAGACATATGTTTATCTCACAGTCAGATAAAAAGGTCCACAATATTTTATGGTACTTTATTATTGTTACTGTGGTTGTCATTGTTGTTGTTGTCGTTGTTGTTGTTGTTGATATCGTTGTCATTTTTCTTGTTGTCATTGTTGTTGTTATTGTTGTTGTCATTGTTGTTGTCATTGTTGTTGTCGTTATTTTTGTTGTTGTTATTGTTGTCATTGTTGTTGTTGTTATTTTCGTTGTTGTCATTGTTGTTGTCGTTGTTGTTGTTGTTTTTTGTGGTGGTTCTTGTCATTATTGTTATTGGCATTGATGTTGCTGTTGTTGTTGTCATTTTTGTTATTGTCATTGTTATATTTCTCCATGTTGTTGGCGTTAGTGCTGTTGTTGTGATTATTGTTTTTGTTGTAGTTGTTATTGCTGTCGTCATTGCTTTTGTTATTGCTATTGTTGTTATTATTAATGTCGTCGTCGTTGGTGGTGGTAGTGGTGGTGGTGGTCGTGGTGATAGTAGTTTTTGTGTTAGTTGTGGTATTAGTGGGTGGTTATAGCATTGGTGTTGGTGATATTGGTGGTAGTGTTGTTGGAATTGGTATTGGTTGTATTGGGTGTTTGCTGTGTTGGTGGGTGTTGATGGTGTTGATGGTGGTGGTATATGTGGGTGGCAAAAGTTATGGTGGTAGCAGTGGTGTTAGTAGTGCTGTTATTGTTGGGTGCTAATAATTATGTGGTGGTGGTGGTGGTGGTGGGTGATAAGGAGGAAGAGGAGAAAAACAAGAAACAGAGGAAGAAGAACAGCTACAACATGAATGCAACAACTACACTAATAACGATTTCACATTTAGGCACAAGGTCAGCAATTTGAGGAAAGGAAACTCAATTAAATTGACCTTATTTTATCAACTCCAGAAAGATGAAAAGCAAAATTGATCTCAAAAAAAATTTGAACTCAGAATGTAAAGGGCTGTAACTAAATACATTTTGTCTGATGCTTTAACAACTTTGTCAACTCATCTCCCTAACAACAACACTAATAACAATAACAACAATACTAATAAAGCAGTTTAGTTTATATGTGGCATTGGGAGATTTATGGTTATGGTTGTTTTTTTGGAAAGCCAGTACAATGCAAGTTAGAAATACTAGAGTGAAAACTATAGAAAAGTCAAGTATGAAAACACACACAAAAACCACTAACTGTTAACATCTTACCCCTTATATTTCATGATATTCAAGTTTAGGATAATTTTTCAAAAGAAAGGAAATGAAATGTGATGGTGGCAACATGCAGCACAGAACAATGCTCATCACAATAACCACACTATATATCTTCAGATGATATTCTCCAGATGTTCTAGTTGTATCGCTAGATGGGACAGTCTACAGATATTCCAGTATTATCCCTACATGGGACAATCTACATATATTCCAGCTGCATTCCTATGTGGGGCAGTCTACATATGTTCTAGCTGTATCCCTACATGGGACAGTCTACAAATATTCCAGTAGTATCCCTACATGGAACAATCTACATATATTCCAGCTGCATTCCTACATGGGACAGTCTACAGATGTTCTAGCTGTATCCCTACATGGGACAGTCTACATATATTCCAGCTGCATTCCTACATGGGACAGTCTACAGATGTTCTAGCTATATCCCTACATGGGACAGTCTACAGATGTTCTAGCTGTATCCCTACATGGGACAGTCTACATATATTCCAGCTGCATTCCTACATGGGACAGTCTACAGATGTTCTAGCTGTATCCCTACATGGGACAGTCTACATATATTCCAGCTGCATCCCTACATGGGGCAGTCTACAGAGGTTCTGGTAGTATCCCTACATGGGACAGTCTACATATATTCCAGCAGCATCCCTACATGGGGCAGTTTACAGATGTTCTGGTAGTATCCCTACATGGGACAGTCTACATATATTCCAGCAGCATCCCTACATGGGGCAGTTTACAGATGTTCTGGTAGTATCCCTACATGGGACAGTCTACAGATGTTCCTACTGAACACCTACGTTGACAGTCTACAGATGTTCCAGCTGCATCCCTACATAGGACAATCTACATATATTCAAGCTGAATCCCTACATGGGACAATCTACATATATTCAAGCTGCATCCCTACATGGGACAATCTACATATATTCAAGCTGCATCCCTACATGGGGCTGTCTACAGATATTCCAGTATTATCCCTACATGGGGCAGTCTATAGAAGTTCCAGCTGTATCCCTACATGGGACGGTCTACAGATGTTCCAGCTGCATCACTACATGGGGCAGTCTACATATGTTCTAGCTGTATCCCTACATGGGACAGTCTACAGATGTTCTAGCTGTATCCCTACATGGGACAGTCTACATATATTCCAGCTGCATCCCTACATGGGACAGTCTATAGAAGTTCCAGCTGCATCCCTACATGGGACAGTCAACAGATGTTCCCACAGAACACCTACATGGGACAGTCTACAGATGTTCCTACTGAACACCTTCATGTGACAGTCTACAGATCTTCGTACTGAACACTTACATGTGACAGTCTACAGATGTTCCCACTGAATACCTACATGGGACAGTCAACAGATGTTCCCACAGAACACCTACATGGGACAGTCTACAGATGTTCCTACTGAACACCTTCATGTGACAGTCTACAGATCTTCCTACTGAACACTTACATGTGACAGTCTACAGATGTTCCCACTGAATACCTACATGGGACAGTCAACAGATGTTCCCACAGAACACCTACATGG
>OZ024743.1:200884194-200904194 GCA_964016885.1 Eledone cirrhosa
AAGGAAACAACACATCACCTGGTCTGAGAATTGAACTCACAATCTTTCGATTGTAAGGCCAATGCTCTAACCACTAAGCCATGTGCCTCCATATATATATATATATATATATATATATATATATATATATATATATATATATATATATATATATATAATTTATATATTTATTTATAGCGTATGTGGTTACGGTTTTGTTGATATTGCATATATGTATGCATCTGTGTATATATGTGTGTTTATGTGAGTGTGTGTGTGAGTGTATGTGCATGTTTGCATGTGAGTGTTAGTATGTGGAAAAGTGAAGGTGTAGGAATATATAAACAGTAGAAATAATTGTTTCTACTTTAGGCACAAGGCCAGCAATTACCCAGTGCATTACTGGTACTTTATTTTATCGACCCCATAAGGATGAAAGGCAAAGTTAACCCTGGCGGGATTTGAACTCAGATCGTAAAGGGACGTAACTATGCTGGAAAGCATAGCGTCCGACCCTCTACCGATACTGCCAATCCACCTTGATAAACAGTAGAAATAATGATAGCATCACATCTGGCTAATTATCTTTGTACAAAACAAGACTGTTTTAACGATGATATTCCTCATTATTAAAACAATGACAACACACACCCACAACACCTACAATACAACATGACAGACACAACACAACACAACACAACATTATAGTTCAAAGGCAGTTTTAATGAATTGTGTCTAAGAGAATTGTGTACAATATTTTTTGTTTCTTTTTCACAACAATGACAAATTAATTTCATTTACCATTCAATGGTCCACCCCCCCCTCTCTCTCTCTATCTCTATCTCTCTCTCTCTCACCTGCCACCTTTCTACATCTCTCTCTCTCTCTCTCTCGCTCTCTTTCTCTCTATCTATCTATCTCTCAATCGCTATCTTTCTACATCTTTCTCTCTCTCTTTCACCTTCCACCTTTCTACATCTCTCTCTCTCTCAGTTGCTATCTTACTACATCTCTCCCCCTCTCTCTCTCTCTCTCACCTGCTACCTTACTACATCTCTCTCTCTCACCTGCTACTTTTCTACATCTCTCTCTCTCTCTCTCCTGCTATCTGGCTTTTTTTATATATCTCTCTATGATTTACACTGTCTCTTATTAGCAATTCTACCACTCTATCACCCTCCCCCCTCTCTCTCTCTCTCTATATATATATATCAATCTCTTACTCTCACTCTCTTTCACTCCATTTATATTTGTTTATTTATTTATTATACTTAACCTTCTTTCATTCTTCATGTCCTCCCCTCCTCCTCCTTTTTTATTTTTTAATTGTTCAAAATAATTAATTGGTACATTTGACAATTGACATATTGGATGTTTGTTTCTATTGTTGTTGTTGCTGTTGTTGTTGCTGTTGTTGTTGCTGCTGTTTTTGTTGCTGTTGTTGTTTAGTTGATGAAGAATAGAAATCAATGTAAATTAGGTAGCTAACAGACACTCATATATACATACATATATACATATATACATATATACATATATACATATATATACATATATATACATATATATATAGATAAACGGAAAAAATGAAACGAAATTTCATTTCTCCCTCTTAGTACGGCTGTTACTTAAATATAACTATGTATACGTACATACATATATGTATACAGACGTACAGTAGTATATATATATATATATACATACATGCACACATATATATATGTACGTATGGATTCACCGAACATTTATGATAATGCTCGGTGTGTTTGTAAACAAACATCCCGAATTAAGCCGTACAGTTTCTAGCAACCATCGTTGCTCATTTGTTCAACACTGACAAAGGAACGCTGTACTAGTTTCAAGCTTATTAGCTATCGTCAGCAACGTGTACCTTCCTGCCAGAGGGTTGAACGTCTGAAAGTATATACTTTGCTTATTCATATTAACGGCTGAGCAGCCCAATTTGCATATCGAGTGAGTTAATCGGCCGGGGTACCGAAAATGATCAACGGAAAAAATGAAACGAAATTTCATTTCCCACTCTTAGTACGGCTGTTACTTAAATATAAGTATGTATACGTACATACATATATGTATACAGACGTACAGTAGTATGTATATATATATACATACACACATATATATATGTACGTATGGATTCACCGAACATTTATTATAATGCTCGGTGTGTTTGTAAACAAACATCCCGAATTAAGCCGTACAGTGTATACATACTTATATTTAAGTAACAGCCGTACTAAGAGTGAGAAATGAAATTTCGTTTCATTTTTTCCGTTTATCGTTTTCGGTACCCCGGCCGATTAACTCACTCGATATGCAAATTGGGCTGCTCAGCCGTTAATATGAATAAGGAAAGTATATACTTTCAGACGTTCAACCATCTGGCAGGAAGGTACACGTTGCTGACGATAGCTAATAAGCTTGAAACTAGTACAGCGTTCCTTTGTCAATGTTGAACAAATGAGCAACGATGGTTGCTAGACACTGTACGGCTTAATTCGGGATGTTTGTTTACAAACACACCGAGCATTATCATAAATGTTCGATGAATCCATACGTACATATATATATATATATATATATATATATATGTGTGCATGTATGTATATATATATACATACTACTGTACGTCTGTATACATATATGTATGTACGTATACATAATTACACACACACACACACACACACACATATATATATATATATATATATATATTTATTATATATGTATGTATATATGTATATATGTATATATGTATGTATATATATATACATATATATATATATATATATATATATATATATATATATATATATATATATATATATACATACACATACAAACATATGTACATATATATAAATACATACATAGATATGTACATACACACTCATACACACGTACATATATATATGCATATATACATACACACATATACATACACACATACATACATATATATATATATACATACATACACACATACATGCATATATACATATATAACACACACACACATATACACATAGATACATATGCACACATTCATATACATTATATATATATATAAGTATACACATATCATTTCAACCACACAAATAAGTGTGTTTATGAATAAGTTTGCTGTTGGTTAGTTTGATAAAACAACAGCTGAATATAATCAATAACAAACCTGTCAAATGATATTTGTCAGTATGGATCTTTAGCTCAGAGATATATGTGACAAGATGGAGGCATGTGGCCTAGCGGTAAGGGTGTTGGACTTACGACCATACTGTCATGGGTTCGATTCCTGGATTGGGTTGTGTGTTGTGTTCTTGAGCAAAACACTTCATTTTATGTTGCTCCAGTATACTCAGCTGAAAATGAGTACCAGCAATAGCTAGGAGTTGAACCCTGCAATGGACTAGCATCATTTCCAGGGGGAAGAATTGTACTCTCAGTCGCTTCATGCCATGGAAACCGGGATAAGCACCAGCCTGATGAGTTTCCGGGCTCGAGAAAGACTTTAGAGTATAGACATTAACCCTTTAATGTTCAAACCGGCCAAAACCGGCCAGAATTCTCTACCTTTTTCTGTTGAAACTGGCTGTAACTGGTCACTCAAACTGATGTTAAGGTATTGTTCTTAAAATAAATAATATCAAAATCTCATAGATTCGATATTATGTGAGATATTTATGGGAGATAAAGCATTTACCATGAAAATATAATAGTATATATAGAGTAATGTGAATGCTAAAGGGTTAAGATATGTGATAAGAAGTGAGAAATAAATTACTATGACATAAAGAATAATTGTTTCTACTTTAGGCACAAGGCCAGCAATTACCCAGTGCATTACTGGTACTTTATTTTATCGACCCCGTAAGGATGAAAGGCAAAGTCAACCTCGGCGGGATTTGAACTCAGATCATAAAGGGACGTAACTATGCTGGAAAGCATGGCGTCCAACCCTCTACCAATACTGCCAATCCACCAATAAAGAATAATTGTTTCTACTTTAGGCACAAGGCCAGCAACTACCCAGTGCCTCACTGGTACTTTATTTTATCGACCCCGTAAGGATGAAAGGCAAAGTCAACCTCGGCGGGATTTGAACTCAGATCGTAAAGGGACGTAATTATGCTAGAAAGCATGGCGTCCGACCCTCTACCGATACTACCAATCCACCAATAAAGAATAATGATCACAAATACATCCTCTGAAGGGCTTTTGGAGTAACATTACTCAATAGAGTGAATAGCTCCGAGATCAGAGTGTCACTCCAGGTAGAGACGCTACTTCTCCAAATTAAGAGATCACAGCTCCGATACTGTGGGCATGTGGTTAAAATGTCTCAGGAAAGAATTGCTGGGCAGATTTTATGGGCAAAACCAACCAGCAGGAGACCCAGGGGTAGACCCCCGAGCAAGATGGTTGGATAACATCCATGAGCTTGGCTGGGCTCGCTTGCAGATCAGTTGGAGATGGTTGCTTCTGACAGGACCTGCTGGAAGGAGTGTTTGAGGACTCTTCCCCCACGACCCTCTCAGGAATAAGTAGGCAAAGACGAAGAAGAAGACAGAGCAGAAGTTCAGCAGAGGTGAAATGATATTGCTGATGATGATGATACATTACCTATATTTTCCTCCCACTCATAACAACAAGTGTAAGCGTATGTATCTATGAGTGTGTATGAGGCTGAATATGCTTATGTGTGATTGTATGCATGTTACATTTTCCAGGTGGTGCTATGTCTATAACTAAATAGACTTCATTCTTAGTGTCAGGTATTATTTCAAACTCTGTATAGTTCAACTCTCTCTCTGTGAAAGAACATCAGTGTGCCTTTGTCATGTCTGTATATGTGTCTGTATGTTTTTCAATAACATAGTTAATACATAAACACACCAAATGCCTATATACTCATCCTTTTCCATTTTTAGACGATTTTAAACCACATTATCAGGCTGAAATTTCTTTAGTCAAAATATACGGCGAAAGCTTCTATTTCTACTAAATTTCAAACTTCGCTTGCTGTTTCAAAACAAACTTGCTTTACATATATATATATACATATATATATCTATATCTATGTCTCTTCTCTCTCTCTCGCTCTCTCTCTCTCTCTCTCTCTCTCTCTCTATATATATATATATATATATATATATATATATATTTAAAAGAATAGAGGTGTAACACACAAATTGTGATATATTGGTAAACGGAAAAGAAAATGCTGACAAATTGTTCACAGTGAAAAATAGTTTAATTAGGAATAAGTGATAATTAGTAATAGTATTGGTTAGTATTCAGTTTTGGTTTTAAGTTTTACCGGTTGCGCATTTCTAATGCTTTTCAAAAATAATTTTGAGATAGAGCGTCCGTGATGTTTGCTCTGATCAGAGCAAACATCACGGACGCTCTATCTCAAAATTATTTTTGAAAAGCATTAGAAATGCGCAACCGGTAAAACTTAAAACCAAAACTGAATACTAACCAATACTATTACTAATTATCACTTATTCCTAATTAAACTATTTTTCACTGTGAACAATTTGTCAGCATTTTCTTTTCCGTTTACCAATATATAATAACTTGTGTGTTACACCTCTATTCTTTTAAATATATATATATATATATGAATATAGACATAGAATATTCGAAAATATTCTGTATGTTTATAATAAACATTTTGAAGACCTAATCGCTATAGAATAGAATACGTCACGTATTACAATTAGATTCTCGACAAAAGCAAGGGAAGTAATCTACGCGTTTCATTCTTGTTAGAAATCATCAGGACCACATATCCAGTGCTTTTATCGAGAATGACACAGCTAGAGACTTATAGAATACTTAGCTGTGTACAGGAACTGGTTTGAAAGAGCGGTTGCCGGTCCGGCAGAAATTAGAAATTGGAATAAATGCTCTGAAATAGCGATATATATGTGAATATAGACATAGAATATTCGAAAATATTCTGTATGTTTATAATAAACATTTTGAAGACCTAATCGCTATAGAATAGAATACGTCACGTATTACAATTAGATTCTCGACAAAAGCAAGGGAAGTAATCTACGCGTTTCATTCTTGTTAGAAATCATCAGGACCACATATCCAGTGCTTTTATCGAGAATGACACAGCTAGAGACTTATAGAATACTTAGCTGTGTACAGGAACTGGTTTGAAAGAGCGGTTGCCGGTCCGGCAGAACACAGCTAAGTATTCTATAAGTCTCTAGCTGTGTCATTCTCGATAAAAGCACTGGATATGTGGTCCTGATGATTTCTAACAAGAATGAAACGCGTAGATTACTTCCCTTGCTTTTGTCGAGAATCTAATTGTAATACGTGACGTATTCTATTCTATAGCGATTAGGTCTTCAAAATGTTTATTATAAACATACAGAATATTTTCGAATATTCTATGTCTATATTCACATATATATCGCTATTTCAGAGCATTTATTCCAATATATATATATATATTTATTAAAATAACAGATTAAAGTTTAAGCAAAGAATCGCTGCTTTCACCCTTAACGGGATCTTCTGAAACTAACAAAGTCAATCTGTAAACGCAGAACTGGATATTTCAAAAAACGTTGCAACCGGAGGAAGACAGGAAGACGATACTTTGGTTCATGGTGACGTTCGCTGGCAAAGAACGGGAAAAAACGAATAATACGTCATTAATAGGAGCGGTGAAAAACAATTACGTGCAAGGACAGAACCACGTTTATGGTATAAAAGAGGTCGTAGACTAATGTTCTCTAAGTGGTGCATAGAGACGTTCTCTGGCAATCTATATATATAAAACTGTGGTTGTCTGTCTGTCTATCAATTTTTGGCACACATCTCCTCTTAGAATCTCTCACGGAATTGCACCGAAATTGCTATACTTGTACATTGAGCCCTAGCGAAGACATCGGAAAAAAATATTTCAAATTGACCCACCCTATGTGACGAAATCGAATATAATGTATCGATTTTTGAGCGTAAGTTATCAGTTATTTCCCTTTGTTCTGTTTACATTGAGCGTCTTACGTAAAAAATTACGCTGGCTTTCTCAGCGTTTAAAATGACATTAACACAATACACGAACAGTTGTCGAGCCAGCAAAATATTGACCTGCAAAATTCATCAGTTCGAACACTAAGCTTCCGTTTTGCTTCATTTCCATTTAAAAGCCTTTTAAAACAATATTTTTACTTGAAAATAAGTCTATTTAAAGACTACGTAAAACAAGCAAATATTTCGTAAAAAAAAGCAAAAATTATATAAGTTTATTCAAAATATATGTATCTGTAAATTTCGTTAGGCGTCCAGACAGACAGTCGTGCAGACAGACAGTCGTGCAGAGAGGTGATATAGGCGTGCAGACAGACAGTCGTGCAGAGAGGTGATATAGGCGTGCAGACAGACATAACTGATAATTTGGTTACGCTAATGTTTTTCTCTGCGTTGCAGTGTTTACATTTTCGATCTTTGTTAATAAATAACCAGTGCAGTTTTTATCCCCAGCATCCTCTTTTGTTATAACATTCGGGTTATCGTTATGTTTTCTTAACTTCATAAGGCATATTGTTGGTTGAGGGAATATTAATCAAAAACACCACATGCAAGTCTGCACAGTAGACACTACAGTTTTTAAGCCAAAAAAGAAACTTAACATTGTAACTTTAACACAGCTACTGAGCGACCCCGAGCAACGCCGGGCTTTACTGCTAGTGAACGAAAAAACGAAGATAATAAGTCATATGTGGAGCGTGGAGAACAATAGCGTGCAAAGACAAAACCACGTAAATGGTATAGCAGAAGTCGTAGACTAAAATTCTAACTAGGAGACCGAATGAATCTCCGCTACAGAGTTAAGAACAAAGTAAATAAATACAATACAGAAGTAATAGGAACAAATAAATACATACACGCAAACAGATACGTACATACACAAGCATACGCAAAACCTTACCATAGGTATACAAAACCACGCACATATAAATATGTGCATGTGTGTATGCTTGTGTACAAATAAATAAATAATTATATAAACGTATATAAGTAAATAAATACGTATATAACAAGCGCACACACATACCTACAAATAAATACGTATGTACGTATCTGTTTGCGTGTATGTATTTATTTGTTCCTATTACTTCTGTATTGTATTTATTTACTTTGTTCTTAACTCTGTAGCGGAGATTAATTCGGTCTCCTAGTTAGAATTTTAGTCTACGACTTCTGCTATACCATTTACGTGGTTTTGTCTTTGCACGCTATTGTTCTCCACGCTCCACATATGACTTATTATCTTCGTTTTTTCGTTCATTGCCAGAGAACGTCTCTATGCACCACTTAGAGAACATTAGTCTACGACCTCTTTTATACCATAAACGTGGTTCTGTCCTTGCACGTAATTGTTTTTCACCGCTCCTATTAATGACGTATTATTCGTTTTTTCCCGTTCTTTGCCAGCGAACGTCACCATGAACCAAAGTATCGTCTTCCTGTCTTCCTCCGGTTGCAACGTCTTTTGAAATATCGACTTCTGCGTTTACAGATTGACTTTGTTAGTTTCAGAAGATCCCGTTAAGGGTGAAAGCAGCGATTCTTTGCTTAAACTTTAATCTGTTATTTTAATAAATATTTGCTCTTCGGTTCTTATATATTTGATATATATTTTCCTTATCGAGCCCTCTCTGGATTTTAGTCTTCAATTTTATTATTATTACTATATATATATATATATATATATATATATATATATATATATATATATATATATATATGTATGTATATATATATATATAAACGTGGTTGGTGTTAGGAAGGGCATCCAGCCGTAAAAAACCCGCCAGACAGTCCTATACGAGCAAGACAACCAATCCTGCCTCAAGTGGGAAAATTCTCGTCCAAACCCATGCTAGCGTGGAAGATGGACGTTATACGATGATGATGATGATATAGGTGCAGGCACAGTTGTGTGTGGTTAAAGAGTTTGCTTTACATTCACTTGTTTATGGGTCTAGCAATAGCTGGGGATTAACCCTGCAATGGCATTTTGGGCAAACATCTACTATTTCTGTCTCAGGTTGACCAATACCTTAAGTGTGAAATTTGGTAGACAAAACCTACTAAAGATATGTAGTATCTCTGAGTTGTACAATGTTTATGCTATTAGTCCTCAGGAGACACAATGGTATCAGAAACTGACAAAAAAAGATGACTTAGCAGAAGATAGATGCACAGAAGTAGGTAGCAGTGGCAGCACCAATGAAATATAGTCTTGCAATTGCCTGGAAAGTTCCTTAGCAGTATTTGATAGTTTCTAGTACTTAGATGATATAATTAACAGATGTAACTAAAGTAAGACCAGGGTGAAAAATGTTCAGAGAGCTATTCCCTCTGTTGGCAAGGAGATTCCTTCTTCCTTTGAAGAGAGGGCAACTTGCATGTTAATTGTATATGAAGTGCAGCGTTGTGTTGAAGTAAAACGGAGGCACTGAGTGCAGTAGATGTAAAGTGGGTTAGAAATGAAGAAAAAATGCTGCACTGGATATGTAATGCAAGTGTGAAGGAATGTTGGCATATATAAGCTGAGAAAAAAAACAAAAAACTGATTGCATGAGGAATCAAATGTTGTGTGAAAGAAAGATGTCTGAGATGGTACAGGCATATGATATATATCTTGAAATCTGTGTTAAGCCAGAAGGCTGATTAGGCCAGTACTTATTCTGGTTTCATGGTGTGAAGCGACAGAGAGCACAATACTTCCCCTGGACAGGATGCCAATTCATTGCAGGGTTAATCCCCAGCTATTGCTAGTACTCATTTTAAGGTGAGTATACAGGAGGAACATGAAATGAAGTGTTTTGCTCAAGAACACAACATGCAACCCAGCCCAGGAATCGAACTCATGACATTATGATCGTATGTCCAACGCCCTTACCACCAGGCCACGTGTTTCCACATATATGATATGTATGGAGGATGATATTTGGTCAAATAAATGCTTGGTCATCCAAGTGGAAGGAATATATGGTAGAGAAAAACAGAGGAAAATATGGAAAAAAATGTGCAAAGCTGATCTGAAGATGGTGAACTGTTTGAAAGAGATAAAGAAGGACCACAACATTTGGCAAGTCATTGTGTTAAATATGACACTTCAGATCATGCAAACATTGAAAAACATGTAAATATGATGATGAGGATAATTGTTTCTACTTTTGGCACAAGGCCAGCAATTACCCAGTGCATTACTGGTACTTTATTTAACGACCCCGTAAGGATGAAAGGCAAAGTTAACCTCGGCGGGATTTGAACTCAGAACGTAAAGGAACGTAACTATGCTAGAAAGCATGGCGTCCGACCCTCTACCGATACTGCCAATCCACCGCCCTTGATGAGGATAATGAAATGTACTTACACATGCAGATATGTATGTACTTATACATGCATTTATATATGTATGAGTGTCTGCATGCATGTGTGTATGTATACGGGTGTATGCATGTACATATGTATGTATGCATATATGTATATCTGTATGTACATGTATGTATATGTAGGTAAGCATATGTGTTTATGTATATATGTATATATGTAATTGTGTATGTATGTATATATGTATGTATATGTATGTATGTATGTATGTATATGTGTATGCATGCATGTATGTATGTTTGAACATGTGTATGTATATATATATGTATGTATATATATCTGTATGTCTGTAGGTATATATGTCCATATGAATATCCATATATTTATATGTGAGAAATTGTGCAGCTCAAATCTTTTATACCAACAGCTATTTTTTTCTGTAGAATAAACAACAACCACGACAACAAACAATGAAACAAATAAAGAAAAGAAACAATGAAAATAACTGAAAAAACTCTTTAGAAATTAACAATAGAAAAGTATTTTCTTTATTTTCTTATTCTTTTCTCTTCTACCCTATATTTTTTTCATTTTCCTAAAACGTACAACCATTTCTTTCTTGATTTTTTATCATTGTCTATTCTGAATACAATTGTTGGATATATATATACACACACACACATATATATATATATATTTAAAAGTTAAACAAAGTTCAATGAATACATCAAAGAATGAGTTTTACAATAGATTGGAAGCACTCAACAAAAACGGTTTTTCCAGAGTTATTAATATTAATTCAAAGTATTAACAAAATAGATATTCTTTTGATCAATTATATTTTATTATATATATTTCAGAGGTACTGAGTTAAGTTCAACAGTACGTCCTCATCAGATAAAATAAGATGATGCATGACATACCCTGACATAGTAGATGGTTAAGATTCAATATAATTGATCACAAGAATATCTATTTTGTTAATATTTTGAATTAATATATATATATATACATATATATCTGTATATATATATATATATATATATATATATATATATATATATATATATATATATATATATATATATATATATATATATATGTGTGTGTGTGTGTGTGTGTGTATGCAAATATATAGTTATGTAGATATATATATGGGTGTATACCGAGCCATGAAGGTGTGTGTGTGTATATATGTATATATATATATATATATATATATATATATATATATATATATATATATATAAATGGAAAAAAGATGAAATCGAAAATGCAACTGGAGTTGTTGTTTTTTAAAATATATATTTATTTGGTTCCTTTACTGGTTTCGCAGTTATTCTGCTCTGCAAAAGTAGAATTGAGATGGGTTTGTGGTTTTTCTCACACACGTATATATATAAAGATGTATATATATACACACACATATATATATATATATATATATATATATATATATATATATATAAGTTTAAGCAAAGAATCGCTTATTTATCCTTATCAAGCCCTCTTTGGATTATATATATATATATATATATATATATACATGTGTGTGTATATGCACATATGTATATATATACATATATATATATATATGTATATATATATATATATATATATATATATATATATATATATATATATATATATATATATATATATGTATATATATACATATGTGTATATACACACACATGTATATATATATATATATATATATATAGTAATAATATAGTAATAATAGAAGTTACTTCCCCTGAAACCACCCTCTAATTAGTAAGGTAAATATGCCCTTTGGCAGCCATCTTGTTACCCATAGAAAGATCTCACACAATGCAGCCTCTCCAGATGAATACTGCTTGATTATGGCTGACAACTGATGCAACCAAGACACCACAGTAAAAACCAATATATGGAACATTATATTATGTAACATTATCCCATTATTTATTGATATTCCTTTGAAGTTCCGATGAGCCACTCTGTTTTTTAAATATGTTAATTATTTTCAACTGAACCAGATCAATTATGATATATAGTCATCTCATCCAGAAATATTATATGGAGTAGCGAAACAATTGTAAACGGACATTATTATTATTAATATTATTATTATTATTCTCTACATTCCTTACATCAAACTAAATATGTTGACAATCTTTTAATAATGTCTTCCTTGTGAAATTTGTGGTCTTGTTTTGCTTAACTAATGAATATATAGTAATAATAATAAATGTGAAGACTAAAATCCAAAGAGGGCTCGATAAGGATAAATAAGCGATTCTTTGCTTAAACATTAATCTGTCTTTTTAATAAATATATATATAGATATATGCAAAAGTTTTATTTAAGATTGTTGTCTTCGTTTTCTTTCTATATAACTATCATAACAGTTTCACTACCAATTCAACTTTTTTAAAAGGAAGTTGCATTCTCAAAAGGTATGTCACTAATTATTTATAAAACAGCTTATGTATTGTATTTTGTCTGAGGAAGGCATAACATATTTTTAATATGATATCCCAGAAATATATATAACGAAATAAATATGGTTTTATAAATATAATTTCCATTTGTTTAATATCGTATATAGATATATATATATATATATATACATATACACATATGTATATACATACACACACACGCACACACATATATATATGGATTATACATATGGACACATATACTTACACATATACCTACATATATATATATATATATATATATATATATATATATATATATATATATATATTCGTATTCCCACTGCATTTTAAGTTACCTTAAATAGCAACTACACAGCCATTTCTATCCTCCATATATATAGTTATTGTATCGCCCTAGCTGGAGGTATATTGTCTGTAATGTGAAGAAATACCTATAATGGCTAGTAGACAACTGAAGACGGATATTCCTAACTTCTATTTCTAATTCTTCATTTATTATATTTAAATGCAACAACACAGCACGCCATTTTTTATTCATATATATGTATATATGTATATGTGTGTGCGTTTGTGAGTCATCTAGGCATGTATATATAAATGTGTGAATCTTAGTATATAGATATGTGTATATATATATTATGTGTCATATAAGTCCTACAGTCAAGCACAAAACATTTTGATGGCTATATATAATATATTTGAAAATTTGTGAATACCAAATGTGGAAATTAACTGCAACAACAGTTAATCACTATAAATAATAACTTAGAAAATCAGGGGGGTGTTGGTGGTGCTAGAGCTGCTCCTAGTAGATGTGATAGTGGTGGTGGTGTCGGTGGTAATGGTAATGGTGGTGGTAATAGTGGTGATGGTAGTGGTGATGGTAGTGGTGATAGTGGTGTTGGTGGTGGTTTTGATGGTGTTGTTTTTGTTGTTGTTGGTGGTGTTGGTAGAGGTGGTTGTGGTAGTGTTGGTGGGTGTGTTGGTGGTGTTGGTAGTGGTAGTGGTAGTGTTGGTAGTGGTGTTGGTGGTATTGGTAGTGGTGGTGGTGTTGGTAGTGGTGGTGGTGGTAGTGTTGGTAGTGGTGGTGTTGGTGGTGGTGTTGGTAGTGGTAGTGTTGGTGTTGGTAGTGGTAGTGTTGTTGTTGGTAGTGGTGTTGTTTGTGGTGGTATTGGTGGTGTTGGTAGTGGTGGTGGTGGTAGTGTTAGTAGTGGTGGTGTTGGTGGTGGTGTTGGTGGTGGTGTTGGTAGTGGTAGTGTTGGTGTTGGTAGTGGTAGTGTTGGTGTTGGTAGTGGTGTTGTTTGTGGTGGTATTGGTGTTGTTGGTAGTGGTGGTGGTGATGGTAGTGTTGGTAGTGGTGGTGTTGGTGGAGTTGGGACTGTGTGTATGCATGTATGTGTATGTGTGGAGTTTGTGTGACTGTATGTGCATGTGTGGCTGAATGTTTACATGTGGGACTTGTATGTATGTATAGATGTGTGTATGTGTGTGAGTGATTGTGTGTGTATGCGTGGCAGAGTGTTTACATGTGAGGTAGTGTGTGTATGCAATGTGTCTGTCTGTATGTATAACGGTGTGTGTGTATGTGTGTGTGTGTGTGTGTGTGTGTGTGTGTGTGTGTGTGTGTGTGACTTTCTATGTGTGTGTGTGTGTATGACTGTGTACTTGTGTGTGTGGCTTAAGAAGCTGGGTTGTGTATCATCAGTGAAGCAATGGAACTAATATAAAAGCTGGACAGATGTGAGATGGGATGGAATGAAGGATAAAAAGAGGGAAGATTATATGTATTTGTGTGTGTACATGTATTTGCATTGCTTTGTGTACATGTATGTGACTTGTGTATGTACTTGTGTGTGTGCAAGTTTCGAGGATAGAGAGGGAAAAGCAGAGAAGAATGTGTATGTGTGTGTTTCTGTCTATGTGAGCCTATGTGTGTGTGTGTGTGGACATGCATGTCTAAGTGTGTCTACATGTGTATGAACGTGTATGTGTATACATGTGTGTTTGAGCATGTATATGTGTATATGTGTTTATAGATGTATGTGTGTGTGTGTAGAAGATAGAGAGGGAAAAGGCAGTGGATGTTTATTAAGATGTTTGCAGTGTTGGTCATCAAATGACTGAGTCACAATACAATAGATTTGACCCTTTAGCCATTCTTTTTGCTATAGACAGTTTGTTTAAGTTAACAGACTGAGAAAATGACCAGTTGAATGACCAGTTGAATGACCAACAGATGTCTGTCTAATCAACTAGTACTTCAGTGCCTCACTAATAACATAAGTAACTTACCATATAGATATATATATATAATATGTATATATGTATAGAGCAAGGCATAGACATCTAACCCGACTTGCCTCAAATGGGACAACCCATTTAACCTATGCTAGCATGGAAAAATGGAAAATTGACATTAAACGATGATTGAACTAGCAGTACCGTTGGTAAGGATCGAAACTGCCAAAGTTCAGCCCAATGGAGTTCTGTGTCTTTTGTTTGTATTTTTGTTTTAAAAATTTAATTTTTTAAGGTTTTCCTTTTAAAAATTGTTTTTCGTTTGTTAATTTTCTTAAGTTTAACATATATATATATATAACAAAGAAGGTGTGGTAAGATACCATAACGCACCAGAGTACTTGATATTTAAGGTAGTAGAGTGGGTAATTGGAAAAGAGTCAGGACCCCGACGGCTGAGCTCCGGCCATTTCGACAGCTAGATCCGTTGAAATGGCCGGAGCTCAGCCGTCGGGGTCCTGACTCTTTTCATATATATATAAACTAGTTTGACGATTACTCAACAGAGTACTCAATACTTGGGATAGTAGAGTGTGGCTATATATCCGTATGAGTGGTGGCCCAATGGTTGAGCCCTTGCTGTTACAACAGCTAGTTCCAGATCTTGAACTAGTTGTTGATACAACAAGAGCTCAGCGACTGGGTACCAGTCTCTACCCCCACTCCATTTTTTCGAAGCTTTCTAAGCTTGTCTCTTGCCCGTAATAACTCTATCCACCGTGCTCTTCCTCCACCTAGTCAATATATATATATATAAGAGGGATAAGTTGTGGTGTGCAGGAGAGAAGGCTGAGATGGTATGGACATGTGATGCGCATGTAGGATGACCGCTGGGTAAAGAAGTGCCAAGAAATCCCAGTAGAAGGAAGATGCAGTAGCGGTAGACAAACAAAAACATGGGCGGAGGTGGTGAGAGAAGACCTCAGATCACTGAAACTCACCGAGGAGATGACGAAGGACCGAGACAAGTGGAGAGATGTTGTGCTGAATAGGACCCGTCCAACCCTTGCAAGCAGGGAAAAGCGGGCGTAAAATGATGATGATGATGATGATGATGATGATGATGATATATATATATAAATAAAATATTGTATTTTTGGTTTCATCACCAGTCTGAAGAGCAGATCGATAATGGAATTGGGTCTATAACACCTATGGGTGATCCTGAGCCAATCTTCTGTGAAATGCGTGTAACAGGTTGATACACAATAAAAATCTAAATACATGTAAAAGAAACTTCATAGTTTTTTCTTAACATATACATCCTACCAGTGCGTAGAGTGCTTGTTTGGTACACCGTTTGTAACTCACTGAATCATCTACACTATCTACTGCCAACCAACTAATCATCCCATCAACCAAATTTCCAGTCAGCCAACCAGGTAACCATCTGCCCTTCTAATTGACCATTCCACCAACCAACAGCCCATCTCTCTAACCAAGTATCAATCCCTCCAAATAATCAACTTTCCAACCATCTAACCATCCCACCACTCAACTAACCATCCATCTAGCCAACCATCCCAGCACCCAACTAACCATCCCGCCACCCAACTAACCATCCATCCAGCCAACCATCCTACCACCCAACTAACCATCCATCCCTCCAACCATCCCACCACCCAACTAACCATCCATCCAGCCAACCATCCCACCACCCAACTAACCATCCATCCCTCCAACCATCCCACCACCCAACTAACCATCCATCCAGCCAACCATCCCACCACCCAACTAACCATCCATCCCTCCAACCATCCCACCACCCAACTAACCAACCATCCAGTCAACCATCCCACCACCCAACTAACCACCCATCCAGCCAACCATCCCACCACCCAACTAACCATCCATTCAACTATCCCACCACCCAACTAACCATCCTACCACCCAACTAACCATCCATTAGGCCAACCATCCCACACCCAACTAACCATCCATTTGGCCAACCATCCCACCACCCAACTAACCATCCATCTAGCCAACCATCCCACCACCCAACTAACCATCCATTCAACCATCCCACCACCCAACTAGCCATCCTACCACCCATCCAACCATCCCATCACCCAACTAGCCATCTCACCACCCAACTAACCATCCCTCCATCCAACCATCCCACACCCAACTAACCATCCATCCAACCATCCCACCACCCAACTAACCATCCCTCCATCCAACCATCCCACACCCAACTAACCATCCATCCAACCATCCCACACTCAACTAACCATCCATCCAACCATCCCACACCCAACTAACCATCTATCCAACCATCCCACCACCCAACTAGCCATCCTACCACCCAACTAACCATCCCACCATCAAGCATCCCGCCACCCAACTAACCATCGTTCCAGCCTACCATCCCAGCACCCAACTAACCATCCAGTTGGCCAACCATCCCACCACCCAACGAAACCATCCATCCAGTCAACCATCCCACCACCCAACTAACCATCCATCCACCAACCATCCCACCACCCAACTAGCCATCCCACCACCCAACTAACCATCCAGCCAGCCAACCATCCCACCACCCAACTAAGCATCCCTCCAGCCAACTAGCCATCCCACCACCAAACTAACCATCCATCCATCCAACCATCCCACCACCCAACTTGCCATCCCACCACCCAACTAACCACCCAGCCAGCCAACCATTCCACCACCCAACTAACCATCCCTCCAGCCAACTTGCCATCCCACCACCCAACTAACCATCCATCCACCCAACCATCCCACCACCCAACTAGCCATCCTACCACCCAACTAGCCATCCCACCACCCAACTAACCATCCAGCCAGCCAACCATCCCACCACCCAACTAGTCATCCCTCAAGCCAACTAGCCATCCTACCACCCAACTAACCATCCAGCCAGCCAACTAGCCATCCCACCACCCAACTAGCCATCCTACCACCCAACTAACCATCCAGCCAGCCAACTAGCCATCCCACCACCCAACTAGCCATCCCTCCAGCCAACTAACCATCCTACCACCCAACTAACCATCCAGCCAACTAGCCATCCCACCACCCAACTAGCCATCCCACCACCCAACTAGTCATCCCACCACCCAACTAACCACCCAGCCAGCCAACCATCCCACCACCCAACTAGCCATCCCATCACCCAACTAGCCATCCATCCAACCATCCCACACTCAACTAACCATCCATCCAACCATCCCACACCCAACTAACTATCCAGCCAGCCAACTAGCCATCCCACCACCCAACTAGCCATCCTACCACCCAACTAACCATCCATCCAGCCAACTAGCCATCCCACCACCCAACTAGCCATCCCACCACCCAACTAGCCATCCTACCACCCAAATAACCATCCAGCCAGCCAACTAGCCATCCCACCACCCAACTAGCCATCCCACCACCCAACTAGCCATCCTACCACCCAACTAACCATCCAGCAAGCCAACTAGCCATCCCACCACCCAACTAGCCATCCTACCACCCAACTAACCATCCAGCCAGCCAACTAGCCATCCCACCACCCAACTAGCCATCCCACCACCCAACTAGCCATCCTACCACCCAACTAACCATCCAGCCAGCCAACTAGCCATCCCACCACCCAGCTAGCCATCCCTCCAGCCAACTAACCATCCTACCACCCAACTAACCATCCAGCCAACTAGCCATCCCACCACCCAACTAGCCATCCCACCACCCAACTAGCCATCCCACCACCCAACTAACCATCCATCCATCCAACCATCCCACCACCCAACTAGCCATCCCTCCAGCCAACTAGCCATCCTACCACCCAACTAACCAACCAGCCAGCCAACTAGCCATCCTACCACTCAACTAGCCATCCTACCACCCAACTAACCATCCAGCCAGCCAACTAGCCATCCCACCACCCAACTAGCCATCCCACCACCCAACTAGCCATCCCACCACCCAACTAGCCATCCAGCCACCCAACTAACCTTCCAGCCAGCCAACTAGCCATCCCACCACCCAACTAGCCATCCCTCCAGCCAACTAGCCATCCTACCACCCAACTAACCATCCATCCATCCAACCATCCCACCACCCAACTAGCCATCCCACCACCCAACTAACCACCCAGCCAGCCAACATCCCACCACCCAACTAGCCATCCCTCCAGCCAACTAGCCATCCCACCACCCAACTAACCATCCAGCCAGCCAACCATCCCACCACCCAACTAAGCATCCCTCCAGCCAACTAGCCATCCCACCACCAAACTAACCATCCATCCATCCAACCATCCCACCACCCAACTTGCCATCCCACCACCCAACTAACCACCCAGCCAGCCAACCATTCCACCACCCAACTAACCATCCCTCCAGCCAACTTGCCATCCCACCACCCAACTAACCATCCATCCACCCAACCATCCCACCACCCAACTAGCCATCCTACCACCCAACTAGCCATCCCACCACCCAACTAACCATCCAGCCAGCCAACCATCCCACCACCCAACTAGTCATCCCTCAAGCCAACTAGCCATCCTACCACCCAACTAACCATCCAGCCAGCCAACTAGCCATCCCACCACCCAACTAGCCATCCTACCACCCAACTAACCATCCAGCCAGCCAACTAGCCATCCCACCACCCAACTAGCCATCCCTCCAGCCAACTAACCATCCTACCACCCAACTAACCATCCAGCCAACTAGCCATCCCACCACCCAACTAGCCATCCCACCACCCAACTAGTCATCCCACCACCCAACTAACCACCCAGCCAGCCAACCATCCCACCACCCAACTAGCCATCCCATCACCCAACTAGCCATCCATCCAACCATCCCACACTCAACTAACCATCCATCCAACCATCCCACACCCAACTAACTATCCAGCCAGCCA
>OZ024743.1:200919194-200933969 GCA_964016885.1 Eledone cirrhosa
TAGTCATAATAATGGTTTCTCATTTAGGAACAAAGTCAATAAATTTTGGTAAAGGATGGTGATTAAATCAACCCACTTTATTTTATTGACCCTGTAAGAATGGAAGGCAAAGCAAACCATAGCGGAATTTGAACTCAGAATATAAAGAGACATAACTCTATGCCATGAAGCATAATGTCTGACACTAGTCATAACAATGGTTTCTGATTTAGGAATAAGGCCAGCCATTTTGCGGAGGTAGGAGAATGTTGATTAAATTGATCCCAGTGCATTACTGGTACTTTATTTTATTGACCCTGAAAGGATGACAGGCAAATCTAATATCAGCAGGATTTGAACTCAGAAAGTCAAGGGATATCACTCTATGTTGTGAAGCATAGTGTCTGAAGCTAATCAAAATAGTAACAAACATTTTTAGTCAATGTAGGAGCCTCTTTGTAATAGCTTGATTTGATAGAAGTAGCAAACAAATCTCTCTCAAGCTACAGTCCATTCAACAAGCTTCATATAGTTTCCTTCTCCCCAATTTCACTCATATTGCATGGGTCAACCCTGAGGCTATGGTAAATGATACTTGCCCAAGATGTTATGTAGGGGGATCAAACCCAGAACCTTATGTTTGCGAAGCAAACTTCCTACCTATTTGGTCATGATGCTGCATCCTCAGACCACCAGAAGTATGAAATGTAAAACCATCATGAGTGAGATTTGAATTCAGAAGGTAACGATATGAAACTAAATACTGTGAGGCATTTTGTCTGATACCCTACTGTTTCTCTCTAACTTAATATGTAAACAAATGTGAACAATATTATGGATGAGAAGAACATATTAGTTAGATAAAAGAAACAGCAGCTTTGGAATGGTATTTTTCACGGCCACATGCTAGTCTACACCTAATTTCTACAATATATAGTCTATTATGTAGTATTATATGATGAACAAAGAAAGTGAATCCCTAAGAGAAAACTGATGAGGTTGCATACTGTACTTAAAAAACAAACTGAATCTCACAGACAAAACACTAGACATAGCAGCAACTGAGTTTGATAGACATACTAAACATCAGCTTTTGTTACCAAACTAACAAAACCAGCGAAAGCTACCCATAAAAATAAACATTTAGAATAACATCAACAATATTGTGACAACAACAGAAGAATTAAAGGTAATTTAGAAGCTTTAGCTACATACAAGATGGCTATAAATACTAAAATGTGAACCATATTTAGTATTACTGTGAAGATCTAGCATTTTCTTATATATATATATATCATCATCATCATCATCAACATCATCGTTTTAACATCTGCTTTCCCTGCAAGCCAGGGTTAGACGGATGTACATAAACCAAGTCAGTATTGAAGTGAATCTGCAGATCTACCAGACAGGTCAGGGATCTGCACCTCGATTTATATATATATGGATGCACATGGCTTACAATCGAAAGGTTGTGAGTTCAATTCTCAGACCGGGTGATGTGTTGTTTCCTTGAGCAAGACACTTTATTTCACATTGCTCCAGTTTACTCAGCTGTAGAAATGAGATGATAGGGACTGGGGTCCTTATCATTCCACTGCAAAGTGGTCGTGGAGGTGCCACGGCAAAAAAGCACCCAGCACTCACTGTAAATGAGGTTGGTGTTAGGAAGGGCATACAGCTGTAGAAATCAAGCCAGAATCAGTTCCCGTCCCACCCTTGCAAGCAGGGAAAAGCGGACGTAAAAATGAAATGAATATATAACGGGATAGAACCAGATAAAACTAGATATAACTCAACAGAGTACTTGATACTTGGGATAGTACAGCATAGCTATATAATAAAGAGTTGAAGCCTGACAGCTGAACTCTTGCCATTTCAACAGTTAGTTCCAGACTAATTCTCTATATATTCTTTTCTTCTTTTACTGATTGCAATCATTAGACTGTAACCATGCTGGGATACTGTCTTGACTTTATAAATCATATCAAGCTCAGTACTTAATTTTTCAAGTTTGGTACTTTTATCACTCTCTTTTATTTTGTTGAACCACAATGTTCATAGACACACACCATATAAGATGAAAGGCAAAGCTAACAATGGCAGGATTTGAACTCAGAACGTAAAGAGCCGCAACTCCATGCCACAAAACATGGTGTCCGATGCTCTACCGATATTGCCAATCCACTGCCCTTTATAATAGTGGTTTCTTATATAGGCACAAGGCCAGCAATTTTGGGGGAGGGGAAAATTGATTAAATCGACCTTACGCGTGACTGGTACTTGATTTTATGAACCCCGTAAGGATGAAAAGCAAAGTTAACCTCAACGGGATTTGAACTCAGATCATAAAGGGCTGTAACTCTATGCTGCAAAGCATGGCGTCCGACCCTCTACCGATACTGTCAATCCACTGCTCTTTATAATAATAATAGTGATAATAATATGACACATGAGTGCAAGAAAAGGAGAGGGAGAAAATTAACTGATGCCAGGATTTAAAGTGGGAATTAAAAAGGATTTGGGACTGTCAAGAAATCAAGGTTGTCCCGATTGTCATAGGAGCACTAGGTTCTATCTCAGAGAGTTTTCAAGGATGGTTAAAGAACATTAGTTCAGCCCCCTTTTTTGGAACACTTCAAAAAGCATGCTTGCTGGGAACAGCAAGAACCCTCTGATATGTTATGAACATCTGAGGCTGCAGGTAGTGGCTTGATGTACATTTGAACAATTTTTCCAGTTAAATAACATCAACGACTGAGGCTAAACAAATAATAATAATAATTGTTTCTACTTTTGGCACAAGGCCATCAATTATTCAGTACATTACTGGTACTTTATTTTATCGACCCCGTAAGGGCAAAGTTGACCTCGGCGGGATTTGAACTCAGAATGGAAAGGGCCGTAACTCTATGCATGGTGTCTGACCCTCTACCGATACTGCCAATCCACCGCCAATAATAATGGTTTCTTATTTAGGCACAAGGCCAGCAATTTTCGGGAGGGGAAAGTCGATTAAATTGACCCCAGTGCATTACTGGTACTTTATTTCATCGACTTCGTGAGGATGAAAGGCAAAGTTAACCTCGGTGGGATTTGAACTCAGATCATAAAGGGCCGTAACTCTATGCTGCAAAGCATGGTGACCGACCCTCTACCGATACTGCCAATCCACCGCCCTAATAATAATTGTTTCTACTTTAGGCACAAGGCCAGCAAATACCCAGTAAATTACTGGTACTTTATTTTATCGACCCTGCAAGGATGGAAGGCAAAGTTAACCTTGGCGGGATTTGAACTCAGACCATAAAGGGGCATAACTCTATGCTGCAAAGCATGGCGTCCGACCTTCTACCGATACTGCCAATGGTTTCTAATTTAGGCACAGGATCAACAATTTTGTAGAGGAGGAAAGAAAGTCAATTACGTTGACCCCAGTATTTTACTGGAAGGATGAAAGGCAAAGTTGACATAGATGGGAGATTTCAGTTCAGAATGTAAAGAGCTATAATAAATCTCAAGGATAGTGTAGTTGTAGTAATGAATGGTCTGACTTTGGCAGAAAGATCTAAATATAATATTGTTTCTACTTTAGGCACAAGGCCAGCAATTACCCAGTGCATTACTGGTACTTTATTTTATCGACCCCGTAAGGATGAAAGGCAAAGTCAACCTCGGCGGGATTTGAACTCAGAACGTAAAGGACGTAACTATGCTGGAAAGCATGGCGTCCGACCCTCTACCGATACTGCCAATCCACCGCCATAAATATAATATTGATTGAATACCTTAAGTCACTAATTCACACACACACACATACACACATACACACACACACACACACACACACACACATATACATACACACACACACACACATATACATACACACACACACATATACACACATACATACACACATATGCACATACACATTCACATACATACTGTCTGTCCCATGTATTGATACACAAAATGACACACAGTGTCATACACATACATACAAACACACATGCATACAAACACACATGCATATAGACACACAGACATGTGCACATACTTATACATACTTAAAGTTACATAAACACATACATCCACACATATTGATACACACACACATATGTACTCCCATAAACACATACATGCACACATATTGATACACACACACATATGTACTCCCATAAACACATACATGCACACATATTGATACACACACACATATGTACTCCCATAAACACCTACTTGCACACATATTGATACACACACACATATGTACTCCCATAAACACATACATGCACACATATTGATACATACACACATATGTACTCTCATAAACACCTACATGCACACATATTGATACACACACACATATGTACTCCCATAAACACATACATGCACACATATTGATACACACACACATATGTACTCCCATAAACACCTACATGCACACACATATTGATACACACACACATATGTACTCCCATAAACACCTACATGCACACACATATTGATACACACACACACACACACATATGTACTCATATAAACACATACATACATAGATATATTGATACACATACACACATATGTACTCACATAAACACATACATAAATACATAGACATTCTCACACAATTACATTCATATGGATTGTCTGAACCTATGACTCAGTCCAGATGCAACACACTGTCTGCCTGTCTGTCTGTCTGTATGTCTGTCTGTCTGTCTGTCTGTTGGTCTGTTGGTCTGCTATTGTCATGGTCCTTTCTCCCTAAACATTCATTGTATACATTTTAACCTCAGCCCACCTACCTAGAACAACTGTCCAAACACCCACCTACCTACCGACCCATCTTATTTCTTTGTCTGCCAGGCCAACATTTGGACCCTGAATGCTTCAAGCGTATGTATGTGTATATATATATATATATATATATGTATATATATAATGGAGGCACATGGCTTAGTGGTTAGAGCATTGGGCTTGCAATCGAAAGGTTGTGAGTTCAATTCTCAGACCGGGTCATGTGTTGTTTCCTTGAGCAAGACACTTTATTTCACATTGCTCCAGTTTACTCAGCTGTAGAAATGAGATGATAGGGACCCTAGTCTCTATCATCTCATTTCATTCCACTGCAAAGTGGTCGTGGAGGTGCCACGGAAAAAAAAAGCACCCAGCCCACACTGTAAAGTGGACGTGTAGGTGCCACGGAAAAAAAGCACCCAGCACACATTGTAAATGAGGTTGGTGTTAGGAAGGGCATCCAGCTGTAGAAATCAAGCCAGAATCAGTTCCTGTATAAGCAAGACAAGGTCAACCGACCGGACACTGCCCACAACAGGACAACCCGTCTAACCCATGCTAGTGTGGAAGAACGGACGTAAAACGGTGATGATGATGATGATGATAATATATATATAACATACTTTTGCTCATAGCTTTATACTTACACACACTCTTTTACTCACATATACACCCACTTTTCTTCTTAGCTTCATACGGACGTATAATAACACACACACACAAACATGCTTACGCACGTGCTCAAGTATAGCTCTTTTTACAAAAACGTTTTTTTTTTAGGTAGACGCGCTCCATCATCCACTTTTCTAGAAAGTAAATCATACACAAAACGCCAGCATCAACAGTTTTGCAAGAGATGTCAACATGAATGGACCTGTTATTTTTATCTTACGACTTTTTTTCCAATTCCATCCCGCTCGTCCCCTCAATCTATCTCATTTCTCATTCTTTCTTCTTACAAAGGACTAACGTCCGAAACGTTAAGACCCTCTTCCTGCTGTATCAAGTGTTAACCTAATATATTCCTTCCATATACTGTACTGATTGTGTTGTTATTTCTGTTTACCTTTTACATATATATATATATATATATATATATATATATATAAATAAAAAACAAAAAAATAACAAAGAGTACAGTACGAACAGTGTTGGTAATATATATATATATATATATATATATATATATATATATATATATATATATATACATATATATATATATATATATACACATGTATATATATATATAGATAAATATATATATATGTTAGTTAGAACAGCAGACGTTAAAGTGACATTGGTGATGATGATGGTTTGTATTCTGAAATGGATTGGCAAAAAAAATCACAGATGAATAAGGTACTTTAGTAGAGAATAAACACATTTATTTCATAAGGAAATTATTTCTACAGTACTAGAACTGTTTCATTCAAATGAAATCATCAGGATATTCCTGGTGATTTCATACCAATGAAACAGTTCTAGTCTTATAGAAGTCATTGCTATATATCCGAGAAAATGGATGTTAAGTGATGGTGTTGATGATGATGATGATGATATATATATATATATACTTTCTTCTGATGAAGGACTAGCGTCCGAAACGTTAAGACCCTCTTCCAGTTATTTCAAGCGTTAACCTAATATATTCCTTCCATATACTGTACTGATTGTCTTGTTATTTCTGGTTACCTTTTACATACATATACATATATATATATACATACACATATACACATACATACATACACATATATAGATATATACATACACACATATATATATATATATATGTATATATATATATAATGTGGTGGTGCTGGTGCTACGATGAAAAAGCACCAAGTTTATCATATATGGTGATAGTGCTGCAGTCACGATAAAATGTTCCCAGTACATACAATAAAGTAGTTTGTATTAAACTGTGAAGTCCAAACCACAAAATGGAGTGTACATTGAAGATGGGATCACCTGACATGTCTAGTTTCAGTACGTGACAGCCTGTCTAACCCAATCATGGCCCATGAGCTACACGCGGCTTGTTTTGCTTCATGAATAGCATGCTTGATTTCAAAATATGCTTTGAATCTTTTTAGTAGTGTGGCCCACCCTATGATGGGCCTCATCATATGCAGCCCATTGCTCGAAAAATGTTGCCCATGCCTGGTCTAGCCCATGCAAACATGAAAAATAGACATTAACCTTTTAGCATTTAAATCAGCCATATCTGGCCAGAATTCTGTCACGTTTTCTTTTCAAACTTTTGATGAGTTGTAGTGCACCTGAGCACTGTACACAATATTTTCATTATTATTATTATTATTATTATTATTATTATTTTAACTGGCTATAACTAGCCACTCATACGGATGTTAAGGTATTATTCTCAAAATAAACAATATCAAAAATCAAAATCTCATAGATTCGATATTATGTGAGTTATTTATGTGAGGTAAAATCTTAATAGTAAATAAATATAGAGTAACGTAAATGCTAAAGGGTTAAACAGAGATGATGATATTGGTGTATCCATGTCATCATAAAATGATGGTGCATGGATATATATTTTAGCAAGTCCCTCTTATTATTAGATTACTTTTAAACTATGAGTGTTTAAATATACCACCCACCTCCTATATATATGTCTTATTTCAATTGATATGATAATGATTTCTAGTATAGGCACAAGGCCAATAATTTGGGGGAGGGGGAAGTTGATTACACCGAGCCTAGTATGTTACTGGTGCTTTATTTTATCGACCCAGTAAGGATGAAAGGCAAAGTTAACCTCGGCGGGATTTGAATTCAGATCATAAAGGGCCATAACTCTATGCTGCAAAGCATGGTGTCTGACTCTCTACCAATACTGCCAATCCACCACCCTTGAAGTAATAATAATAATAATTGTTTCTACTTTAGGCACAAGGCCAGCAATTACCCAGTGCATTACTGGTACTTTATTTTATCGACCCCGTAAGGATGAAAGGCAAAGTCAACCTCGGCGGGATTTGAACTCAGATCGTAAAGGGACGTAACTATGCTGGAAAGCATGGCGTCCGACCCTCTACCAATACTGCCAATCCAAATAATGGTTTCTTATATAGGCACAAGGCCAGTAAATTGGGGGAGGGGAAAATCGATTAAAACGACCCCAGTACGTTACTGGTAGTTTATTTTATCGACCCCGTAAGGATGAAAGGCAAAGTTAACCTCGACGGGATTTGAACTCAGATCATAAAGAGCCATAATTCTATGCTGCAAAGCATGGTGTCTGACTCTCTACCAATACTGCCAATCCACTTCACTTTCAATTGAGATGATAATGAAAATATTTATGACATTATAACATCATACTGAATTAAATTATCCATAATTTACTGATTCATAATCACTAATTTATTTACAAAACTATTCACGCAGTATATTTCCATTTAATAGGTAGACTATGTCAATATTCCACTTACATGTTCCTACCTAGTAAATATCATAAAACACATAAGTAAAGTGTTGAAATAATCAAACAATAAAACAATAAAAAACAAAAATAAAAACAAAAATATAAACGAAAAATACGACCTACAAAGTAACAAACAAACACAAAACAAAATAGACAGAAATACATCATCATCAACATCACCACACACCTCCACCACCAACACTACCACTATCACTACCACAACCACCACCTCCACTATCATCATCACCGCCATCACCACCACTACCACCAACACCACCACTACCACAACCAGCACCATGACCATCATCACCACCACCACCACCATGAACACCACCATCTCATCACCATCCCCACCATCATCGTCATCATCATCAGCACAACCACGACCACGACCACCACCACTATCATCATCATCACCACCATCACCACCATTACCACCACTACCACCACCATCATCACCACCACCATCATCACCATTATCTTCATCATCCTTTTATATCTAGTTTCCATGCTGGCATGGGTTGGATAGGTCATCATAGTCTGAGACATGCTCTGGTTGAACAATAATTGTTTCTACTTTAGGCACAAGGCCAGCAATTACCCAGTGCATTACTGGTACTTTATTTTATCGACCCCATAAGGATGAAAGGCAAAGTGAACCTCGACGGGATTTGAACTCAGACCGTAACTCAGTTACGTAACTATGCTGGAAAGCATGGCGTCCGACCCTCTACCGATACTGCCAATCCACCGTTGAACAATAATGTCTTGGTCATATGTTCCATATATTGACCCCTTGATATTCAGACAGGACGTGATATTAGCCAGGATATTAGTTCATTTATATCCTACATTGAGGACTTGCTCTATTAAACCTTTTCATTCTATTGGTTGGTCTCTGTTTCTATTGGTTGGTCTCATTAGTTGATTACTGATTTTATTTGTTATTTTGTTTGATTCTAAAAGTCTGTCTTAAGCCAGACGGCTCATTTGGACGGTACTTATCCCGGTTTCATGGCGGCGGGAAGTGACTGAGATTACAAGACTTCCCCTCTGGACAGGACGCCAGTCCATCGCAGGGTTAAACCTCCAGCTATTGCTGGTACTCATTTTCAGCTGAGTATACTGGAGCAACATGAAATGAAGTGTTTTGCTCAAGAACACAATACGCAGCCCAGGAATCGAGCTCACAACATTATGATCATATGTCCAACACCCTTACCACTTTTGTTTGATTAGGGACATTTTTATAGGGGCTTTCCCAATGTTTTGGTTTATTATTTTCAATTTGATTATCATAATTTTGTACATTCTATAAAGTGATAGTGTTGGGGTCATATAAAATGCACCTAGAACCCTCTGTAAAGTGATAGTTACTGGTGCCACTATAAAATGCAACCAGTACCTTCTGAAAAATGATAGTGTTGGTGCCATTATAAAATGCATTTGGTGCACTTGCCATTCAGTACATTTCGTAACATGGTAGTGTTGATGCTACTATGAAATGCATCCAAGTTAGTGGTGTTGGTGTTGATGTTGTTGGCAGTGTTGTTGGTGTTGGTGTCCATTTAGGTGATGATGATAGTGATGGTGGTGGTGGTGGTGGTGATGATGTTAGCATTGCTGGTAGTATTGATGATGGTAGAATTGGTTGTGGTGATTATTGTTGTTGCTGGTAGTTATCCTGGTGGTGAAGGTTGTGGTGGTAGTGAGTGTGGTGATGGTGATGTCGTTGCTGGTGGTGGTAGTGGTGGTGGTGGTAATGTTGGTGGTAGTGATTGTGGTTATGGTGTTGTTGTTGCTGGTGGTTGTCATTGTGGGGATGGTGATGTTGGTGCTAGTGCTGGTGATGGTGGTGGTAGTGATTGTGGTTATGGTGTTGTTGGTGGTGGTTGTTATTGTGGTGGTGATGGTGGTGGTGGTGGTGGTGGTGGTGGTAGTGCTGATGGTAGCACTGATGGTGGTGCTGGTGGTGATGGTTGTGGTGCTGGTGGTGGTGGTGATGGTGGTGGCGGCAGTATCTAACATGTTGTCTCATCTGTTATGTGAAGAAGTCAACATGTATTGTGTAGCCAGCCTTGTCTGTGATTCATCAGGTTTGTCAAGACTACATTCTTCAGCACACAACTGATTCTTAGAGATGAAGTCACCCCTCCACACACTCACAACCTCCATCACCCCACTATTACGCCTGCCAACCCTTGCTAAACCCTCACCTCTTTACCACACTCACTCACTTCTGCACCATATTTCACAGCCACTGATTCCAACAAACACCCACCGCCACCACCACCACCACCACCACCGCTACCAGCACCACTGTCGCCACCATCATGACGATGACAACCACTACTACCACCACCACCACCACCACCACCACCACTACTACCACCACCAACACCACCTCGTTCAATACCATCACTACAACCACCACTACCACCACCACCACCACTACTACCACCACCAACACCACCTCGTTCAATACCATCACTACAACCACCACCACCACCACCACCATCACCTTCACTACAATCACTACCCCGCCTCCCCCACACACACCACCACCAACATTATCACCACCACCTCCACCATCATCATTTTCTCTTCTATTTCTTCTATATCTTTTTCTATCTCCACCTCTCTCCCCCACTCCCCCCCCCCTCTCTCTGTCTTAATTTTCCTCTTTTTTTTAGATTCTGACTATTTTCTTCCTTGTGAGACAGTAATCTGTCTATGTGGTTTGTCCATGTGGCCAGTCTACATTGTTCCCTTTCTTTTGTCAATCTGTCTGTCTGTCTGTCAGTCCCCCTCATCCCACATCTCCACCCACCCACCCCTCACATATCTCTCTCAAATTCCCATTCTCCCTGTTCCTGTATTCTGAGCTATGTTCTGCCCTATTGTTATTTTCCTTTGTCAATCTGTCTTGCCAACAACATTACAATGTTGCAGCTCTGCTGTTCTTGTTATTACTATTGCTGCTGCTGCTGTTGTTGTTGTTGTTGTTGTTGTTGGTGGTGGTGGTGGTGGTGGTGGTGGTGGTGGTGGTGGTGGTATTGTTGCTACCGTTGCTGTTGTTGCTGCTGTTACTGCTTCAGTCTATTTCTCCAGCACTTCATCTGTCCGGATGTCCATTCCATTCGTCCGTCTCACTGTCTGTCTTTCCATTTCACCATCCATCCATCCATCTATCCACCCATTCAACTATATCTGCTGTTTGTCTGTCCACCCCACCCCCGCCCGCCATCCATCCACCTATTCATCTGTCTGTCTGTCTGTCTATCTGTCTGTCTGTATGTCTGTCTGTCTGCCTGTCTGTTTGTCCATCCCACCATCCATCCACCCGTTCATCTGTTTCACCATCCATCCACCTATTCATCTGTCTGTCTGTCTGTCTGTCTGTCTGTCTGTCTGTCTGTCTGTCTGGCTGGCTGTCTGTTTGTCCATCCCACCATCCATCCACCCGTTCATCTGTTTCCCCATCCATCCCACAATTCATCTGTATGTCTGCCTAACTGGATTTCTGACTGGTTGACCGGCTGTTTGACTGTCTGCCTGCCTGATTGGTGGCTGTCTGACTGTATGTCTATCTGATGAGCCTCAGGCTCAACACAGTCTTCTCTACTGCACATCATTTTGGATTTCCGTTAAACCCAGCTTCTCCCTCAGCTCGTCCAAGCTCTGCCTTTCTCTCACATTTACATTGGACATCCAATGAAATATGAGAACAAGAATTGTTATGATGGGGTCAGTTATCTGAATCATAAATATGAGAGGGAAGTGTTTTATATTATGTCCTAACGTGTCACATTATGACATAAGATGTGTTAATAAAACATGACATGTTATGACATGATAAGAATCATAAAGTTGAGAGGTATGTATATGTTGTCATAACAAGGCATGTTATCATAACATGACATTTTAAATTTTATGATGGAGGTCAAAATTTCATGATGGAGGTCAATCATATACTATGGTGAAGGTCATCCCTCTGGGTCATTATATTATGAGTGGGTAAGTAAGACATGAAATATCATGTGATGAAGATCATCTCTCTATGTCATAAAGCTAGGATAGGGAAAGTATGACATATTATGAGATGACATCTGTGGTGGAGGTCACCTCACAAGGTCATAAAGTTGATAGCGCAGTTTAGGTAAGGATTGGAGGTCACCTCACAAGGTCATAAAGTTATAGTACAGTTTAGGTAAGGATATATTTGACATAAATAGAACATTTGTTACAGTTTTTCAAAATCCAATATTTATAAATTTGCAGAAACATGGAAAGCTCTGACCATTACCCCTTTTGTTACCATTTATCTAATAAAAGATATTGCTTGAGATTTTTAAATCATTTTGAAAATATGCAAAAATATGGAGCTATTTATTAAAATAACTAACTTTATCAATTTTCAACAAAATTAGAATTTCGTTTTTTTCTCTAACATAGCAGATACGTAAATACAGTCAAATAAAATAATTCTACTTTTGGCACAAGGCCAGCAATTATTCCAGTGTATTACTGGTACTTTATTTTATCAACCCCGTAAGGATGAAAGGCAAAGTTAACCTCAGCAAGATTTGAACTCAGACCATAAAGGGCCATAACTCTTTGCTGCAAAGCATGGCGTCCAACCCTCTACCGATACTACTAATCCGATATAATAATATTCAATTCATTTACAATCAAACAGCCTCATTACACTATGTTTTATTAGAAGACCATCTCATCCTTTTTTCTAGCAGTGACAGCGCTAGAAAAAAAGGATGGTGACAGTCATTTAAAAAACAAATGAGGCTGTTTGTTTGTAAAAGAATCAAATATTATTATTATTATATTATATATATATATATTATTATATAAATATTATAAGGGCGGTGAATTGGCAGTATCGGTAGAGGGTCGGACACCATGCTTTCCAGCATAGTTACGTCCTTTTACGGTCTGAGTTCAAATCCCGTCGAGGTTAACTTTACCCTTCATCCTTATGGGGTCGATAAAATAAAGTACCAGTAATGTACTGGGTAATTGCTGGCCTTGTGCCAAAAGTAGAAACAATTATTATTATTTGATATAAAAGTCACAAATGCATTTATGATGGAATAGTTTTTGATGAATATAGTCAATTCAAAATAAACAGTTTAGTATCATAGAATTATGGGACAGTTTCAAGTAGTTTGGTATCAAAAGGGTTATGGTTGTTCACACATATTTTCTTGACTTATGCATTTAATCCTTAATATTTATATCCATATTCATATTTTTAACTGTTGGTCAATTAATGATAAACATTGATTGTCAGCTAAATTATTTAATAAAAAAAAAAAAATGTACTGAAGTGAAAATCAAACCAAACCAAAACAGAGTGATTTTTACTATTTTTATTTTTTTTGGCAATATTAGGACAACATGACTTTCCCCAAATATAACAATATCTATTTCAACACCTGATTTCATATCAAAAACCTTGCAAAACAAATTCATTGCTGGCACTTAATCGTATTTTTGCTGTATTTCTAATGAAATATAGTCTATTTCAATAGAAGAATTTGGAGAGATATACTAAAATGATCAATTATTTCATTACAAAGGGTGGTATTTTAGCCGATCATTAGTGTGCTAGACAAAATGTTTCAGAGTCTTTGGCTGCAGCTCTCTACATTCTGAGATCAAATCAAACCAAAGTCAACTTTGCCTTTCAACCTTCCAAAATTGATAAAATAAAATACCAGTCAAGTACTGGGGTCAATTTAATTGGCTTTCTCCTCCTACTATATTATTGATCTTGTTCTTTAAAGTAGAGATCATAAAATATTTCATTACTAAGACATGATGCTTATATGAAATTATGTTGGTGATGTGGTTTTATAGAAACCAGAGTCAGTTTTGACCGGCCATATCTGGTCAGAATTCTTTCACCACTTTCTGTTCAAACTGGCTGTAACTGGCCATTCATACTTATGTTAAGGTATTGTTCTCAAAATAAATAATATCAAAATCTCATAGATTCGATATTATGTGAGATAATTATGTGAGGTAAAATCTTTACCATGAAAATATAATGGTTTCTTATTTAGGCACAAGGCCAGCAATTTGGGGGGAGGGGAAAAGTCGATGAAATAGACCCCAGTGCATGACTGGTACTTTATTTTATTGACCCCGTAAGGATGAAAGGCAAAGTTAACCTCGGCGGGATTTGAACTCAGGTCATAAAGGGCCGTAACTCTATGCAGCAAAGCATGGCGTCCGACCTTCTACCGATACTGCCAATCCACTGCCCTTTACCATGAAAATATAATAGTAATACAGAGTAATGTAAATACTAAAGGGTAAAAAGAGTTAAACCTTGTTGAGTGTTGCATATGGTATAGTGCATGTGTTGCATGTGGTATAGTGCATGTGTTGCATGTGGTATAGTGCATGTGTTGCATGTGGTATAGTGCATGTGTTGAATGTTGTATAGTGCATGTGTTGCATGTGGTATAGTGCACGTGTTGCATATGGTATAGTGCATGTGTTGCATGTGG
>OZ024743.1:200934169-200981669 GCA_964016885.1 Eledone cirrhosa
GTTGCTATTGTGATTGGCAGTGGTGGTGATGGTGGTGGTGATGGCAGAGGTGACAGTGTTGCTATTGCTATTGTTACTGGCAGAGGCATTGTTGTTGGAGATGTTATAATGATAGTAGTGGTGTTGGTAATGGTAATGGTAATGGTGGTGGTGGTGGTAGCGGTGGTGGTACTGGCAGTGGTAGTCCCACTTTTAGTAATGGCAGTGTTGATGATGAATGTGATATCAGGTGAAGGTATTAACAAATAACTGAAGATCATAGATATTTTGGTGAAAAGTGTGTCATGGAATTACCCAGGCTAAGTAAGAGGGTTACCAGGAGCGGGGTTGGTAGTGTTGGTGGCAGGAATGGTGATGATAATGATGATGATGCTGCTGACAGTGATTATGATGATCAACATCATCATAGCCCCTACCAATCCACCACCTCTCTTCCACTTTTCCAAGCACATACTTATGTCCATGATACAAAAGGTTTTAGTTGTTAAACTACACCACAGTCCACCTAGTCGTAGATAGGGACTATGTAGAATAGAGGTGGCCATAGGAGATACAGACCACACTTGGGAGTTGCATATATATATATATAAATATATATATATATATATATATAATATATTATATATATATATATATAAATATTATGTATATATATATATAAATATTATATATATATATATACTGTATGATGCGTGTATCCGAACAGCGATGTTGCATGGTAGTGAGACCTGGGCGCTGAAGGTGGAAGACTTACGTAGATTAGAGAGAAACGAAGCCTGCATGCTCCGATGGATGTGTAACAGTAATATACGCGAATGACAAAGCATAAATGAATTGAGAGAGAGACTGAGCATAAGAGGAATCAAATGCTGTGTGCAGGAGAGGCGGTTGGGCTGGTATGGACATGTGATGCGTATGAAGGATGACAGCTGCATAAAAAGGTGCAGAGCACTAGAAGTCGATGGAAACCGCGGAGTGGGGAGACCCAAGATGACCGGGGGATGAGGTGATAAAAGCCGACCTTACCCAATTACACCTCTCAAAGGCAATGACACACGACCGTGACCTCTGGTATCACGCAGTAATAGAGAGTACCCATCCTCCCATGGGTACAAGCTGAAGCATATAGACAATATGCTCCCCCCCCCCACTGCAAGGTGGTCGTGGAGGTGCCACGGCAAAAAAGCACCCAGCCAACACTGTAAAGTGGACGTGTAGGCGCCACGAAAAAGCACCCAGCACTCACTGTAAATTAGGTTGGTGTTAGGAAGGGCATCCAGCTATAGAAATCAAGCCAAATCAGTTCCTGTATGAGCAAGGCATGGTCAGCCGACCAGAAACTGCCCACAACAGGGACAACCCGTCTAACCCATGCTAGCGTGAAAGAACGAACAAAAAAACGTGATGATGATGATGATGATGATACATAATATTTATATATATATATATATATATATATATATATATATATATATATATATAAATATTATATATATATATATATATATATAAATATTATACGATATTAAACAAATGGAAACTATATTTATAAAACCATATTTATTTCATTATACATATTTCAGGGATACCATATTAAAAATATGGCATGCCTTCTTCAGATAAAATACAATATATAAGCAGTTTTATAAATAAATTTGACGTACCATAAATATTGATCAACTTCCATGTGCGAAGTTGGTTTGGTAGTCAAATTTATTTATAAAACTGCTTATATATTGTATTTTATCTGAAGAAGGCATTCCATATTTTTAATATGGTAACCCTGAAATATGTATAATGAAATAAATATGGTTTCATAAATATAATTTCCATTTGTTTAATATCGTATATCTACTCCAAAACTTGTTGAGTGCTTTATATCAGTTATAAAATATTTACTTGTTGTAATCCAACAATTTTAAATAAAACTTTTGCATATAAATATTATATATATATATATATATATATATAAATATTATGTATATATATATATATAAATATTATATATATATATATATAAATATTATATATATATATATAAATATTTTATATATAACATGTCTATTGAGCACTCTTATTCGATATGTGTATTTCCACATTTTCCCGAATATTTTTTGCGGATGTAGAGGTTATCTCCCTTGCTGAATTACATGTGCGTTCCTTCAGCCTGGGTTATGCCTTTTCATTCTTTCGGACAAAGGCTCGTTGAGGAAGTAAATTTTCCCGTCCGCTGGCTTCTAGAAGTCTCATATATTTTTATGTGAGCTGATAGAGGGCAGTTTAAGGATTTACAGAAACCCAAGAAGCTAGATTTACCATCTTTCTAGCGGGTCCGGGTATGCTTTTTACATTCATTTGATTTATTGATTTTTTGATATTTTTTTCTGAATGTCCCGAATCTTCCAGATCGCAATCTTTCGGTCGTACGGTTGATTATAGACTTGTTCTATGTGTGACGGTATTTTAACGATAGTTATAGCTCTGATTTATCTGAATTATTGAGCCCTCTGCCGCTCATATCGAATTTTGTTTATCGTGAACTCGTGCGCCGATTTTTCGATACTCGATTATTCTACTATATATATATATATATATAAATATTATATATATATATATATATTATATATATATATATATAAATATTATATATATATATATATATAAATATTATGTATATATATATATATAAAAACAAAAGAACACACAGTCAACGCTGTAATGTGGTCGTGTAAGGAACACAGTAAAAAGCTCCCAGTCCACACTGTAAATCTGGTTGGTGTTAGGAAGGGCATCCAGCTGTAGAAAACCTGCCAAATAGTCCCTATACGAGTGAGACACGGTCACCCGACCAATCTTGCCTCAAATGGGACAATTCTCGTCCAATCCATGCTAGCGTGGAAGATAGACATTAAACGATGATGATGAGGCACATGGAGGCACATGGCTTAGTGGTTAGAGCATTGGGCTTGCAATCGAAAGGTTGTGAGTTCAATTCTCAGACCGGGTGATGTGTTGTTTCCTTGAGCAAGACACTTTATTTCGCATTGCTCCCGTTTACTCAGCTGTAGAAATGAGATGATAGGGACTGGGGTCCATATCATTCCACTGCAAAGTGGTCGTGGAGGTGCCACGGCAAAAAAGCACCCAGCCCACACTGTAAAGTGGACGTGGAGGTGCCACAGCAAAAAAAAAAGCACCCAGCCCTCACTATAAATGAGGTTGGTGTTAGGAAGGGCATCCAGCTGTAGAAATCAAGCCAGAATCAGTTCCCATATGAGCAAGACAAGGTCAGCCAACCGGACACTGCCCACAACAGGACAACCCGTCTAACCCATGCTAGCAGGGAAGAACGGACTTAAAATGATGATGATGATGATGTATATATATATATATATATATATATACCTCCACACATCACTGGTGATACATATATATATAGTGATACATACATATAGTGTTTGAGGAGCAAGAGTAGATTACTTTGTTGGGAAGCCTTGACGTAGAGGTTGTGTTATTGCGTTGGGGGAAATTTGGTGATGATTAATATTGGGAAATTGATGACGATGATTGTGATGATGACAATGTTTATGAAGATTATGACAGTGATATACAAGGATGATGATGATCATGATGATGAGGAGGAGGAGGAGGGGGGTGGGGATGGGAATGTTATGTGCAATGCCTGTATATATGAGTGATAGATATAGATTAAATGTGTGAATAACATGTGTATGATTGTGTATATATATATATATATGTGTGTGTGGATGTTAGTTTGTGTGTGTCTGTGTTCCTATGTTTGTATGTGTTTGTGTGTATGTGTATATATCTGTAAAATACACCAGGGTGGGTACAACAGGTGTAACAGTCTCCAGGGTACATCAGAGTGGCTACACCCAGTGCATGTGTATGTAAGGTTGGTTACAACAGGTATAACATTCCGTAAGGTAGATCAGGGTGGTTATGACAGGTGTAACATTCTGTAGGGTACATCAGGGTAGTTATGACAGGTGTAATAGCTGCAGCATACACCAGAGTGGCTATAGTAGGCGTAACATTCTGTAGAGTACATCAGGGTGGTTATGACAGGTGTAACAGTCTGTAGAGTACATCAGGGTGGTTATGACAGGTGTAACAGTCTGTAGAGTACATCAAGGTGGTTATGACAGGTGTCACAGTCTGTAGAGTACATCAGGGTGGTTATGACAGGTGTAATAGTCTGTAAGGAACATCAGGGTGGTTATGACAGGTGTAATAGTCTGTAAGGTACATCAGGGTGGTTATGACAGGTGTAACAGTCTGTAGAGTACATCAGGGTGGTTATGACAGGTGTAACAGTCTGTAGAGTACATCAGGGTGGTTATGACAGGTGTAACAGTCTGTAGAGTACATCAAGGTGGTTATGACAGGTGTAACAGTCTGTAGAGTACATCAGGGTGGTTATGACAGGTGTAATAGTCTGTAGAGTACATCAGGGTGGTTATGACAGGTGTAACAGTCTGTAGAGTACATCAGGGTGGTTATGACAGGTGTAACAGTCTGTAGAGTACACCAGGGTGGTTATGACAGGTGTAACAGTCTGTAGAGTACATCAGGGTGGTTATGACATTTTAGAAAGAGAGGCTACCTTGCCCATAATATGTATAGTAGTAGTAGTAGTAGTAGTAATAATAGTAGTAGTAGTAGTAGTAGTAGTAGTAGTAATGTAGTAGTAGTAGTAGTAGTAGTAGTAGTAGTTGTAGTAGTATTATTATTATTATTATTATTATTATTATTATTATTATTAGTAGTAGTAGTAGTAGTAGTAGTAGTAGTAGTAGTAGTAGTAGTAGTAGTAGTAGTAGTAGTAGCAACAGCAGCAGCAGCAGTAGTAGTAGTGGTGATGATACTAGTACTATTAGTAGTGGTTGTGGTGGTGGTGAGATTACTACTATTAGTAATAGTAGTAGTAGTGGTGGTGGTGAGATTAGTAGTAGAAGCGTTAGGGGTGGGGGAAGGTGTTATTCTTCCCTTACATCATATTTCCTTCTCATTCCATTGTTCTGATGCAACATGTACATCATCAATAGCTTTACAATCACACACCACCACCACCACCACCACCATTAACACACTACCACCATCACCACCACTACCTTTAACACGACCACCACACCAACACCAACACCACACCAACATGACATTACCACCACAACCACCACCAACGCTATCAGCCCCACCACTACAACCAACACCAACACCAACACCACCACCACCACAGCCACTCTCACCAGCACCACACACCACCAGCACCAGCACCAGCACCATCATCATCATCACCACCACATCACCACACACCACCACCATCACCACAACCAAAACACACCACCACCACCAACAACAACACCATCACCACCACCAACACTACACTACCACACCCCACCACCAGCACCAAAACCACCACCACCATCACCACCACACACGCACACTAATACGACATTACCACCATCATCACCACCACATCAACACCACCACATCACCACCACCATACACCACCATCATCATTATCATCACCACCACATACCTCCCCCCATCACTACCACCACCAACATCACCACCATTACCATGTTATCACCACCACTAAAACCACCACCACAACACCACCACCACATCATCACCACCACCAACACCACACCACACAGAGTCCCTTTAGATTGTCTTCCTTAACAATATCTTCTCCACACTACCAACCCCTATTATTACCCCCCCCCCCCCTTCTTTGTTCCTTACTTCTCTGAAGGGACACGGTAGCGGTGGCGGTGGTGATGGTCTTGGTATGGCGGTTAACACCCTCCCCCACCAATGGGTGCTGAATGTGCCTGTACATGTATGTGAATGTGTGAGTGTATGAGTGTGTATGTGTATGCATGTGTGTGTCTGAGAGTTGTAGGAGTGTATGTATAAGTTTGCCTTCATGATCATCATCATTGTGTGTGTTATATACGTAGATAGATAGATCGATAGATAGATAGATTGATACATTGATAGATAGATAGATAAATTTCTATTTATTTGCCACGAGGGCACAAAAGAAGGGGACATTTACACAGTGGGGGAGTTTACATAAATCGAGTAAAGAAAAAAGGAATAACAATAATAATATAACAATAAAAAGTCCTCAAAAGGGAGGGGGCGTGTTGGGGATTGCACATACCCCCGAAAAGTGTGCAACTCTTTTCGCGGGGGAAGCCCAGAGAGGAGGCGCTCCCCCTTTCCTCTTCACTTCTTCACCTACAGAACAATGTAGAGAGAAGGCCCATTTACACGGGCCATTCTCGCTTCTTTCACCCACCTTTCATAAAACTGTCTGGGACCAAGCACTTCTCTCTCCATCCTGATTCTTCTTCCGAAGTGGTATCGGAAGAAGTAAACCAGGTGATGGCCGGAGAGAAAGTCACCCGACCTCAGACCTTTCAGGCGCGTCCACCACACAACCTCTTTCATCATGGCTATTACGCACAGAAAGACCGCCTCTGCTTCATTTCTGAAGGGAGGAGGCGGCTTGATGTTCACCACAGACTCGGCGGTTAATCGAATCGGCGCCACACGCGACAGCAGTCGTTCGACGTAGCCCCACAGATCGGCAACGCCCGGGCAGTGTACCAGTGCATGCGCAACGGTTTCCTCGTCGCGCACGCATCTGGGACAGATCTTTTTCGCGGGATCCCTGCCCGGGCGCCCGTGTCTGTAGAGCTTTTCTCGAACGGGCAGAGCCCCCCGGTAACACTGCCAGGCTAGGGACCTCTGGAAGTTGTCCATGGGTCCCGGGCCGAAAGTTCTACCGAACAGGCTGGCCAGTTCGTCCTCCTCCATGCCTAGCGACTCTCCAAGGGTGTCGTCGCCCCTGCTAGCCACCAACCCTCTATAGAATGTTGAGGTGGATTCTCCACTGACAGTCGGGTCCGCTTGCCAGATAGCCGTGAGCGCCTGGGCACACTCAGTGTGCCAGTTGCCCAGTTTTCTCGGTCTTTGCTTCACCCAGGATTGCAGTTCGGTGAGCGAGACGAGCTGTGGGAAGGCTCGCCTCACAAACGGGGCCCACACCGGCTGACCGTTGAGGAATACCTGTAGATGCCGTAGCCTCAATGCGTGCCTACGCATCAACAGCCACGGCATACCCAGCCCTCCTTTCGAAGGGTGCTGGCAGCAGATGGATCTCCTCACCATGGGAGGCCGCTTCTTCCAGAGGAACTGGAAGAGCATGCGTTCCATGATGGTGAGCTTTTCCTTGGGGCAAGGCACGACGGTCAGGCGGTAGTAGATGACGGACGCTATGTAAGCGTTCGTCACCTCCGCCCGACCTTTCAGTGATAGTTTGCACTTGGCCCACTTCTGGGTCAGCGCAAACACCCTGCTCGTCACCTCGCCCCAATTCTTCTCCACCTGGAGGTCCGGTCCGAACCAGACCCCGAGCAGCTTCACCGGGCCCTCCGTCCACCGCCCGACGACACCGTCTAACGGCATCGGTTTGCCCCTCCACGTTCCGAGTTGCAAACCGACTGACTTGTCCTGGTTCAGCTTAGCCCCCGTCAGCCTTTCGTATTCCTCCAGTAGGGTGGCGATCGCCCCGATTTCCGAGGCGTCCGCCACCATTACTGTTACGTCGTCGGCATAGGCCGAGACCGCTTTGTGCAATCCCGGTTCCAGGGGTATGCCCCGCAGCAACTCCAACTTCCGCAGCAGTGGCTCGAGAGTCAATACGTACAGAAGGGAGGAGAGGGGGCACCCCTGTCTGATGGATCGGGTGATTTGAAACGGCTCCGAGAGGTAGCCGTTTACTTTAATCCTAGAGTAGATGTTGCCACTGTGCATGGCAGAAATCCAGCCCCTGAAAACGGGTCCGAAGCCCGCCGCCGCTAGCACCGCATCCAGGTAACCATGGTCGACCCTATCGAACGCCTTAGATTGATCCAAGTTGATCAGGGCCCCACCAAGGCCGGGTTCGTAGCCAACCCTCTCTATGATGTATCGCATGAGGTGGAGGTTGTCGTGAATGGACCTGGACGGGATAGCGCATGTCTGCGCGTCTCCCACCAAACCACCCACCACAAGCGCCAACCTCTTCGCCAACACCTTGGCCAAAATCTGTAACTCTGCATTCAGCAGAGTTATGGGCCTAAAGTTACTTAAGTCGTCCCCCTTGCTCTCGTCCTTCCTCACTAGCGTGACCACGCCCTTGGTCACAGAACAGGGAATTCTCCCGTTCTGTTGCCAGTTGCAATAGACAGCCTCGAGGAGTTCGGAGAACAAGACCGGCATAGCTAAATAAAGTTCGTATGGTAGACCATCGAGACCCGGGGATTTGCGTCTGCTGCATTGGCTGAGCGCTTCCCCGATTTCAGTGGCTGTGATTGGCCCTTCGCAGCACTCCGCTTCGCCGCTCGAAAGACGCGGTAGACCGTCGAGGTATGGACCGAAGTCCACATCCCCGTCCGGCCCCCCGCCACCTCCGAACAGTCGAGCAAAGTGCCTTTGAAAGGTCTCGCACATTCGCTCAGGTTCAAGGATCACCCGTCCATCCTGGTCTCGCAAAGACCGAATGGTGGATTTAATCCCACTCTTGGCTTCTGTCACGCGGGCCCAGCTAACAGCTTTGGTCCCCTCGTTTCCTAAAGCACGTATTTTACTTCGGACAACGCAGCCTTCGTGCTTCGTGTCAAAGAACTGGCTCAATGCCGTTCTCGTCGCTAACACTCTGGCTACGTCTCCGCTCCTAATCGCCTCTTCTAGTTTATCTGTTAACTCCCTTTCCCTCCTATTTCTATTCGCCGCTAGTTCCTTACTGTAACCTATCGAACTTACTCTAATCTCTCTCTTTAGAGATATCCACCACCTACTGTTGACGATCGCTCCCGTCAACCGCATCTTAACTAAGCTACTAATCCGGTTTCTGTAATCTTTCTTTGTCGGTAAGGACAAGTTCATCTTCCAGTAACCGGGACCCTGTCTATGCGTTCTATCAAGGTTGACCACGCAGGTCACTAATTTGTGATCTGAATAGCCAACCATGATCAGTTCTGGACAACTAAATACGTCCCTATCCTTACTCCTAACCAAAAACCTATCTAGGTACGATCTAGATTGTCCACTGCGGTTTGCCCAGGTCCAGGTTGGCGCAGTTGGACAATCTAGTCGAAATCTATCGACCAGGTCGAATCGATCGAGTAACCCCTTGAGGCTGCTACACCCCCCTCTATCGGGACATGCCCCTGCATAGTCCCAACGCGCATCTAGGATTCCATTCCAGTCCCCCACTAAAAGCAGGGAACGCGACGTTCCTAGAAAAGTCTCCAGACGTTGGAAGAAGTCGGCTCTCTCCGCCCCGAAGGGAGCATAAAGACCGACCAGTCTGAAAGCCCCGCCTTCACCACCTCCGACGTCCAGCACCAGTAATCGACCCCCCGGGTCCGAGTGAACAATCTGTACGTCGAGAGTTAGACGTTTATCCAGCAGTACGGCAACTCCCCCCCCGCCTCCGGGTTGACAGAGAGATGCGTGCATCTCAAAGTCATCGAAGGCGGGCGCCAGCTGTCTCACGCTGCTGATCCGACTCTCGCAAACAACCATCACATCTATACTTTGTGACCTGAGGTCACTTAGAAGCTTTGCTTGCTTCCAAGCTGAGCTCAGGCCACGCGCGTTCAAACAGCCAACTCTCAATTGATCTATTTTGGTGTTGAAAGTGAAGAAAGAAAAGCACTTACCTCTCCGGGTTGCGTAATTTCCATGGCATCAGGTGTGTTGGGTGGAGGGATGTTTGGTGGTGGTGTGGGGGTACACGTGTGTGGTGGGGTTGGGGTATTTGGAGTTGTGTCAGGGAGAGGGGCGGTTATGGGGAAATCTTTCAAGAGGACGCGATTCAACGGTTTTAAACAGGGGGGCTCACGTCCCGTCTAAATTGTTCTTTTAAGGAACGATAAAGGTCCAGAGGGACCTTTATCATTTTTAAATGGGTGAAGTTCTCTGTTGAGATAAAGTTTGGCCCTTCGGTCTGCACCATAGGGTTATTGTTTATTAATTTAACCAGTTTTTTGTTTTCTTTATTTATATATGTGTATTGCAACGTCTTTTTTTGTGATGCTGTCAATGTTTCGGAGAGGGGAGGCGCAGATTTATTTTTGTTTGTTGAGGGTGGGGTGTTTTTGATTGGAGTTGGTGTTTGTGTGTGGGTTATTTGTGGTGTGCTGGGTGTGTGTTTTCTTTTTTTTCTTTTAACTTGTCTGAAGGCTTCTCCTCCTTCTTCTTCAGAAGTTGGGGGAAACTCTTCAGCGCTAGGTGGGAGGGACGTGTTGTGTGGTTGTTTTTTTTTTGCGGGAGGGGTAGATTTGTTACTGTTTTTTTTATTATTTGTTTGGAATGGGTTTTGTGGTGGTGGTGGTGGTAATGTTTGTGTCGTGCTTGTGGTTGGTAATGGTGGTGGTGATGTTTGTGTTGTGGTTGGTGGTGGTGATTTTTGTGTCGTGCTTGTGTTTGGTGCTGGTGGTGGTGATGTTTGTGTTGTGTTTGTGGTTGGTGGTGTCTGTATTTTGTTTGCTGTGTGTGGTATTAGTGTATTTTTGGAGGTGGGTGGTGCTGGTGTACTGTTTGTGGTGGGTGTGGGCAATAGTCCTTTTTGGGGGATACGTTTCGGGCAGTTAGCCTTAACGTGTCCCCTTTCCATGCATAAATAGCATGCTGGTCTTCTCCCCTCTACAATTATGTCTATTGGGGTAAGGTCATCCAGCCAGATGCGATCCGGGATTTGTGCTATTCTTTCGGGCCTCATTTGGACTAGTATGTCGAGGCCCATTCCCAGGAACGCATCTCCAGTTGCCTTCCCCATTGACAGCATAGTGTCTTCGCCCATATCAATGAAGCCAGCAATAGCCCACCAGAAGTCCATTGTGGGCAGCATTGTTTTTACTTTTACCCTCTGTGTTCTTCTACCCATGTAGGAGGGATAGAAGCTATATGTTGTCGACGAGAGTGGGCTTAGGGAAAGCTGAACCGCCGTTTCTTTGTCTCTTGTTAGGACCGAAATGCTGCCATAGAGTCGGTCCTTTCGTATGAAGAGAATATTCTTCATATAGTCTTTTAGGACTAACTCTATTTCCATTTGGCTGGGCTGTGCTGGCTTTCTTGACTGGTTTAGTATAGTTCTGTATATAACTGTGTTTTCTTCTCTGGCTTTCTTGAATTCTGGGGGGGAGTTAATGGAAAACATTCCGTTCTCTCCCAAAACAATATGTTTCTTTGCTTCGGCCAGTTTTTCTCTGGCGGCAGTTAGGTCAATTGGTGTGTATGTAATGGATTGCTTTGTTTTCTGGGCGAAAGTTGCCCTGTCGTTATTTGTATTATTTTCTGTTTGTTTGTTTTCTGTTTGCTCATTTTCCTTAACATTTGTTTTTTCATTTTGTTTGTTTGTTTCAATGTCTAATTTTGTTGTAATTATTTTTTGTTCTTCAGACTTGGGGGGCGTGGCAGAGCTAATGGCAGACATGTCTGCCATCTTTTCCGCCATGCTGCCAAGAAAGAAATTTTTCGGCAAAAATAGATATTTATTTTACCCCCTAAAAAGGGGGTAAATGCAAAAATGTTTCCCTAAATAACAGGGGTTAGTGTTCCAAATGTGTTGCACTAAAAATTTTATCCGGTACTTACAATAGTAAGGGTAAATCCCGATGGAATAGCGGAGCCGATGCGAAGCGTGTCTTACTCTATCAAGATAGATAGATAGATAGATAGATAAATTGATAGATACATTGATAGATAGATAGATTGATAGATAGATAGATAGATAACTTTCTTTTTATTTGCCACCAGGGCATCAAAAAGTGGGACATGTACAATGGGGAGAGTGTACATAAAAAGGCGTCCTCAATAGATAGATAGATAGATAATAGATAGATAGATAGATAGATAGATAATAGATAGATAGATAGATAGATAGATAGATAATAGATAGATAGATGGATAGATAGATAGATAGATAGATAATAGATATGTTTCTTTTATTTGCCACAAGGGCATCAAAAGTGGGACAAGTACAATGGGGGGAGTTTACAAAACAAGGCGTCCTCAATAGGGAGGAGGCAATAACAATATATAAAAATAAAATAAAATATAATAAAAAATAGAATTATAACAAAATCCTCAATAGAGGATCTTGTTATAAAATATAACAAAAAATAAAATTTATAACAAAATCCTCAATAGAGAGGAGGCGCCTTGGGGGGTCGCACACACCCCCGAAAAAAGTGTGCAACCCTTTTCCTCAGGAGCACAGAGAGGGGGTGCTCCCTCGTTCCTTCCTCTTTTCCACCTACAGGCTTATGTAAAGAGAAGGCCCATTCACACGGGCCATTCTCGCCACTTTCACCCACCTTTCATAAAAACGACTGGGGTGCAGCACCTCTCTCTCCATCCTGATCCTTCTTCCGAAATGATATCGGAAGAAACGGACCAGTTGTTGGCCAGAGAGAAAGGTGCCTGACCTCAGTCCTTTCAGACGCGTCCACCATACAACCTCTTTCGCCATGGCTATTACGCACAGAAACACCGCCTCTGCTTCATCTTTGAAGGGGGGAGGCGGCTTGATCATTACAATAGACTCGGTGGTCAACCGGATCGGTCCCACCCTTGACAGCAGTTGTTCGACATAGCCCCACAGATCGGCTACGCCCGAGCAGTGTACCAATGCGTGTGCAACGGTTTCCTCGTCGCACACGCATCTGGGACAGATCTTTTTGGCGGGGTCCCTACCCGGGCGCCCGTGTCTGTAGAGCCTTTCTCGAACGGGTATAGCTCCTCGGTAGCACTGCCAGGCCAGGGACTTCTGGAAGTTGTCCATAGGTCCCGGGCTGAATGTCCTACCGAACAGGCTGGCCAGTTCGTCCTCCTCCATGTCTAGGGCTTCTCCGAGGGCGGTGAGCGCCTGGGCACACTCAGTGTGCCAGGCGCCCAGTTTTCTCGGTCTTTGCTTGACCCAGGATTGCAGCTCGGTGAGTGAGACGAGTCTGGGAAAGGTTCGTCTCACAAACGAGGCCCACACCGGTTGTCCGGTGAGGAATACGTAGAGGTGCCATAGCCTTAATGCGTGTTTACGCATCATTAGCCACGGCATCCCCAGCCCTCCTTTCGAAGGGTGTTGACAGCAGATGGATCTCCTCACCATAGGAGCCCGCCTCTTCCAAAGGAATTGGAAGAGCGCGCGCTCCATCTTGGTGAGGGTTTCCCTTGGGCAGGGCACTACGGTCAGGCGGTAGTAGATGACGGACGCTATGTAGGTGTTCGCCACCTCCGCCCGACCTTTCAGGGACAGTTTGCACTCGGCCCACTTCTGGGTCAGTGCAAACACCCTGTTCGTAACCTCCGCCCAGTTTTTCTCCACCTGGAGGTCCGGTCCGAACCAGACCCCGAGCAACTTCACCGGGCCCTCCGTCCAGCGTCCGACGACGCCATCGGAGGGCATCGGTCTGCCCCTCCACGTGCCGAGTTGCAAACCGATCGACTTGTCCCGGTTCAGCTTAGCCCCTGTGAACTTTTCGTACTCCTCCAGTAAGGTGCCGACCGCCTCGATTTCGGAGGCCGTCGACACCATTACTGTCACGTCATCGGCGTAGGCCGACACCGCTTTCCGCAATCCCGGTTCCAACGGGATGCCCTGCAACAACTCCAACTTCCGCAGTAGTGGCTCGAGAGTCAACACATACAGAAGGGAGGAGAGAGGGCACCCTTGTTGGATGGACCGCGCGATTTTGAACGGCTCCGAGAGGTAGCCGTTCACCTTGACCCTAGAGCAGATGCGGCTGCTGTGCATAGCAGTGATCCAGCCCCTGAAAACGGGTCCGAAGCCTGCCGCCGCTAGCACCGCATCCAGGTAACCATGGTCGACCCTATCGAACGCCTTAGATTGATCCAAGTTGATCAGAGCCCCACCAAAGCCGGGTTCATTCCCAACCCTCTCTATGATGTATCGCATGAGGTGGAGGTTGTCATGGATGGACCTGGACGGGATAGCGCATGTCTGCGCACCTCCCACCAGGTTGCCCACGACAAGCGCCAACCTCTTTGCTAGCACCTTGGCCAAAATCTGTAACTCTGTATTTAGCAGAGTTATGGGCCTGAAGTTACTTATTTCGTCCCCCTTGTTCTCGTCCTTCCTCACTAGCGTGACTATGCCCTTGGTCACAGTACAGGGAATTCTCCCGTTCTGTTGCCAGTTGCAGTAGACCGCCTCGAGGAGATCGGGGAACAAGTCCGGCATAGCTAGATATAATTCGTAAGGAAGACCATCGAGACCCGGGGATTTGCATTTGCCGCATTGGCTCAGCACGTCCTCTATCTCAGCGGCCGAAATCGGCTCCTCGCAGGACTTCGCCTCCCTGTCCGAGAGGCGCGGCAGGCCGTCGAGGTATGGACCGAAGTCCACGTTCCCAACCGGCTCCCCGCCCCTCCCGCACAGTCGGGCAAAGTGCCTTTGAAAGGCCTCACACATCTGCTTAGGCTCAAGAATCGCCCGTCCATCCAGGTCTCGCAAAGACCGGATGGTGGATTTAGTTCCACTGATAGATAGATAGATAGATAGATAATAGATAGATAGATAGATAGATTGATAGATTGATAGATAGATAGAGAAAGATAGCTAGATAGCTAGCTAGATAAATATAGATAGATAGATAGATAGATTTCTTTATTTGCCACAAGGGCGCACAAGAAAAGGGGACAATACAAAGACACATGCCGGGGATTTTACATACAGTCGTGTAAAAATATTATCCAAACAAACAAATTTAACAATCGAAATCCCCAATAAGGGGAGGCGTTACAAATGGGTTGTTTAATATCCCATCGATAAAACAACCCTCAACTTCAGGAGCGTGTTGTGCAAGTGCTCCTTTCTTCCTTTTGCTCTCTTCTTCAACCTACAGGTTTATATACAGAGAAGGCCAAATCACTCGGGCCATTTTTGCTTCATTCACTCACCTTTAGATAGATAGGTATATAGATAAATAGATGGATAGATAGATAGAGGGATAGATAGATAGATAGATAGGCGGATAGATAGATAGCTAGATAGAGAAAGGGAGATAGAAAGAGAGAGATAAATCGAGAAAGAATGCTCCTTACTTTCGTCCAATTGTCTTAATCAATAAAAAAAATTTCCCCTTTACTATCTTATTTCATAGCTTTTCCCCTCCCCTTCTCCTCCTTTTCCCCACACTTCTCTGTATCTTTGTTTTTCTCTCTGTCTTCTCTCTATGCTATCCCCTTCTCCTCTCCCCCCCTCTCTCCCTCTCCACCTCCCTTAATCGATTGTTGATCTCTTCTATCTATATCTCTTTTCTGCCCTTTCCTCCCTTATCTTATTCCCTCACAATTATTGTATATCTGCCCCTCTCCCTCACCATTATTTTTTCCTCATTCTGTCTCTGTTTACTTTTTTTTTTATCTCCCCCCCCCCCTATATATATATATATATATATATATATATATATGTATATGTATATGTAATATAGAAATGGCTTCTACAGGACTAGAACTGTTTCTTTCGAAGGAATGAAACAGTTCTAGTTCTGTAGAAGCCATTTCTATATTAAATATTTATACTCTGCTATGTATTGAGTACTTTACTTACTGTGGTTACCCCCAATTGAACCCGGGATACATATACACACACACACACGCACATATATATATATATATCATGTTTAATATAGAAATAGCTTCCACAGGACTAGAACTGTTTCATTTAAAAGAAATCATCAGAAAAGCCCTGATGATTTGTTTTGAATGAAACAGTTCTAGTCCTGTAGAAGCCATTTCTATATTAAACATGATGTTTGCACTCTACTAATATATTGAGTACCTTACTTACTCCGCCCCCCTCCGATTGAACCTGGGACTCACACACACACACACACACATATATATAACTATCCCATCTCTACCATTTTTCTTCTCATTGTCTCACACCCATCCACCATACACACACCTGTTCTCCCTATCAGCTAGGTTCTAAAACAAGTGTAATAGAGTGGGGCAGTCTGAACCTCTCACTCAAGCTCATGCTCCAACTCACACTCACTTTACACTCACTTTCACACACTCACACACATTCTCTTTCCCTCTCTCTCTCTCTCTCCTTCACACACACTTTCCTCCTATCTCTCTCTCCTCATCTTCAGCAGGGTCCCTCTTTCCCCATTCTACCCCCCCCCACCCCACATTCATTTATTTCACTCCTTGGCACCTGAGTATTAGATGATATGGTGGTAGTGGTATTGGTGGTGGTGCTGGTGGTGTTCAGTTCATGTTAGTGGTATTGGTAATGGTGTTGGTGGTGTAGGTGATGGATTTGTGTTGTTGTTGGTGGTGTTGGTGGTGGTGTTGTTGGTGTTGGTGTTGTTGGTGTTGGTGTTGTTGGTGTTGGTGTTGGTGGTGTTGGTGGTGGTGTTGTTGGTGTTGGTGTTGGTGTTGGTGTTGGTGTTGTTGGTGTTGGTGATGGTGTTGGTAGTGGTGGTGTTGTTGGTGGTGTTGTTGGTGTTGGTGGTGTTGGTGTTGTTGGTGTTGGTGGTGGTGTTGTTGGTGTTGGTGGTGTTGGTGTTGTGGTGTTGGTGGTGGTGTTGTTGGTGTTGTTGGTGTTGGTGTTGGTATTGTTGGTGTTGGTGGTGGTGTTGTTGGTGTTGGTGTTGTTGGTGTTGTTGGTGTTGTTGTTGGTGTTGGTGTTGGTGTTGTTGGTGTTGGTGTTGTTGGTGTTGGTGGTGGTGTTGTTGTTGTTGGTGGTGGTGTTGTTGGTGTTATTGGTGTTGGTGGTGGTGTTGTTGGTGTTGGTGTTGGTGTTGGTGGTGGTGTTGTTGGTGTTTGTGTTGTTGGTGTTGGTGTTGGTGGTGGTGTAGGTGGTGGTGTTGTTGGTGGTGGTGTTGTTGATGTTGTTGGTGTTGTTGGTGTTGGTGGTGGTGTTGTTGGAGGTGGTGTAGGTGGTGGTGTTGTTGATGTTGTTGGTGTTGGTGGTGGTGTTGTTGGTGTTGTTGGTGTTGGTGGTGGTGATGTTGATGGTGGTGTAGGTGGTGGTGTTGGTGGTGTTGGTGTTGTTGGTGTTGGTGGTGGTGATGTTGGTGGTGGTGTTGTTGTTGTTGGTGGTGGTGTTGTTGGTGTTGTTGGTGTTGGTGTTGGTGTTGTTGGTGTTGGTGGTGGTGATGTTGGTGGTGGTGTAGTTGTAGATGGTGGTGTTGTTGTTGTTGGTGTTGGTGGTGGTGGTGGTGGTGTTGTTGTTGTTGGTGGTGTTGGTGTTGGTGTTGTTGGTGATGTTGGTGGTGGTGTAGGTGTAGATGGTGGTGTTGTTGTTGGTGGTGGTGTTGTTGTTGGTGGTGGTGGTGTTGTTGGTGTTGTTGGTGTTGGTGTTGGTGTTGTTGGTGTTGGTGTTGTTGGTGTTGGTGGTGGTGATGTTGGTGGTGGTGTTGGTGGTAGTGTAAGTGGTGGTGTTGTTGTTGTTGGTGTTGGTGTTGGTGTTGTTAGTGTTGGTGGTGGTGTAGGTGGTGGTGTTGTTGGTGTTGTTGGTGTTGGTGGTGGTGTTGCTGGTGTTGGTGGTGGTGTAGGTGGTGGTGTTGTTGGTGTTGTTGGTGTTGTTGGTGGTGTTGTTGGTGTTGGTGGTGACGGTGGTTTTGTTGGTATTGGTGGTAATGGTGGTGGTGTTAGTGTTGCAGGTGATGGTGTTGGTGTTGTTGTTGATGGTGTTGGTGGAAGTCATAGTGGTATTGTTGTTGTAGTCATGTGGTGGTGGTGATGGTTGTAGTGTTGGTGTTGGGTGAGTTGGTTGTATTGGTGTCATGAAAGTGTTAACGTTTGTGTTATAGGGTGTGGTGTAGTGGTGGTTTAGTGGTGGTGGTGGTGGTGTAGTGGTGCTTATGTGGTGGTGGTGGTGGTGTTGGGAGAGTTGGTTGTATTGGTGTCATGAAAGTGTTAATGTTTGTGTTGGTGAATGTGGTGTAGTGGTGCTTATGTGGTGGTGTTGGTGGTGGTTGTGTTGGTGGTGGTGGTGGTGTAGTGGTGCTTATGTGGTGGTGGTGGTGGTGGTGGTGGTTGTGTTGGTGGTGGTGGTGGTGGTGGTGGTGGTGTAGTGGTGCTTATGTGGTGGTGGTGGTGATGGTTGTGTTGTTGGTGGTGGTGGTGTAGTGGTGCTTATGTGGTGGTGGTGGTAGTGGTTGTGTTGGTGGTGGGTGTGGTGTAGTGGTGCTTATGTGGTGGTGGTGGTTGTGTTGGTGGTGGTGGTGTAGTGGTGCTTATGTGGTGGTGGTGGTGATGGTTGTGTTGGTGGTGGTGGTGGTGTAGTGGTGCTTATGTGGTGGTGGTGGTGACTGAGGGTTCATATCATTGGGAGGGTGAAGAGGACGTGTGTGTGTGGGGGGGGGTGTACAATACATGAATATATTTTGTGTGTATGTATATGTGCACATGGGTGTATGTGTATGCATGCGTATGTTGTGTATGTGTGTGTATATTTGTGTTTTATGTGTGTATGTGCATGTATATGCATATGTGCATTTGGGTGCATGTGCCTTTTTGTGTATGTGCATGTGTATGCATATATATGTGTGTGTATAATGTGTGTGCATGTATTTGTGCTATGTGCATATGTGTGTATGTGTGAATGTGTATACATGTATACATGTATATGCGTTATGTGTGTGCACTGTGTGTGTGATGAGGGGGGAGTGAAGCAGAAATGCAGGGTGTGGCGTGGGAGTGTGACAAATGTGTCAAATTCCTTTCTGTCAATTTCCCCACCCTTGTTTCCTGCATACACACACACACGCATACAGGCATACATATACATACACACATACACACACATACACACACACACATATACGCACATGCATACAGACATACACATACATATGTATACATGCATGCACACAATATACGCTAACACATATGTACATGAATATACACACACCTACATATATATATATATATATATATATATATATATATATATGCATACACACTTAAATACACATGCACATAGACCCATATATACTTGCATATGCTTAAATATATATACATTCATATATACACACATAAGCATGTATATACACATATACACAGGCAATACCACCACCACCACCACCACCACCACCACCACCACCACCATCACCACCACCATCAGCACCACCATCACCACCATCACCACCACCACTACCATCATCTACATCACCAACAACTTTTTTCCCTCTCACTGACCCTCATTCTTCTTCTTATCCTCAAAGTTCTTCCCTGCCCCCACTACATATTCCCATGTCTCCCACCCCACCTCCGATGTACTTCTATTTCAACAGTTGGAGAAGGTTTTCCATTTCTTCAATGTCGCTCTGTCTGACTGTCTGTCACTCTGTCTGTCTGTCAGTCAGTCAGTCTGTCTCTGTGCCTCCCACTCCATTGATATCAACACCACCACCGCCACCACCACCACCACCACCACCACCACCACCACCACCACCACCACCACCACCACCATCACCATCACCACCACCACTATCTTCACCACCACCAACACCACCAACACCTCCACCACCAACACCAGCACCTCATCACAACCAACACCACCATTACCACCACCACCACCACCACCAACACCAGCACCTCATCATCACCACCACATTATCATCATCATCATCAGCAGCACCACCACCACGTCCTCCTCCTCCTGCTACTCCCCATCATCATCATCATCATCATCATCATCGTCACCATCACCACCTCACCACCACCTCAGCCCCCCCCCACTATCTCATCATCATCATCACCACCAGCACCATCATCTCATCATCATCATCATCACCATCACCCCTACCCCCACAATAACCTCCTCCCCCTCCTCCTCATCATCATCATCATTATCATCCTCACCCTCCCACCCAGCTCCACACTATCACCTCCTCATCACCACTGCCCTACCCCCCACCTCCTGTCTTAGAGAGAATTCTCCAGAATCTGAAGAAACAATCCAAGACAATGACAGGCAGGAAGGAAACAAAAGAATCAGACAATGACATCACCTCTTGCTGCTGTCATTGCTGTTGCTGCAGCAATTAGCATTGCTGCTGATAGTGTTGCTGCTGCAGTAATGATAACTGTGTTGGTGGTGGTGGTGGTGGTGGTGGTGGTGATGATGATGATGGTGGTGGTGGTATTGGTGGTGTTTGTTGGTGGTGGTGGTGGTGGTGATGATGGTGGTGTTGTTATTGGTGATGATGATGGTGGTGGTGGTATTGGTGGTGTTTGTTGGTGGTGGTGGTGATGATGGTGGTGTTGGTATTGGTGATGATGATGGTGGTGGTGGTATTGGTGGTGTTTGTTGGTGGTGGTGGTGGTGGTGATGATGGTGGTGTTGGTATTGGTGATGATGATGGTGGTGGTGGTATTGGTGGTGTTTGTTGGTGGTGGTGATGGTGGTGGTGTTGATGATGGTGGTGGTGGTATTGGTGGTGTTTGTTGGTGGTGGTGGTGGTGATGATGGTGGTGGTGGTATTGGTGGTGTTTGTTGGTGGTGGTGATGGTGGTGGTGTTGATGATGGTGGTGGTGGTATTGGTGGTGTTTGTTGGTGGTGGTGATGGTGGTGGTGTTGATGATGGTGGTGGTGGTATTGGTGGTGTTTGTTGGTGGTGGTGGTGGTGATGATGGTGGTGGTGGTATTGGTGGTGTTTGTTGGTGGTGGTGATGGTGGTGGTGTTGATGATGGTGGTGGTGGTATTGGTGGTGTTTGTTGGTGGTGGTGGTGGTGATGATGGTGGTGGTGGTATTGGTGGTGTTTGTTGGTGGTGGTGATGGTGGTGGTGTTGGTATTGGTGATGATGATGGTGGTGGTGGTATTGGTGGTGTTTGTTGGTGGTGGTGGTGGTGATGGTGGTGGTGTTGGTATTGGTGATGATGATGGTGGTGGTGGTATTGGTGGTGTTTGTTGGTGGTGGTGGTGGTGATGGTGGCAGTGGTGGTATTGGTGGTGTTTGTTGGTGGTGGTGATGGTATTGGTGGTGGTGGTGATGATGATGGTGGTGGTGGTGGTATTGGTGGTGTTTGTTGGTGGTGGTGGTGGTGGTGGTGGTATTGGTGGTGTTTGTTGGTGGTGGTGATGGTATTGGTGGTGGTGGTGATGATGATGGTGGTGGTGGTGGTATTGGTGGTGTTTGTTGGTGGTTGTGATGGTATTGGTGGTGGTGGTGATGATGATGGTGGTGGTGGTATTGGTGGTGTTTGTTGTTGGTGGTGGTGTTTGTTGGTGTTGGTGGCTATTGTTGTTGCCAGTGATGATGTTTGTGGTGGTGGTGGTGGTGATGGTGTTGTGTTGGTGGTATTGGTGGTGGTGGTTGTGATGATGGTGGTTGTGGTGATAATGGTGGTGGTAGTTCTGGTGGTGCTTGTTGGTGTTGGTGTTGTTGGTGGTAATGATGATGGTAGTATTGGTGGTGGTGGTGGTATTGGTGGTGTTTGTTGGTGTTGGTGTTGTTGCTGTTGTTGTTGCCAGTGGCGGTGTTGATGTTGTTGGTGGCGTTGTTTGTGGTGGTGGTGTTTGTGGTGATGGTGTGGTGTTTGTGGTGGTGTTGTTGGTGTTGGTGGTGTTGCTGATGGTGGTGATGATGGTGTTGGTGTAGTTGATGTTGGTGGTCGTGGTGCTGGTGATGACGATGATCACAGCAAGCCTGTTCTTGCTGCTGTTGTTGTTGTTGTTAGAAGTAGTAGTGGCGGTGGTGGTGGCAAGGAGGATTGTGTTGATTGTGATGATGAGAACAATGAAAATTGAAACTGATATAATTAAGATGATGATGATGATGAGGAGGTGGAGGCGGAGGAGGAGGAGGAGGAGGAGGAGGAGGAGGAGAAGGATGAGGAGGAGGGGGATGGCAATTATGTTGATGATGATGAGATGGAGAAAGATATTTGAGGATGTTGTTGAAGATGATAATAATTGTGGTGGTGGTGGTGGTGGTTATAATGATGATGATGATGACAATAAGTGTGATTGATGATGATTGATGATGATGATGATGATGATTATGACAATAAGTAAGATGATGATTATGCTGATGATGATGACGAAGATGATGGCAGAAAGAGGTGAGGTGAGGCAAGGAGTAGGGAGGGGACAAAATAGGTCAGAGTAGCATAATTTACTGTATGAGAGATATGGATGATACAGGTGTCAGTCATTGTCATCATCATCATCATCATCATCATCATCATCATCATCATCCTCGTCGTCGTCATCATCATCATCATTAACTATTAACCTAATTTTTTTCTCATTACAATCAATATTAAAAAAAAGAAATTATTTGAATTTTTATTGTTAGATTTTTTTTTCTTTTATCATCATTTCAAAAAATAAAATAAATATGTGTATATATATATATATATATATATATATATATATAAATATATTTATTTTATTTTGTATGTGTGTGTATATAAATATAAATATGATATCAGTATATATATTATTACATTTTTTTCTTTCTTGAATCTGATTGTTAATAATGCTTTGTTTATATATATATAAGGAAAAAAGAAAAGATGAAATCGAAAATGCAACAGGACCCTTTTTTAAAAAATATATATATTTATTTGGTTCCTTTACTTGTTTCGTTCCTTTACTTGTCCTACACGAGTGAAAGTATAAGGAAAAAAGATGAAATCGAAAATGAAGAGTTCTTCTGCTTTTCAAAAGAAGAACTGCGAAACCAGTAAGGGACCAAATAAATATTTTTTAAAAAAAAAAGGACTCCAGTTCATTTTCGATTTCATCTTTTTTCCTTATACTTTCACTCGTGTAGGACACCTCGTTTTTTTTTGATTTTGTAAAAAAACCTTACTTTCTAATATATTTATATGGAGGCACATGGCTTAGTGGTTAGAGCTTTGGCCTTGCAATCGAAAGGTTGTGAGTTCAATTCTCAGACTGGGTGATGTGTTGTTTCCTTGAGCAAGACACTTTATTTCACATTGCTCCAGTTTACTCAGCTGTAGAAATGAGATGATAGGGACTGCGGTCTCTATCATTCCACTACAAAGTGGTCGTGGAGGTGCCACGGCAAAAAAGCACCCAGCACTCACTGTAAATGAGGTTGGTGTTAGGAAGGGTATCCAGCTGTAGAAATCAAGCCAGAATCAGTTCCCGTCCCACCCTTGCAAGCAGGGAAAAAGCGGACGTAAAATGAAATGATGATGATATATATATATATATATATATATATATAGATATGAAAAGTGTAAGTTTCTACACAAAACGAAGATTATAGAGAAAATTGAGGTTGGTAATGGCACATGGAATATATAAGAGACAGAATACTTTTTTGTGAAAAAACATATAATTTTATAAGGTAAGAAAAGAATAAAGGGTATAAAAAATGACCGGTTTCGATGGGTCTGCAAAAGCCATCTTTTCAAATGTTGATTAATATTAAGAAAATTAATAATAAGAAGAGTTAAAATTTGAGATTTGAAAATTCAAGTATAAAATTCAGTGTGGGATTTCATAGTAGTTTTCATCTTGGTAGCAGCAAGTTGACTGCTGTGTGTCCCTTTCTGGTAGTGAATGAGGAATTATTTGTGGGGAGTGGTTTTTTTTAAGGTCAGATTTAGCAATGGCCAGATGGCCAGCTGCTGGTCAGTGAGGGGGTGGAAGCAATATACATACATATATCTCCATGTGGTCGGTAGGAGAGGGGAGAGTGATAGAAAGGGATTTAGTGCACTTACACCTATATATACACATACCCTCAGCCACACACACATACATATACATATACATACATACATATATATATATATATATATATATATATATACACACACACACATATATATACATACACATACATCCAGATACACGCATACATACACACACACACACACACATATATACACGCACACACACACATACATACACATACATACATCCACATGCACACACACACACACACACACACATACACATACATACACCCACACACATAGAGAAATGGCCTCCAAATATATATATATACATACATACACATATATTTTTTCCATAATATAAGAAGTTAGAACAGTGAAATTAAAATACAAGTCATTCTGATCACATTGAGTTCTTCATGTAGATTGGGCCCCGCAACCGACAGTGGTGAATTCTGTGTGCGCATATATATATAGATATATGTGTGTGCACGTGCAGGGTTTAACATGGATGTGTTGGTCACACAAAGGCATGGTCTGTCAACGAATAAACCTGATTCTACAGAATTGGTCTCTGGTCTTTAATAGTAGTGATAATTATATACATGCACACATACACACACATATCTGTCACTCCGTGCGTATGTGTGTTTATATTTTATGACAATTCTATTGGGGTGATAACCCGTTTAGTTTTGGTTTAAATTTGTTAAGGAATAGATTTTCTTTGTTTATTCTTTGTTGCTGTGTGAACGAATCTGAGCACTTGTAGAAGGGGAAGATTTTAAAGTTGGGTAGTGTCATTCCTGCGCAGTTCGCAATATGGCTGCTCAAGGGGATTTTTCTTGTGTTAGCGTCCCGGATTTGTTGGCGGTGAATGGTCATTCTTTTGCGTAATGAGGTGTCCGTCTGTCCTATGTAGTTGTGTTTGCACCCACCGCAAGTTATTGCGTAAATCAAGTTCTCCGAGTTGCAGGTGAAATTGTTTTTTACTGTAAATGTTTGGCCATCTTTAAATGTAAATTTTTGTCCTTCAGTGAAGTAGAGGCACGTTCCACAGTTTGTTCTACCACATTTGGTAACTGTAGGGTTGAGGATTGGTTTGGGTATATTTGGTCCAGTGAGAATGCGTTTTAGTGATTTGGGTTGTCTTTTACTTTTAAGGATCTTGTGTGTTTCAAGAATAGACTTCATTTTTACATCTTTAAGTAGGATGGGGAGGTTTTTGTTTAGGTGATCAAACATTTCGGTATTTCTGGGGTTGAAAGTGGATACATATGGCAGGGTGTTGAGTGTGGTTTTCTGTTTTGGATTGTTAAGTTGATGGGGATTTAGGTGTTTTGCCCTCTCTATTCCATTGTTGATTATTTCAAGTGGAAAGGCTCTTAAGATAAGGGTGTCTTTTAGTTCCTTTAGTCTTTGCTCCCGTTTAGGTGGATCTGATATATATAAATATATATATAAATATATATATAACTAGAAAATAAGTTTAGTTATTTGGAAGCCTAACAATATATGTGCCAAGGTAATAATTGTTTCTACTTTTGGCACAAGGCCAGCAATTACCCAGTGCATTACTGGTACTTTATTTTATCGACCCCGTAAGGATGAAAGGCAAAGTTAACCTCAGCTGAATTTGAACTCAGATCGTAAAGGGACGTAACTACGCTGGAAAGCATGTCCGACCCTCCACCGATACTGCCAATTCACTGCCAAGGTAATAATAATTTGAGAAAATAGGACAAAAGAACTGAGAAAAAGAGCAAGAAAGATAGAAAGTTACCTTAGCAATTTTAATGGTTCCAAATATTTTCCAATTTACCAACCGTTATCAAGAGGAGGCAATAGGTGGAGGTCTCAGGGAACAAACTGAGATGTCATTGGTGGCTGGGCGATTATATATCTATATATATATATATATCAGAAAGGGGGTGTTAAAATACCAGGTGGACCATAACCCACCAAAGTACTCGATACTTGGGGTAGTAGAGTGGGTAATATGAAAAGATTCCGGACCCTAACGGCTGAGCTTGGGTAAAAAAGGCCGCAGCTCAGCCGTCGGGGTCCTGAATCTTTTCATATCTCTCTCTCTCTCTCTCTCTCTATATATATATATATATATATATATATATATATATATACACACACATATACATACATATATGTGTGGGTGTGTATTAAGTACATTTCTTTATTAGTTTTTTGAGTTTTGCTTGAAACAATAGTATTCTAAAATCTATTAGACAATTACATTTGAAGACTTTCACAACCTCATCATCAGAATGAAATAATAATAGTAATAGTGCATTGTTTGTGCACTTTACAGTTAGCAGTAAGAAATCATAGGAATACTGATAATACTTGCAGTGCTGGATTTATAAATCTATTCTACAGTTTATTCCTGAGTGATTTCCTAGTTAATTTCACATGCCCTATGTTGATTTTTGATTTATATTTTCTAAAGAGCCCATCTCATTTTTACGGAATTATATATAGAATTGATGTGTTGTCAACTTATGCTTTTCAATCCAATTTTATGGTTTGCTCCAACTTGTTGTAATGGTTCTTTGTTGTAAATGCATGGTTTATTGATGAGAAAGTGTTGTACTTGTGTGTCCAATTTAATAGTTTGCATCATGGAGCTTTCATACTTACATTGAACGTTTTATACTGCATCAGTTACCAGAAGTGTTTTCTATGGTTTGTTAGTTTGTAGTTTTGTGTTGATGAAGAAGTTTTACATATTGTTAATTTTTTGTAATATACCGTATTTCCTGGCGTCAACTATGCTACCTTTTTCCTAAAATAAGTTTCAAAAATCTACCATGCGTCATGGAGGCCAAAGCTTGTTTACCATTTTTTTTCAAATATTTGGTTGTCAAAATTAGGGTAGTCCTTGAGGACGAAGCGTGTTCAGTGCTGGGAAATACCATATTACTGTAAATGTGGTTGGCATTAAGAAGCTCATCCAGCTGTAAAATCTCTGGCCAAATTTACAGTCCCGTTGGAGCTAGGTACAGCATGGCCAATTCTGGCCAGATTTTTCTCTCGATGTAGGCGACCCATCTAACCCATGCAAGCATAGAAAATGGACACTAAACAGTGATGATGATGATGATTCTAACTATGATGAGGTATTTTGTAGGTATAATACATGTATTCTGCTTTACAAGTGTTTCCATGACATATTCACAGTGCATTAATTGCAATATACCAACATCTGTATGCACAGTCAAGCTATTATATCACCAGCATTATCAATATGGTTAATTTTACATCAGTTTTTCCATGCTAGCATGTGCTGAATGAAATTTTTGAGGCAGAATTTTATAACTAGATGCTCTTTCTGACATCAACCCTCCTTTATTTTCTGAGTAATTTCAGATTGAATCTCTGTTTACACAGAATTTACTGCAATGCTGGAAGCCCCCCCCCCCTCCAAGTGAAATCACTAACACTCAAATGCACAGACAGACAGACAGACACACACACACACACACACACACACACATATATGTGCAATAAGATTCTTAACAGTCTCCATATGCCAAATTCACTCTCAAGGCTTTGGTAGGCTTGAAGCTATAGGAGAAGAATTTCCACACATTAGACTAGAACCTAAAACTATATTGTTGCGAAGTGAACTTCTTAATCAAACAACCATTCTTGTGCCTTCAGGTTACCATGGGATCAACTTTGCCTTTCACCCTTTTAAGGTTGTTAAAAAAGGACCAGTCCAGGAAGAGAGAATTGGTGGAATTGTTAATAAGTTAAGATGTGATCCAGCTCTCAGCATTCTAAGTTCTGATTCTACCACCTTCTGCCAAGAGTGGCAAATAGCGGATATTATCAGCAATAGAATCTCCAATGGAAACATTGTTTCCTTGGTGTGATCTGATGAGAATGACACAGAACTAGTCTTGTGTCATAAATTTCAAAATGAATATATATATATATATATATACATATATATATTCCCATCTAACCCATGTTAGCGTGGAACATAGACGTTAAATGATGATGATGATGATGATGATATATATATATATATATATATATATATATATATATATATATATATATATAAAGTCTAAAGTCCGTCTTAAGCCAGAAGGCTCATTTGGCCAGTGCTTATCCCGGTTTCATGGCGTGAAGCGACTGAGATTACAAGACTCCTCCTGGACAGGACACCAGTCGATCGCAAGGTTAAATCCCCAACTTCTGCTGGTACTCATTTTCAGCTGAATATACTGGAGCAACGTGAAATGAAGTATTTTGCTCAAGAACACATCACGTATCCCAAGAATCGAACACACAACATTATGTCCGACACCCTTACCACTAGGCCACGTGCCTCCACATATAAATATATATATATTTATATATGTATATATATGTCTGTGTTTGTGTCTGTGTGTGTGTATGTAATTGTTAAAGATAACAATGTTGAAACATATACATTATTATTATTATTATTATTATGGGTGCTGGATTGGCAGTATCTCTAGAGCGTTGGACACCATGCTTTGCAGCATAGAGTTACGGCACTTTACGGTCTGAGTTCAAATCTCACGGAGGTCAGCTTAGCTGTTCATCCTTATGAGGGTCGATAAAATAAGCCACCAGTAATGCACTGGGGTCAATTTAATTGAATTTCTTCTCCCCCAAATTGCTGGCCTTGTGCCTATAGTAAAAATCGGTGGATTGGCAGTATCGGTAGAGGGTCGGACGTCATGCTTTGACGCATAGAGTTACGGCCCTTTCCATTCTGAGTTCAAATCCCGCCGAAGTCAATTTTGCCTTTCATCCTTACAGGGTCGATAAAATAAAGTACCAGTAATGTACTGGTACGGGTAATTTGCTGGCCTTGTGCTAAAAGTAGAAACAATTGTTATCATTATTGTTATTAGGCGGGGGGATTGGCGGTATCGGTGGAGGGTCGGACGCCATGCTTTGCAGCATAGAGTTGCAGCTCTTTGCTGTCTGGGTTCAAATCCCGCCGAGGTTAACTTTGCCTTTCATCCTTACGGGGTCGATAAAATAAAGTACCAGTAATACACTGGGATAATTGCTGGCCTTGTGCCAAAAGTAGAAACAATTATTATTATTAGTAGTAGTGTCAGCAGCAGCAGTAGCAGTAGTAGTAGTAGTAGTAATAGTTTTGGTGACATTGGTGAGGACGTTGTGGTTGTAGTGGACGTGGATGTCCTGATAGTGGTTGTTTGTGTTGTTGTGGCTATTTACATGCAACAAAAAAGTTTATTGTTGTTTTTCTTTATAACATATGATAATTTTAAAGTATCAACCCCACCCCGCCCCACCTCACCCCAGACACTGTTTCTACCTCCTTCCACAGCCCTGTAAAATATCCAAGTTGTACTTGACAACTAAAAGCTGCATAGCAACCAATGTCTGCTTAGCCACCAAAATTTACCAACTACACCACACCTCACCACACCTCGCCTCAACAAATGAATGAGGGGGAGGGGTGTACATGTCCACTTAGCCTGCTAAAAATAGCAGCCAAATCTCTTACAAATCAAATTTTATAGTCAATATATTTACAACCTCTCTCTCTCTCTCTCTCTCTCTCTCTCTCTCTCTCTCTCTCTCTCTCTCTCTCTTTTTCTCTCTCTCTCTCTCTCTCTCTCCCTCTCTCTCCTTCTCTCTCCCTTCTTTGGTGGAAGAAATCTGGTGTATTCAGACCTGAAGAGGAGATGGGCTCCACCAGGTTTTAAAAAGTGCCCTAGAAACGCTGCATGTCCCTACGTTGTCCCAACTACTTCATCGGGAGTTATGGGACCATATCTATACATATATACATATATATATATATATATATACATATATATATATATATATATATATATATATATATATATATATATATAAAGAAAAGGTGTGTTAGACTATTATGGTAGAGTGAACCTGTGTATGAGGGAGACCAAGAAAGATATGGTGTGAAGTTGTGCTGAATTATCTCAAGAAGTTGAACCCCTCAAAGATGTCATATGACCAAACTAACTGGTGATATGACATAATACAAAAGCTCCATCCACCAGTACAAGCACTGGAGCACTAAAAGTAAATGTAAGCAAGGTGAGGGACTAGAGACTACAGTGTTGCTGATCAAACAAAATCAATATATAGTTTGCAAGGACTTTTCTGTCTGGAGGAAAACATGACAATTTATCTAGTTCTTTGCCTTTCATCATTTCGAGGTCGATAGATAAAGTGTCAACTCACTTTTGGGGTTGATTCTTCCTCTGCAGGGTGGGGTGTGGTGGGGTGGATGGTGAGGATGTTCTACACAGCATAGTGGGGGTGGTAATAGTGGTGTGGGACATGTCGATTGACTCATTTTCATTAGATTACCGGTATTTAGTTTATTGACGAAAGCAAAGTTGACCTTGGCAGGATAACAACAGCAATTAGAAAACAGCAGCAGCAGTAGCCACAACAACAACAACAACAACACCAACAATAACAACAAAACACATACAATAAAAACAATAACAAAATATAAATAACAACAACAGCAATAACAGCAACAAAAAACATACAATAAAAACAATAACAACAATAATAAAATATACAATAACAATAATAACAGCAACAAAATTATACAGCAATAACAACAACAACAACAACAACAGCATTGCAAAATCAGACAACAATAACAACAACAACAGCATTAAGAAAGCTGACAATAACAATAACAAACACAAAACTTACAATAATGATAATGTGATATACAATAAATGAATACAATAAGAATTATCCCCAACAACAGCAGCAATCAGAACAAAAACATCAACAGCAACATCAACATCAACAACAACATCAACAATAACAACAATAACAACAATAGTAACAACAACTACAACAACAATAAATAATAATGATAATGATAATAATAATAACAACAACAACAACAACAATAATACTAATAATAATAATAATAATAATAATAATAATAATAGTAGTAGTAATAATAATAGTAATAATAACAACAATAACAATAACTAAATCACCGAGAAAAGACCTAATTAAGCATGAGGCACAGTTGTGCATATTAAGGGCTATTTCCAATGGCAGAGAAGAGTGGAGAAAATTCTTAATTTCATCTTTGCTAAGAGGGCGCCACTGGCCAATATTCATTTCCTCCTAATTTCTTGGCAATCATGATTAAAAGGGGAAAAAGATTCCATCTGTTCATTGCATTCTTTGCTGCAGTTTAACATCCTGCAAGTTGCAACTGCAACTGCTTGATACATCTGCATCACAAATGCAAGCAACAGGAACAAAAGACTGCAGTCCCAACATGGATAACCTCATTAGAATTATTAATATCCAAACCCTTCCAAGAATTCATTTCATTAGTCATGTCTTAGTCAAAAGCAACTCTACACCCCAAACACCCCGTCCATACTCTCTTCCTTCCCCACCACACACAAATGCATACACATAAATATACATATAAACATACACATAAACATACACATAAGCATACACATAAACACGCACACACAAACAAATATATCCATACTCATAAACATACACATACACATACATGCACATAAACATAAACATACACATACAAACAAACATACACAAAACATACACACACAGACAACCAGACACAGACATAAACATACAGGAACACACATACATACAAACACACACAGATACACATACACACATACATACACACAAACATATACAAACAAACACATAAATGCAAAGATACACAAACATACATATACACAAAAATACACACACACACACACATTCACACACACAAACGTACATACAAACATACAAAACTACACACACACACTAACACACACACACATACACTAACACAGACACACACACTAACATACACACACACTAACACACACATACACTAACACACACACACACACACACACACTAACACACAGGCACATACACACATACATTACTTCAATTTTGTTCTTGTTATAATTCCTACTCTTCTGGTCTTGCTAAAGTTTTCTTCTAGAAATTTTCGCCGTTAATTACATGCCTGACTTATTCACATGCAAATGGAATGTTCATTTCGGTAAATGCGGATTCCATCGTTGATTTCACATTTCATGTGTGCAAGAAAGACAGTTGCAGTTTTCAAGTATTTCGATGCTGCTGCACTAGTTTTATTGCACAACTTGCCATAAGGAATTTTTGATCAGTGTTGAAATCAACCAAGATTAAAAATCACACACAAAAAAAAAAAATAATAATAATAATAATAAATAACAACAATAATAAATAAATAAATAAATAAATAAAATGAAATAAATAAATGAATAAATAAAATAAAATAAATAAATAAAATAAGAATAAAATGGATTAAAAAATAATAATAATAAAAAAAGACAGACAATTGTTAAACTCCCAAAATCAAACTGACTTTTGAAGGCATATACATTTTTTCATTTATAGAAATTTTATTTGTTTCTATTACAGCATATTGCAACATTCAGAGAAAGAAACTACAAATATAAAAATAATAAAAATGATAACAACAATATTAACTGTATGTTTATCAATGTTGTCAGTTGCATGTTTATATTCATTGTTCCATATCGACAGTGGCCAGACATGTTCCATCTGTCTGAAGGACAGACTCTCTTATACCTGTCCAAATGCTTAGTCACCTTCTTAGGTCAGAGTGAACTATTCCCCTTTCTTGATGACTTTTTCATTACATCACACTCAAGGATGCCATCACTTTCTCTGCTAGAGATAGCAGCCAACTACCCCTCAAAATACACACTACCCTATTTAAAAAGGAAAGGAAGGGAAGAACACAGATAATGAAGCCTTATCTACCCCTAAACAAAATAGCATAGAAAGATACTTATCAGAAGCTGACCAGGAGGCAACAACAACAACAATGACACTTAGTTTAGCTATCACTTAGTCTATTTAATTATCACTAACTGAATTTTCTCAGAGGCAAGAACTCATTACAAATGATAATCAACTCCATTGTCACTCAATGTGTTCTTATGAAAATCTCAACTACTTTTGTGACATTTGGTTTTAGTTATCAAACACAAATCACAAATTGCTGACAAATCCTTCCTTTTTCACCTCAGCAACTTTAGGAACATTTTAAAACCTGTAATTTCTTTATGTAACTATGTCCATCTATCCCTAACACGTAGAAGGAACTAAATTCCTCATTACACTTTAATCTCAACAACTTAAAGCCAGCTTATGCTAGTGTAGTTTTCAGGAATTTCCCCCATTAACATCTCTTCTGTTTTGGATCGTTTGTTTCATTAGCCTCATTCTCTTTGTGATGCCAGTCCCAGAAAGGTCAATTTGAAAGAATATCATTAGACATGGCTGTGTGGTTATGAAATCTGTTTCATAACCACCTGATTTTAGGTTTGATCTCACTATTCAGAACCTTGGGCAAGTGTTTTCCTTCTACCATTGCATAGGTTGACCAAAGTCCTATGAATGTAATTTTGTAAATGAAAACTATCTGCAAAATCCATCATATATTTTATTCTTTTTTTTTTTTCATTCTTTTATCAGTTTCATTCCAATGACTGAAACTCTGTTGAAACACCAACTCCAAGAGTTTAGTGGATCATATCAACCTTAGTGCTAATGTTTAACCCGTTGGAATTTAAACTGGCCATATCCAGCCAGAATTCTCTCACCTCTTTCTGTTCAAACTGGCCATAACTGGCTGCTCATATTTATGTTAAGGTATTGTTCTCAAAATAAATAATATCAAAATCTCATTGATTCGATATTATATGAGATAATTATGTGAGATAAAGCCTTTACTGTGAAAATACAATAGTAAATATAGAGTAATGTAAATGCTAAAGGGTTGAACAGTTTCATATGTATTTTATTGATCTCTGTTTGTTAAACTTCGAAATTTAACAAATATAAATCACTAAAATAATTACATTAAATAATTTAATTCTAATTACAAACATGATGGTCATGGTTTGAATGTCTTTCATCAAATCAACTGAATCAAGGTTAACCTGGGGCTAATCAACAACAATATAGCTCCTAATAACTGAAATATATTGTTGCAATGTGTACCAAACCCCTCCAGCCTTTGCTAGCAGGGAATATGGATGTTAAATGATGATGATGATAATGATAACAGAAATCATTCATAGAAATGTTGGACATCCTAGGATCAGTAGTTGCTGAGATAACAGAGCAATCCCATAACTCTTTTGACTTCACATTGCCTGAAACTACCACCAGTTCTATAGTACAAAGTTGTTTATTTTGAATTATTTATATTTAACTAAAAACTTTCCCTTTCCATCATAATTTTATGTAAGAACCTTTGTTTATGTTATGCTCCAAACAACAGCTTAATGATGAGAAAATTAGTTATTTTACTAAATCCCTGCAGAATATGGTAATGAAAGGGTCAATTGATTTACCAAGCAAACAAACAGGATTATAACAGAAGCCTATAATTTGTTGGTGATTGAGTATGTTAGATGAGGGAGAGGTGGAGGTGGTGGGTAGAGGCAGGAGGAAGGAATCTTAAAGAAGTGGTGCAGAATTAATGAATTAAGTAGATTATTATGATTAAAACAACAAATAATCAAGGGATATCTTTTGATGATAATGATGGAATCGATAGCTCAACGAATTTGTGGATTCTGGAGAATATATGTATATATGTATATATATACACACACACACACACACATATATCTCTCCCCCTCTCTCTCCCTCTCTCTCTCTTTCTCTCTCTCTCTCTCTCTATATATATATATATATAACAAAGGAAGTGTGGTAAGGAACCAGATGGAACATAACGTGCCAGAGTACTCAATACTTAGGGTAGTAGAGTGGGTAATAGGAAAATGGTCAAGACCTCGACGGCTATTTCTGGACTCAGAAATAGCTGTCGAAACGGCTTGAGCTCTGCCGGCAGGGTCTTGACCATTTTCCTATATATATATATATATATATATATATATATATATATATATATATATATATATACATGTATCTGTCTGTGTGTATGTGTGTATGTGTGCATGTGTGCATGTGTGTATGTGTGTTTATATGTGTGTATTAGTGCATGTGTGCATGTGTGTATGTGTGTGTGTATGTATGTGTGTGTGCGTGTGTGTGTGCTACCTAAAAGTACTCATTAGTCTTCAAATGACATGTAATAAGTAGAAGAGTGTAAGAGTATATAGCTGAGTTGTCAACAGTTCCCTGGTTCACCTGTAAGTCATCAAGGAACCATGCCCAAGGTAAATAAATACCTTTGCCATCTCCTTTGTAAAATGTCTTGTTGACAATGGCTTATGTTTTCAGGGGAGGTAATTTAAGTGTGAAATCTTACTGACACTTTATTGTTCCAATTATTCACAATGGCTTAATGCCACACAAAGTGTCTGTCTGTCTGTCTGTATGTATGTCTGTCTGTCTGTGTGTATGTGTGTATGTATATATGTGTGTGTGTATATATATATATGTATGTGTTTGTATGTATGTGGATGTATGTTTGTATGCGTGTATGTATACATATATATATATATATATATATATATATATATCTATATATATATCTATGTATGTATGTATCTATGTATTTATATATGTAAGTATGTACCTGTGTATGTATGTATGTATGTATGTATGTGTATATATGTAAGTATTCATGTATGTATATGTGCATATATGTATGTAAGTATGTATATATAAATATATATATATATATATATGTATGTATGTGTATGTATGTATGTGGATGTATGTTTCTATGCATGTATGTATATATGTATGTATGTACCTATGTATATATATATATGTACATATGTATGTATGTATATATGGATATATATGTAAGTATTCATGTATATATATATGCATATATATATGTAAGTATGTATATATATATATATATATATATGTGTGTATAGGTATGTGTGTATGTGTGTAAAGAGGTGGAAATAAAAGAATAAAGCCAGTGATTAAAGGTGGGATTGGTATAAATTTATCAACTTGACACTCACTATTCCTTGGCCTTTTATATTCCATGGATTAGAGAGCAACAATAAGTGACCACCTACACACCACCACACCACAGACATCATCATCCTCGCCACCACCACCACCACCACCATCACCACAAATACTACTGCCACCAATACAGCCCCTACCAGAACCACCACTACCACCAACACCACCACCACAAGCACCACCACAAACACCACCACAAACATCATCATCCTCACCACCACCACCACCACCACAAACATCATCCTCGCCACCACCACCACCACCATCACCACAAATACCACTGCCACCAATACAGCCCTTACCAGAACCACCAACACCACCATCACAAGCACCACCACAAACACCACCACCACCACCACAAATACCACTGCCACCAATACAGCCCCTACCAGAACCACCACTACCACCAACACCACCACCAGAAACACCACCACAAAGGCCACCCCAAATACTGCTGCCACCAATACAGCTCCTTCCAGAACCCCCACCAACATCACCACCACCAGTGACACATACACTACAACTATCCACCTGCCCCCCATCAACAACAACTACAAGAAGAACAGCAACAATCACCATCATCACTCTTGTCCTACCCCACAACTACCACCACTAATACCCCCACCTCCACCGACAGAACTCCCACAACTCCACCACCACCACCACCACCACCACTGCCACCACCACCCATACCATCACAACCACCACCACCATCATCTACAGTACCTCCACCACCACCAACACCTCCACCACCACCAACATCACCCCACTACCACCACCACCAAAATCCCACCACCACCAAAACTGCCGCCAACATCCCCCCCACTACCACGACCAACACCTCCACCACCACCAACATCCCTGCCACTACCACCACCAACACCACCACTACCACCACCACCATCAACATCTCCCACTACCACCACTATATGTTAACTCCTTTTTATCTCTACTTTTGTTATAAAGTCGGTTGTATTGTTTAAAATATTTACCTTGTTAAATGTTTGATGATAAGAACTGGCTTGACCTCGTCTAGCCTCAACTAGCCTTGACTTGTTTTGTTTGGTGTAGCCTAGCTTGAACTGGTCTGGACTAATCTGGACTGGTCAAGTATTGGCTAGTCTAGTCTGGCTTGAACTGGCCTAGACTAACCTGGACTGGTCAAGTCTTGGCTGGTCTAGCCTAGCTTGAACTGGCCTAGACTAACCTGGACTGGTCAAGTATTGGCTAGTCTAGTCTGGCTGGAACTGGCCTAGACTAACCTGGACTGGTCAAACTGGTCAAGTATTGGCTAGTCTAGTCTGACTGGAACTGGCCTAGACTAACCTTGACTGGTCAAGTCTTGGCTGGTCTTGCCTGGCTTGAACTGGCCTAGACTAATGTGGACTGACCAAGTCTCGGCTGGTCTGGTTTGATCTGGCTATGATAAAATGCACAGAGTCCTCTCTATAAAGTGGTAGTATTGGTGACACAGTAAAATGCACATAGTTTGTAGTGTCAATTGTTTGTAATTAAAAAGAGCATCCAGCTATAGTAACCATGCTAAACTGGAACATATGAACATGATCTGCTCATCAGACATGTCTAGTCTCACAACGTGATAACCTACTCAACCCATAAAAGCACAAAAAAGTAACGCCGATGAAGATGATAATGATGAAACTGATAATGATGATGATGATAATGATGATGATGACACTGATGATGACGACAATGATGATGATGATGATGATGATGATGATGATGATGGTGTTGATGACGATGATGATGATGACACTGATGATGACAACAATGACGATGATGATGATAATGATGGCACTGATAACAATGATGATGATGGTGATGACGCTGATAACGAGGACAATGATGATGATGATGACACTGATGTCGACAATGATGATGATCTTGTTTCTTTTCTTCACTTCCAAATTTAAGTTTTCCAAGTTTATTTTTCGGTGGCCACTTGCTCAGGGGCAAGCCTGCATATTTTTCCTTATTCTGTCCTAGATATAATTTAATGTAGTGTATTGTAAAGCCACAGCCTTTCTATTAGAATCCAAGTTCAGCTATATGTTGATCTAAATTGATTGATGGATGGATAGGTGGATAGATGGATAGACAGATAGCTAGATAGGCAGATACATGGATAGATAGTTAGATGGATATATATATATATATATAGAGAGATAGATAGATAGATATCTTTCTTTATTTGCCACAGGGGTGTACAAAATGGGACATTACAAGACGTGATGGCAGGGGTTTTACTTAAAAATCATATAACTTTATCATTAATAAATAACAATAAACTATATATAATAAAATAACAATTGAAATCCCTTATAGGGGGAACATTACTGCAGGGTTGTTTTACACTCAGTGGATAGAACAATGCTCAACACCAGGAACACATTTGTAGGTGTTCCTGTCTTCCCTCTGTTTATCTTCCTCAACCTACAGGTTGGCCCATTCACTCCAGCCATTTTCCTCAACCTACAGAGAAGGCCCATTCACTCCAGCCATTTTCCTCAACCTACAGAGAAGGCCCATTCACTCCAGCCATTTTCCTCAACCTACAGAGAAGGCCCATTCACTCCAGCCATTTTCGCCACATTCACCCCCCCCGCCTTTCAGCGAATTTACTGGGGTGCAGCACCTCTCCCTCCACTCTCAGCTTCCTTCTGAAGTGGTACTTAAAGAAGGGGATAAGTTGTTGTCCAGAGAGAAAGGTGTTTGCCCTCAGTCCTTTTAACCTCGTCCACCATATTACCTCTTTCGCCATAGCCACCAGACAGAAGAAAACCGCCTCTCCTTTATTCTTAAATGAAGGCGGCGGGTTGATCCTCACGATGGACTCGGCTGACAACTGGATGCGTCCCACATGATTCAGGAGCTGTTCAACATAATTCCACAGGTCGGTCACTCCTGGGCACTGAACAATTGCGTGCAGAACGGTTTTGATGTCCTGCTCGCATCTTGGACAGGTCCTTTTGGCAGAATCTCTGCCAGGGCGTCCGTGCCTGTAGATTTTGTCTCGAACTGGTAGAGCTCCTCGGTAGCATTGCCAGGCCAGAGACCTCTGGAAGTTATCAATAGGCCCTGGACGGAAAGTCCTCCCGAACAGACTGGTCAGTTCGTCCTCCTCGATGCCTTAGATAGATAGATAGTGATTTGATAGACAAACAGACAGACAGACATGCAGATAGATAGATAAATAGACAGACAGACAAAAGGATAAATAGGATAGATAGATAGATAAATAGATAGATGCAAGGAGCTAATGTAATATGAATATGAAATATAATAATGTGATCAAAGAGGAAACAAAAGCATAAAAAAATAATAATAACAACAACAATATAAAAAAAAAAAATCCTTTATCTTCCCATTACTCTTCTCCCACAATTCACAGCATCTTAACACCTCCACCTCCATATACACGTACCACCACCATACCATCTATCCCCACCCCTCAACCATCTTCATCCAGATGCTATAGACTGATTAAAAAGAAAATGGAATTTACCAGGTAGAATGATTCAATTGTTTTTTAAGTGTGACTAACTGATATCATAGTTGGTGCAGTGGTTTAGGTAGAAATGTGGAACACTTCTTGTTTGTTAAATATATATATGTGTGTATATATATATGTATGTGTGTGTGTATATATATATATATATATATATATATATATATATATATATATATATATATATATATGTATATATATATATATATATATACATATATATATATATATATATATATATATATATATATATATATATATATATATATATATATATATATATATATATATATATATATACACATATATATATATATATATATATATATATATATACATATACAATATTAAATAAATGGAAACTATATTTATAAAACCATATTTATTTCATTATATATATTTCGGGGATATCATATTAACAATATGCTATGCCTTCCTCAGACAAAATACAATATAAACAGTTTTATAGATAAATAGATTCGACATACCGTAACAACACCGACTTGCATTTGGAGAGGTTGTTACTTGCAAGTCGGTGTTGTTACGGTATGTCGAATCTATTTATCTATAAAACTGTTTATATTGTATTTTGTCTGAGGAAGGCATAGCATATTGTTAATATGATATCCCCGAAATATATATAATGAAATAAATATGGTTTTATAAATATAGTTTCCATTTATTTAATATTGTAAATATACTCCAAATATTTGTCGAGTGCTTTTATATCAGTTATAAATATTTACTCGTTGTAACCCAACAATTTTAAATATAACTTTCCATATATATACATATATATATATATAAACGGAAAAAATGAAACAAAATTTCATTTCTCACAGTATGGCTGTTACTTAAATATAAGTATGTATACGTACATACATATATGTATACAGACATACAGTAGTATGTATATATATACATACATGCACACATATATATATGTACGTATGGATTTACCAAGCATTTATTATAATGCTCGGTGTGTTTGTAAACAAACATCCTGAATTAAGCCGTACAGTGTTTAGCAACCATCGTTGCCCTTTTGTTCAACACTGACAAAGGAATGATGTACTAGTTTCAAGTTTATTAGCTATCGTCAGCACCGTATACCTTCCTGCCAGATGATTTCATTTTTTCCATTTATCGTTTTCGGTGCGTCCGGCCGATTAATTCACTTGATATGCAAATTAGGCTGCTCAGCCGTTAATATGCATCAGGAAAGTATATACTTTCAGATGTTCAATCATCTGGCAGGAAGGTATACGGTGCTGATGATAGCTAATAAGCTTGAAACTAGTACATCGTTCCTTTGTCAGTGTTGAACAAAAGGGCAACGATGGTTGCTAAACACTGTACGGCTTAATTCGGGATGTTTGTTTACAAACACACCGAGCATTATAATAAATGCTTGGTAAATCCATACGTACATATATATATGTGTGCATGTATGTATATATATACATACTACTGCACGTCTGTATACATATATCTATGTACGTATACATACTTATATCTATATATATATATATAACGAAGGAAATGTGGTAAGGAACCAGGAGGACCATAACGCACCAAAGTACTCAATACTTAGGGTAGTAGAGTGGGTAATGGGAACAAGTAAGACCCCTGGGGTCTTACTTGTTTCTATATATATATACATATATATATACATATATATATATACATATGAAGGCGTGTGGCTGAGTGGTTAGAGAATTGGATTCACAATCATAAGGTTGTGAGTTCGATTCCTGGACCAGGCGATGCGTTATGTCCTTGGGCAAGACACTTTATTTCACGTTGCTCCTTCTACCTGGAGTTGCGACCGATAGATAGTATTAGCAATTGGAAAGACCAACGGAAACATTGTTCCCTCGGTCCGATTTGACGAAAGTCGATCGACTCCTCATATATACATATATATATATATATATATATATATATATATATATATATATGTATATATATATATCATCATCATCATCATCACCGTTTTACGTCCGTTCCTCCATGCTAGCATGGGTTAGACGGGTTGTTCTGTTGTGGGAAGTGTCTGGTCGGTTGACCTTGTCTTGCTCATATGGGAACTGATTCTGGCTCTATTTCTACAGCTGGATGCCCTTCCTAACACCAACCTCATTTACAGTGAGTGGTGGGTGCTTCTTTTCCGTGGCACCTACACGTCCACTTTACAGTGTGGGCTGGGTGCTTTTTTGCCGTGTATATATATATATATATATATATACACACACATATATACATACAGGAGACTGTGGTTAGCTGGACATGCTCACCGACATCCAGAGTTGACACTGCACTCAGTGCTGCTGTGGGAGCCCCTGCATGGACACACTGGAAGAGGAAGACCGAAGTTTACATATGTTGATGCCCTAAGGACAGACACTGGTCTGTTGGAGACACAGGACATGGCATTGATAATGAGGGACAGAGACCGTTGGAGAGAACTTGTCCATGGATCTCGGGAATTTTACTCGCCCTAGATATATATATATATACACATACATATATATATAATAATAAATGTGAAGAATAAAATCTGAAGAGGGCTCTATAAGGATTATATATATATATATATGATATATATATATATAAAACCCTAGAGCAAATTCAGAAAATAATTGTAACAGCAGTAGATCACTACAAATAAAAGCTTAGACAAAAATGAAGCACAGAGGGCAAGAGTCATCAAAAAGGTTACAGGTTGTGATGAAAGGACTTTGACAATTAATTAATTAGTTGATTACTCAATTGATTATTGGATTAATCATGAGATTAATAATAAAACTGAAGTTATGCACAACCCATGAATGTGTTTTAATTGAAAGCATGACCCTCCCAAAATTCAGCAATATCTGTTTCAACACAATTTCAAATCAAGAATTTTGCAAAATTGAAGTGTTAAAAAAATCAATTTGTTATAGCATGTGGGATGGGATGGGGTGGGTATGACCTATGACCTCTGTTGATCTCTTCCAGATTGACAAGGCTAATAGATTTCGTTTTTCGTTTGAATTTTGTATATAGGTCATAGGGATGGAATTCCAGAGGGGGGGGGGGGGGGGGGGGGGGCGTCTGCTCTGATGAGGAAAAATTGGAATAATGATTAAGAATAAGATGTGGTAAGCAGGGTGAGATGAGAAAAGGAGTGGCAGCTGCCTTGGGACAAAATTTAGTACTTAGTACATAGGCTGCTAGGTTTGAGAAGCAGAGACTGTTGTAGTAGCAATGAAGGAGCTTCAGGGATTAAAAACATGTTACAAGACTTACAATTATGTAATAAATATAGTTGACATATGATATATCTTGCATAAAGAATTATATTATAATCTTCACACTGGTGTCATAAATATAGTTGACATATGATATATCTTGCATAAAGAATTATATTATAATCTTCACACTGGTGTCATAAATATAGTTGACATATGATATATCTTGCATAAAGAATTATATTATAATCTTCACACTGGTGTCATAAATATAGTTGACATATGATATATCTTGAATAAAGAATTATATTATAATCTTCACACTGATGTCATAAATATAGTTGACATATGATATATCTTGAATAAAGAATTATATTATAATCTTCACACTGATGTCATAAATATAGTTGACATATGATATATCTTGAATAAAGAATTATATTATAATCTTCACACTGATGTCATAAATATAGTTGACATATGATATATCTTGAATAAAGAATTATATTATAATCTTCACACTGATGTCATAAATATAGTTGACATATGATATATCTTGAATAAAGAATTATATTATAATCTTCACACTGATGTCATAAATATAGTTGACATATCTAGAATCAAAGAATAGATATATTAGATTAAATACAGCGTTGTTTGATCAATTGACACTTGGCTTTTCCATGAATGTAGTCATTCAATCAATGAATATATTCTAAATAAACCTTATTTAACATATTTAAACAAAGATTGTTATCTTCACACTTATGTCATAAATATGATAAACATATGATATATCTCATATAAAGATCATCATCATTATTTAACATCAATTTTTCCCCGCTAACAAGAATTATATAATAAACTTCATCCTCATGTTATAAATATAGAAAGATATTTAATATGTATGAAACATTATTGAAATGTTATAAACATCAGACTTGTGAAATAAATATGGTGGACATATGATGCCTATCAAACATTATTGAAATATTAATGGACCAGAGGAATCAATATTGCTGGTAATAGCATTGAACATATCTAATTTTTTGGAGGCCAGGATTGGCATGCCATGTATTCTAGATGAAAATTTCACATCTAAAATGTGAAATTTTCATTTTGATAAATTAATGGAAATATTATTCTCTCACAGTTTGCATTACTTCTAAATTTCTTCCCATTATGAATAGTTATTCAGCAATTTTTTTTTATCCAAGCACCATGAGGAAGCTTTTCAAACTTTAATAATTGTGTATTTTTAAATGGGATTAAGTCTGAAGCAACAAGTTATTGTGAACTGTTTATGAAATAAAATGTCTTGCTCAAGGAGAAAATGTGCCACTGGGAATCAAACTCATAACCTTACAATCATGAACTGAACACTTTAACCATTATGCTACACACTTCCACACTACGTTTACATACACACACACAGCCTCACACTCACACATTCACAATCACACACACACATATGCAATTACAAACTAGACACAATCACATATAGCTTCGCACTATGCTTACATACACATACGCATACACAATCGCATACACCTTCACTGCACTTACATATACACAATGAAACAGACACACAAACACATCTGTATATATATATATACACACACATCTATCCTAATTACAATATCATCAGTAACAGATTTACCCAGCCCTATCCCAGCTCCTATCCCAGCTCCTATCCCAGCCCCTATCCCAGCCCCTGTCCCAGCCCTGCCCCTCTCTAGTCTGCACCCTAAAAGATCAATATGCAATAATTCTGAGATAGTTGTCACCAAACATGGAGAAAGAATTTCATTTCATGTGAGAGTGATAGATAGACTGTTGCATGGATTGAGAAAGAGAGGAAAGAGAAAGAGTAAGAGGCATACATACACAGACACATGCATACACACAGACACACACACAGACACAGACACACACATAGACTCACATATACACACACACATACACACGGACACACACACACACCAACATACACACATACACACCAACATGCACACACACAGATACATAGATACAGACATATATACACACACACACACACATACACAAAAACACATACTCACATATACACACACACACACATATACACACGGACACACAGCCACACACACCAACATACACGCACACACACCAACATGCACACACACACATACAGACACATACATACACAGACACACACACAGACACAAACACACAGACTCACTTATACACACACACATATACACAGACACACACACACACACACTGACACACACACTAACATAAAGCCATACCCACACACACACATACACACACAAACACACACCCACCATACACACATTCACACAGACGCACACAAACATACACAAACAGACATACTCAAACACACAAATACACACACATATCCACATCCCCCCACACACATATGCCCCCCCCCCCACACACATACACACAAACACACATGCACACACACACACACCCACACACACATATACACACAGACACATACACAAACACACACAAAAGTATTCCCAAGAATTTCCTTTTACTATATTATTTATTTATTTAGTGATTTTATTGTTTTGGGGCAGGGCTGGAGATCAGAGAGGGATTGATGTTGGGTGGGGGTTTTGTTTACCCCCACGCTCCAACCACCACACAACAGCCCCTGTACCCTATCTTCTTTATTTCTATGCCATTGTCATTGTTTGTCTTCTTATTGTTATAGCTATTTAGCTCTTATAGTTATATATATATATATATATATATATATATATATATATATATATATATGTATATATATATACACACGTATATATATATATATATATATATATATATATATATATATATATATATTTATATATATATGTATATATATATATATATATATATATGTATATATATATATATATATATATATATATATATGTATATATATATGTATATATATATATATATATATATATATATTGTTTGTTTGAAATCCATCATCTTAACACTGGAGTGTATGAGTATATGTATGCATGAGTTTGGGCATATGTATGTGTATAAATATGTGTTTGTGTATGTTTGTGTGTGTATGTGTTACTTGTGAGTCAGAGGTTTTGTATTATCTTGGAATTTCTTCCCTACCTCTTTCTCTTTCTCTCTTCCCCACCCCCTCCCTCGCAAACTCTCTTCTTTTCTTTCTTTCTTTCTTTCTTTCTTCTCTTTCTCCCACCCCATCTCGATATTTATTTGCTTGTTTATCTATCTTAATGAAGGAATGAAATAAAAAAAATGTTATATACATATGTGGTTATAATACCTAACAGGTTTAAATGACCAGCGTGTATATTGTTTTATATTTTAAGATGACCTTCCCTTACCCTCTTGGGGCAGCGTGTATTTTATCTTTGAGAGGACTGCTGGATTTTCGAATCTACCAGTCTCCTTTTAGCGCTGAAGGAGACCATCACTAATCTATTAATGTCGATGTAATTCTTATATCGATATTATTTGGGCATCCACTGATGAGTTTATAAGTGTCCGCTTGTGTATAAAACTATGGATTATATACAAGTTTCTACATAACCTGGAATTTATTTATCCCAAATTGTAGAAATCTTATAACGAAACGGCCATCTGGAAGGAAAGAGATATTTATTTAATAATGTCTCATATAAAATAATACAACCAGCTATCCACAAAATACTGATTAGTTAGCACCCCAAACACTAAATTGGGAAAATACTTAGGTATATCCCAATGTTTGTTGAGTGAGATGGAGTTGGTCGGAGTATCGCTTAAAGCTTTCTCTGTTAATGTATTAAATATATATATATATATATATATATAAACATATTATATATATGCATATAAATCATATATGTTACATGCATAAATGTGTGTGTATATATATATATGAAAAAAAACGCAAAAAAAACGCAAAAAAAACGAGGTGTCCTACACGAGTGAAAGTTTAAGGAAAAAAGATGAAATCGAAAATGCAACTGGAGTTTTTTTTTTATAAAAAAATATATTTATTTGGTTCCTTTACCGGTTTCGCAGTTCTGCTTTTCAAAAGTAGAATTGAGATGGAGGGTTTTTAGTTTTTCTTACATCTGTAATGGGGTCATGTAGGTAACACGGTAAAAAGTTCCCAGTTCCACACTGTAAATGTGGTTGGTGTTAGGAAGGGCATCCAGCCGTAGAAACCCTGCTAGATAGTCCTATATATGTAGTCTCTCTCTCTCTCTCTCTATATATATATATATATCATCATCATCATCATCATTGTTTAACGTCCATCTTCTACGCTAGCATGGGTTAGACAAGAGTTGCCCCACTTGAAGCAGGGCTGGTCGGGTGACCGTGTCTCACTCATATAAGACTATCTGGCAGGTTTTCTATGGCTGGATCCCCTTCCTAACACAAACCACATTTACAGTGTGGAACTGGGAATTTTTACCGAGTTACCTACATGACCACATTACAGCGTGGACTGTGTGTCTTTTTGTCGTGACACCTACACACATATATAATGTATATATATATGTATATATATATATAATGTATATGTATGTATTTATATATATATATATATATATATAATGTATATGTATATATATATAATGAATATATATATATAAATATATATAATATCATCATCATCACCGTTTTACGTCCGTTCTTCCACGCTAGCATGGGTTAGACGGGTTGTCCTGTTGTGGGCAGTGTCTGGTCAGCTGACCATGCCTTGCTCATACAGGAACTGATTTGGCTTGATTTCTACAGCTGGATGCCATTCCTAACACCAACCTCATTTACAGTGAGTGCTGGGTGCTTTTTCGTGGCGCCTACACGTCCACTTTACAATGTGGGCTGGGTGCTTTTTGCTGTGGCACCTCCACGACCACCTTGCAGTGGGGGGTGTGGGGGCATATTGTCTATATGCTTCAGCTTGTA
>OZ024743.1:200984169-201049169 GCA_964016885.1 Eledone cirrhosa
TTTCGTTTTATATTATACCATACTCTGCTCTGTAAGAGCATAGAGTGCTCAACCGGCATGCCGCCTATGGAAGCATCTTAGCTACCATCAGACACACACACATATATATATATATATATATATATATATATAATCTGGCTGAACAATGGATATGCTAATATGCAAATCAGGCCAATCAGTCACTGTATATTTTAGAAAATATCATATATTTTCACTAGCTCTGACAGTTGGCAGGTGAACAGTAAACTGCACTGATGAAGGGTAATCATCCAGAAACATTAGTGTTTGCAGTTCTGTTTACATGCCAACACAAGAGCAAGAATGAGGGGCCCATTCTACTGACATGGCTTAAAAGAGGCTGTTTGCATAATTGCAAACAAACTGAATATTATTATTAATATTCGAAAAACTCAGATTACATTTACATATATATAAACTTCAGAAACGTAACAAAGAGAGGACAAGACATTGAATGAAAAACAAACTTTTTTTAAGAGGAAACCTTAAAAACATATTTCTTAAATAATAAAATTACAAACAAAGGACACATAACGCCAAGGTCATCAGCCCTTGAAGTGGACTATGCCACTTTTGAGCCCTACCAATGGTAATGTTGACCCACCTGGGGTCACAGCCCCTGACACAACCCAAATGTTGTCCAGTGGAGTAAAAAGCGAGAGACAAAACATTAATTTATAGCAATTAAGCTTCAAGTACACATATAATTTTAGGTGACACCTGGGAAAAAGTGTGCTGCTTCTTATAGCACGAGATAAATGAAAGGAAAAAAAAAAGAAAGGAAGAACAAAAAGCAAGGAGAAAGTAAAATACCTTGTTAAAAATGTGTAAGTCATTGCAATAAATGGGTGTGTGTGTATATATATATATATATATATATATATATATATATATATATATATATATATATATATGTATATATATATATATATGTATATATACAACTTTGCATTTATACTTTTCTTGTCTATTTATCTATATGTATTCAATGTCCAAATATAAAGAGCATAAAGGAAAGTGTTGTACTTACAGTGCAGAGAGTTTGGTCATCAGCTTCAATTTAAGGAGCTTGTCAAATTTTCAAGATTTTTATACCAGAAATCTGGAAATAAATATATAGACAATAAATTGATAGATAGATAGAAAGATAGATAGATATAGAGAAAGAATGAGCAAATGCTGTTGTTACCCATATACACACACACACATATAATGTATATATATATATATATATCATCATCATTTTATGTCCCCTTTTCCCTACTTGCAAGGGTGCGACACATATATATATAATTTCTGTTAGACAATGAAAAGGCAATGATTATAGCATAAGCCATCTTCCAGAATATTATTGTTTAAAAGAAAAACAAGAGAAACATCATTAAATAGAGGGAATTTCCTTAAAATAGTATAAAATATAGAATATAGGAAAGTAATGGGTAAACTTCAAAAAATTTAATATAAAAACAAAAATAAAATGTAAAAAAAAATATCTATATACACATTTATAAATTAGTGAAGGCTTGTGGCTGAGTGGTTAGAGAATTGGATTTGCAATTGTGAGTTTGTGAGTTCGATTTCCAGACCAGGCAATGAGTTATGTCTTTGAGCAAAACACTTTATTTCACGTTGCTCCTTCTGCATGGATTTGTGACCGGTAGATAGTATTAGCAATTGGAAAGACCAATGGAAACATTGTTTCCTCGGTCCTATTTGATAAGCTCCATCCCACTGGTTAAGCGAATGAGGTGTGGGATCTGGTTAATTGTTATTATAAATAAAAAGAAATAGGATTTCGCTTCAAGCATAGCTTTATTCAAATATGTATAGAAATTTCGTATTTCTAAAGAAACATGGTTTTAGAAAGCCTTAGCTATGCAAACACCAGGGCTAACACCCTCTGGTGGTTTCCGGCAGAAGCAAGGGTGACAAATAAATATATAGACAATAAATTGATAGATAGATATAGAGAAAGGATGAGCAAATGCTGTTGTTATCCATATACAGTATATACACACATATAATTGTTTCTACTTTTGGCACCAGGCCAGCAATTATCCCAGTGCATTACTGGTACTTTATTTTATCAACCCCATAAGGATGAAAGGCAAAGTTAACTTCGGTGGGATTTGAACTCAGATCATAAAGGGAGGTAACTCTATGCTTCAAAGCATGGCGCCCGACCTTCTACCGATACTGCTAATCAACCGCCCTATATACACACATATAATGTATATATATATATATATGTCATCATCATTTTACGTCCACTTTTCCCTACTTGCAAATTCTTTTACTGGTTTTAGTTATTGGAGTTTCCAATGTATGAACCACTACATTTGTTATGTTATATTTTACACTACACCTGATCACAGGAATATGTCTGCATTGTTAATGGGGCAGTTAGTAAGTTTACTTATATTATTGCTGTGGGTGCATCGGTCTTTGGACAAGAACTTCCATGTTGTAGGCATGTGGTCACAGTTAGTCGATCCATTTCAGTTTGATATATATTATCAATCTCTGTTTATAAAATATTCTAATACTCTAATTTACCCTGGTACAGACACACACACACACACATATATGCGGCCTTAACTCCTGGTAGATTTGTAAATGTGCCTTAGCACTACTTCTTCACAGTCAGCCTATGAATTATTTAGCCAACCCTTGTATATGTATTATATATATATATATATATATACACATATATATATATAGAGAGAGAGATAGAAAAACACCTTTTCTTTTATAATATAGAGTAAGAAAAGGCTTAAAGACACCAGAATTAGCACTATTTTTTAATGGATTAATCAGCGGAGAAAGGACATTTTCTATAATCCTTCTTGTGACTTCTGTGACAGTTGAAAAAAAAACTATCCTCAGGCCAGAAACCTAACTCAAATAACTCTGATAAATTTACCTGAGGGCCAGGTGAAAAAAAATGAAAAGTGAAATTTATAGCCCATCTCTATACAGAGTTAGCTGGCCTCCTATGAGTTTGTGTTTCATAGGAGGTTTCTTATGTGTTTTAATGATAGGGCCAAAATCTTATAATGTCAAATGAAGCATTTTACTCATGAACACAACATTCCAGCTGATCTAGGAATCAAACCTATGACTTTATGCTCATGAATCTAATATCCTAGCCACTAGGACATATGCCTTCACCAAGAGCCAGGTGCAGTTGAATTAAGTCAGATGACTTATTAATTCTAACACCCGAAAGTCTAAGAGTATATTAATCATATCATATAAGCCTAAATATTAATTACTGATGCTATCAGAATTTGAACCTTGAACTATTAATCTTTATAGTGTCTAGTATTTAGGTCTTACTTATAGAAGTAATATCAGAGATTTAAAAAAGCAAAATAGAACAATACAGAATCTAAAATTGATTAAAAAAAAGTTGTTAAATTTCATAGTAATGTGTCATGTTTTAAATGTTTATAGCTATCAACTTCATAAAATCTACAAGAAACATGTCAGTTTTAGTTTGAAGGGGTCAGTTTATATGATAAAGATTTTAAGTTTGGAGAGTGGGTCAGTTCATCTATTATTGTTAATTTTTTGTCTATAATTTGAAATCAGTCATATATTATTTATGATATGACTGACTCACTACTACTTGTAGATAAGAACAATTTCAATTATGAAGTCATTTATAGAAATTTCAACAAAAGTGTCTTGAAGCAGCTAATTCTGATCCTCAGTCAAGCAGACTGAGGTAAGTAAATCAATACATTCTGCTCAGGAATAAAATACATCAGGGATGGATAGGGCTCATAATAATTTTTCAGAACCGTTGAGACTAATGAAAAAGAGAGAGCGAGTTTTTTGTGTAAAGGCTGGCAGCAAAGAAGGCTCTGAAATGACACACGTAGTGCTAGGTGGTACTGTTAACCCATTGGCATTTAAACCGGCTGCATCCAGCCTGAATTCTCTCTCCTCTTTCTGTTCAAACTAACTGTAACCGGCCACTCATACTGATGTTAAGGTATTGTTCTCAAAATAAATAATATCAAAATCTCATAGTTTTGATATTATGTGAGATAATTAAGTGAGGTAAACCCTTTACCGTGAAAATATATTAGTAAATATAGAGTTATGTAAATGTTAAAGTATTAAACAAGTGTTGAACAAGTCTGTAGAGTTAGCTTTGAATAGAAGGTGGGATTTGAACTCAGAACACAAAGAACCAGAATAAATACCTCAATGGTCAAACAATCCCAGCAATCCACCACACTGGATTCTTACTTTATTTTATCAACCCCAAGAGGATGAAGTCAAATTTAACCTTGGTAGGATTTGAACTAAGACAGAGGTTCTCAAATTGGGTGCCAACCTTTGAGAGGGTCTAGTAGGGTGCTGGGGCCTAATGGAGCAGCAGAGGTGGTGGTAGAGATGATATATTAACCCTTTAGCATTTACATTACTCTATATATAGTATTATATTTTCACAGTAAAAACGTTGCCTCACTTAATTATCTCACATAATATCGAATCTATGAGATTCTGATATTATTTATTTTGAGAACAATACCTTATCCTCAGTATGAGTGGCCTGTTATGGCCAGTTTGAACAGAAAGAGGTGAGAGAATTCTGGCTGGATACAGCCGGTTTAAATGCTAAAGGGTTAATATATTGAATATCAAATGATACATAAACATAGTAAAATAAAAAATATATATTTATTTATGCATAGTATATATTATATTATTTATTATATACAAATTAACGATTTTATTTATTATATATTATTTATGATTTGCATGTAGGCAGGTCTCTCTGAAAATAGGGTTGGGGGGGGGGAGCGCTGGGGGTATTACATGGGCATGAGGGGGACAGTGGTCCAAAACGTTTGAGAAGCTCTGAACTAAGAACACAGATATCCAAAACAAATACTGCAAGGTATTTCTGTCCTATGCTCTAACGACTCAGCCAATTTGCTAACTGTACTACTTGCAATATAGCTTGAACTCATGATTATAGTTTTAGCAGTTTAACACCTTAACCACACAGCTTGTACTTCCTTTACAGCCACTTGTAACATTGTTATCTTTGTATTGTTTCTATGGCAACTAGCAGAAATCTTAATTTTCACAATAGATAAGATATATGTACTATGTATATTTACATCATATCTGTTGTACTTCTTCATCCTGAATGTAAATATTGAGTGTTGGGTCTTTGTGTTTTCTTAACATAAAATGTGTATGTGTGGTGTGTGGGGAGGAGGTTGAGGGTGAGACAAAGAGGAACAGAGGGAGGGAGAAAGGCTGAGGGAGAGTGTGATGAAAGACAATGATGGTTTGTAGAAAGATGGTGGTGGCATTGTATGATGGTGGTGATGGTGATGGTGCCAATGATGATGATAGTGATTGTGATGGTGATGATAGTAAGAGTAATGATGATGATGATGTTGATGATGGAAAACACTTTTGCTGGGGTGAAGACAAGAAAAAATTATGTACGGAAGAGAAAAACGGACAGTAAAAGAAATGTAAAAGAAATACTGATATATATATATATCCACAGTCAATTTACTTTTGTCAAATCGGACCGAGAAAACAATGTTTTTGTTGATCTTTCCAATTGCTAATACTCTCTATCGGTCGCAGCTCCAGGTAGAAGGAGTAACGTGAAATAAAGTGTCTTGCTCAAGGACATAATGCATCGCCCGGTCCGAAAATCGAACTCACAACCTCACAATTGCGAATCCAATTCTCTAACCACTCAATCACATACCTTCACAATATATATATATTGCTCATACAGATATATATATATATCTGTATGATAATTATTTCTGATTTAGGTACAAGGTCAACAATTTTGGGGAAGGGAAAATCGATTAATATGACCCAAATGCATTATTAGTACGGTGGATTGGCAGTATCGGAGGAGGGTCAGATGCCATGCTTTGCAGCATAGAGTTATGGCTCTTTATGGTCTGAGTTCAAATCCCGTCGAGGTTAACTTTGCCTTTCATCCTTACGGGGTCAATAAAATAAAGCACCAGTAATGCACTGGGATAATTGCTGGCCTAGTGTTAAAAGTAGAAACAATTATTAGTACTTTATTTTATGGACCCCAATAAGGATGAACAGCAAAACTAACATTGGAGAGATTTGAACTCAGAATGAAAAAGGACATGTTTATATGCTTCAAAGCATGTTGACCAATGCTCTACTGATATTACCAATCCACAGCAATTTTGAAGGGTGGAGGAAATTGCTAGCTATGATCACGAATCTTGGGTAATGTCCAAAAGAATACAATTGTGAATTCTAGCAGCTGAAATGGGCTTCCTCCAAAGGGTCCTTGGAGTAATGTTACTCAATAAAATGCGTAGCTCAGAGATCAGAGAGTCACTCCAGGTAGAGTTGCTACTTCTCCAAATTAAGAGATCACTGCTCTGATATTATGGGCATGTGGTTAGACTGTCTTGGGAAAGAATTGCAGGACAGATTTTAAGGGCAAAACCAACCGGCAGAAGATCCAGGGGCAGACCCCAAGCAAATTGGTTGGATAACATCCATGAGCTTGGTTGGTCTTGCCTGGGAATCCAACCGGATCAGTTAGAGATGGTTGCTTTTGACAGGACCCATTAGAAGGTGTGTTTGAGGATTCTGACCCCACGACCCTCTCACGAATAAGTGGGTGAAGAAGAATAAAAGAGAAGAATGGTGAAATTGTTTAATTTCTGGATGGATACTTTATTTTATTGATACCCCGCACCCCAGATGGATAAAAGACAATGTTGTCCTTGGTAAGATTTGAACACAGAATATAAAGAACCAGAAGAAATACCACAAAGAACTTTGTCCGATGTATTAACAGTTCTGAACTTCATTTATTTAGCCACAAAGGGAAATTGCATATAATGTCATTAATAAATAAAGTTACATGGAATGTTAAAAAAATAGAATAAAAAAAATAACATGTGAAAATGAATAATACAAAATTATACAAAAATAGGGAGCTAGTGGGCAGGAACACTGTACAAAGAAGACCTAAATTATTACTGTAGAAATCAAGCCCAAATCTGTTCTGTATGAGAAAGACATGGTCACCTGACCTGGCATTGCCCACAACAGGACAACTCGTCTAACCCATGTTAGCATGGAAGAATGGACATAAAACAATGATGATGTTGATGATGATGATGATGATGATGACTCAAATATAAGCTGACCGCTATTCTATATCTGAGAAATGGGCAAAAATCCAAACCCCTTTATAAGCCGAGGCAACTAATCAACACATTATATTTAGATGGTGTGGTTTTGAAATTCTCACGAGTATAACAAATATTTATGAAGTTTTAATATTTTGATGTTCAAAATGTTTTAAGTGTTGTTTAGAGTAAAGCTTTTGTTTCACAACTACATTACGTTAAGTTTGAACAAATTTATTAAAATTTTGTTTACTTCCAGACACCCACATGTTAGGAGTACTTTGAAAGCAAACGATCGAATAAGAGAACTTTGTATAGGGATTCATAAAGTAGTAGAGAGAGAGAGAGAGAGAGAGAGAGAGGGGGGGGGGGGGAGATAGAGAGTGAGAGCAATACAATCAAATCAAAAGTAAGACTGAAAGAAAAAATGTCAGAGAAAAACATGCATGTGTGTGTGTGTGTGTGTGTGTGTGTGTGTGTGTACATGTGTGTATATGTGAGTTGGCATGAGAATATAGAATATTTATGTATTAAAAAGTTCAAATTATAAAAATTTGTTGGTAATATTTTCAAGGGATTGCATTAATATCAGCAACAATGATGTAACAAATGTAGAAAAACAGCATTTCATTGCAAAATAATCATTATATCGATCCCAATACATTACTGGTACTTTATTTTATCGGTCCTGGGAGAATGAAAGGCAAAATTGGTCCCATCAGATTTTTAACTCAATAATACTAATACTAATTTGAAAATGATGTTAATGAGAGCAAACTTCAGGTTTTACCACATTACTTTCACATCAAGGCTACGTTGGAATAAATTACTGTGGGAAACTCCTGTCTCGCCACCTCCACACATGTTATTGTGCACCTCATATCACCCATACACTAATTTGTTTACAGTTTGTAGTTGATCATTGCTGTTGTTGTATCAAAGTGAGGCATAAAAATGTTTGAGATATTGAGTTGAAACATGGGGTACAAAAAGTTAGAAACCAGTGCTTTACTGTGAAAATACAATAGTGTATATAGAGTAATATAAATGCTAAAGGGTTAAGGTTAACTAGGCCCACCTGGAGTGCAGATCTGTTAGGGACACATTACTGAACTTTGAAGAATCAAATATAATAATTTCCTAAGCTTAATAAATAAATCACTATATATCCTTGCCACATAAGCAGCACTGAAGAAATACATAAAGCAGTGGCGAGAGAGTCATATAATGTTATGAACTGTGACATGATTTGGTGTAAATGAGTGTCGAGTGTGTAGTGGGAAAAATAGGCTTGATGATTTTCTTAGTCTGCTCAGAGCTAGAAGCATGAAAAACTATAGTCATCAGCTTACCAAACTGAAAGTTGAAATTATTTAATTTAGGGGAATTGGTTAGATAGCTGAAAGAATGGGGGCTCAGATAACCAGGAAAAGGATGAGCACATTGTAGAGATTGCCTATGGTGCTAAGTACCAAAGTGCACATTGTAGAGCTAACGTAGGGTGCTAATTACCTAGGTGCACATTGTAGAGCTAACCTAGGGTGCTAAATACCCACACAAACACTGTAGAGCTAGTCAAGGGTGCTAAATATGCACATGTACACATTATAAAGCTAGGTTGCTAAGTACCTAGGGTGCTAAGTACCTAGGTGCACATTATAAAGCTAGACAAGAGTACAAAAATACCGAGACACACATTGTAGAGCTATCTCGGTGTGCTAAAGGTAGCTACATGCCCAAGTACATATTACAGAGCTATCCTAGATAGCTAAATACCCAGGCACACATTGTTGAGCTAGCCTAAGGCGTTAAATACCCAGATACACATTGTACAGCTACCCTAGGTAGGTAAATACCCAGGCACACATTGTAGAGCTAGACAAGTGTGGTAAATACCCAGGTAGATATTGTACAGCTAGCCTAGGGTGCTAAATACCCTGGTACACATTGTAGAGCTAGCCAAGTGTTGTAAATACCCAGGTACATATTTTACAGCTAGCCTAGGGTGCTAAATACTCAGGTACATATTGTAGAGCTGGCCAAGTGTGGTAAATACCCAGGTGCTGATTCTGCTTACATGGATTACTATGAATAAATAGGAACTCAATTAAATAAAAGTATGTTATTGTTTGTTAATTTTTTTATATATAATTCAGAAAACATGTGGTGGTAGTGTTTGTTCTTACAAAGAATTACAATAAAATCAACTAAAGCAAAACAATCTATAAAATGTCAAATATCATATAGTTGCAGGTATGGTTGGCTCTGTGGTTAAGGTGCTTATTTTGCAAACCATGTGGCTTTGGGTTCAGTACCACTGTATATTCATAGTTGTGCTTTTCATAGTTCGGTACAACGATGAACATACTCATGTATCGACATCATCATCATCACTGTTTAACATCGATTTTCCATGCTAGCATGGGTTAGATGAGCTGTCCCATTTTGCAACAATATATATATATATATATATATCACCAAGACCTGGGCTGAGGTAGTGATAGCTAATCTCAAATCATTGAAGCTTTCAGAGGAGATGACTGCAACAAGTGGAAGGATACTATGTTGAAAAGGACCTGTCCAGCACATGGAAAAAATGAGGATGTTGATTTGTGTGTCTGTGTATGTACAGGTGTGTGTGTCTGTGTGTCTGTGTGTCTGTGTGTCCGTGTCTATGTGTGTTCATGTGACCATGTCTGTGTTTACATTTACTGTTTATGCCTCGTAAGCAAGTAGAAGACAGAGATCAATAAAATAAGTACTTGAAAAACGATACAACTTTAAAATAAAATTAAGTAATGGGACTGGTATGATCAACTAAAACCCTTGAGGGTGGTACCCCAGCATGGCCATAGTACAACAAATTAGTAAAAGTATATAAAATAGTACAACAAATTAATAAAAGTATATAAAATATTAGAATATTAAAAAAACATCTAGAACAACAAATAAATACAATTAAAAATAACAACAACAATGACAACAATAACTTGGTGATCCAGAATGGTCACAGTCTAATTAATTAAATGAATTAAAAAAATAATAATATAGGTTTGAAAAAGGTAAGTATGTTGTGTTATTGAGCAAGACATTTTATTTCACATTGCTCCAGTCCACTCAGCTGGCAAAAGTGAGTTGTACCTGTAGTTCGAATGGCCAGCCTTATCACATTCTATGTCACGCTGTATCTCCTTGAGAACTACATTAAGTGTAAGCATATCTGTGGAATGCTCAGCCACTTGAATCTTAATTTCACGAGCAGGCTGTTCCGTTGATCGGACCAACTGGAACACTCGTTGTAACTGATGGGGTGCCTCAATGTAGAGGAGAGAAAGGAGGTGGAAAACTATTTAAACTGGTTGTATCCGGCCAGAATTCTCTCACCTCTCTCTTTTCAAACTGGCTGTAACTGGCCACTCATACTGATGTTAAGGTAATGTTCTCAAAATAAATAACATTAAAATCTCATAGATTTGATATTAGGTGAGATATTATGTGAGGTAAACCCTTTACCATGAACATATATTAGTAATATAGAGTAATGTAAATACTAAAGGGTTAAGACACACAACAAAAATTAAAATAACAAAACTAATCTAATGACTGAAACAAACCAAATAATAAAAAGATATAATTAAAAAATAAAATGGAAAAAAAACAACTAATTACAAACATGGAAGTGCCCCAGTGTGAACAGATAAGCAATAAACAACCAACAAACATACAAAATAATAGACAAACAAATAAACTTATTAATTGATTTTTTTCACCATTCAATTATTTTCAGATAGTTTTTGGTAACGATGCTTAACGAATGTAAATTTCCTTTCTCAGTAAGTACTCCGTTTTGTTGTCATTGGTGGTGTTGTTATTGTTATTGTTGTTGTTTTTTAGTGGCTGAGGAGAGGGGATCAAGAGGAGAAGGAAGAGGAGCAGACTTAGTAAGTATTATATATGTGTGTGTGTGTGTGTGTGTGTGTGTGTGTGTGTGTCTGTATTATGTATGTCTGTATATATATATATGTATATATATGTGTATAAATATATATATATATATATATATTATATATATAACTATATGTATATATATATATATATATATATATATATATATATATGTATGTATATATATATATATATATATATATATGTATATGGGTATGTATGTATGTATGTATGTATGTATGTATGTATGTATGTATGTAAGTATATAAGTATGTATCAGTGTATGTAGTATGTATGTATATATGTATGTATATATGTATGTATATATGTATATACGTATGTATGTATGTAGATATGTATATATGTATGTATATACCTATATAAGTATATAAGTATGTATGTATATATGTATATATGTATGTATGGAGATATGTATGTAGATGTATATGTATATAAGTATATAAGTATGTATGTATATATGTATATATGTATATAAGTATATAAGTATGTATAAATTAATAAAAACAATGAATAAAAACAAAGAAACAGTTCCTTATATTAAAAAATTCATTATTTTACGATCGTTTCTAGGATATATATGTGTGTGTGTTGGTATATATGTTATATATGTATGTATAAAGTAAGGAGAAAAGAGAAGCTGGTAAGGAAGAGAGAGATAGAGTGGTAGTAGAGAGAGAGATAAAACAACTCAGTTTAAGATGTAATTTCACTGTCGTCTGTCATTCCATCCATGTGGCTTTCAAACGAAGAATACTATGACAGGAAGAATCTTGCTGCACACAGCTTAGCAGACTGATAATGATTGCCTTGCTGTTGTTGTAACTGTTGTTGTTACTGGTCTTATTGTTATTGGTACTGGTGGCATTGTTGCTGTTGTTGTTACTGTTGTTGGTGTTGTTCTCTTCTGTGGTGGTGGTGGTGGTGGTGGTGGTGGTGGTGGTGGTGGTGGTGGTGGTAGTGGTGTTGGTGTTGTTACTGTTGTTGTGGTGGTAGTGGTGGTGTTGGTGTTGGTGTTGTTGGTGTTGTTACTGTTGTTGTGGTGGTAGTGGTGGTGTTGGTGTTGGTGTTGTTGGTGTTGTGGTGGTGGTAGAGGTGGTAGTGGTGTTGTTGTTACTGGTGTTGTCTTCTGTGGTGGTAGTGGTGGTAGTGGTGGTGTTGTTGTTGTTACTGGTGTTGTCTTCTGTGGTGGTAGTGGTAGTGGTGGTGGTGGTGGTGTTGGTGTTGGTGTTGTTGTTGTTGTTGTTGTTGTTACTGGTGTTGTCTTCTGTGGTGGTAGTAGTGGTGGTGGTAGTGGTGGTTATTGGTGTTGTTGTTGTTGTTGTTAATGGCGTTGTCTTCTGTGGTGGTAGTGGTGGTGGTGGTGGTGTTGGTGTTGGTGTTGTTGTTGTTGTTGTTACTGGTGTTGTCTTCTGTGGTGGTAGTAGTGGTGGTGGTAGTGGTGGTTATTGGTGTTGTTGTTATTGTTGTTAATGGCGTTGTCTTCTGTGGTGGTAGTGGTGGTGGTGGTGGTGTTGGTGTTGGTGTTGTTGTTGTTGTTGTTACTGGTGTTGTCTTCTGTGGTGGTAGTAGTGGTGGTGGTAGTGGTGGTTATTGGTGTTGTTGTTATTGTTGTTAATGGCGTTGTCTTCTGTGGTGGTAGTGGTGGTGGTGGTGGTGTTGGTGTTGGTGTTGTTGTTGTTGTTGTTACTGGTGTTGTCTTCTGTGGTGGTAGTAGTGGTGGTGGTAGTGGTGGTTATTGGTGTTGTTGTTATTGTTGTTAATGGCGTTGTCTTCTGTGGTGGTAGTGGTGGTGGTGGTGGTGTTGGTGTTGTTGTTGTTGTTGTTGTTGTTACTGGTGTTGTCTTCTGTGGTGGTAGTGGTGGGGGTGGTAGTGGTGGTTATTGGTGTTGTTGTTGTTGTTGTTAATGGTGTTGTCTTCTGTGGTGGTAGTGGTGGTGGTGGTGGTGTTGGTGTTGGTGTTGTTGGTGTTGTGGTGGTGGTGGTAGAGGTGGTAGTGGTGTTATTGTTACTGGTGTTGTCTTCTGTGGTGGTAGTGGTGGTGGTGGTAGTGGTAGTAGTGGTGGTATTGGTGTTGGTGTTGTTACTGGTGTTGTCTTCTGTGGTGGTAGTGGTGGTGGTGGTAGTGGTAGTTATTGGTGTTGGTGTTGTTGTTGTTACTGGTGTTGTCTTCTGTGGAGGTAGTGGTGGTGGTGGTGGTGTTGGTGTTGGTGTTACTGTTGCTGGTGCTGTTGTTGCTACTGTTGTTGGTGTTGTTCTCTTCTGTGGTGGTGGTGGCTGTGGTGGTGGTGGTAGTGGTGGTAGTGGTGGTGTTGGTGTTGGGGTTGTTACTGTTGTTATCTTCTAAGGTGGTAGTGGTGGTGGTGGTGGTGTTGATGTTGTTACTGTTGTTACTGTTGTTACTGTTGCTGTTATTATTGTTGTCTTCTGTGGTAGTAGTAGTGGTGGTTGTAGTGGTGGTGGTGGTGGTGGTATTGGTAGTGATATTGTTGTTACTGTTGTTGTTATTATTGTTACTGTCTGGGATGGTAATGGTGATGTTATTACTGTTGTTACTGTTGTTATTGTTGTTGTTACTGTTGTTTTATCTGGTGATGGCCATGGTTGTGTTGTTATTGTTGTTGTTACTGTTGTTTTATCTGGTGATGGCCATGGTGGTGTTGTTATTGTTGTTGTTACTGTTGTTTTATCTGGTGATGGCCATGGTTGTGTTGTTATTGTTGTTGTTATTGTTGTTTTATCTGGTGATGGCCATGGTTGTGTTGTTATTGTTGTTGTTACTGTTGTTTTATCTGGTGATGGCCATGGTTGTGTTGTTATTGTTGTTGTTACTGTCGTTTTATCTGGTGATGGCCATGGTGGTGTTGTTATTGTTGTTGTTACTGTTGTTTTATCTGGTGATGGCCATGGTTGTGTTGTTATTGTTGTTGTTATTGTTGTTTTATCTGGTGATGGCCATGGTTGTGTTGTTATTGTTGTTGTTACTGTTGTTTTATCTGGTGATGGCCATGGTTGTGTTGTTATTGTTGTTGTTCCTGTTGTTTTATCCAGTGATGACCATGGTGGTGTTGTTATTGTTGTTGTTACTGTTGTTTTATCTGGTGATGGCCATGGTTGTGTTGTTATTGTTGTTGTTATCATCATCATCATCATCATCGTTTAACGTCCATATTCCACGCTAGCATGGGTTTGGACGGGAGTTTTCCCACTTGAGGCAAGAGTGGTTGTCTTGCTCGCATAGGACTGTCTGGCGGGTTTTCTACAGCTGGATGCCCTTCCTAACACCAACCACATTTACAGTGTGGGGCTGGGAGGTTTTTACCGTGTTGCCTACACGGCCACATTACAGCGTGGACTGTGTCTTTTTGTTGTTGTGACACCTACACGACCTCATTTGTTTCAGGCTGGATGTTGTGACACCAACATAACTTTACGTTGAGAGGGGTGGTGTGGATGGGGTGGGGGTAGTGAGACGGGGGTGTATTTTGTTAGAGATGCCTACTGTCTGTAGTAGGTTTCACTTTGTACTTAGGTAAAGCGGGTCTTCTCTATTACTTCTCTATAACATGGTTGTGTTGTTATTATTGTTTGTTACTGTTGTTTTATCTGGTGATGGCCATGGTTGTGTTGTTATTGTTATTGTTACTGTTGTTATTGTTGTTGTTACTGTTGTTATTGTTGTTGTTACTGTTGTTTTATCTGGTGATGGCCATGGTGGTGTTGTTATTGTTGTTGTTACTGTTGTTTTATCTGGTGATGGCCATGGTTGTGTTGTTATTGTTGTTGTTACTGTTGTTTTATCTGGTGATGGCCATGGTTGTGTTGTTATTGTTGTTGTTACTGTCGTTTTATCTGGTGATGGCCATGGTGGTGTTGTTATTGTTGTTGTTACTGTTGTTTTATCTGGTGATGGCCATGGTTGTGTTGCTGTTGTTGTTGTTACTGTTGTTAATAGTTGTTATTACTGTTGTTTTATTTTGTAATGGCCATGGTGGTGTTGGCGGTGTTGCTATTGTTGCTGTTACTGTTGTTGTTGTTAGTGTTGTATCTAGTTGTTGTTGGTAGGGTCGCTGTTACTGTTGTTGTTGTTAGTGTTGTATCTAGTTGTTGTTGGTAGTGTCGCTGTTATTGTTGTTGTTGTTGTTAGTGTTGTATCTAGTTGTTGTTGGTAGTGTCGCTGTTATTGTTGTTGTTGTTAGTGTTGTATCTAGTTGTTGTTGGTAGTGTCGCTGTTATTGTTGTTGTTGTTGTTAGTGTTGTATCTAGTTGTTGTTGGTAGTGTCGCTGTTATTGTTGTTGCAATGTTGTTATTGTTTATTGCTGTTCATGTTGTTGTTATTGTTATTGTTGTTGTTGTTATTGTTGTCATTTCTTTGTCCTCCTCCTTCCTTCTTCTTTTGTTCATTATGTTTTTTATATATTATTTAGGGGCGGTGGATTGGCAGTATCGGTGGAGGGTCAGACGCCATGCTTTCTAGCATAGAGTTACGGCCCTTGCCATTCTGAGTTCAAATCCCGCCGAGGATAATTTTGCCTTTCATCCTTACGGGGTCGATAAAATGAAGTACCAGTAATACACTGGGTATTTGCTGGCCTTGTGTCAAAAGTAGAAACAATTATGTTTTTTTTATATATTATCATTATTCTAATTAGTTATAATCATAGTTGCTGTTGTTGTTGTTGTTGTTGTTTTTGATAATAATAATTATTATCCTTAATATGATAATAATAATTATTATTAATGTTATTGTTGTTGTTATTCTTCCTACATTTGCTGTGAATGTGTATATGCATGCACATGTGTTTGTGTATATGTGTGTGTGTGTGTATGCTAGTGTGTATGTATGTGCTAATGTATATGTGGTGCATGTGTGTGTGTGTGTGTGTGCTAGTGTGTATGCATGTGCTAATGTGTATGTGGTGTATTTGTGAGCTCGTGTGTATATGTATGTGTATGTATATGTATGCTAGTGTGTATGTGTGTACTAGTGTGTATATGTATGCTAGTGTGTATGTGTGTACTAATGTGTATGTGTATGTGTGTACTAGTGTGTATGTGTGTGCTAGTATGTATGTGTGTACTAGTGTGTATGTGTATATGTATGCTAGTGTGTATGTATGTACTAGTGTGTATGTGTATGTGTATGCTAGTGTGTATGTATGCTAGTGTGTATGTGTGTACTAGTGTGTGCTAGTGTGTATGTGTGTACTTGTGTGTATGTGTGTACTAGTGTGTATGTGTGTACTAGTGTGTGCTAGTGTGTATGTGTGTACTAGTGTATATGTGTATGTGTGTACTAGTGTGTATGTATGTACTAGTGTATATGTGTATGTGTGTACTAGTGTGTATGTGTGTACTAGTGTGTGTATATGTGTATGTGTGTATATGTGTATGTGTGTACTAGTGTGTATGTATGTACTAGTGTATATGTGTATGTGTGTACTAGTGTGTATGTGTGTACTAGTGTTTACTAGTGTGCATGTGTGTACTAGTGTGTACTAGTGTGTATGTGTGTACTAGTGTGTATGTGTGTACTAGTGTGTATGTGTGTACTAGTGTGTATGTGTGTACTAGTGTGTGTATATGTGTATGTGTGTACTAGTGTGTATGTATGTGTGTTACTATTATTATTTCCTTCTTCTCTCCAGTGTCCATCCAGCCCTTTTCTTTTCTTCCCCCTAATCCTCCTCTTCCACTTTCTACTTCCTTTTACCATTCCTCAACCTTAACCCTTTCTCCATTCTCTCTCTCTCTCTGTCTACCACTTGCTCTCCTTTCCTGTCTCACCTTCTCTCCCCTCTCTCTCTCTGTCTACCACTTACTCTCCTTTCCTGTCTCACTTTCTCTCCCCCCCTCTCTCTCTCTCTCTGTCTACCACTTACTCTCCTTTCCTGTCTTACCTTCTCTCCCCTCTCTCTCTGTCTACCACTTGCTCTCCTTTCCTGTCTCACCTTCTCTCCCCTCTCTCTCTGTCTACCACTTGCTCTTCTTTCCTGTCTCACCTTCTCTCCCCTCTCTCACTGTCTACCACTTGCTCTCCTTTCCTGTCTCACTTTCTCTCCCCTCTCTCTCTCAATTCGCTCTCCCTGTTTCTCTCACTTTCACTCCCTCTGTCTCTTTCTCTCTCACAACACCTCTCTATTTATATATCTCTTTCTCACTTAACTTTTTTTCTCTCTTACCTCTTTCCTGTTTCACCCCTCTATCTCTCTTTCTCTATCTATCCCTCTATCCCTACATCAATCTGTCTCTCTCTCTCTCTCTCTCTCTCTCTCTCTCTCTCTCTCTTACCTTCTCTCTCTCTCTCATATATATCTATCTCATATATATCTATCTCCCTCTCTCAGTCTGTCTGTTTTTTCCTCTCCTATCAGTCTGTCTGTCTGTCTCTCTGTCTCACACACACACACACACACACACACACACACACACACACACACACACACACACACACACACACACACACACACACACACACACACACACTCTCTCTCTCTCTCTCTCTCTATTTCTCCCTGTCTCTCTCTCTACATCATTAAAGATCACTCTCCACTCCAGCTCCCTCCACTGAAGAAACAATACCAGCAACAGATGCCGAGGTCAATGCAGGGAACAAAGTGGCAATGGTGTTAGGTAGACATGTGAAGGTGAGTGGCCTAGTGGGTAGAGCATTGGACTCACAATGATAAAGTCATAGGTTCAATTCTTAGACTTGTCAGCAAGGTGTATTCTTTGGCAGAATACACCATTTCACATAGCTTTTAAAGATATGACTGGGCCCTTACACTATCACTAAAACACCTGAGCAACATCATTAGATGGAACCTTGTACGAGGCCAGCTAAACCTACATATGTGTGAACAGGTCAACAATTCAATTCTTCAACCTGTCATCATGGTGTTTTCTTGGTCAAAATATGCCATTTCCCATAATTATTAATGATATGACTGGGCTCCTATCATTAAAACACCTGAGAAACATCCTAAGGTGTAACCTTATAAGAGGCCAGCTAAACCTGCATAGGTGTGAACTATAGGTATGTAGGGTTCGGTAAAAATATGCTGTGATTATATCGAAGAATTTACCAAGTCAGCAATAATTTTTCTATCTCTTTACTTTGTGAAAAGTAGATATTAATGGAATTACTGATTTAGATGGTGGTGTTGGTGGTGGTGTTGTTGGTGTTGGTGGTGTTGGTGGTGGTGTTGGTGGTGTTGGTGGTGTTGATGGTGGTGTTGGTGGTGATGGTGGTGTTGGTGGTGTTGGTGGTGTTGGTGGTGGTGTTGGTGGTGATGGTCGTGTTGGTGGTGTTGGTGGTGTTGGTGGTGTTGGTGGTGTTGGTGGTGTTCATGGTGGTGATGGTGGTGTTGGTGGTGTTGGTGGTGTTGGTGGTGTTGGTGGTGGTGTTGGTGGTGATGGTGGTGTTGGTGGTGTTGGTGGTGTTGGTGGTGGTATTGTTGGTGGTGTTGGTGGTGTTGGTGGTGTTGGTGGTAGGTGTTGTTGGTGTTGGTGGTGTTGGTGGTGTTGGTGGTGGTGTTGTTGTTGTTGGTGGTGTTGGTGGTGTTGGTGGTGTTGGTGGTAGGTGTTGTTGGTGTTGGTGGTGTTGGTGGTGTTGGTGATGTTGGTGGTGGTGTTGTTGGTGGTGTTGGTGGTGTTGGTGGTGTTGGTGGTAGGTGTTGTTGGTGTTGGTGGTGTTGGTGGTGTTGGTGGTGGTGTTGTTGTTGTTGGTGGTGTTGGTGGTGTTGGTGGTGTTGGTGGTGTTGGTGGTGGTGTTGTTGGTGTTGGTGGTGTTGGTGGTGTTGGTGGTGTTGGTGGTGGTGTTGGTGGTGTTGGTGGTGTTGGTGGTGTTGGTGGTGTTGGTGGTGGTGTTGTTGGTGTTGGTGGTGTTGGTGGTGGTGTTGTTGGTGTTAGTGGTGTTGGTGGTGGTGTTGGTGGTGTTGGTGGTGTTGGTGGTGTTGGTGGTGTTGGTGGTGTTGGTGGTGGTGTTGTTGGTGTTGGTGGTGTTGGTGGTGGTGTTGTTGGTGTTGGTGGTGTTGGTGGTGGTGTTGTTGGTGTTGGTGGTGTTGGTGGTGTTGGTGGTGGTGTTGTTGGTGTTGGTGGTGTTGGTGGTGGTGTTGGTGGTGTTGGTGGTGTTGGTGGTGTTGGTGGTGTTGGTGGTGGTGTTGGTGGTGTTGGTGGTGTTGGTGGTGTTAGTGGTGGTGTTGTTGGTGTTGGTGGTGTTGGTGGTGGTGTTGGTGGTGTTGGTGGTGTTGGTGGTGTTGGTGGTGTTGGTGGTGGTGTTGTTGGTGTTGGTGGTGTTGGCGGTGGTGTTGGTGGTGTTGGTGGTGTTGATGGTGGTGTTGGTGGTGATGGTGGTGTTGGTGGTGTTGGTGGTGGTGTTGGTGGTGTTGGTGGTGATGGTGGTGGTGGTGGTGGTGGTGTTGGTGGTGTTGGTGGTGTTGGTGGTGTTGGTGGTGTTGGTGGTGGTGTTGTTGGTGGTGTTGGTGGTGGTGTTGTTGGTGTTGGTGGTGTTGGTGGTGGTGTTGGTGGTGTTGGTGGTGTTGGTGGTGTTGGTGGTGGTGTTGGTGGTGTTGGTGGTGTTGGTGGTGTTGGTGGTGTTGGTGGTGTTGGTGGTGGTGTTGGTGGTGTTGGTGGTGTTGGTGGTGGTGTTGGTGGTGATGGTCGTGTTGGTGGTGTTGGTGGTGTTGGTGGTGTTGGTGGTGTTGGTGGTGTTCATGGTGGTGATGGTGGTGTTGGTGGTGTTGGTGGTGTTGGTGGTGTTGGTGGTGGTGTTGGTGGTGATGGTGGTGTTGGTGGTGTTGGTGGTGTTGGTGGTGGTATTGTTGGTGGTGTTGGTGGTGTTGGTGGTGTTGGTGGTAGGTGTTGTTGGTGTTGGTGGTGTTGGTGGTGTTGGTGGTGGTGTTGTTGTTGTTGGTGGTGTTGGTGGTGTTGGTGGTGTTGGTGGTAGGTGTTGTTGGTGTTGGTGGTGTTGGTGGTGTTGGTGATGTTGGTGGTGGTGTTGTTGGTGGTGTTGGTGGTGTTGGTGGTGTTGGTGGTAGGTGTTGTTGGTGTTGGTGGTGTTGGTGGTGTTGGTGGTGGTGTTGTTGTTGTTGGTGGTGTTGGTGGTGTTGGTGGTGTTGGTGGTGTTGGTGGTGGTGTTGTTGGTGTTGGTGGTGTTGGTGGTGTTGGTGGTGTTGGTGGTGGTGTTGGTGGTGTTGGTGGTGTTGGTGGTGTTGGTGGTGTTGGTGGTGGTGTTGTTGGTGTTGGTGGTGTTGGTGGTGGTGTTGTTGGTGTTAGTGGTGTTGGTGGTGGTGTTGGTGGTGTTGGTGGTGTTGGTGGTGTTGGTGGTGTTGGTGGTGTTGGTGGTGGTGTTGTTGGTGTTGGTGGTGTTGGTGGTGGTGTTGTTGGTGTTGGTGGTGTTGGTGGTGGTGTTGTTGGTGTTGGTGGTGTTGGTGGTGTTGGTGGTGGTGTTGTTGGTGTTGGTGGTGTTGGTGGTGGTGTTGGTGGTGTTGGTGGTGTTGGTGGTGTTGGTGGTGTTGGTGGTGGTGTTGGTGGTGTTGGTGGTGTTGGTGGTGTTAGTGGTGGTGTTGTTGGTGTTGGTGGTGTTGGTGGTGGTGTTGGTGGTGTTGGTGGTGTTGGTGGTGTTGGTGGTGTTGGTGGTGGTGTTGTTGGTGTTGGTGGTGTTGGCGGTGGTGTTGGTGGTGTTGGTGGTGTTGATGGTGGTGTTGGTGGTGATGGTGGTGTTGGTGGTGTTGGTGGTGGTGTTGGTGGTGTTGGTGGTGATGGTGGTGGTGGTGGTGGTGGTGTTGGTGGTGTTGGTGGTGTTGGTGGTGTTGGTGGTGTTGGTGGTGGTGTTGTTGGTGGTGTTGGTGGTGGTGTTGTTGGTGTTGGTGGTGTTGGTGGTGGTGTTGGTGGTGTTGGTGGTGTTGGTGGTGTTGGTGGTGGTGTTGGTGGTGTTGGTGGTGTTGGTGGTGTTGGTGGTGTTGGTGGTGTTGGTGGTGGTGTTGGTGGTGTTGGTGGTGTTGGTGGTGGTGTTGGTGGTGTTGGTGGTGTTGGTGTTGGTGTTGTTGGTGTTGGTGGTGTTGGTGGTGTTGGTGGTGGTGTTGTTGGTGTTGGTGGTGTTGGTGGTGGTGTTGTTGGTGTTGGTGGTGTTGGTGGTGTTGGTGGTGTTGGTGGTGGTGTTGGTGGTGTTGGTGGTGGTGTTGTTGGTGTTGGTGGTGTTGGTGGTGGTGTTGGTGGTGTTGGTGGTGTTGGTGGTGTTGGTGGTGTTGGTGGTGTTGGTGGTGTTGGTGGTGATGTTGGTGGTGTTTGAGGTGTTGGTGGTGGTGTTGGTGGTGTTGGTGGTGTTGGTGGTGATGGTGTTGGTGTTGGTGAAGGCAAGTAGAATATGGTGAGGAAACAACAGACACAGGAAACACACACACCCACATAATGACACAATAATACAATGGCTTGCACACATTCACATTCCCACACACACACACACACCAATATAAACATATGGTGATGATGCTTATATATGTATGATTGAACATATGTATACATATATATATATACACACAGACATATACATGCTTATATATATATACATATATATATGTGCATATATACATATATATATATATTTAAATATACATAAATATATATGTATATATACACATACATACATATATATATGCACATATGCACTTTCACACATGCAGATACACACACACACACACACATATACATATATATATATATATAAGCATATATCCACACACACACACAAACACAAACACACAGAAATTTAGAGATGGTTGCTAAAGACAGAGAAGAGACCGACAGCCACTGACACACAGAGACAACAGACAGAGAGACACACATATAACTCAAACAATACTAACCAATGCACTAACAACGAACCTAGGCTAATTTTTCACTTTTCCCAATGTCAGCCACAATAGACCAACGAAAGGCATTCTTTGTCATCCCAGAGCTGTGTGGAGAATTGATTGTTAAAGAATGGCCATCATAATTTCATTCATGGAAAATCTGGTGTGTGCCTGCTTAATATAGAAAGGTAGGCTAGAAGAATACAATGAGATTTAATTGACTCATCAACGAGAGTATTATCTGAGAGCAGGATCAATACCGACACGACATTCCTATGCATTGGGACTTGCAGGAGAGAGAAAGAGAGATGGCGAGAGAGAGAGAGAGAGAGAGAGAGAGAGAGAGAGAGAGAGAGAGAGAGGAAGAGAGGGAGAGAGATAGAGAGAGAGAGAGGTGGGAGGTAAGTGGAGAGAGTTTGAAGAAAGAAAAAGAGAGTGAGAGAAAGAGTGTAGAGAGGGAGAGTAGAAACTATTGTGCATCCATGATTAACACATTGGAACTAGTAAAAGAGAGAGAGTGAGGGAGAGAGTGAGGGAGAGAGAGAGAGAGAGGTGGAGAGAGAGAGCGTGTGAGAGAGAGAGAGAGGGAAGAGAGGGGGAGATAAGCAAGAGAAGCAAGTGGAGAAAGAGATAAAGAAAAATAGAGAAAGAGAGAGAGGGAGAGAGAGGAGAAGGGACAAACTATTGTACATCCATGATTAACGCTACTGACTCATTGCTCAAGAGGAATTCTACTCAAAGACCAACAGAATGCAATTAATGCCTATTGCATCCCTGCTTCTTCTACTTCTTCTCCTTCTTCTTCTTCTTCTTTTTCTTCTTCTTCTTCTTCTTCATCTTCATCTTCTTCTTGTATACAGCTTTGTATGTGTGATGCATGTTGGTGGTGCTGGTGGTATTGGTGGAGGTGAAGGTGGTTTTGGGAGAAGTCTAAGAAGGTGGTACTGGCTTGGGCACAAATTGTGGCAGTTTTTAACTGCCAACATTGTCAGCTCTAACTGGTGGAGGTGGTGGTGGTGGTGTTTGTGGTAGGAGTTGTAGTGGTGTTGTTGTTTTTAGCCCCAGGTCAGGCTTGATCTAAAAGTCTTTTGATGAAAGACTTTCCAGTTGTGACCATCCCAGTCTTTTTTCTATATATATCTATGATTTCATTATCCAATATGTTCTATTTTTTTTAAAGATAGTATGCTGTAATTTGAGGGAGATTCAGCTGATATTTCTAGCAGGTAAGTGACTGGTGTTGGTGGTAGCCATAGTAGTGGTGGTAGTAATGGTAGGGTAGTGGAAGGTAGAGAAGGTGGCAGGAAAGGTGGTTGTTGGTTTTGCAGTAAAGATTGGAACAATTTTAATATCTGGGTGTCAGACTGGTTAGTTTGTTGATGGATGGCTGAATGGAAAGATTGCACAGTAGCTGGAGGGCCAGATTACTGGATGGCTTGATGGTTGGATGGTTAGATGGCTGGTTCATGGTTTGGCTGCTTCACTGGTTGATTAGTTGACCTGTTGAATGGTTTGATGTTTGCATGGCTAAATGGTTAGGTTAGGTAGCTTGATGCTTATCTGAATTTCTGGATGTCAAAATGGCTAGATGACTGGATGGCTAGAGTAATGGATGGCTAGATGGTTAGATGGCTAGATGGTTAGATGGCTAGATGGCTGGGTGGTTGAATGATTAGAGGACGGGTTGGCTAGTGGTTTGATGGCTAGAGGACTGGATAGTTGGATGGCTGGATGGCTGTATGGTTGAATGGCTAGATGGCTAGAGTAATGGATGTCTGGATGGTTGGATGGTTGGATGGTTGGATGGCTGGATGGTTGGATGACTGGATGGTTGGATGACTGGATGACTAGAATAATTGATGGCTGGATGGCTGGATGGTTGGATAGCTGGATGGTTGGATGACTGGATGGCTAGAATAATTGATGACCGGATGGCTGGATGGTTGGATGGCTGGATGGTTGAATGACTGGATGGTTGAATGACTGGATGGTTGGATGACTGGATGGCTAGAATAATTGATGGCTGGATGGTTGGATGGCTGGATGGCTGGATGGTTAGATGGCTAGATGGCTGGATGGCTAGGTAACTGGATGGTTGAATGGATGGCTAAATGGTAGACTAGGTAGATGTCCAATTAGCTGATTGACAAGATGGATGTTTGAATGGTCAGGTAGTCTTTATCTAAATGGTTAGGTAGCTTGATGGTTAACTAGATTGTTGAATAGATAAATAGATGGTTATATGGCTAGATAGTTGAATAGTTGTCCAATGGGAGAGAGGGATAGTTGAATAGATAAACTCAAATTAATGCATATGGGAAAATAGTTAATCAAATAATGGGTACTTAACTCTTGATGGTGTAGTAGAGGCACCATCATGACAAATAGTGTATCCTGTGCATTTTAAACTTGGAAAAGTCAACCACTTTAATTTCTGCCAGAGAAAGAGAGAAAATGAAAATGGTGGTGGTGGTGGTGTTTCAGTTGTAGTAATGGTGGTGATGGTGAGAGTAGTGTTGGTAGTGGTTGTTTTAGTGGGTCAGGGAGTTGAAACTGTGTGCGTCCATTTTGATGGCTGATGACCACAGAGTTTTGTACCTGTTGCCAAATTTAAAATATTATCTATGATGTACATGGCTCCCTTCTTCTTTTGTTAAATTGATCTTACTAGCAGGGAAAGTATACATCTAAATGATGATGAAACAGTTCTAGTCCTGTAAAAGCCATTTCTATATTAAATTTTTATATATATTATATATATATATATGAATAAAATTAGTCCTTCATCAGTGATCTTCCAACCATCATTGGTATTTCATCGCTTTAAAGACCATATACCTCCGGTTGGTGCGAGCAATGGCTAAAAAAAGTCGTTGGGATACATAAATAAAGGGGACACGAGAGTGTAAACAAACAAAGATGGTGAAGCAATGAAAAGTGAGGAAGAAGGAGTCAAGTCCCAAATTTCCATGAATATAAGTTCGGTGAAATCGTGAACGAGAGAGAATAAAGACCATCAAACCTGGTTGGAATGTAAGCAAGGAAGGAATTCCGTACAGGTCTAACGGGAGGAAGAAGGAATCAAGTCTGTGAATTCGGTGAACGTAAGTTCTGTGAAATCGTAGACGAGAGAGAGAAAAAAAGCGACCTGCCTGACCAAGGGTGCGAAAGAAAAGAATTACACACAGGTCAAACGGGAAGAAGGAGGAGGAGGAGAGGTAGTAACAGAGAGTGAGTGAGTGAAGGGTGAGGAAGAGGCTAACAGAGAGAGTGACTGTTAGAGAGGGTAAAGATACAGAGAAAGAGGAAGCAGTAAGAACGAAATAGACGGGTCACAGCGGGGGGAAAAAATATGTGTAAATATGAGAATAAACGTGCTGCGTGGTTGCTAATGGGTTACATATGAATAAAGTTAGTCCTTCATCAGTGATCTTCCAACCATCATTGGTATTTCATCGCTTTAAAGACCATATACCTCCGGTTGGTGCGAGCAATGGCTAAAAAAAGTCGTTGGGACACGTAAATAAAGGGGACACGAGAGTGTAAACAAACAAAGATGGTGAAGCAACGAAAAGTGAGGATATATATATGATGACTGCCCCTCATTATTGCCATCACAAGATATCTTAACCCTGAAAATTTATATATACATATATATATTATCGGTGCTACAATTGAATGTGGCATTTTAGCCTGTCTAATGATATACAGTGTTGTGCATGGAGTTGGCAAGTATGATAAAAAAGTTCATTGGTAATAGCAGTGTCAGTGTGGCTGGTCATCATGTACTCTCAGATGTCATTTCTGCTGATCTGCATTCTTTTCCACATGCTTGACAGGTATGATGAGCAGCATCTCCAACAGCAGCCTGGTATTCAACCACTGGTCTCACTGTGTGACTGTGAAGATGCCTTTTGAGTCCAGCTTTGCAGGGGCACAGCCTTGCACAGATAATGCAAGTCAGCTTCATAGGATCACCTTCACTGTCTGGAAATGCAACAGTAATACTTTTCCTGACATCCCTTGTCAGTTTCTTATTTCTGATTTGAGATGCCTCAAAATCAACTTTCCCCTCATGTGTTGTCTTTCTCTATTTGCTGCAATAAGCAGCTCTGTTTTCCCATGTATCAACAAGGATGTTCTTGTTTTCAAGGACGCTTTCAGCAAATCCTTATACCTCTGTTTTAGTTTATGTAGAGGTCATTCATTCTCCTTTAAATAACTTTCCATAAAAGAGTTGTTTTGGTAACTTAGAATCGTCCATCCAGGCAAGATGACCACTCCATTGGAGTCTTAGTTTAAAGACAAGTGCTTCTATATTTCCACACTGAGACCTTCCTAAAGAAAATGGGTTAGCGAAAGGGATGACAAGTATGACATCAAGAGTGTAAAGAGGGTGATGTGAGGGAGAAAAGAAGTAAAAAAAATGTCATGGTTGTATGGTAGGATTTGACAGAATGATAGGAAATTGGAAAGGGATTGGGGGTCATCTCAGTTAATGATGGAGTGGTTACCCCAATGATAATGAGAAAGATTACTAAAATGTTTTGACTGGTGTTGTGGGATTTATTTTTTCATTTTATTGAAGTAAAAAAAATCACATCTTAGTAGTTTAATTAAAAATTCATTTATTCTTTTACTAGTTTCAGCCATTTGCCTGTGGCCATGCTATGGAACAACCTTAACCTGTTGACTGCCGTGTATATTTTACACAGCTACAGTTGCTGCGCTGGGTTTATTTTTCAGTAAAATGACTACTCTTTTAAACAAACATTTATCAACAACCCATATCTGAATGATTGACAAAGGTCACATCAATAAACTAGTAACCCCATCTAGCATTGAAGTTCTGAACTTTTGGGAAGGAGTTCAAACATGTTAGGACGAGTTATCTTGGCTATAGCACTGGAATGCAGACATGTTAGGACAAGTTATCTCGTCTACGGCACTGAAGAGGTTAAAGGGATTTTAATTGATCATATCATCTCCAGTACTTATTCTTAAAATGTGGTATTTATTTATCAATAACTTTTTGTTGAACTGTATCTTACAGGATACAAATATAGACATGTACACACAAATATATATATACATATACAATAGACTTCCATAGTTTCTGTCTTACAAATTTCACTCACAAGACATTGGTTGACCCAAGACTTTAGGAGAAGACACTTGCCTAAAATGCTTCACAGTGGAACTAAACCTGAAACCATGTGGATGGGAAGAAAACTCCTTAACCACAAAGCTATTTTTACACTTATATTAAATTTATTTTCATTCCCATATTATCAAAGAATGGGTTTGAGGATCTCAGCCCTAGAAATAATATATAATTATTCCTCTCAGTCTCATGTTGTTACCATGGTGACTGTAAGTTGTTCCAATGAAGTCTACTTTCACCATGCCAACATGTGAAGCTATATGAAACCAGTGGTAAGGGCTTAAATTCTATCTTCTATATAAATGTGTGTATATATGTGTGGTTATAAGAACATATATATACATTTGTTTATGCATGTATGTAGTTTGTAGTTTGCACATGTGTGTGTGTGAAGAGAGAAATGGAATTATTTTAGTTGGAATAATATTAGCCAAGGAGAAAGGGGAGTGTGGTGGGTGGACAGCGATGGGGAGTGATGTGGTGCAAGAATGCAGAATAGAAAAATGGATAGTTAGATGGTTGGATGGCTGGCTGGATGTTGGTTGTGTGTCACCATTGCCAAGAATAAAAGGAAGAATCCATGTCAACAAGTCTTTCTGTATTATCAAAGCCCCTCCTTACACTTACCACCACCACCACCACCACCACCACCACCACCACCACCACTACCACCACTGCCACCACCACCACTACCATCACCACCACCACCACCACCACCACCACAACAACAACAACAGCCCTTACTATAACACCTCTCAACTCCTCCAAATACTCCCACTTCCATTACAATTATCACCTTGCTTTTTTTCATTATTTCCTTTTGTTTGTTTCTCTTTTCTCTCTTTCATTGTTTCTTTCTATTTTATCTTCCTATCCTCCCCCCCACATACTTCCTTTCTCTCTCTTTCTTTCTCCCCCCCCTCTCTCTTTCTTTAGCCACCTCTCTACTTTCTTTTAGCCTCCTTGTTTTTTTAATTCCTTATGTCTCTCCCTCTTCTTTCTATTATTCTACCACAACCTCCACCAATACTAACACAACCACCCTCACCACCACCAACACTGTTATCAGTATCAATATCAAGATCAACAACATCACCTCACAACCCTCACCACCACCAATATAGTCACCATATCTTATGGTCAGTCATTCTTCCTCCAATATCTTAAACTCTGTTTATATCTCTCTATATCTATCTATCAATTTATCTGTCTGCCTTTCTATCTGTCTTTGTTTTGTCCCCTCTTCTTGTGAGCCCTTGTGTCAAATAAAGAAATCTATCTATCTATTTATCTATCTACCTGTCTATTTATCTATCTATCTATCTATCTATCTATCTATCTATCTATCTATCTATCTATCTATCTATCTATCAACTGATTCTTTTTTTCAAATACCACTTTGGAAGAAGAATCAGGATGGAGAGAGAGGTGCTGTACCCCAGCAAGTTTTATGAAAGGTGGGTGAAAGTGGCGAGAATGGCCCGAGTGAATGGGCCTTCTCTCTATATCAGCCTGTAGGTTGAGGAAAAGGAGGAGGAGAGGAAAGGAGTACAAGCTCTTCGTACTCCTGGAGATGAGGGTTGCACATTTTTTTCGGGGGTCTGTGTTACCCATATAAACTGTCTCCCTCTATTGGGGAAAATCGACTAACTTTTAAATTCCATCTGTGATAACATTTTACACGTTTTTATTGTATGTAAACTTCCCCCTTTGTATTTGTCCCCTTCTTTTGTGCCCCTGTGGCTAATAAAGAAATATATCTATCTATCTATCTACTTACCTACCTATCTATCTGTCTTTCTATCTATCTACCTATCTATCTGTTTCACCAGTGATCGCTCTCCCTCCCTCTTTCTCTCACTCTCTCCTACTTACTCACACACCCTCATCCCATCACCATTGGTGACTCAATGCAAGCAATCCAAGTTCATTTAGTCTAGCAGTCAGTCAGTCAGTCAGATCTTTGTTAAAAGGGGGCCCTAATGACAATGGTTGTCTTCAATGGCTGCTGGTGGTGGTTGTGGTTGTGGTGTTAGTAGCAGTATGATGGTGGTGTTGAGGCTAGTATGGTGCTGGTAGTGCTGCTGGTGGTAATACTGGTGGTCATGATGATGCTGGTGGTGGTGGTTGTGGTGCTAGTAATAGTATGGTGGTGGTTGTTGATGGCAGTGGTGATAGCTGATGGTAGTACTGGTAGCAGTAGTGAGGGTGATTGTGGTTTTGTTGTGATGGTGGTAGTTGTAGTTGATTGTAGTGCTGGTGGTAGTAGTGAGGGTGATTGTGGTTTAGTGGTGATGGTGATGGTGGTAGTTGTAGTTGATTGTAGTGCTGGTGGTAGTAGTGAGGGTGATTTTGGTTTTTTGGTAGTTGGTGGTAGTTGGTGGTTGTGCTGGTGGTAGTAGTGAGGGTGATTGTGGTTTTGTGGTAGTTGGTGGTTGTGCTGGTGGTAGTAGTGAGAATGATTGGTGGTAGTAGTAGTAATGGTGATTGTGGTTTAGTTGTGATGGTGATGGTGGTAGTTGTAGTTGATTGTAGTGCTGGTAGTAGTAGTGAGAGTGATTATGGTTGTGAGGTGGTGGTGGTGATGGTAGTTATTGTAATTGTTTGTAGTACTGTGGTAGAAGTAATGGTGATTGTGGTTTAGTGGTGATGGTGATGGTGGTAGTTGTAGTTGATTGTAGTGCTGGTAGTAGTAGTGAGAGTGATTATGGTTGTGAGGTGGTGGTGGTGATGGTAGTTATTGTAATTGTTTGTAGTACTGTGGTAGAAGTAATGGTGATTGTGGTTTAGTGGTGATGGTGATGGGTGGTTGTATTTGATGGTAGTGCTGGTGGTAGTAAATAAGCTGCTTGTGGTTGTGTCGTGTTGGTAATAGTGATTGTGATGGTGGTTGTTATAGTGTTGGTATGGTACTAATTCTAATGATAAAAGTGATGGTGAAGGTATTGTATTGTTGTTGATTGTTATGTAAGCTCCTGCCCCACCCCCTTCCCAACCAGTCCTAATCCAGCAGGCATATTGGATAGGGTGTCGGGGAGGTGCATAGTGTAATAATGATGAAGATGGCAGTGGTGCTGGTGGCAGTAGTGGTGGGGTATGACAGCAACAGGAATTGGTTAGTAGTGGTGGTGGCAGCAGTGTAACAGTGGTGGTCGTGATGGTGGTGGCGGTGGTGATGGAGGTTGTGGTGGTTGTGGTGGGGGTGTTTAGAGAGGGGGTGGTAATAGAGATGATAGTGGTGCTGTTGTTGTTGTTGTTGGTGGTGGTGGTGGTGTTGTTTTAATGGTGGTGGTGGTCGTGGTGGTGGGGATGTTTATAAAGGTTGTGGTTATAGAGATGATAGAGGTGTTGTTGTTGTTGGTGGTGGTGGTGGTAGTGATAGATGTGGTAGTGATGACAGTGGTGGCAGGGGTGGCGATAGTGGTGGTATTGGTGGTGGGGGTGTTGTTGATGGTGATAGAGATGATGGTAGTAGTGATGATGGTAGAGGTGATAGTGACAGAGTTGGCTGTGTTTGTGATGGTGGTGGTGATGATATACGTGGTGGTGGTGGTGGTAATAGTGATGACATCATTAGAATTGTCAATCTTCATCAATGCTACCCTCACTTTCATCATTTTCAGCATCACTATCACCACCTCCACAACAACAACCACATCAACAGCACCACTATTGGTATTATAATCATCATCATCATCATTAGCACCACACCACACCATACCCACTATCATTATTAACCGGACGCCATGCTTTGCAGCATAGTTACGTCCCTTTACGGATTGAGTTCAAATCCCGCCGAGGTTAACTTTGCCTTTCATCCTTATGGGGTCGATAAAATAAAGTACCAGTAATACACTAGGATGATTGCTGGCCTTGTGCCAAAAGTAGAAACAATTATTAACAGGCAGTATCGGTAGAGGGTCGGACGCCATGCTTTGACGCATAGAGTTACGCCCCTTGCCATTCTAAGTTCAAATCCTGCCAAGGTTAACTTTGCCTTTCATCCTTACGGGGTCGATAAAATAAAGTACCAGTAATGTACTGGGTAATTTGCTGGCCTTGTGCCAAAAGTAGAAACAATTATTAACATATTTACCTCCTTACCCCAGTCTGCTTCTACCACCTCTCCTCTCCGTCTCATACCTATTATTATATCCCTCGCCCTCACCCTGATCCTATTCAATACTCTGTACCTCTCCTCACCACCACCTTAATTAGGAGAATAACACAAAATCTCTCCTTCTATACTAAACATTCAACTGAATATTGTTATGCTATTGTTCCAAAGACTTGTTGCTACTAACAACAACAATGATGATAATGATAACTATGTTACTGCTGAAGATGTTGTTATTGTTATTGTTGATAAAGTGTAACCGTTTTGATATGTAACAACCTGAATTTCCCCTTGGTTCAATGAAGCTAAACTGATTTTTTAAATTGTTTATATTTATTATATTTATTTAAATACTTCCAATCATAATTTTATGTAAGAAATTTTGTTATAGAAAAACAATGGGAGGAAACATAGCAATAATTACTGAAGATGTCACAGAAATGTGTGATGAAAGAACTTTGAGAAATTATATTTGTATTTATATTTTTAACTGTTGATCAATCAATGATTAACAATTATTTATGGAAATATAAAAAAATATATATACTGAAACTAAAGCAAAAACCAAACCAAACCAAACAATGAGTGTTTTAATATTTTTTGGCAATATTAGGACAACATGACCCTCCCAAAATATAACATAATCTGTTTCAACACACAATTTCATATCAAAAACCTTGCAAAATAAATACATTGCCCTCACTTTTATAGAGTTTTATTCCAAACACCAATATTAAAATGAGAATGCTAGTTATATTACTAAAACTCTCCAAATTATTGGTTATCATCGCAATTATTTTGAAATCATAGTCAATGTCTTTCATTAGAAATATGGTAATGAAAGAGTTAAGCATCCTTTATCGGAAAACCTCCAAAATCCCAAAGCTTTTCTCACCCTAACATGATTTTGTTATGCTTTTCATAAAGTAGGGAGTTTTATAACTAGATGCCCTTCTTATCACCAACCACTTTATAGTGAAGACTGGGGTCAGTTTGTCATGCCACCAGCACTAGAGAGATTGTCTGACAACACGAGGATCCACTCAGTAACAGTTTTTATTTAGAGTGAAGGCGCATGGCTTAGTGGTTAGAGCATTGGGCTTGCAATCGAAAGGTTGTGAGTTCAATTCTCGGACTGGGTGATGTGTTGTTTCCTTGAGCAAGACACTATATTTCACATTGCTCCAGTTTACTCAGCTGTAGAAATGAGATGATAGGACTGGGGTCCCTATCATTACACTGCAAAGTGGTCGTGGAAATGCCACGGCAAAAAAGCACCCAGCCCACACTGTAAAGTGGACGTGTAGGCAAAAAAGCACCCCGCACTCACTGTAAATGAGGTTGGTGTTAGGAAGGGCATCCAGCTGTAGAAATCAAGCCAGAATCAGTTCCCATATGAGCAAGACAAGGTTAGCCGACTGGACACTGCCCACAACAGTACAACCTGTCTAACCCATGCTAGCATGGAAGAACGGACATAAAACGGTGATGATGATGATGATGATGATGATGATGAGTGGCTGCTCTCCTAGATGAGTTGCCTTCAATATGACTTACAGAGATCAGGTCTACTCCATGGTGTCCAATTTATTCAGACTGACTGCTTTCCTAGGTGTGTTATCTTCACTGCAAGCTTATGGAGCTGATGCCTCGAAAGCTACCTTCAGGACATATGTAGTTTATATAAAACTACTTTCAGAGTGTATGTATAAGCTGTATTATGAGATATAAATAGATCTCATGTTTTAGCTTGGGTTCCATTCTATAAATTCTCTATACAAATTATACAAATATTAAAAAATTCCCACATAATCTGTAGTCTGAAACACTTCTGGTCCCAAGCACTACGATAAAGGATTTTTAGCTTGAATTGTTGTTCATATTGTTATTGTTGTTCTTATTGCTATTGTTGTTGACACTGTTATTGTTGTTGTTGATATTGTTATTGTTGTTGTTGTCAATATTGTTGTTGACAGTGGTGTTATTGTTGATATTGTTATCGTTGTTGACAGTGTTGTTGTTATTGTTGATGATGTTCTTAGTTTTGTTGTTACTCTTCTTGTTGATTAGGAAAAGGGTTGGCAGAATCAACAGAGAATTGACAACATACTTTACAGCATATAGTTACGGCCCTTTACGTTCTGAGTTCAAATCCCGCCAATGTTAACTTTGCCTTTCATTCTTACGGGGTTGATAAAATACAGTGCCAGTAATGCACTGGGGTTGATTTAATCAACTTTCCCCTCACACTCAAATTGCTGGCCTTGTGCCAAATGTAGAAACAATCATCATTGTTGTTGGTATTATTGTTATTGTTTTCATTGTTATTGTTGATGCTGTTTTTGTTATTGTTGTAAATTGGCAGTATCAGTGAAGCGTCAGACAACATGCTTTTGGCATAGAGTTACAGCCCTTTGCAATCTAAGATCAAATTTTTCCAAGGTTAGATTTGCCTTTCATCCTTACGAGGTCGTTAAAATGAAGTACCAGTAATGCACTGGGGTCGATTTTCTTGACTTTCCTCTCCCCCAAAATTGTTGGCCTTGCGCCTACCAATATTTTTTATTGATATCATTAATATTGTAGTTGTTATTATTGTTTTTGTTGCTGATATTGTTAATGCCATCTTTGATAATATAGCTTTTGTTTAACTAATGAGCATAAAAATCACACATCAATGCTAGAAATGAGTCATCTAAATAGGGAACTTATGAACACCAACTGCAATCACATGAAGCATTAGGTCGAAGCTTTGAAGTCACTGTCAATTTTCTCTACAGAAAATAAAATTTCCCCTTAGCTAACATTTATTGAGTGCTTTATCAGTAAACCTTTCAATGTTTTAATAATCAAATTTTAAACATGCACTTAAATATATATCAGTATATATATATATACATATAATAATAATAATAATAGTACTGAAATAAAACTATTGATTAGGACCGATACACCTTTGATTGTTTTCACATATAAAGATATATACATATATATTAATAGTAATAATAAATTTGAAGACTAAAATTCAAAGAGGGCTCGATAAGGATAAATATATATCAAATATATAAGAACCGTAGAGTAAATATTTATTAAAATAACATATTAAAGTTTAAGCAAAGAATCACTGCTCTCACCCTTAACGGGATCTTCTGAAACTAAAAAAAATCAATCTGTGAACGCAGAAGTAAATATTTCGAAAAACGTTGCAGCTGACGGAAGACAGGAAGACGATACTTTGGTTCGTGAAGACGTTCCCTGGCAAAGAACGGAAAAAAACGAATATAATGCATCATTATTTGGAGCGGTGAAAACAATTAAACGCAAAGACAAAACCACGTTTATGGTATAAATGAAGTCGTAGACTAATATTCTATTAGGTGGTTCATGGAGACATTCCCTGGCAATGACGTATTATCTTCTTTTTTTCCGTTCATTGCCAGGGAACGTTTCCACGAACCAAAGTATCATCTTCCTGTCTTCCATCGGTTGCAATGTTTTTCGAAATATTTACTTTTGCGTTCACAGATTGATTTTTTTTAGTTTCAGAAGATCCCGTTAAGGGTGAGAGCAGCGGTTCTTTGCTTAAACTTTAATATGTTATTTTAATAAATATTTGCTCTACGAAGAGCTGTTAATGAAGATCCTGTTAATGTTGAAAGCAGTGATTCTTTGCTTACACTTTAATCTGTTATTTTAATAAATAAATAAATAAATATATATATATATATATATATATATATATATATATATATATATATATATATATCATCATCATCATCATCATCATCATCATCATCATAATCGTTTAACGTCCGTGTTCCACGCTTGCATGGGTTTGGACGGGGGTTTTCTCACTTGAGGCAAGAGTGGTTATCTTGCTCGCATAGGACTATCTGGCGGGTTTTCTACAGCTGGATGCCCTTCCTAACACCAACCACATTTACAGTGTGGGGCTGGGAGGTTTTTACCGTGTTGCCTACACGGCCACATTACAACGTGAACTGTGTGTTTTTTGACGTGACACCTACACGATCTCATTTGTTTCGGCCTGGATATTGTGGCACCAACATAACTTTACATTGAAAGGGGCGGTGTGGATGGGGTGGGGGTGGTGGGACGGGGGTGTATTTTGTTAGAGATGCCTACTGGCTGTAGTAGGTTTGACTTTGTATTTAGGTAAGGCGGGTCTTCTCTATTACTGAGTACCGCCAAAGGTCTCGGTCCAGTGACATTGTCTTGGTGAGGTGTAAGTGTGTGAGGTCGGAATTTATCAGCTCGTCCCAGGTTTTTCTAGGTCTGCCTATTCCGTGGCTACCGTCTATCTTTATTGCCCTGCACTTTGTTATACAGCTATCGTCCTTCATGCGCATCACGTGACCATACCAACGTAGCCTTCTCTCGAGTAAACAACATCTGATCCCTCTTATTTCTAATTTTTTCCTTAGTTCGTTTATGCTTTGCCGTTCACGTATATTACTATTACACATCCAGCGGAGCATGCAAGCTTCCTTTCTCTCTAGTCTGCGTATATCCTCTGCTCACAATGCCCAGGTCTCACTGCCATGCAACATTGCTGTTCGTATGCAGGCATCGTACAACCTGCCTTTCATTTTTAGGGAGAACCCTTTAGCGGCTAATAGCGGTATAAGCTCTCTGAACTGTTTCCATCCAGTTCTGACTCTAGCTACTGTACTTTCAGAGAACTCTCCACCACTGCTGATTGTGTCACCCAGGTAACGGAAGGTGTCCACTATTTCTATAGAACCATCTGTGCAATGGAATGGGCTAGTATTCACCAGAGTACCGGCCACATATAAAATCTATATTCTTAGTTAGCTTACCTGTGATCCCACTACATCTTTTATGCACCCATACTTTGCATTTGGGACATAAAATGGAGTTTCTGCCTACTCCTTTCCTACACAGTGAGCATGGCCATTTCCCAGATGGGACCAGTGCCATATATATATAAATATATATACATATATATATATATATATATATATATATATATATATATATATATATATATATATATATATATATATAGGAAAATGTTCAAGACCCCGACGGCAGAGCTCAAGCCGTTTCGAGGGCTATTTCTGGACTTAAGTCCAGAAATAGCTGTTGAAACGGCTTGAGCTCTGCCATCGGGATCTTGAACATTTTCCTATTACCCACTCTACTACCCTAAGTATTGAGTACTCTGGTGCGTTATGGTCCACCTGGTTCCTTACCACACTTTCTTCGTTATATATGTATATATAAGAAATACTAAGACCGAAATCAGAAGAGGGCTCGATAACGATTGTATATCATCATCATCATCATTTAACGTCTATCTTCCATGCTAGCATGGGTTGGACGGGTTTGTCTCACTTGAGGCAAGATTGGTCGTGTGACCATGTCTCGCTCATACAGAACTGTTTCTGGCAAGTTTTCTATGGCGAGATGCCCTTCCAAACACCAACCACATTTACAGTGTGGGCTGGGAGCCTCCTTACCATGTCTCCTATATGACCACTTTACATTGTGGACTGGGTGCTTTTTGTTATATCACCTACACGACCACTTTACAGTGGATGGAATTAGGAGGATGGTGTAGTGGGTGTAGGGTGTGGCCTGGGGTGTATATTGGGTTAAGAGGCGCCTACTGACTAGGTTTAAGTTCGTATGTAAGGGAAGGCAGGTTTTCTGTATATGTTCAATTATATATGCATATAAATAGTTTTATGTATATGAGTGTACTTATGTATGTATATATATACATATATATTTATATATATATTGTTATACTTTGGGAGGGTCCTGTTGCCAATAAGAAACACACGCACCAGTTGCTTTCACTTCAATTTATTATAAATTTCCGGTTGGTTGGTTGGTTTCACAACCGGACGTTTGTTCATATATTGTCAAAGTTCTTTCGTCGCACACTCTGTGACCTCTTCAGTGACTGGGGATTCTTTTCTTTGTTTTGTGCATCTCCTTTGTTCTGTCCTACGCCATTTTGGATGGCGTAGGACAGAACAAAGGAGCTCTGGCCGATTTGACAGCTAGATCTGAACTAAGCCACCAGTATTAGAACGGCATGAATCTAGCTGAATGTATCAAGAGGTACAGTCCATATATGGGCGTACAGTGAAAGCAAAACATGCAAAAATATCTAAGCAAAAAATCCTAAAACTTTGTTGTTTTTCTTGTCAGTCACAGGGAGTGGTCAATGATCCAGGATGTTGTGTACATAGTTAAATTCCTTCATAGTTCGGATCTAGCTGTTGAAACGGCCAGAGCTCAGCCGTCGGGGTCCTGACTCTTTTCCCATTACCCACCATACTACCCTAAGTATTGAGTACTCTGGTGCATTATGGTCCACCTGGTATCTTACTACACCCTCTTTGTTCATATACACACATATATATATATGTGTGTGTGTGTGTGTGTGTGTGTGTGTGTGTGTGTGTGTGTGTGTGCGCGAGTGTAAGTGTGTGTGTTTGTGTGGGTGTGCTGAACAGACAAGTGCAAGTAGTGCAGGAAAAAAGGAAAATAATTTGAAAAAAGAAATTTTTAATTGAGAAAATAAAATACAGAAATAAATATATGAAAATTAAAACTGAAAAAGTAATTTATTAGACAATAAGAAATGGAAGAAAAGGGAAAGGAAAGGGACTAGTTTGAGGTCCCTTATTTAAGTACTTGTTGCAGTCACTAGATATGTTCTTCCAGAGCTGACCTAAACAACGTTGGAATGAGGGGAAATTATATCATAGTCATTCTGTGACTGTCTGGGGGGATGGGGGATGGGGGAAAGGTGTGGGTGGGAGGAAGGGGAGGGAGGGTGATAGAGAGAAGGAGATGGAGGAAGAGTGTGGGAGGGAGGAAGGAGAGGGAGGGTGGAAGAGAGAGAGGGGGAGATGGGGGAAGGGTGTGGGTATGGAAGCGGGTGTGGGTGGGAGGAAGGGGAGGGAGGGTGAGAGAGAGAGGGAGATGGATATGTAGAGAGATACATAGATAACACGGTGAGAGAAACATATAAGACAAAGAGATAGAAAGAGAGAGATATAAGCAAGCAGTGAGAGAGACAGACAGACACAAGGACACAGAGAGTGAGTGAGAGAGAGAGAGAGAGAGAGAGACAGTGAGAGTGACAGACAGACAGAGAAAGTAATAGACAGGGAGGTAAAGAAAGAAAGGGAGAAATGGGGATGTAGAGAGAGAGAAAGAGAGAGAGAGGGGGGGAGATAGATAGGGAGAGAGGAAGGTAGAGAAAAAGCAAAAGAGGTAGGCAGACAGAGAGAGAGAGACAGAGAGAGAGAGAGAGAGAGAGAGAGAAACAGTTAGAGAAACAACAAAAGAGATAGGCAGACATACAGAGAGAGAGAGAGAGTGAGAGCGAGAGATAGAGACAGCAAAAGAGATAGGCAGACATAGAGAGAGAGACAGAGAGGGCGAGAGAGAGAGAGAGAGAGAGAGAGAGAGAGAGAGAGAGAGAGAGAGAGAGAGAGAGAGAGACTGAGAGAGAGAGAGATAGAGAGAAATGCAGGGATGGTAAACTGAAATAAGCAGAACTTGGTAATTACATAGGGAACTAATAGAACATAATTTAGACAAATTCTTCAGCATGCATGTCGTTAACTATAATTAATCCTAATCTAAAATAAATAGTCTTCCAAAGTTGATTAGGGCTAAAATATGATTTCTTCATCGATCTATCTAATTCTTCTTCTTTCTTTCTTTCTCTCTTTCTTTCTTACTTTCTGTTTTTTTTTTGTTTTTTTTTTGGCCACAGTGTTTTGGAGCTCTGATTGTTCCCTGATTTGTTCATACATTGATTTGGCTTTCTTTTCTTTCTTCCCCCCTCTCTCTCTCTCTCTCCCCCTCTTTATCTTTCTCTCTCTTTCTCTTTCTCTCTCCCTCTCTCTTTTTTCTCTCGCCCCTCTCTCTCTTACTCTCTCTTTCTTTCTCTCTCTCTCTTTCTCCCCCCTCTCTCTCTGCACCCTCACCCTCTCTCTCCACCATCTGTCTCTCTCTCACTTTGTTCCTTTCTTTTATTCTGTCATTTTTTTCTTTCATTGTTTTTCATTTTTTTTCCATTCTTTTATCTTTCTTTCAGACATCCATTCTTTCTTTCTTTTATTCATTCATTCTACCCTTTTTATTTCATTATCACTTTCCGTCTTCCCTTCTTTCTTTCTTTCTTTTTTCTTCTTTACATCATTCACTCTCTTTATTCTTTCTTATGCCATTCAGACTCTTTCCCTCTTTCTTTCTGACTTTCATTCTTAATTTTTCTTTTTTTACGCCTTTCACTCTCTTCCGTTCTTTCTTTCTTTCTTTCTTTTTTCTTTCTTTCTTTCTTTCTTTCTTTCTTTCTTCTTTCTTTTTCTTTCTTCCTTTCTTTCTTTATCCCCCTTTTCTCTTTCTTTCTTTATTTCTTCTTAATGTCTTTAACTTTCTTTCCTCTCTTCTTTTCTTTCTTACATTCATTCTTTCATCTTTCAATATCTTTCTTTCTTTCTATATTTCTTCATTTTCTATTTTCATTTGCTTTCTTCCTCATCCTTCCGTACATTGGCCTTTAAGCTCACCCAATTCTCTCCCCAGACGTCCCCAGACCCTCCCCAGACCCTCACTCCCCCAAGACGTCCCCACCACCTCATTACTCTTTGTATTTTCTTTTTATTTCATTTTGTTGGTATTTTTAGTTTGTTGTCTCAGCAGTTACTTTTTTTCAGTTAATTTAATCAGAAATTAATTCTCAAACATCCTCAGAATATAATTTATTTATTTATATTATTTATATTGTTATTGGTTGGTAGTATAGTTATTTGTTGTTGTTGTTATTGTTATTTTAGTATAATTTAATGACTTGGAAATGAATTAAACTAAGGATTTTAAGTTAGACTATGAAATTCTTGTAAAAACAATTGTTTTGGGGTTTTATAAATATGTATCATGAAATAATATATATCATCATCATGATTGTTTTAATGTCCACTTTCCCTGCTAGAAAGGTTATATATATATATATATATATATATATATATATATATAACCTTACATCAACAAAGCATCTAACCACCCCAAATCTACACTTAACTCTATAGTGAGGAGCATCTTACACAGAATCTCGAGGCTGTCTGCCAACGAGGACCTCTTCTTACCAAACTGCCGACTACTACAACAAAGCAGTGGCCGAATCAGGATATAGCAGCAAGATTTCGTACATCCAGGACGTCAGCTACACTAGCCCCCCCCCCCCCCTCCCATAGGACCAGTGTAATGGCATGTCGCACCAATAACTACCGTGGCAGTGGAAATATACAGGTCGAACTAGTAGTGTGGCAAACCTTGGCCAGCATCATAACAGCAAAGGTGGTAAGCCAGGGGGACCCCTACACCAGTGCCAACTTAGTTCGGGCAACATAATTAACAGCAGCCTACTAGAAAAATTCCCTGTGTACGGGCTTAATAATGGTGACGGTATCTAACCAACACCTACCAGCAGGCATAGGGTAAACCAGAGCAGCCCAGCAGGGGGTAGGTTAGCACATGGGGCTAATACGAATGGAGCGCGCAATAGGCAGCAGCCCAACCGCTATGGTAGAAACACCCACCAGGGCTTAAACGACCACACCAGCCCAACTACGACATGGAAACGCCGTTGTAATGTCATATGGTTCCTTCCCCCCTACTCTAGAAGTATAGCCTCTAACATACCTAGAATCTTCTTCGAGGCCTTAAAGAGGAACTTCCCACCTAACCACAGGTACCACCAGATCATCAACAAGAATAACGTCAAGATATCTTATTCTACTACACCTAACTTAGCCGACCTCATACCACTGAGCAACCACAGTAAGCTCACTGGAATAAAACCAGCCCGTAATGCCAACGTTGGTGAACCCGGCTACCCAGCTGACCTTAACAATTCCGTCGCCCATAATAGTAGCAGTAATAGTAACCAGGACATTAAGCATAGTATTAGCAGTAACATCTACAATAGCAACAATATAGAGACTAATCGCAGCGCTAGTAGGGGGGCTGGCGACCAGGTTAGATACCATAGCAACGATAACAAAGGCTGTAGAAGGTGCCGTAATATGAGTAATAGTAATAGCACCATTTCGTGGGACTATAACTACAATAATGCCAACCGCAACAACAATGGTGATGGCGACATTGATAGTAGTAAGGTTAACAGCAGACCTCACCACTCTAGAAATAGCAACATAAAACACTGCAATTGCCGAAACCCCAACAACTGTCCGCTCCAAGGCTACTGCTTGATTAGAAATGTAATCTATAAATGCACAGTGACGAGTTAAAATAGCACTAGGTCATACATAGGCGCCACTTCTGGGGAGTTCAAGACTAGATTTAGAACACATTTCCACTCCTTCAGAAATTGGATGCTATGATTCTCTACCTCACCTCGCTAATTATACTACTCAATTAACCGACGCTAACATTAGCTACACTACTCAATGGGAACTTGTTAACCAAGCAACTCCATATAATTTCAGGAAAAATTGGCAGCTCTGCTTAATGGAGTTATACTATATAGTAAAGCACCCCAGGAACTCATTAATAGTCGGGCTGAAAAGATTATCAATTGCGGCCACCGACTGCAGCAATCCTTCTACAGATGGTCACCTGAACATGAATAACATCATATCTCCGCAGCACTTTTCATCGCACACACACACAGACATATATATATATATATATATATATATATATATATATATATATATATATATATATATATATATATATATATATATATATATTTCGTTTCTGAATTTGTTTAGCAAGATTCTTTATCTGAAATCGTGTGTTGAAACCGATATTGTTATACTTTGGGAGGGTCATGTTGCCAATAAGAAACACACGCACCAGTTGCTTTCACTTCAATTTAATTTAATATATATTTATAAATTTACAAATTTATAAATTTCTGGTTGGTTGGTTGGTTCCACAACCAGATAGTTGTTTATATATATATAGTCATAGTTCTTTCGTCACACACTCTGTGACCTCTTCAGTGACTGGGGATTTCTTTCTTCGTTTCTGTGCCTTTCCTTTCTTCTATCCTACGCCATTTTGTTTGTGTGTGGGTTGCGTGCTCAGTTTGCGCATGCGCCACATCCGGGTGTCTGTGTGTGTTTGTGTTCATTTTTCTATTTTTCTATTTATATTTGTTTGTTTATTTATTTATTTATTGTTGGTTGGTTGTTTGTTCTATGTGTGTGTGTGTTTTCATTTTGTCTTGTGTGTGTTTTCATTTTGTGTGTGTTTTCAATTGTAAGTTGTTTATATATGTGTGTGTGTGTTTTCATTTTGTCCTTAATTGTAAGTTGTGATGTTGCTGTTCCACTCATATTTTCTATTTAATTTTGGTTTTAATTCTTTTATGCTTACTGCCTCTGTAATTTGCCTAAACATTGCGTCTTTCTTGTGTGTGGATTCTATTTTTATTTCTATGCTCTCTAATTTACCCCTGTGTTCTATCTTAGCATGTTGGTAGAGCACAGATGATTCTTTACTATCTTGGAGGTCTCGCCAGTGTTCATTTATTCGTTCCCCTATACTACGAGCTGTCTCACCTATGTACACTATATTTTTGTTTCTACATTGTCCCTCAGTACATCTTATGCTATATACTACATTTCTAGTTTTACAGTTAATATGGGGGCTTATTTTACAGGTTATACATTTCTTATCTATACATGAGGGTCTTTGGAACGGGTATGTCTTGCTAATAAGTGTTTTTACGGAGGTACCAGGTCTTTCTACTATCTTAATATTGAGATTATGTTTCTTTAGGGCCCTTCTAAATTTGTAGGCTAGTTCGCCTCTAGGGGTTGTATTGATGAACATTACACTCTGGTATTTATTGCTATCATACCATGAGTTTATTCTATTGGCCTTGTTCTTAGTTCTTTCTATTCTATTCCAAAATTTGCTCCTATACAAGGGGCAGGTCCCATTTATGTCATTATTTACCATTTTTTCCCATTTGGTTCTGGCTCCTTTATACACTCTGATTCTATCTCTCTGATTGTAGCCAGAGAACTGCATACGGTGGATGAAGTGTTGTATGTGTCTCTCTAGTTCTTCGGGGTTGCACATGCGGGACACATTTCTCATCACCCGTATCAAATCCGCAATCAGTATGTTGATTTTGGTATGGTCCGAAATGGCCGAGTTTCGGTGGATCAGATGTTTGGAAGTCATGGGTTTGGCATAATGGGAATGGAGGATTTGTTTTTGGTTGTTAATAGTATCTAACCAGAGCTCTGTGTCTAGTACAGGTAATCGATGGTTGGGGTGTCTACTTGGGTAGTCTATAGTAACTCTAATGCTCTGGTGGATGGAGTTTGCTATTTGCTGGATGCTTTCCATTGTGTTTTTCTCAGGTTCCTGACTGTTCTTTAGTGGGGGTGTCTTAACTACGATGTTTATATCATCTACGTAGCGGGAGTACATTATCAGGGTTAATCTGTCTTCTAATTGTTCTTTAAGTTTTTGTTTAAGTCTACTGTCCCACCATACCATGAACAAGTTAGCTATGTCGCCTGCAATGCTAACACCAATGGCTGCTCCTTCCTCTTGGGCATATGTTTTACCATTAAATTTGAACATATGTTCCTTAAGGGTTAATTTTATGCTGGCCCCTACCGCATGTGCAATCATTTTCTTCAGTTCATCGTGGTTTTCGGGTGTCCGTATGGCTCTGGTCCACCCGTTCCATCTATCTGTGTGGGTTTTCTTGGCCATTGAGGTAATGGTAGGTGGTCTGCCTCTTGCTGGTCTTGTAGGGCACAGGTTGCTAAGGTCATAAGTGTCTAGGTAACTATTACTATGGGTAAGCTTAAGTAGAAGTCCCAGCTCACTGGTATCAATCCCACGGAACTCAACCTTGCTCTCGCTGATCATTTCGACGCATTTCTCCACAGCAAAATCCACGTCAATAGATGGATACAGGGACACAACATCCATACTGCCTATTATGCAGTTTGTTAGGTCCCCAGATCGGTTACCCGCGTCGATTCTGCTGAGGAGGTCCTCCGTGCTGTCACACACATCTGGGGACATCTCAATGATGGGGCGTATGATCAGGGAGAGGAAGTAGGACAGTCTGTAGTTACTAGCAATGTTAGCCCCACAGACTGGCCGTGTTGGTGGTCCCGCGACAGGGTCCCAGCCCGTTTTATGGTCTTTTCGAAGCCCATACAACGCCGGCACGTCATTGTTCCAGGCCTGGAAGTTGTTGGCAGTCCTTTTGTTGGGCTGCATTATATTTGTCCACATCACCATATGGGCATTGAGGGTTTTTTCTCTATCCTCATGCTCCTGTGGTGTTACCTCTCTTGTGTTAGTGATGTGGGGTTGCATTGCCTGGATGTAGTTTGGCAGGCTGTCAACCGACATTCTGCCAGACTTGTCTGTTGGAAAGCATGCTATCTCTCCATTACGCGAGCGCTGCATGAGCTTACGCAAGCCATTTGCAGATTCTTCTCCCAGTTGCTGGGCCTCTATTCTATTATGCTTCTTGCTATACTGTTCTATAATATTTCTAAGTTCGGATTTAGCTATACTAAATTGTGCTTCTGTTTGTTCATCGACCTGCGACGGCAACTGCGTGCGTTTGTTAAATGGCAAAGTCGTGGCGTGGACTCGTCGTAGGTCGAATGATTTATCGGAGGGGTTATAAAACGGAGAGTTCCAGGCTGCTGCTTTATGTGTCTAAAGACACTGCTGCTTTATGTGTAGTTAAGACACCCCCACTAAAGAACAGTCAGGAACCTGAGAAAAACACAATGGAAAGCATCCAGCAAATAGCAAACTCCATCCACCAGAGCATTAGAGTTACTATAGACTACCCAAGTAGACACCCCAACCATCGATTACCTGTACTAGACACAGAGCTCTGGTTAGATACTATTAACAACCAAAAACAAATCCTCCATTCCCATTATGCCAAACCCATGACTTCCAAACATCTGATCCACCGAAACTCGGCCATTTCGGACCATACCAAAATCAACATACTGATTGCGGATTTGATACGGGTGATGAGAAATGTGTCCCGCATGTGCAACCCCGAAGAACTAGAGAGACACATACAACACTTCATCCACCGTATGCAGTTCTCTGGCTACAATCAGAGAGATAGAATCAGAGTGTATAAAGGAGCCAGAACCAAATGGGAAAAAATGGTAAATAATGACATAAATGGGACCTGCCCCTTGTATAGGAGCAAATTTTGGAATAGAATAGAAAGAACTAAGAACAAGGCCAATAGAATAAACTCATGGTATGATAGCAATAAATACCAGAGTGTAATGTTCATCAATACAACCCCTAGAGGCGAACTAGCCTACAAATTTAGAAGGGCCCTAAAGAAACATAATCTCAATATTAAGATAGTAGAAAGACCTGGTACCTCCGTAAAAACACTTATTAGCAAGACATACCCGTTCCAAAGACCCTCATGTATAGATAAGAAATGTATAACCTGTAAAATAAGCCCCCATATTAACTGTAAAACTAGAAATGTAGTATATAGCATAAGATGTACTGAGGGACAATGTAGAAACAAAAATATAGTGTACATAGGTGAGACAGCTCGTAGTATAGGGGAACGAATAAATGAACACTGGCGAGACCTCCAAGATAGTAAAGAATCATCTGTGCTCTACCAACATGCTAAGATAGAACACAGGGGTAAATTAGAGAGCATAGAAATAAAAATAGAATCCACACACAAGAAAGACGCAATGTTTAGGCAAATTACAGAGGCAGTAAGCATAAAAGAATTAAAACCAAAATTAAATAGAAAATATGAGTGGAACAGCAACATCACAACTTACAATTAAGGACAAAATGAAAACACACACACACATATATAAACAACTTACAATTGAAAACACACACAAAATGAAAACACACACAAGACAAAATGAAAACACACACACACATAGAACAAACAACCAACCAACAATAAATAAATAAATAAACAAACAAATATAAATAGAAAAATAGAAAAATGAACACAAACACACACAGACACCCGGATGTGGCGCATGCGCAAACTGAGCACGCAACCCACACACAAACAAAATGGCGTAGGATAGAAGAAAGGAAAGGCACAGAAACGAAGAAAGAAATCCCCAGTCACTGAAGAGGTCACAGAGTGTGTGACGAAAGAACTATGACTATATATATATAAACAACTATCTGGTTGTGGAACCAACCAACCAACCAGAAATTTATAAATTTGTAAATTTATAAATATATATTAAATTAAATTGAAGTGAAAGCAACTGGTGCGTGTGTTTCTTATTGGCAACATGACCCTCCCAAAGTATAACAATATATATATATATATATATATATATATAATATATATTTATATATATGTAAACGAAACTTCATCGTTTTTCTTGATATATCATCATCACTGTTTAACATCCATTTTACCTCACTGGCATGGGTTAGATGAGATATCCTGTTGTGAGCAAGGCTAGGTCAGGTGACCATGTCATCCTCATACAGAACCGATTTTGGCTTGGTTTCTACAGCAGGATGCCCTTCCTGTGGGCCACTCATATTCACATGATAGTGACTTCTGATATTTTTCTATTGATTTGCAGTATGTATATATATATATATATATATATATGAATAAAGTGGTCCTTCATCAGTTATACAGTTATACTTATATATATATATATATATAATAGGATATGTGTTCCTTCACGCACAAGGTGCTAAGGGACGCATGCGTCCCTTAGCGCCTTGTGCGTGAAGGAACACATATCCTATTATTACTACTCTCCTCTACTGTTGAGACAAATTGGGTCGCTCCGACTGCTGCTAGTGATAGTTGCGGCCGGTTTGACCTACCTCCCTCTGCCTCTATCTTTACTTCGGCCCTTGAAAGAATTGTTTCTACATCATCCACTCTCATCCCAGGAACAGTTTTGATAGCGCTAGTTCGTAATTTAAATTGAAGAATTTTATATTCTTCGAATGAAAAGAACCTTCTGACGAGAATCTTTCTTTGCAACGAAGGCCGTATGGCCTCCGTTTATTTTTGGGATTCGAAACCGATCGGTAAAGGTAACTATAGTAGGTAAGGTCAATTTTTTAAAATTTATTTTGAAACTTTTTCATTATTTGCTAAACCTTGTTTATATATATATATATATATATATATATATATATGTATGTATACGTACATACATATATGTATACAGACGTACAGTAGTATGTATATATATACATACATGCACACATATATATATATGTACGTATGGGTTTACCAAACATTTATTATAATGTTCGGTTTGTTTGTAAACAAACATTCCAAATTAAGCCGTACAGTGTTCGGCAACCATCGTTGCCCTTTTGTTCAACACTGACAAAGGAACGATGAACTAGTTTCAAGCTTATTAGCTCTCGTCAGCACCGTATACCTTCCTGCCAGATGATTGAACGTTTGAAAGTATATACTTTCCTGATGCATATTAACGGGTGAGCAGCCTAATTTGCATATCGAGTGAGTTAGTCGGCCGGGTGTACCAAAAACGATAAATGGAAAAGAATGAAATGAAATATCATTTTTCACTCTTAGTACGGCTGATACTTAAATATAAGAATTTATACGTACATACATATATGTATACAGACGTACAAACAAATCGAACATTATAATACATACGTACATATATATATATATATATATATATATATATATATATATATATATATATGTGTGTGTGCATGTATGTATATATATACATACTACTGTACGTCTGTATACATATATGTATGTACGTATAAATTCTTATATTAAGCCGTACTAAGAGTGAGAAATGAAATTTCATTTCATTCTTTTCCATTTATCGTTTTTGGTACGCCCGGCCCACTCCACTAACTCACTCGATATGCAAATTAGGCTGCTCAGCCGTTAATATGCATAAGGAAAGTATATACTTTCAAACGTTCAATCATCTGACAGGAAGGTATACGGTGCTGACGATAGCTAATAAGCTTAAAACTAGTTCATCGTTCCTTTGTCAGTGTTGAACAAAAGGGCAACGATGGTTGCCGAACACTGTACGGCTTAATTCGGGCTGTTTGTTTACAAACAAACCGAACATTATAATAAATATTCAGTAAACCCATACGTACATATATATATTTGTGCATGTATGTATATATATATACATACTACTGTACATCTGTATACATATATGTATGTACGTATACATACTTATATTTATATATATATATATATACATACTGCAAATCAATAGAAAAATATCAGGAGTCACTATCATGTGAATATGAGTGGCCCACAGGAAGGGCATCCAGCTGTAGAAACCAAACCCAAATCGGTTCTGTATGAGGATGACATGGTCACCTGACCTAGCCTTGCTCACAATATGATATCTCATCTAACCCATGCCAGTGTGGTAAAATGGATGTTAAACAGTGATGATGATATATCAAGAAAAACGATGAAGTTTCGTTTACATGTATTAAGTTTTTCTTAATATATACACTCTGCCTGTGTATCGAGTGCTCGTTTTGGTACCACCACCAGTAATTCCCTGAATCACATACACTATATATATATATATATACATATCAGTATATGGTTGATGGGTGAGAGAAAAATATACTGAATACCGAAGTAGGGTTTTAAATATTAAATGTTCATTTTCCTCCACTAGCATAGGTTAGAGGAATTGTTCCGTTGTGAGACAAATTATATCAGATGACTCTTTCTTGCTCATACAGAACAGTTTCTGGCTTGCCCTTCCTAATGCCAACCAGCATATATTGGGTGCTTTATATTGTGGCACCAAAACGGCTAACTGACAGGTTGGACCTGGCTCCTTTTGTCATGTCACCAACGTGCCAACTTTACATGGTGTACTGGGTGCTTTTTGTTGTGTCATCAACATGAGCACTTTAAAGGGTGGATTGGGTGCATTTTGTCATGTCAACAATATGACCACCCCTCAGGATGGGCCAGGTGCTCTCCTGTCATGTCACCAGCATGAGCACCCCACATGGTGGACTAGGGGCATTTGTTGTATCACCAACATGATCACCTTACAAGGCAGACTGGGAGCTTCTAGCCATTTCAGCAACATTGTGAGAGAATGTGTCTAGCTTGGGTTGGACAAGAGAGATATATCAACTATGGAAGGTGGAGAGATTGGGGGAGGGTGTAGTGCATATATGCAAGATGGGGATTGGAGAGGTATTTCTAAGGTGGGGTACTTAGCTGGTAAAGGGTGGAGTGTTAAGACTTGGGAGGTGTAGACAATGTTCTTTTTGTCATGGCAGCAGCTTTATGGGAAGGGGAGCAGATTTGGAGCATGTCCTAGTTTCCAAGCTTGTATGTATGGGTTGAGCATAATCAGAGTGTATAAGGTGGAGAGGGTAGGGAGTATGCATATTGGACATAGTGAAGGCAAGGATATTAAGACTGGAGAAGTGGGAAGGAAAAGCTAGTTGCAGGCTAGTCTCCTCAACATGTTCCATGTCGTTAAATACTTTAATTAAAAGCTCTATGCACAGTACAATTCTCAATTCATCAGAAGTTTAAAATGGAAGAATACGTCATCGACTGTTGAAATTGTTGTTGTTGATATATCTTTGTATGTATAGAGACAAAACATATGTAAGGCATAAATTGTTGAAAAATTGTGTCAAAGAATAAAAATTATCTTGTGCAATTTATTTAGCCCTAGTTCTCAATCCATGAGAAACAAAACTACCATATTGCCCGGCGTAGAAGACGGCACTTTTCCCCTAAAATAAATCTCAAAAATCTACCATTTGTCCTGGAGTCCAGAGGTTTATTATTTTTTTCAAATTTTTGGTTGTCAAAATTAGGGTGCACCCTCAAGGACGAAGCGTCTTTGGTGCTGCGAAATACGGTAACCTAATTATTTCATTGGAAATCTATAACCAATGACTTGTTCACAAAAAAAAATAACATTATATTAATATTATATATTTCTACAGCAAAGGTCAAACAATGCTTAAAAGCAATTTATAAATTTTAAATTTATATCAAATTTCAAATTAAATAGAACGGAACGTTTTGTTCTGAGAGGTACCAATACTCTGATGAAGAGAATTTTAAGTCCTAATATATTAGGATGAAAGAAAAAAGGTAATAATAATAAATAACAGGTAACTAACATTTTTGTATCCTTCATTTTACCATCTATTTCACATTATCTTATCCTTCTTATATATATATATATATATATATATATATATATATATATATATATATATATATATATATATATATATATATATATATATATATATATTTATTAAAATAACAGATTAAAGTTTAAGCAAAGAATCGCTGCTTTCACCCTTAACGGGATCTTCTGAAACTAACAAAGTCAATCTGTAAACGCAGAACTGGATATTTCAAAAAACGTTGCAACCAGAGGAAGACAGGAAGACGATACTTTGGTTCGTGGTAACGTTCCCTGGCAAAGAACGGTAAAAAACGAATAATACGTCATTAATAGGAGCGGTGAAAAACAATTACGCGCAAAGACAGAACCACGTTTATGGTATAAAAGAGGTCGTAGACTAATGTTCTCTTAGGTGGTGCATAGAGACGTTCTCTGGCAATGAACGAAAAAACGGAGATAATAAGTCATATGTGGAGCGTGGAGAACAATAGCACGCAAAGACAAAATCACGTAAATGGTAAGCAGAAATCGTAGACTAAAATTCTAACTAGGAGACCAAATGAATCTCCGCTACAGAGTTAAGAACAAAGTAAATAAATACAATACAGAAGTAATAGAAACAAATAAATACATACACGCAAACAGATACGTACATACACAAGCATACGCAAAACCTTACCATAGGTATACAAAACCACCAATAGTTTCAAGCAGCGTCTTTACATGGTCTCCTAGTTAGAATTTTAGTCTACGACTTCTGCTTACCATTTACGTGATTTTGTCTTTGCGTGCTATTGTTCTCCACGCTCCACATATGACTTATTATCTTCGTTTTTTCGTTCATTGCCAGAGAACGTCTCTATGCACCACCTAAGAGAACATTAGTCTACGACCTCTTATATACCATAAACGTGGTTCTGTCTTTGCACGTAATTGTTTTTCACCGCTCCTATTAATGACGTATTATTCGTTTTTTTCCGGTTCTTTGCCAGCGAACGTTACCACGAACCAAAGTATCGTCTTCCTGTCTTCCTCCGGTTGCAACGTTTTTTGAAATATCCAGTTCTGCGTTTACAGATTGACTTTGTTAGTTTCAGAAGATCCCGTTAAGGGTGAAAGCAGCGATTCTTTGCTTAAACTTTAATCTGTTATTTTAATAAATATTTGCTCTACGGTTCTTATATATTTGATATATATTTTCCTTATCGAGCCCTCTTTGGATTTTAGTCTTCAATTTTATTATTATTACTATATATATATATATATATATATATATATATAACACAAGTGGAAGCTTAGTAAAATCGAAGCTTTGACTGTGGCCAAGGAAAACCAACCTACAATAAGGAATAAGTAGCAAAGCATTCAATAAGTCCTTAGAGTAATAAAATTACGTTTAAAAGCTTGACAAATTGAAAATTGCGGTAGGCAAAACCCAACCATACAATACCAAAAACAACGAAAGGACTAATCAGGTAAAACAATATATATATATATACACATATAACACTACTAACAAAGATCGCTGGTATAAATACAGCATCCTTTGGCCAGCGTCTAGCTCACCCAACAAATCTAGTGAATTGCAGTTATGCAACTGCAATCACCTGTTCAGAGTGCACACATTTACTTTTCTAGAGCGTTGGCTGTGCCTTTGATTAGTAAAATTCCTGAACGATCGTTTCTGTAATATTTCTTTACAAATGCAGATTTTACTACTGCAACGTTCAGAAAATCACGTAAAATCAGCAGATAATTATGCAATCGGGCTATTACACATCTTTAGCAGGACTGCCCAATGATATAATAATATAATTGTTTCTACTTTTGGCACATGGCCAGCAATTATCTCAGTGTATTACTGGTTCTTTATTTTATCGACCCAGTAAGGATGAAAGGCAAAGTTAACCTCGGCGGGATTTGAACTCATACCATAAAGGGCCGTAACTCTTTGCTGCAAAGCATGGCGTCCGACCCTCTACCGATACTGCCAATCCATCGCAATAATATAATGCGGATAAGTTATACAGCAGTTCAATGCTCTCAATCATATATATATATATATATAAAAATGTTTACGTTATATACTATACATAATGCTGCAAACTAACTACATTTTATTGTTATATTAGGGCGGTGGATTGGCAGTATTGGTAGAGGGTCGGACGCCATGCTTGCCAGCATAGATTTACGGCCCTTTACAGTCTGAGTTCAAATCCTACCAAGATTAACTTTGCCTTCCATCTTTACGGGATTGATAAAATAAAGCACCAGTAATGCACTGGGATAATTGGTGGCCTTGTGCCAAAAGTAGAAACAATTATTATATTAATCATTAAGGTGGTGGATTTGCAGTATCAATAGAGCATCGGACACGCTGCTTCATGGCAGAGAGTCATGGCCCTTTAAGTTGTGAGTTCAAATCCAGACGAGTTTAGCTTTACCTTTCATCCTTACAGGGTCGATAAAATAAAGTACCAGTCACGCACTGGGGTCGATTTAATCGAATTTCCCTTCCCCCAAATCATTGGCCTTATGCCTAAACCAGAAACCATTATTATTATATTAACCCTTTCATTACTGCATTTCTAATGAAATACTCTGCTAATGATTTTCAATTAATCTGGAAAATAATCAAGAATTTGGAGGTATTTAGTAATAAAACTAACTTTCTCATTAGAGTGATTAGGGTGTTAAACAAATGCTTAGCAGAATTTGGTTTAGCTCTCTACTTGTTGAGTTCAAATCCTGCTGAGGTTAATTTTGCCTTTCTTCCTTCAGGCATCAATAAAGTAAAATACTAGTTATGTATTGCTGTAGATATAGTCAACATATAGACCCCCCCCCCCCCAAAAAAAAAATTGCTGGCCTTGTGCCATAATTAAAAAACATGGTAGTATCAGTGGAGGGTTGGACGCCATGCTTTCTAGTATAGTTACTTCCCTTTACGGTCTGAGTTCAAATCCCGCCTTTCATCCTTACAGGGTCGATAAAATAAAGTACCAGTAATGTACTGGGTAATTGCTGGCCTTGTGCCTAAAGTAGAAACAATTATTAATCTTGTGTGGATTGGCAGTATTGGTAGAGCATGAGACATCATGCTTTTCAGCATAGAGTTATGCCCCTTTAAGTTCTGAGTTAAAATCCTGCAGAAGTTAATTTATGCATTTCATCCTTACGGGGTCGATAAAATAAAGTACCAGTAATGCACTGGGGAAATTGCTGGCCTGTGCCATAATTAGAAACTACTATTATTCTGGTGCTTAATATAAATTTGTGATGAAATATTTTTAGATATATTTAAACACTTTAAAAGAAGCTTGGTTCGGTATCATAGAAATGGGGGCTGTTTAAAGCAGTTTGGTATCAAAAGGGTTAAAATTGAAATAAAATAAAATGAAATAAAATAAAATAAAATAAACTTGCTGACAGATTTGGTATCAACCTTTGTGCAGCATAATTCCTGACAGCTTTGTTATCCCAGTACAACCACCACTCCTGCTTACCCTAAATTCTTCACCCATGCTCTTCTTTAGCTAACTGCAAGTTGATGTTCCTTTCTTTTGATATCATTTAAATTAAAGAACTTCTCATGATGAACAGATGCCAAATATAGAAAAAGAAAAAAAGCCCCCCCCCCCCCAAAAAAAAGAACAAAAGAAATTCCAGCGATGAAAATTATCTAAAATATTGTATAATAATAATAATAATAATAGCAATAATAATAATAATAATAACAATAATAGTAATGGTAATAATAAAAAACCCTAACAATAACAAAAAAAAGTAATAAAAATCTTTGAAAAAATAATAAAAGCCATCTTTATTTTATCATCAGTAATTTATCTGATGATAATAGGCCTGTCAGAGAAGGAAACCTTTAATTTTCTCACTTTCAAAGAACAGGTCTCCATTTGCTCGATATAGTTCTAGACAGAGGCGACCAATTTGAAGAACACAAGTTTCAATTTTTCATACCATAAATTAGTAACACTCTGAATAATGGTTTCTGATTTAGGCACAAGGCCAACAATTTTTTTTGAGGGGTGGGGTGGAGGTTGGAAGTTGATTAAATCGGCTCCAGTGTGTTACTGGTATTTTATTTTATCAAAAATGTAGGGATGAAAGGCAAAGCTAACCCAGCAAGATTTGAACTCAAAATGTAAAGGGATATAACTATATACCACAAAGCATGTTTTCTGATGCTCTACTGATACTGCCAATCTACAGGCATCATCATCATCATCATCACCAACACCATGATGATGATATCACCATCATCGTTTTATTCAGGCCAGTGAATTGGCAGTATCGCGAGATCATTGGACACCATGTTTTGCAGCATAGAGTTATGGCCCTTTATGGCCTGGGTTAAAATCCTGCTGAGGTTAGCTTTGCCTTTCATCCTTAGGGGGTCGATAAATTAAAGTACCAGTAATACACTGGGGACAATTTCATTGACTTTCCCCTCCAGCATTGTTGGCCTTGTGCCTAACTCACAAATTATTATTAGTTCTATTCAGGTTTTTCAAAGCCAGCATTGATTAAATGAAACGCAAACTTCTATGGCTGGGATGTCCTTCATGACGTCAACCCAAACTAGTTTTATTTTGTCTTTTAAGTATGCTACTGATCCTTGCATTTATATATAACAATGTAGGAGTAGCAGTGTTGCTGTGAGAGTGTATATAACAATGTTTAATTTACATATGTTTCCCTGTAGATATCCTTTGATGAGACCGCAATAAGTGTCAAACATTTATTAATGATCATCAACATTTTTTCATAACTTTGCAAATGAAGCAGCTGAAATATACTGTACAATGAATATATATTTGTACAAAAATGGTGAGAAAATACAAACTTTGTGTTTGATTGGTGAGAAGAATAGAATTTTGTTAGTAAGCTAGTGTTTAACCCTTTAGCATTTAAACCGGCCATATCTGGCCAGAACTCTCTAACCTATTTCTGTTCAAACAGCTGTAACCAGCCGCTCACACCTACATTAAGGTATTGTTCTCAAAATAAGCATCAAAATCTTGTAGAATCAGGATTGGCAGTAGCGATAGAGGGTCGGACGCCATGCTTTCCAGCACAGTTACGTCCCTTTACGGTCTGAGTTCGAATCCCGCTGATGTTAACTATGCCTTTCATCCTTACAGGGTCAATAAAATAAAGTACCAGTAATGCACTGGGTAATTGCTGGCCTTGTGCCAAAAGTAGAAACAATTATATAAGATAACTTTATGTAAGATAAAGCTTTACTGTGAAAATGCAATAATAAATATAGACTAAAGTAAATGCTAAAGGGTTAAAATATACTTAATAAAAGGCCATTAGATAGAATTATGATGGACATATTATTATGGTCCCCATCGGTCACTAATGGCCATGGTTTTGCACTTAGAAAGCTTCCCTCTGGGGTACAAGCATTTACAAATATTTTTTTAAAGGATACAACTTGGGGCAGTTTTAAGTAGGTTGGTATCAAAAGGGTTAGACATTCTAAATATTCCCTTACTATAAAGTTAGTTGAAAAGAGGGAGAAAGATATACATAGACAAATAAATAGATAGCTAGAATGGTAAGTAGATAGACAGATAGATGGACAGGTAGATAGATAGATAGATAGATATGTTTCTTTTATTTGCCACCAGGGCATCAAAAGTGGGACAAGTACAATGGGGGGAGTTTACAAAACAAGGCGTCCTCAATAAGGAGGAGGCAATAACAATATATAAAAATAAAATAAAATATAACAAAAAATAAAATTTATAACAAAGTCCTCAATAAAGAGGAGGCGCCTTGGGGGGTCGCACACCCCCCCCCGAAAAAAGTGTGAAACCCTTTTCCTCGGGAGCACAGAGAAGGGGTGCTCCCTTGTTCTTTCATCTTCCTCACCTATAGTCTGATGTAGAGTGAAGGCCCATTCACACGGGCCATTCTCGCCACTTTCACCCATCTTTCATAAAAACGGCTGGGGTGCAGCACCTCTCTCTCCATCCTGATCCTTCTTCCGAAATGATATCGGAAGAAACAGACCAGTTGTTGGCCAGAGAGAAAGGTGTCTGACCTCAGTCCTTTCAGACGCGTCCACCATACAAGCTCTTTCGCCATGGCTATTACGCACAGAAACACCGCCTCTTCTTCGTTTTTGAAGAGGGGAGGTGACTTGATCGTTACAATAGACTCGGTGGTCAACCGGATCAGTCCCACCCTTGACAGCAGTTGTTTGACATAGCCCCACAGATCGGCAATGCCCGAGCAGTGTACCAATGCGTGTGCAATGGTTTCCTCGTCGCACACGCATCTGGGACAGATCTTTTTCGAGGGGTCCCTACCCGGGCGCCCGTGTCTGTAGAGCCTTTCTCGAATGGGCAGAGCCCTTCTGTAGCATTGCCAGGCCAGGGACCTCTGGAAGTTATCCATGGGTCCCGGGCTGAATGTCCTACCGAACAGGTTGGCCAGTTCGTCTTCCTCCATGCCTAGGGCTTCTCCGAGGGCGTCGTCGCACCTGCTAACCACCAGCCTTCTATAGAATGACGAGGTGGATTCTCCACTGACAGCCGGGTCCGCCTGCCAGAGAGCCGTGAGCGCCTGGACACACTCGGTGTGCCAGGCGCCCAGTTTTCTCGGTCTTTGCTTGACCCAGGATTGCAGCTCGGTGAGTGAGACGAGTCTGAGAAAGGCTCGCCTCACAAACGGGGCCCACACCGGTTGACCGGAGAGGAATACCTGAAGGATGCTATATAAGTGTTCGCCACCTCCGCCCGACCTTTTAGGGATAGTTTGCACTCGGCCCACTTCTGGGTTAGTGCAAACACCCTGTTCGTTACCTCACGCCAGTTCTTCTCCACCTGGAGGTCTGGTCCGAACCAGACCCCGAGCAACTTCACCGGGCCCTCCGTCCAGCGATAGATAGATAGATAGATAGATAGATAGATAGATAGATATAGTGGTACTGAGTAATAGACTGAAAACAAGATTTCTTTATTTGCCACAAGGGTGCACAAGAAATAGAACATTACCAGACGTGGTGGCGGGGGTTTTACATAAAAATTGTATAAACTTTAACATAAATAAATTACAATAAACCGTATATTAAAATTAAATAACAATCAAAATCCCCAATAGGGGGAACGTTACACCCCTTACATACAACAACCCTCAACACCAGGAGCATGTTTTGTAGGTGATCCCATCTTCCCTCTTTTGTCTTCCTCAACCGACAGGTTTATATACAGAGAAGGCCCATTCACTCGGGCCATTTTCGCCACATTCACCCACCTTTCAGCGAATTTACGGGGTGCAGATAGATAAATTTCTTTATTAGCCACAAGGGCACGAAAGAAGGTGACAAATACAAATGGGGAGTTTACATGCAGGTATATGAAAATAAAACTATTAATAAACTAACAAATAACAATTGAAATCCCCAATAGGGGGGAGGCGTTACACAGGGGTTGTACACATCCCGAAAAAATGTACAACCCTCATCTCCAGGAGCACCAAGAGTGAGTACTCCCTTCCTCTCTTCAACTTTTTCCTCAACCTACAGGCTTATATAGAGAGAAGGCCCAACCACTCGGGCCATCTTTGCCACATTCACACACCTTTTATAAAATTTGCTGGGGTACAGCACCTCTCTCTCCATTCTGATTCTTCTTCCAAAATGATATTTGAAAATACGAACCAGTTGCTCGCTGGAGAGAAAGGTGTCTGACCTCAGCCCTTTAAACCTCGTCCACAATATAACCTCTTTCACCATAGCCATAGCACATAGGAAAACCGCCTCTCCCTCGTTTTTGAAGGAGGGTGGTGGCTTGATCATGACAATGGACTCGGTGGTCAACTGGATTGGTCCCACCCACGACAATATTCGTTCTACATAGCCCCACAGGTCGGTAACGCCCGGGCAGTGTACAAATGCGTGCGCCACGGTTTCCTTGTCGTGCACGCATCGCGGACAGATCTTCGTATGGTCCCTACTCGGCCGCCTGTGTCTGTAGAGCTTGTTTCGAACTGGTAGAGCGCCTCAGTAGCACTGCCAGGCCAGGGACTATTGGTTGTTGTCCATTGGTCCCGGGCGGAAGGTCCTATCGAACAAACTGGCCAGTTCGTCCTCCTCTATGCCTAGAGTTTCTCCGAGCGCATCGTCGCACTTGCTGCGGACCAACCCTCTATAGAATGTCGAAGTGGAGTCTTCACTGATCGCCGGGTCCGTTTGCCGGGGTGCAGATAGATAGAGAGACAAACATGCAGAGAAGCAGATAGAAAGATAGATGGATAGAGGAATAGATAGGGAGACCAGCAAGATGAAGTGTGAGTATGTGTGTATTTATAAAGATAAGCTATATCTGATAGTAAGCAATGTAGAGGAATTATACGCACATAAACTCACATAAAAGATATGCACATACATACACACATATATTTAGATCTTTATATCTTTTCTGAAATCTGACTTGTCTGTGTGTGTGTGTGTGTTTGTGTGCGTGTGTGTGTGTAATATACATGCATGGAAGACTGTGTGAGTTTTTGTTTGTATGCCTAAGTATATTTGCATGTGTATGTCTTTATAAGCTTACATGAGGTTATATGTCTGTATATGTATTGTATACACACACACACACATACACACACATATTTATGTTTATATATTCATTATGTATTTCTGCATTTATATTTCACACTCACACACACACACACATGTATATATATATCTGTTTATGTGTGTGTGAGTGTGTATGAATTATTGAGAATATGTGTGTGTTTCTTAATGAATGAAAACAAATTTGAATATGGGAGTGCCTAAATATGAATGAGTGTGAATATGCATACATAAATACATTCTTACAGACACACATTCACGCATACATAAATAAGTATATATTATAATATATATATATATATACACACACAAAATTACATACAACCTGAAGCATGACAGTAAATTGGCGGGATATATGTCGAAACCCAATCAGTATGTGTATACACAAATATGTATACATACATACAAACATACATAGATATATATATATATATATGTATATATATATACATATATATATATGTATATATATGTATATATATATATATATATATATATGTCTGTGTGTGTGTATATATATATATATATATTTATATATATATATATATATATATATATATATATATATATATATATATATATATATATATATATATATATATATATATATATATATTTAGAACAGTGTGTATCACACAGTCAAAAAGCTGCTAGGCATAAGGTATATAAGAACCCAGATTTGATGGTTCTAACAGATGGTATTGGTATTGCTTGTCTTGGAGTCTGAATATTTTTGTGGGGGTGTGAAATATGAGTGTATGGGGGTGGGGTGGCAGTGGGTGTCTATATATGTGTGAGAGTGTGTAAGAGGGAGTGTTTAATATAAATACAGTAATGCTTCATGGTATAATATGGTATTATATTGGTTACAGTATTTCACTTGGTTAATCTTATTATTTAAACGTGATACTGTAAAATCTGTGGAATTCTGTATTGGCAAATAGCAATAAGTGTGTGTATATATGCATGTGTATATATATATATATATATATATTTATATATCATAAATTATGTCCATAGAGTCATTTGATAAAATATATACACTATTTCCTCTCCCAATTAGCATAATTAACCACATAAAAAATCAATTAGACCAGGCTATAAGAATAAAGGCTCCTATGAAGAAATATTTGATAAATAAACAAAGCGGCCTATATATATATATAGTTCAAGGAAACAACAAAACAGAGATATCAAAAAACCTTATTAGTTTCACGCTTTATATGGAGAAGGGGAAAGAAAGTTTAATGTGTTGGGCTTTAGCCCTTCTTCGTGGGTACATAAAGCAGAGACAGTATCACAAAGGATAAATAAGGATAAACATAGAAAATAAAAGGAACTCAGTAGTGAAAAAAACCCCCGAAAATAATGAGAGTGAACAGGACAAACCGTTAAGTAATCTTGATATATATATATATATATCAAGATTACTTAACGGTTTGTCTTGTTCACTTTCATTATTTTTGTTTGGGGTCATACCAAAGGACTGGCATAGCAGCATCATCATTAACTGCTATAAGGGTAAAGGAGATGCCCTAGATAGGGGAAACTATAGAGGCATTAAATTAATTGACCAGGTCATGAAGGTCACAGAAAAAGTTATGGCGCAACTAATCAGAGAGAGCGAATTGAGCTAGATGAAATGCAGTTCGGGTTTGTGTCAGGTAAAAGTACCATAGACACTCTTTTCCTTGTACAACAACTACAGGAGAAGTACCTAGCTAAAAGTAAACCCCTATACTTAGCTTTTGTTGACTTGGAAAAAGCCTTTGACAGAGTCCCACGCCCCATTATCTGGTGGGCCCTTAGAAAACTAGGTGTTGATGAATGGCTTGTGAGAGCTATACAAGCCATGTATAAAGAAACAGTCAGCAAAGTTAGAATTAACAACGAATATAGTGAAGAGTTTAGCGTAAAAGTTGGTGTTCATCAGGGCTCTGTCCTTAGCCCCATCCTATTTATTATTGCCCTTCAGGCTATAACAGAGGAGTTCAAGACCGACTGCCCATGGGAACTCCTATACGCTGATGATCTAATGCTTATAGTTGAATCAATGGCTGAACTAGAGAAGAAATTCCAAACATGGAAGCATGGCCTAGAATCAAAAGGCCTTAAAATTAACCTGTCTAAGACTAAAGTTCTAGTATGTAGGAAGGAAAATAGGGCACTGGTCCCATCTGGGAAATGGCCATGCTCACTGTATAGGAAAGGAGTAGGCAGAAACTCCATTTTATGTCCCAAATGCAAAGTATGGGTGCATAAAAGATGTAGTGGGATCACAGGTAAGCTAACTAAGAATATAGATTTTATATGTGGCCGGTACTCTGGTGAATACTAGCCCATTCCATTGCACAGATGGTTCTATAGAAATAGTGGACACCTTCCGTTACCTGGGTGACACAATCAGCAGTGGTGGAGAGTTCTCTGAAAGTACAGTAGCTAGAGTCAGAACGGGATGGAAAAAGTTCAGAGAGCTTATACCACTATTGGCCGCTAAAGGGTTCTCTCTAAAACTGAAAAGCAGACTGTATGATGCCTGCATACGAACAGCAATGTTATATTTTTAGTGAGACATGGGCATTGTGTGCAGAGGATATACGCAGACTGGAGAGGAACGAAGCTTGCATGCTCCGCTGGATGTGTAATAGTAATATATGTGAACGGCAAAGCATAAACGAACTAAGGGAGAAATTAGGAATAAGAGGGATCAGATGCTGTTTACTTGAGAGAAGACTACGTTGGTATGGTCACGTGATGCGCATGAAAGACGACAGCTCTATAAAAAAGTGCTGGGCGATCAAAATAGACGGTAGCTACGGAGTAGGAAGACCCAGAAAAACCTGAGACGATTTGATAAATTCCGACCTTACACACTTACACCTCTCCAAGACAATGTCACTGGACTGAGATCTTTGGCGCTATGCAGTAATACAGAAGACCCACCTTGTCTAAGTACGAAGCGAAACCTACAGTCAGTAGGCACCTCTTAACGGGTGACCATGTCTCGCTCATATAGGATTATCTGAAAGGTTTTCTACGGCTGGATGCCCTTCCTAACACCAACCACGTTTATATATATATAATATATGCAGAAGTGTGAGTATAAACAACTGAAAAGTGCAATAAATAAAATGTAGAATTTAACATATTAACAGTTTGACTTATCTGTGCATTACCATTGGTTTCTCAGACATAAATAGATATTTCTCACTCCTCATAATAACACCTATTGCCTTACACATATGAGACTTAGTTGCATATTAAGTTGTGCACTAAGCTTCTGAAGTGATTTCATCATTTCATTTTACGTCCGTTTTTTCCCTGCTTGCAAGGGTGGAACGGGAACTGATTCTGGCTTGATTTCTACAGCTGGATGCCCTTCCTAACACCAACCTCATTTACAGTGAGTGCTGGGGGCTTTTTAGCCTTGGCACCTGCACGACCACTTTGCAGTGGAATGATACGGACCCCAGTCCCTATCATCTCATTTCTACAGCTGAGTAAACTGGAGCAATGTGAAATAAAGTGTCTTGCTCAAGGAAACAACACATCACCTGGTCTGAGAATTGAACTCACAACCTTACGATTGCAAGGCCAATGCTGTAACCACTAAGCCATGTGCCTCCTTGAAGTATACAATAAATTTATGTCTCTATATACACAGTGTCGATGTAACCTAGACTCTGTAAATGTATATATCAAATTACATATTGAATATATAGACATGTCAACATGCCAAATATATATATTTTTAATTGATTTTTGAGCCTAGTAGGATTCTCATTAGAAGCTATATTTACCATATAAACAACCACAAGGAAATATGTAACAAAGAGGCTTGTATATATTATTACTTATAATAGTATTTTGAAATGGATATATTAATTTGCATATTATTAGTGCTCATGTTGTTGTTAATTTTGATATACATATTAAGTTGTGCATTAAGTAGTTGTAGTATACAATAAATTTATATTTGTATATCATCATCATTATCATGCCAACCATTACTTCTGGTCATAAATCTTGGAGAATGACCAAAAGAATAAGATCGGGTTCTTCCAAAGGGTCTTTGGAGTACATTGCTCAGAGATCAGAAAGTCATTCCAGGTAGAGCTGCTACTTCTTTGTATTGGCAGATCACAACTCTGATGCTATGGGCATGTGGTTAGAATGTCGCAGGAAAGAATCGCTGGACAGATTTTACAGGCAAAAACAACCAACAGGAGACCCAAGGGTAGATCACAAGCAGGATGGTTGGATAACATCCATGAGCTTGGTTGGTCTTGCTTGGGGATCTAGCTGGATCAGTTGGCGACGGTTGCTTCTGACATGACCCGCTGGAAGGATGGTTTGAGGACACTGCCCTCACAACTCTCAGGAATAAGTGAGAGAAGAAGAAGAAGAAGAAGAAGAAGAAGAAGAAGAAGAAGAAGAAGAAGAAGAAGAAGAAAGAATGAAGCATCTTACTCTACAACACAATATGCCATCGAGTCCAGGGAATCAAAGCCACAACCATAAGGTCCTGCGCCTAACACTCCAACCACTAGGCCACCACATAACTTCACAAACATAAAGAGACATAAATAAATATGACAAAGCTGTGAATCCAGTAATCTATATTTACTACCATACAACGCCCTTTTATCTTTCTTTATTAACACCAATCTAGAAATTCTTTTACTTATGTTTTCATCTTTTTTATAACAATTTTTTTACCAGAAAATTATTTCGAAAACATTGACTTGTGTAATTTGAAAGATATCTATTTTATTTTTGAAGTTATATCAATAATGTTGATTTTGTTTTGAAAATAGTTTTTCTTTTTGTCTTTATCAACATTATTAAAGAATAATATTATGTTGTTTTTCTTAGTACCTATCAGAATTATTAACATCTAAATGTTGTGTTGTCTTAAGGAGGAGCTATCATCTAGATCACCATTTTGGAAATATCACAGGGTGGATTCAGTCAACAGTGAAGCAGTTAACGCCTATTTTCAGCTCTATTTTCATTTTCGAATCATGACAAAATCCTGGAAATTTTTTGAAAGTACATACATGCATACACACATATATATATATACATACATACATACATATGATGGCTGCCAACTCGTTTTCGAGTACGGCCACTACTTTATATCCATGTAGGAGAACCCCTACCGATGCGCTGAACGAGTGTGACTTCTTAGTCCAGCCAACGACTTGAAAACTCTGGTACAAACACTACACTTGTGACAATTACTGACACATAGTGCTGGGCCCATGGTACCATGTGACGACAAGTGCAGAGAGATCTCCAGATATAAAGCAATGCCTGTGCCGTGAAGCTTTTATAGTGAGCAAAGGCACTGCACAAAGCCAGTCCCACTCTCTTAACCAAGATGATATTTACCAAAAAGAAGAACAAGTCAACATCATTGGATACCATCAGGGTTGCAGGTGTTATATCAGAGTTTTCCTTCTCCTAGAACTCTGCCTTGAAAAAAGCTAAGGGGTCATCTCTCCTGGTGATTTTGGATGGGCATTGACACTTAAAGAGCTCCTTTGCCCTTTGACAGGTTTGTTTTTATTCCTGCAGGATATCCAAAGTCACCCTCCTCACCAAGAAACCTTGGTGGGGTTGCCAGTTTAGTCGCCAACGACCCGACCATGGGGCAGGTTGTACTGGGATACATGTTACCAGTAGCACCAACTGGTGACCTGACATACATACATATATATGTATACATACATACATGCATCCATACATACATATATACATACTGCATATACATACTGCATATACACATGTACAGATACAAAGCATATGCACTTGCACACATACAACTCAAAACATA